>OY728130.1:1546752918-1548002918 GCA_963277665.1 Viscum album
TAATGTTTAACATTTTTTGTGGTAGAATTCATGCTAATTGAGATCAAAATCCAAACCATGTTTGTTGAACCACTGCATGAAAATATCACAATCACATACTTTACTCTTAGGGAATACACAAGTGTAATAAGGGTTTTCTATTTTAACCCAAAAATTATGTTTATTTTTTATATGAGTAAAATTAATAAAGTTATGTTTATACTAATCATATTTTTTATTAATTTATAAATGGCTAAGTAATGAGTTTGGTAAAAAATATGTTTTGATGTGATGAAGCCCAAAATGTATTTTTGTGAAATATATAGTTTTTATCAAGGTAATAATTTTGATTAATTAAATATTATTTTTATAAAATTTAATTTATTATTATATTTTTATTAAAAAATATTTAATTAATTAAACATTATAATATAGTTTTACAAAGTGAAATGTAATTTTTATTAGGGTAGGAAAAATTTTATTTAATAAAACCAGAAATTTTAATTAAAAAGAATATTTACTTATAATCATAAATTATAAAATTTATAGAATTATTTAAATGGTGTAAAGATTATGTTTGAAATCAACTCATTGAAATTATAATGAATTTATTTTTTCATAATTTTTTATGAATGTTTATTTTTTTGGTAAAATTTAAATACTTTATAAATATAAAGTATGTATCATGACATGATAAAATAACACAATTTATGTAATAAATGATATAATGTGTAACCACAACCAAAATTGTTTCCCTTTAAAATAATTTGGTTTCATGTTATTTGACTAATTTTATACACCCTTAATGAACCCTCCAAAACCTATATTATATTTTAATATTTTAAAATAAAGTCTTTATAAACACTACACACTTACACATCAATAAGGGTATCATTTTATAGATTTAAATTCATATACTTATTCAATAAATAAATCAACACCTACATGGTAGAAACCATTGTAAAAAACCATGAGATGGTTTGGGGGTTGATTTTAGTTTATAATATAGGGTCCAGAACCTATTATTACAAAGTAATAAAGATTTCCACTCCCTTTTACTATATAAACTGACCAACATATCCCATTCATATTCACTCAAATCAATTTAAGAATGAAGTTACTCTTACATTACCTCTTTATATCCCACACATGTTTCCCCCAATGTCATAAGATTCTCCTCCCATGCTTACAGAAGCACCCTCTCAATGAAAGGGATCCAATACTTCTCTTCTATATTCAAGAACCTTTATTTCATTATTCATCAATATTTTCAGTTGTGTGTGTTAAGATATTTTTTCACACTTCCCTATTACTATAATTTTTATTTCCATGTGATGAGATACCCCTATCACTATCATTTAACCCTTATATTAATCTTTGATTATAATTTTTATGCAATTAAAAATATCCTTATATTTTCCATCCAACTTTTTTGTAGTGAATGAAATACCCATTTCCACTCAATGGTATTCAACTAGTTGTACATATATGTCATTTAATGGGTATTTTCATTTATATTACTCACACTACTTAATCAAGGGAATAAAATTTATGAAATAAAACCTTATGTTTTATAATTCCTGTAGAACATGTATGTATATTCATGGATGAATGTAAAGGGTGGGCTTGAAATTATATTTCCCACCCATTCATTGGGTATTGTTTTTGACCCATGATAGATTAGGTTTGGGATTATAGAGTGAAACTAATATATAATGGTAAATTATACACCATTTGATGATGTCTTAGATATTTTCCATTAATTATGATTGTTCTTTATTTTATGTTATTTGGTAATTCCTATGTTTAATTCATGTTATCCTCATATAAAATGTTTTGTTGTTCAATTTTATGTAATTCAACCCTTTAATATCACTATGATATAACTATTTACTCACATGTATTACATCAATCATGTTATTATTTTATTATTAAATTACTATTATTTATAACTCATCCCTTCCTTATATACATACATAGGTTATCCCAAGAAATTTTAAGAGATCAAGGGATATTTAGGTCAGGTTTTGGTGTTTTAGTTTATATCATTGTATTTATTTTTGAATTTTTTATGTTGTGTAACTAACTAAAAAAATAAACTAGAACACATGATGTTATGGGGTTGTATGAAGTGTATAATTATGTAACAATCCATTAAATAATGTGTATTAAATATATAGGTTGTAATAAATCCAAACTCAGGTGAAGAGGATAAATGTTCTACAATTATTCTGATTCACTTCAGATGATATGATTGCATAAGATTTCCATTTATCTTTTGAGATCAACGGTTATTGTGAATAATTATCCTCATTATCCCATACATTAGGTAATTGATTCATATAGTTACCAAAATCCACTCAATTAAAGAATTTACATGTGGGTGGTTTATTCTATTGAAATATCTCTCTACTCATTACATTTACCGACCTCTTTAAATCTTTTTAATATTCTATTTCTGAATGGATAGGCTTCCCAAACAAGAAAAATATTATCATTATATTTCAGTATTAACCTGAGAGCCCCTTAAATCATTTTTTTTCAATTATAATGTTGAAAAATTTTATAACCTACATGTGGCATACTACTAGAGATCCCATGATACTCCATCGACCATTTTTATCACCATAACCTTGAGGGTTTCCAGCTTCTATATCCATATTGAGAGTGTCTTGAATGATTTATTTGTATCTTCAAAATTCCCTTATAGATACCATTCAAAGTCTTATTTTCAAATCACAAATGAATCAATCAATCATTATTTCTAGGTCAATTATAAAACCAAAATTATACGTAAAAATTATTGTAAAACATGATTTATAGGTACTAATTCATTCATCATAATTATATTTCATCTCTTGAAAAGTACCTCTCTATTTTAGTTCATAGATTTCCTAGAATGTAATAATTAAAAAATACAATATTTTAATTGACCCATTACAGTGTTATTATTTAATCATTTTTCCTCATATTCTTCATAATAATCCACCAGTGATATATTTATCTTCCATAAGATAAACTATGAAGACAAACTTATCCTAGTCTAAGCACTTCCTAACAAAAAACATAATTTTCATATCATCAATCCATTAGTCAGAAACAAGTTGATTAGAAGACTACATGACTAGGGATGAAATTTCCTCATAATATATTCAATGACATTTCTCTCCCTCTATAGGGAATTTATATTCTGGACATGATATTAGTTCCACTCATAGCATGAGATAGTTGAGTGAGAATAGTCCCAAAAAATTTAATCACTAAACTTCATTCATATTCTTTCTCATGATTATGATCATTTCATTAGCCAAAAAATTATTTTTTAACCCAATTCATTTGGGTTCCATCCATTCAATAAACCCATGAACACTCTTTAAGTATAAAGGTACAAAAATCAGAGTGAATAATAGTAGATTAAAGCATAGAATCCCTAAGATGACCTTGATTATCAAGATGTGGTCATTAATGGTCATTATCAATTCAAATCCTTCATAATGGTTCATAAATTTAATTTTAATTAACCCATTAATATCATCCAAGAGCTTATAACTTGGTGTGTCATCTTTAGGAAACTCATACTGAATCAATAATGATTGAGTTATTAAATAATCTATATTTTGGAAGATATACCAACATGGTTCTTTTTTTCTATATCCGCATCAACCAGTTAGTATCTATATGGGAATTTATTTTTTATAAAATGAAAAATATATAATTTACCTAAACTTTAGTACATTTTTTATACAAAGACTTATCCCCATAGTTTTTATGAATGTTTTCTAACGAAAATCTACAATGGTTAACTAAAATCTTCTCAAATACCAACTATTGATACCAAAAATTTCATTCAAAAATATTATATATTATTTCATAAATATCCATTACATAACATTATGATCCACTATAAACCCATTATGGTTTAGTTTCATTTTAAATTTGATTCTTAATCCCCTGATTCCATGAATTTTATAAAATGTTTTTCACATAGAAAACATATTAATCATTCCCCACATAAATCCTTTATTATTATCTCAGTGAAGGAAATAATATTAATGTGTGAGCTTAAATCCTAATAACGTTTAATCATGTGTGGAACAAACTTATGATCACATTCATGCATAAGATATATAAAATTTAATCAAATCATAATAATTAAATTCAATTTTTATACCAATTCTTCCATAAATAATAAACATGATTCTTGGCAATTTTAATTATCATAATAAAAGAGAATATTCATAAGATTGAAAAAACATCAAAAATTAGTCACCAGTAATGAGATATAACATATGTAACACCCGAGAATTTAATGAGAAATATTTTGTTTTTATGTTATATAAATTATCAAAGGAATCTTTCACTACACACAACACTTTATTGGCTTGCTTTACACGCAATCATGACCTTCCTCGATAGCTTGCATCGTACGCAATACCGAGTTTCACTAAACAATGATATGCTATTAAAATATTATTAAAACTAGCCGTTATGAATAGTAATAACCACCTTTTAAAATTTTGTAAATTATATTTTTCAAAATGGACTTCATTTTTGGATTTGGAATATCGAAATTAGCTTAGGGTGAAATTTTAGTACTTTTCGGATAACTGTCTTATTCTGATGAATAGTGAAAATTACTAAATTTTAATAAAAAACAATTTTTTTAATCAAAATAATTAATAGTGATAAATTATTAATTTGAGTGGTTTTAAAGTATATTTAGAATATATTTTTACCATTTAATACAATTTTTTTCATTGAATGTAATTTTACATTTAAACCAAACATAAACAAGTGTCAATCTTTTAATAGTTATTATCTTTTAAAAACATGCTATTTGTTTTGACGACGAGAATTAATTTATAAATTAATTAATTCAACTGATTTGTTTTGAATTTGGTAAAATAGACACCATTTTTGAATTCATAATATCAAATATAGCTTAGGCCTAATTTTTGGTATTTTTCTGGAAACTTTCATTTTTTGATGAATAGTGAAACCACTAAGTGGTAGTTAAAAAAACTGATTTTTTTCATAAAACTTAATTTTACCGCTTCTGTGAGTGGAATTTCAAAAATATGAGAGACACGGTTAATATGAAGGTCTAAAATGTGATTCAATGAGATGAAAATATTTTTTGGTGAATAGTATCTTTTTACTTTTTTTTACCACGGTTAAAAGTAAATAGGGTAATTAAGGGTAAAAATGATATTATTATTATCCTAACACATGTCCTAATTCTATTGGATAAGTGTAATTCGACCCAAAACAACCTTAGGAATAACATATTACCATTTAGGCCCACATGGATTAGATTAGGACATTTATTATTAATTTATTTAAAGAAGGGTTAAAATAGTTAAAATCAAAGTTTAATAACTAAATCATTTTTAATATAGGGTTATACATAAGATAAATTCGACTATAAATTTTAATTAGAAATCTAAAACTATTTCCTACATAATGGTATTTTATTTGTAAATTTTAGACATTATATAATTTAATTTATATATGACACAAAGACGATGCAGTAATTATCTTATTAATGAAATATTGACATAATTGATGTTATAAATACCCGAATAAATGTAATTTGAGAGTTTTTATAAATTAAACTAATTTTATAGGTTAATATGACATGTTATTATTGATTTAATTAACTTTTTTCGAACTTATCATTCTGTTATGAGTGTTACAAAAATCAATTACTAAACAGTGTCAAAATTGACATAAAATAGTTTTTAAAAACAATATTATATTATTAATTGTTAGTTTATTCCTAAAAATATAAGGTTCGGCCAAATTACTTATATAAGGTTATATATATTAATAATAGACAACTTGGGGTTCGTTTGGCTTGTTATAGTATGTTTATTAACCTTATAGTGTAAAACACAAAAAAGACACGGTAAAAGTAAAATTATCTAACTTAAAGTTAAATATAAATGATAAGGTTAAAATAGGAACCAAAACTTATATAAATTCTATTGGATTAGAGGATTTCGACCCATCCCCACCTTAGCTTCAAAATAAATCAATTTGGAGCTATTTAAAACCGAATTTGGCTTTATAATAAAATAATATTTTTAGTTTTTCCAAAGGAGCCCCTCTCCTCCCTTATAAAAGGGCACCTCCTCCCCCTCTTCCTCACACCACTTTGAGCCTTCAAGCTTGGCCAAACCCTGACACTTTATCCTCTCCACTTCCCTAGAGACATCCTAGAGGTCCTTGTCTTCTTCAATGACCAATTTTAGTGCCCTAAAAGGAGGTCTCAAAGAAGCGCTTCAAAGAAGAGGTAATGTCCGTTACCGATTCATTAAACTTTATTTCTTCTTCCACTTCTTCTTCTTTAGTTGTTTCATTATGAAGTAATAACATAAGTATCAATCATATACTGATATGTTATTATAAGTATTAAACGACCCTATTTCACCTTCTATCCATCCTACGGAAAATGAAATCACCGCGCGTGCGTACGTACAGAATACCATCTCCACGATGTGATGCGACTCGTTCTACATGATTTTCATTGCATAACGATTATATAAATGAATTTAATGAATGAATATGATATATATCACACTAATACCATTCTGTAAATTAGGTATATATAACCTAAAAAGAAAAAATAATAATTTATTCGACAAAACACGCATAAGAACAAAAAGTAATAAACACCCGAATAACAAGTAGTAATGAAATATTACTAATAAGAAGATAATAATATGACCATATACGATATCATAAAAGTACCTATGATTCTGGAATAAGTCAATAACATTATTTAAATCATTATACAGGAGGTTCGGACACTTACGAAGCAAATCAGACCTAAGGTAAGGGAAAATATCACAATCTCATTTTTATCCGAGATTGTTTATACTTTGGTATTTAATGTGGTGTATTTTATCATCCACATCCATGCTTCCTCAATATGTAATATTTATATCCTTATACAATAGTTTATATCCAATTTTACCCTTCGGTGAGTTATTAGTAAAATATATGAAAGGAATCTTTTGTCATTTTTTCGTACGAGGTACTTTTTGACTTTTCCGACAAAAGTAAGAGAATAATGTTTTTTTAACTTATACGACATGAATGGATTTTTAAAAAATTATTTTCAAGAATCTTCCTTTACAAATTTTCAAGTTTATTTTTAATCAACTTCTTTTAGTTTATAATTGTATGACATGTAAAGAAAGGAAAAGTGTTTTTGAAGTAGAAAGGATATTTTCCTCACGAATGGAGTTCAAGTGTTTTATCAAAATTATTTTCCATATAAGATAATAAAGGATTCTATTTCTATCCATATTATTACATTTATTTGTTTATGTTGTGACGGAAATATTTTTTTGAATTCCTTTATCTTATATGAATTGTTTTATGATGTCATGATGTTTAAGATTCCCATTTTTATTACATGGGTTATGCTATGATATATAGTTTATGATTTTGTGGCACACATAAGATTGGTATCATTATGAGATGGGTGTGACCTATATCTCCCTCCAATGCATTGGGTAAAGATTTTATATCTCATGAGATTGACATGGTTGGAACGGCAGGTTAAACCAGTTCAGTGAAACAGGACTGAAATGAGGAGTGAACTCGGTTTAGAAATGGAGTTTGTCCACTGAGATAGTCCTGACAATGAGTCTTTACAAATAAGAAAAGATTCTCTATGATTATGTGTATATGCCACAAAGTTTCATGTTTTATGTTATGATTATTGGGATTACATTTCACTACTATGATTTATCCCATGTTGTGAAATTATGATCTCTTTTGCAGGTTAAGATTTCCAAAAGTTATGTTCTCATGTATATGATGTGATTGATATTTCTTTTTTTACCCTTACTGAGAATTTGAGCTCACCCTTCTGTATGTTTTATTTCCCCAGATTAGGAAGAAGGTTATTAAGTAGGATATGCAAAAAGGGACTCTAGATATGATGAAATAAATGGGATGCAAAGTAGATGCTTTATGAACCAGTTGTTTATGTTTCCCAGTTTCAAAAGACTATATACCTATACGGTCTTTTCCTGGTTTTGTTATATGTTGAAATAAGTGTGCTTCAATTCTGAAGTAATCACAATGTATGTAAAGTATGGGTCGTTATAGTTGGTATCAGAGGAATGGTATAGTCAACCTTTGGAAACTAGGATGTGAAAGCCTTAGTAAGAACCCTAAGGATAAGTCTAAGCATAGAACACGATCTTAGTATTTAAAAAAATGGCCCTGAACAACCTATGATAAGACCTTAAGTGTGAAATTTTATTCTTAATTATGTGGTTTTCCTATTATAATTAGTGTTCCTCACACTATTATTCTTGGTTTTAGTCAATGGCTGGAACCCGAAGGAACTGTGTTAATGCGGAATGCGACGGGCAATGCAATGATTGTCCTCCTGAGCAACCAAACGTTATGGGAAATAGAATGAAAAATATTGTAGCCATGATCACATAACTTTCTCAAAATATGAATCATACAGGAATTCCAAACGAGCAAAGGAAGTAGCAACATTATGTCTAATCCTTCATGAGGCAGCGTCCAACCTCATTCAGCGGGTCTATTGATCCATTAGTTGCTGAACAATGGATCATTACTACTGAAAATATATTTTCAGTTCTTCAATGTTCTGATCATGATAAATTCATCTTAGTAGTGTATCGTTTGGAAGGTGATGCTGATAAATGGTGGAATCTTATCAAGAATACGAGACCAAGAGATGAAATAGAGTCCATGGAATGGGACAAGTCCAAGAACTTATTTTTCAATAAGTACTTCCCTTGTATTCTCCGAACAAAGATGGAGAAGGAGTTTCATGAACTAAAGTAAAAGGATGACGAATCTGTTGGTACCTATGACGCAAATTTTACAATAATTGCAAGGTACGCTTCTGGTATTATTATCCAACCTGAGAGTAAGATCTATCGATTCTTTAGTGGCTTAAAACCAAGTCTTCGAAGGGCGTTAGCCATAAGGGACTTCAATAGCTATGAGGAAATCGTTCGATGTGCCCTCAAAGTCGAGATGGAGATTGGAGTAACCCATCCGTCATATGGGTTTGATAAGAAGAGGAAAATGAAATTCAAAGGAAAATCTAAAGAGCACACTGAAAAAAAGATGAGTTTTCCCTTATGCTCAAAGTGTGGAAAGAAACATGGAGGGAGTTGTATTAAAGGGACAAGTAAATGTTTCAAATGTGGAAAGGAAGGTCATCGGGAATTTGAATGCCGCAATGATGGGAAGAAGATGTCTAGTGATGCGAACAATGAAAAGGCTACATAGAGTGCACCTCCTACACTTCAATGTTACAAATTCAAGGAGATGGGGCATTATTCCAATCAATGCCCAAATACAAGGTTTGATGATGATTGTCGACGTTAACAAACTTTTAAGGCTATAGACAAAGGAAAGTCACATTCCATTTCTATCAATGATGTGGAGAATGATAATGATGTGGCGAAAGGTACACTTACCATCCACTCTAAAGTAGCAAATGTTTTATTTGATTCTGGATCCACCCACTCTTTTATTTCTGAATAATTTTCTATGGGTATCACCGTATTACCTCAACAGTTAGATGTAGAGTTAGCTGTGACAACCACTAATGGCACAACATTCTCATAAAAACTAATAATTCTTCTCTGATTGAAGTTTGTGGGAAAGTGCTTCCTACAAATCTTGTGATCCTTCCTATAGTGGAATTTGATGTGATTCTTGGCATGGATTGGCTTTCTTTATATGGAGATCAAATCAATTTCCAAAGAAGGGAAGTCACATTTCATATTCCAGATCAATCTATGATCGTCTATCGATGCAAGGATGAACATAACATTCCAGTGAAAATTTCTTCCATCGTATGGGTCTTGATTCCACTAAATGAAGGTTATTTATCTCAAATGGTTGTTGAGAAACTCATGATTAAGAAAATGCCCATTTTACGGGAGTTTGATGATGTCTTTCTAGAGTAATTGTTGGGTCTTCCACCAAATCGTGAAGTTGAGTTTTCAATAGAAATTGTACCGGGTGCTTTGCCTATTTCAAAGACACCTTATAGAATGGCCCCAATTGAGTTGCAGGAATTGAAAAAGCAACTCTAAGAGAATCTTGATAAAGGATTCATACTCCCTAGTGCGTCACCTTGGGGAGCACCTGTTTTGTTTGTTAAGAAGAAAGATGGATCAATGAGACTCTGTATTGATTATCGAGAACTTAACAAGATCACTATCAAGAACAAATATCCTCTCCCGCGCATTGATGACTTATTTGACCAACTACGCGGAACTCAATACTTTTCCAAGATTGATCTTCATTCAGGGTATCACCAATTAAGGGTCAAAAGGGAGGATATACCAAAGACGACTTTCCATACAAGGTATGGACACTATGAATTTATAGTGATGCCATCTGGTCTTACTAATGCCCCTTCTATCTTCATGAATCTGATGAATAGAGTCTTTAGAGACTATCTTGATCAGTTTTTGGTAGTCTTTATAGATGATATACTTGTATATTCAAATAGAAATGAAGAACATGAAGATCACATGAGAATTATATTGAAGACCCTGAGAAAGGAGATGCTTTATTCCAGATTTACCAAGTGTGAATTTTGGCTTCAAAGAGTTTCATTTTTGGGTCACATAATCTCAAAAGAGGGGATATCTGTGGATCCAGCAAAAAACAGAGGTTATAGAAAGATGGTCGAGAACCACAACAGTAACAGAGATCCGAATTTTTCCTAGTTTGTATGGATATTATCGACGTTTTGTGAAAGACTTTTCACGATTATCTAATCCACTCACGAAGTTGACTCGGAAAGGAGTTATGTTTTTCTGGATGAATGAATGTGAAGAGAATTTCAAAGAGTTGAAAAGAAGGTTATCCAGTGCACCTGTGTTCACACTGCCTTGTAGTGGAAAAAGGTTTGTGATCTACAGTGATTCATCCAAGAAGGTATTGGGGTGTGTTCTTATGAAAAATGATATGGTGATAGATTATGCCTCATGATAGTGGAAAATCCATGAGCAAAATTACCCAACTCATTATTTGGAGTTAGCTGCAGTAATATTTTCTTTAAAGATTTGGAGGCATTATATTTATGGAGAAAGGTGTGACATTTATACTGATCATAAAAGTTTAAAGTATATTTTCACACAAAATGAGCTAAATATGCGCCAAAGAATATGGTTGGAGCTGATTAAGGATTAAGACTGCTCAATCCATTACCACCCTGGGAACGAAAACAAGGTGGAAGATGCATTAAGTCAACAAGACCATGCCAGTTTATCCATGATGAGGATCACAAAAGATCCAATATTTATGGATTTACAAAGGATGGATCTTGGAATTATAATGGAAGGGGAAAAATCTTATCTTTCTCAAATGAATGTTCAACCATCTATACATGTGAAGATTAAAGAGGCACAGAAAGAAGATGTCAAGTTACAAAAGAAGGTGAGAAATGTTCCTGAATTCAACCTTGATTGTGATGGGATAATAAAGTTCAGGAATCAGGTTTGTGTTCCTCCCATCCCCGAATTAAAGAAGGCGCTACTGGATGAGGCTCATAGTTCTTCATTCTCTATTCATCCTGGAAGCACGAATATGTATAGGGACCTGAAAGAGTACTTCTTTTGGGATGGAATGAAAAGAGATGTTGCTGAATATGTCTCTCGATGCTTGGTTTGTCAGTAAGATAAAGCTGAGAGATAGAAGTCTAAGGGGATGTTACAACCATTACCCATACCAGAATGGAAATGGGAAAACATCACTATGGACTTTGTCACCGGACTTCCTAAAAAATACAAAGGCAATAATGCTATCTGGGTCATAGTTGATCGTCTTACAAAGTCTGCACACTTCATTGCTATTAGAGAGGATTTTTATCTAGACCAGCTTTCCAGGATATATGAAAAGGAAGTGGTAATATTGCATGGAGTACCACTTTCTATTATATCTTATCGGGATCCAAGGTTTACCTCAATGTTCTGGTGAATTCTTCAGCATACTCTGGATACAGAGTTGAGTTTCAGCAATGCTTATCATTCTCAGACAGACAGTCAGTCTGAGAGAAAAATTCAAACTCTAGAAGATATGTTGAGAGCTTGCTCTATGGATTTCAAAAGTGGTTGGGATCAACACCTACCTTTGGTGGAATTTTCTTATAATAATAGCTTTCACTCCAGTATTAAGATGGATCCTTATGAAGCTCTATATAGAAAGAAATGCAGGACTCCAACTTGCTAGGATGAAGTTGGGGAAAGAAAGCTATTAGGACCTGATATTATTGATGAGATGGCAGAAAAGGTCCGATCTATTCAACAACACATAAGAGCAGCTCAGAGTCGACAGAAAAGTTATACCGACAACTGAAGAAAAGACCTAGAGTTTGAAGTGGGTGATAAAGTGTTCTTACGAATATCTCCCTGTAAGAGGGTCATAAGATTTGGAAAGAAGGGGAAGTTGAGCCCTAGATATATCAGTCCTTTCGAAATAATGGATCGTGTTGGGAAGGTCGCTTACCGATTGGATATTCCACCAAATCTCTCTCAAGTTCACGATGTGTTCCATGTATCTCTCCTGAGAAAGTACATACCTGATCCTTCACATGTACTCAGCTCAGAAGTTATACCGCTGGAGCAAGATCTTTCTTTTGAAGAACATCCAATAGAGATTCTGGATCGTAGGTAAAAAGTCCTACAAAACAAGACCACTCGCTTGGTGAAAGTTTTATGGAAGAACCACGAATTAGAAGATGCTATATGTGAGCTTGAGTATATGATGAGGGAGAGGTATCCTCATCTGTTTGTTACAAAGTGACGAATTTCAAGGGTGAAATTAATTTTAAGGGAGGTAGAATGTAATACCCGAGACTTTTATGAGAAAAATTTTGTTTATATGTTATATAAATCATCAATGAAATCTTTCACTACACACAACACTTCCTTGGCTTGCTTTACACGCAATCACGACCTTCCTCGATAGCTTGTGTCGTACGCAATATCGAGTTTCACTAAACAACAATATGCTATTAAAATATTATTAAAACTAGCCGGTATGAATAGTAATGACCACCTTTTAAAATTTTGTAAATTTTATTTTTCAAAATGGAATTCATTTTTGGATTCGTAATATCAAAATTAGCTTAGGGTGAAATTTTGGTACTTTTCGGATAACTTTCATATTATGATGAATAGTGAAAATTACTAAATTTTAATTAAAAACAAATTTTTTAATTGAAATAATTAATAGTGATAAATTATTAATTTGAGTGGTTTTAATCTATATTTAGAATATAATTTTACCATTTAATACAATTTTGGTCATTGAATGTAATTTCACATTTAAACCAAACATAAACAAGTATCAATCTTTTGATAGTTATTATCTCTTAAAAACACGCTATTTGTTTTGAGGACGAGAATTAATTTTTAAATTAATTAATGCAACTGATGTGTTTTGAATTTGGTAAAATAGAAATCATTTTTTAATTCATAATATCAAATATAGCTTAGGCCTAATTTTTGGTATTTTTCTAGAAGCTTTCATTTTTTGATTAATAGTGAAACCACTAAGTGGTAGTTAAAAAAACTGAATTTTTCATAAAACTTAATTTTACCGCTTCTGTGAGTGAAATTTCAAAAATCTGAGAGACACGGTTAATATCAAGGACTAAAATGTGATTCAATGAGATGAAAATAATTTTTGGTGAATAGTAACTTTTTACTTTTTTTTACCACGGTTAAAAGTAAATAGGGTAATTAGGGGTAAAAATGATATTATTATTACCCTAACACATGTCCTAATTCTATTGGATAAGTGTAATTAGACCAAAAACAACCTTAGTAATAAAATATGACCATTTAGGCTCACATGGATTAGATTAGGACATTTATTATTAACTTATTTAAAGAAGGGTTAAAATAATTAAAATCAATGTTTAATAACTAAAGAATTTTTAATATAGGGTTATACATAAGATAAATTCGACTATAAATATTCATTATAAATATAAATATATTTCCTACATAATGGTATCTTATTTGTAATTTTTAGACATTAGATAATTTAATTTATTTATGACACAAAGATGATGCGGTAATTATCTTATTAATGAAATATTGACATAAATGATGTTATAAATACCCAAATAAATGTAATTTTAGACTTTTAATGAATTAAAATAATTTTATAGGTTAATATGACATGTTATTATGGATTTAATTAACTTTTTTCGAACTAATAATTCTGTTATGATTTTCACAAAAATCAATTACTAAACAGTGTCAAAATTAACATAAAATATTTTATAAAAAAATATTATATTATTAATTCTTAGTTTATTCATAAAAATCTAAGGTTCGACCAAATTACATAGATAAGGTTATATATATTAATAATAGACAACTTGGGGTTCGTTTGGCTTTTTATAGTATGTTTATTAACTTTATAGTGTAAGAACACAAAAAGACACGGTAAAAGTAAAATTATCTAACTTAAAGTTAAATATAAATGATAAGGTTAAAATAGGAACCTAAACATGTCTAAATTCTATTGGATGAGAGTATTTCGACCCCTCCCCACCTTAGCTTCGTAATAAATCAATTTTGAGCTATTTAAAACCGAATTTGGATTTATACTAAAATAATATTGTTAGTTTTTCCAAAGGAGCCCCTCTCCTCCCTTATAAAAGGGCACCTCCTCCCCCTCTTCCTCACACCACTTTGAGCCTTCAATCTCGGCCAACCCCTGACACATTCTCCTATCCACTGCTCTAGAGATATCCTAGAGGTCCTGGTCTTCTTAAAAGACCAATTGTAGTGCCCTAAAAGGAGGTCTCAAAGAAGCGCTTCAAAGAAGAGGTAATATCCGTTACCGATTCTTTCAACTTTATTTCTTCTTCCACTTCTTCTTATTTAGTTGTTTCATTATGAATTAATGAAATAAGTATCACTCATATACTAATATGTTATTATACTTATGAAACAACCCTATTTCACCATCTATCCATCCTACGGAAAATGAAATCACCGCGCGTGCGTACGTACGGAATACCGTCTCCACGTCGTGGTGTAAACTATTTTCCACCACCACCTTACTTGGATGGGTATAATTGTGTAAATAATGAATATATATGATTATTGTAAAGTTATATTGATTCTGAAATAGTATACATACACTCCAATACAATTCCACGATCATGAGAATGATATCATCACTCATGCGTACGTACGGAATACCGTCTCCACGATGTGATACGACTCGTTCTACATGATATTAATTGCATAATGATTATATAAATGAATTGAATGAATGAATATGATATATATTACACTAATAACATTCCATAAATGTGGTATTTATAACCTAAAAAGAAAAAATAAGAATTTATTCGACAAAACATGCATAAGAACAAAAAGCAATAAACACCCGAATAACAAGTAGTAATGAAATATTACTAATAAGAAGCTACGAATATGACCATATATGATATCATAAAAATACATATGATTCTGGAATAATTGAATAAAATTATTTAAATCATTATACAGGAGGTTTGGACACTTACAAAGCAAATCGTACCTAAGTTAAGGGAAAATATCACAATCTCATTTTTATCCGAGATTGTTTATACTTTGGTATTACTAGAGTGTATATTATCATACACATCCATGATTCCTCAATATGTATTATTTATATCCTTCTACAATAGTTTATATCCAATTTTACCCTTCGGTGAGTTTTTAGTAAAAGATATGAAAGGAATATTTTGTCGTTTTTTCGTACAAGGTACTTTTTGACTTTTCCGACAAAAGTACGAGAAGAATGTTTTTTAACTTATACGGCATGAATGGATTTTTAAAACATTATTTCCAAGAATCTTCCTTTACAAATTTTCAAGTTTATTTTCAATCAACTTCTTTTAGTTTAGAATTGTATGACATGTTTAGAAAGGAAAAGTGTTTTTGAAGTAGAAAGGATATTTTCCTCAAGAATGGAGTTCAAGTGTTTTATCAAAATTATTTTCCATCTAAGATAATAAAGGGTTCTGTTTCTATCCCTATTATTACATTGATTTGATTATGTTGTGATGGAAATATTTTTATGAATTCCTTTATCTTATATGAATTTTTTATGATGTCATGATGTTTAAGATTCCCATTTTTATTACATGGGTTATGCTATGATGTATGGTTTAAGATTTTGTGGCACACATAAGATGGTATAATTATGAGATGGGTGGGACCTATATATCCCTCAAATTCATTGGGTAAATATTTTATATCTCATGAGATAGACATGGCTGGAATGGCATGTTAAACCGGTTCAGTGAAACAGGACTGAAACGAGGAGTGAACTCGGTTCAGAAATGGACTTTGTCCATTAAGATAGTCTTGGAAATGAGTCTTGACTAATAAGAAATGATTCTTTATGATTATGTGTGCATGCCACAAAGTTTCATGTTTTAAGTTATGATTATTGGGATTAAATTTCACTACTATGATTTATCCCGTGTTATGAAATTATGATCACTTTTTCAAATTAAGATTTCCAAAAGTTATGTTCTTATGTATATGATGTGATTGCTATTTCTTTTGTTTACCCTTACTAAGAATTTTAGCTCACCCTTTTGTATATTTTATTTCCCTAGGTCAGGAAGAAGTTTATTAAGTAGGATATGCCAAAAGGGACTCTAGATATGATGAAATAAATGGGAGGAAAAGTAGATGCTTTATGAACCAGTTGTTTATGTTTCCCAGTTTCTAAAGACTCTATACCTATACAGTCCTTTCCTGGTTTTGTTATATGTTGTAATAAGTGTGCTTCAATTATGAAGTAATAACAATGTATGTAAAGTATGGGTCGTTATAACATAGATATCAGAATATGGGAAAACATAATCTTAAATCAACTTAGACATGTAAAATAGAAATGGAATCACTCAAAATGATAATGACATGAAATAAATCCATTTTATAAATTTATGGACATGTAACCAAGTCCATAAAAAAAATTATGGACATGAATGCAATATCAACCCATAAACTCATAGAAATGAAAACCATTACCATGTATACATGTTTCATGATTAAATTGTTTTTTCATCATATGATATCCATCTTTACCTAATATATTCCAAGGATATATAACTTCAATCCCGTGAATCACAAATTCTTAATCAATTTATATGGGTTTCACAATATCATAAAGAATTCATAATATATCAAAACCATTTTAATAGAAACAGGTAACATAAAAATTTAATTATCAAAATAATATACCCTATATAGAAATAATAAGGATCATATAAATGGATCATATCCCAAAAAATGAATAAGTAGTATCAATGTGTTTTATAATAGATAAAAAAAGAAGAGAAAATTTCAGTAGAACATTTTATTTGGAAAATACCCTATTATAATTGAAATTAGATATTTGAAATATAAAAATTTCAAAATAATTTCATTTAAATGATGTGTGGATATATTTAAAATAATCTTTTAAGTGTTGAATGTTCACAATAATAGAAAATTATATTTTTATAATGTATATTAAAATAATTATTTTTTTACATTTTCATAAAATGTTCAAAGTGCATTATTCTAAAAAAATAACATTTCTTTGATTTTTTTGAATAACACAATTATGGATAAAATTATCTTTAAGAAGAATTGAATTTTAGCAAACATGGACCTGTATGAAAAATTATTTATAACGGAACAGAGAAATAAATATAATTATCTATAAAAATATTATTTAACTCTTGTGAGTTGATAAATAGATAAAAATAAACATATAACACGTAATATTTTGAAATAATCTATGTATAGTAAAATTCATTATATTATTTGATATAGGACATTAAAATTGATCATACAAAACATGATCACGGATAATCTCGACTGGCATTGAGGTTGAAACATAATTAACTTATTGCTTTGGTAGTATTATACAATACCAAATGAATTGAAAAACATATATTTAATTTTAAATAAACCTTTTTTTCACAAAAATAATCATATAATAAAATCATGGTTAGAATATGAAACATATAAAATAAATAACTGGTGAATTTGGAATGTGTCTCATCAAAATAAAAGGATATGAAAATACATTAACAAATGTTCCACATTCACTGACAGCAGTGGAACATTATTTATAACAATACTAACATTATAATTATTTAATACATGAATCATTTAGATACTTATATAATCATATTTAACAAACATATAAAATTCCAACACCCATTTTTTAATACATATTTACTACAATCGTCATTTCCATGAATGATTTATTTTGTTTTTTATGGATGTTTCGGTTCTACAATTACAACAATTTTATATTGATCATATTTATATGTTATAAAGAATATCAAAAAAGATATAAATATAATATATAATAATTTTAAAAATATTTATAGTCACCCATGAATTCTAGATATAGAAAAATGAATTCCAATATTAATGAAAATTGTAGGCTATACATACTCATAGAAAATATTTCCATTTTTAATAGATTGAGTGAAAGAAAGATAAGGATAAATTATACATTATATAATCATAATAATATGATAAATAACATACATATTTATCAAATCAATCATTATTACTATCCATGTAATGTGGCGATGAAAAATGAATTACAATTCTACGTGGAAGTAGTATGTTGTACCTACACTCGTGTGATTTTTCCTCTTTCCATAGGATAGAAATAAAGTTGTTAATGGATGTAACATCATAGTATTAAAAATTATTTATATTTAGAAAACAAAATTATTATTTTTAATAGATTCCATGTATATAGAGGATTAAAATAAATAAATAAAATTGAAAATAGTCGGTTAAGAGTTATATCTATTCCATGAGAACCCTCTTTCGGATGACACCTTATGCATTGAATGGGTTCTATTTCAGTAAGAAAAGATTAATTAGGTTATGTTGTCCGAATATATTATGGGATTATTTTAGTTCTTTGAGTATTTATATGGATCAAAAATTGAGAGTAAGGGAGAAGAAGTTGTTCGGATTTACATGTGAGGGGAGGGGTGATCTTGGAATTATTTAATATATTACATTAATTGATGTAAAATTTCAAGAAACATTGACTCAAAATTGATATAAATTTAATATTTTATGTTTATTTTTCCAAAAATCTCATAAAATAATATTTAGACTTGTTTTTGGTATTTTTTTCATGCTTCTATTTAATTTTTACCTCTAACTCATTTGACAAATACAAAATTTTTACGTTTTATACCATTTAAGGGTTAGGAATTTTACCATAAATTATAAAAGACCCCTAAATGTAAAAGGTTTATATATTAAACAATATTTCCTTATATTTAATAATTGTATGATTTTTATGAATTTCAGATATTTTAGTGCCATATTGCTTAGTATAAAATATCATTAATGTCATTTTTGGACATATTAATTTACTTTGACATTAAATAATTTTAATAGATTTGTAATAAGAATATAAAATTTTCAACCATTAATAATAAATTATAATTATCTATTACTTTTGTGGAAAACATTAATTCATCCAAATAACATTAGTTTTATAAATTTGAAAATAATTTATTTTATTTTTATATTAATTAACAAATATTATGTTGGTGTTACAAAAGAATTGACGTTATTTATTAATTCACTAAATATAAATTAGTCACTACGATAAAAAATCAATTTATTTTTAAAATAAAACTAATACTTAAAGGAAAATTTCTTTTTACCCTTATGATAAATTATTATAGACAATAATGTCCAATGAGTGACATTTTTTATTTATTCTATTCTTAATAGAATAAAAAGTTTATAATCAATGAATAATGGAAGAAAGTGTCAATATATTCGATAATTGGATGAAAATTGATTTACACCAATTATGAAATAGGATAAATGCATGTTTTACTGAAATTATAAATCCATATAATACGGTTTTAACACTATTTACCCTTTTAACCCTTATGAGCATGACTAATATTTTAACCAAGATTACTATTCATAATGATTAAAATTAAATGGGACCTATTTTAAAAAATTTAAACCCATAATTTAAAATATTTTATCTATATTCATGTTTCAATCAAAATAAGTGATTTAAATTAATTTTAAGATAATTGCGTAAAATTCCATAAAATATATTTTTATAGAAAAATGTGTTTTAAGCATAAAATTTAACACATAGAAAAATCATAAATATTACTAATTAAAATAGAAATGGTAAGATTATTATAAATTAAATGAATAATTTGTAACAATAAGACCAATTCTACAATATAATGGGACATGTAACTCAAATTATTTAATGATCACAAATGATAGAATATGAAAAATCAATATTTTTTATTTTTTACTATAAATCGATAATTCCAAAAGAAATCATGGAATAAAATCATATGTTAATTTTTATATGATTATTTTAAGAAATATATTTATTTTATTAATTTTTTTCATTCATCTAAAGAAATTGATAATAATATCCATTCCAAAAGTCCACTGAAAATTATTTTTAGTAAAATCCATAACTGGAGCATTAAATGACACCAATAATGAGTGATTAAATATTTATAATTGATTAATAGATAATTTTTTATTTTGAAGGATCATTATAAATATATTATAAATTTTTTTAATCATATTCATACCCACCAATTTAGTTAATTACTCTTAATATTGTTTTTTAATAGATCACAATTCCCATGAAGATCGATGTTGAATGGTAAGGAATCAATCAAGAATATTATTCATTTAAAAAATATTTATGTGAATTAATAATTCTATATACTTATAACTTTCAAAAATTATTTTCAATGACTAATAATTCTCTATGATGTGTAAATATCATCTATAGAAGGATTTTGGTGTAATTTAAAAGAACATACCTAAAGGAGAGGTAATTTTATTTTTGAATATATTTTAAATTTCACTAATTCATAACGTACTACAAATCATATATAAACATATTAATTGGATTTAATTTATTAAATTACTATAATAATAAATTTTTATCTTAATAGTAAATATATTTTCTAACATTTATATATCTAATTGAAAATTAAAACATTACTGATATGTATTCGTAGACTATCCTATCTATGAAGCTAAGTGTTTTATTTCTAATAATTATCTTTAAATAGACAAAATATATATTTATTTAATTGATAAAAAATATTTAAGTTTTAATGATAATATATTTTATACAGTCTTACATTCTAATCTATTAGAAAAATGTAACATCGCACATGCGTAAGTGTGGACTACTACCTTCACAAAGCGATGTGATTCATTTTTCATCCCTAATTTACATTAATAGTAATATGTATTTATTTAATGAATATTTATGAAATATATAATATAATTATTAATCTATAATTGTTTATTATGATTTACTTTTTTTTGTCGATTTATAGAATAATTAAATCATCACTCATGGGTCTATATGAACCACTATCTCTATAATGTGATGTAATTACCCTATCATCACATCCCTATATGATGTTTTATAAAATTTCATGTAATGAATAAAATAAATATTTATAAAATTATAATTTTTTTTATATTGTTATATATGATCACCGAGTGATGACTAGAACCACTGAATAGAATCCTTAATGAAAAATAAAAAATTTCACACCTAGAACAATGATTATATTGAATAACTATAAATAAATGGGTTATATGATGCTATAAGTGAATCATATAATGTATGATGAGTCTGAATATTTTTATTTAATAAATTTATAATAAAAGTAAATTTATTTTAATTGAGTTTATAAATATTTATAAATAAAGTTGGACTTCAACTAAGTGTTTTTTTACCTCAATTTTTTTGTCGAAAAATGTTTCTTATTATACCACTATATATGATTATAGAGTGTATATAATAAATCATTAATATTTATATCAGGAAAATATAAATATTAGTTTTTATTAAATCTTAAATTTGGTGTTATTTTTGTAATGGTGTTTTGATTCATAGGTTACCAAAGAGGTATTTGTTTATGTTATAATCTCATTTATTTTGTCATTATCAATATTAAATTTCCTAGGAATGAAATTATATTATCATTGTATTTTAAAACACATATATTTTATTCTCATATTTTTATCTATGGGGTTATTGTGTTCTTATTTTCCCTTATCTTTGGAAATTAAAATGACTGAGAAAGATGTTTTTTATGAAATTTGACCTTATTTTCAGTTTTTAGTGGGAATCATAATCTTCCATATTCATGTCACTGAAATTATTTGAGTGATTCTTATTCATGTAAATATATTTTTATGTATTTTATTTAATTTTACCACATTTTAATTTCATTAAAATAATTAAAAGGAAGAATTTAAAAGGTTTTTCATTTGACTAACTTACGACATCTCAACCAAATGTTAAAAGATGTTCACTTTTAATATATACTATATGAAGAGATTTTACCATATTCATTTCCTTATAAATTTATATTTCATTATATGTTTAAATGTTTTTGAAAAGATATTTCTATTTCCATTTTATAGGTATTTATGTTTTTAAATTTTTCCAAAATAAAAGCGATGTTTTCTCTTGATTTCCAAAGATTATTCTAAATTCTTTTATAAAAGGGATTATTAATAAATCAAAAAATATTTTTATGGTTGTAATGAAAAATTTGGTTGGTCTCATATGATACCATCCAATTTTATGATATGGATAGATTATTATGGCGTTGTTTGCCTTTTAATTTCAGGAACCCATTTTGTTCATATTGGTTAATTACTCTATAATGAAATGATACTTGGTTTTACAATTTTTGGGAACACTTATTTATAGTTTTAATTATGTGAAAGGTAGGAACAAAATTATATATATATCCAATGAATATAGAAAACAATAATGACTTATAATTTTATACTAACTTGAATGAGGAGTGATCCATGTACAGTAAGGGATTTTTTCCATTTTCATAATTCTGGTTATAAGAATTGGCTAATGAAATAATGTGAATGGAGAGTGAACTCAACCCACTATGGGTCAATATTAACTATCATATTATTGGTAATTTTGAATAAAAATTGATATTTTCCTAGATAATTATATCTATTCCAAAAACTTATGGCTTTTGATTATGATATTACCTCACAAATCATGACTTATTATCCATTATTTCACACACTTAGGATAAATGCCTATAATTTTGATAACGTTTTATTCAACAATCCATGTTTTTTCATCAATAATTTACTGGGTATGAATTTCATATTTTATGATCATTTTCTCATTAAATTATTAATATCTTATGTATATATAATATCATATATCAATATATCCAATGATTACCCATAATATTCCTCATACCTCAGCATTTCCAATATATATATATATATATATCCATTTCCCATATTTTGATGAAATATATTACAAATGATCTATCTAAAATAGAATCACGTGTTATAATTTTGTGCGAGATGGTACATTCTTCATATGGGGAAATAATATATTATAAAAATGGTATAAATTTTAATGTGATGATAAAAGGTATTTTTTATATAATGAGTTTTTCATACTTCTATAAATCTAGAAAAATGGTTAGGGTTAGGTAAAAGACTCAATGATGGATATTTACATTGTTATTATTGATGGTTATCATTTAGTCTCATCGATTTTAACCAATTCATGTATAGAGAACATTTTTTAGCATTAGAACTAGGTTTATGGGTATGTTGATTATCTGTTTATTTCATAGCAGAGTTAAGAGAATATTTTAGGATAAAAATTTATTAGATGTGGATAATTTAAGAGTAAATTATTATATAATGTCTTGAAACGATTATAAATGATCATATGTTTAATGTCATAGATGTCTTGTTGAGTCTTAATTTTTTATTTTTCATGGTGACTAGTGATGTTTTGGGGAAATTTTTTATGTTTTAATATATCATTGAGATTTATATAACACTTAGGTTTAACAAGTGATTTATTATAGAGTTACTATGGAAGAATGATAATGTGGAGATAATTTCAAAGAAATGTACAACCTTTTTATATAATACATTAATTAACGACTATATATTTCTTGTTGACTATAATAACTAGTTTTCAAATTTTTAGAATATATGATTATATTACCATGAGATTGAAAATTGTTTTGAAAATAATTTATTAATGTTACTTATGATGAATTTCAATATATTTTGGACATTTTTGAATATAGTAAAAAGTTATTTTCTTTGATAAAATTTTATTTAAGGAATATTTTTTGAGTTAAATAATGGATGTAAATATATATTTCTTATTTTTTAGGGTTATTCTAGTTATTTTTAGAAATTATTTTTATATCTTAGAAAATATAATATTATGGTTAATACATTTTTATTTAGGATTTTTGAGGGATTATTGATATTAATGGAAAAATGGTGTGTTGATTTTGGAATAATATGTGATCAAATCATTCTGATTTTACTTTAGTTTTAAATTTTCTCAGAAATATTTTTTATGAATTCTATGGTTAATTATATATAGGTTGATTTAATGATAACATTAAGTATTATTTTTTAGGTTTTTAAGATTTATTTGTAAAGCTATTTACATATATGATATAATGTTAACATGTATTAAAAATTTTGGTTTCTTATATTGTAGCTAATATTCTAATAATTTTTAAAATTACAATATATAAAAAATGGGATTCATTTCATTAAAAAAAACCGTGATTCTGTACCTCCCTAGAAATATATTCCCAGTGTAGCATCAAAAAACATTATCTTGAACCCTCGATCTTTGTACAACGAACAAAAATCTTCAATATACAGTGAACACTTCCCAAAAAATTCTAGACAACAACCCTCATTCAGGTCTGAACCCAATTTCAGATAACAACAAGCTCAAACCCCACTAGAACATTCCCTCTTAGGTGATAAACAACAATGTTCATCAAGACCTTTGGATCAGATCTGAACTAAATAATGACAACAAAAACAAACCCAGTTCACCTCTTTCTCAAACCAGATTTATAACTTCAATGAACAGTGGAATCTAGCTCAAGATATACAGTGAACCAACAATAGAAAACTAGCTTCCATTTTGAGTATAAGGTATGCAATAAAATTCACACAAACCGATCAATACATATTCTTCATTGAGAAGAAACAATAACATGAATCCAAAATAACCCCCTATGATAGTCTATCCTCACCCAAACTCCATGTTTCTTCGACAGTGACCTCAACTTTATCTTTGACCACCTCCATGACTAAAACCCTTGCTTCCAGATTTCCAACAATAACCAACAACCTTCAATCCATCACCAGATCGAGCCCTTAGATCTGAAGTAGTGAAACATAGATTACTTGAGATCTCAATTGATTGCAGTGACAACATCAATACTCATCTAGGGTTCTAGGAACCCTCCATGGTTTACTCTATCCACTATTATTTTATAGATATTTTAGGAATGAATTTTCATCTATTTTTTGATCTCATGATCCATTAAAAAAAATTATTCTTCTTAAATTATGTTAATTAAATCATGGTAATTTATTTTATGACCTGAAACAAAGTAGGAAAATTGTATGAAACACAACCAGAGGATAAAATTGTTGGAAAAAAATAATAATTTATATTATATAATTTGTTTTATCTATATAGTAAAATTATTACCCAATCTCAATATTTATGGGGATTAATGAACTAAAAACTTTGTAAAAAATAGTTTTCAACTATAAAAGTTCAATATAACCTAATCTTATTTAGAACTATAATCTTAACAATAATAAATTCATTGATTAAGAAATATTTTAGAAATTATTTATTTCCTAGTATTAAAAGAGACATTAATTTCCAATTCATAAAAAACATAATCAATGTTGATTAAAAGGTATTTCTTTCATGTTATGTATATTTATTTTCCAATCCATTGATTTGATTTTTATAATTTTTAATTTCATTTTTATTATATATAGGAAAAAATGTGTAAAAGTTTCATTAAGGGTGTATAATCTAAAATCATGAAATTTTAGAATTTATTTTCCTCTAATTGAATACGATAGTCCGTACTATGTACTACAATAAAAACAATGATTAAATAAATCATGATATAAAATGGAAATATTATAATTTAAATATGAATGTTATTACATAGATCTTAGTCTAATAAGAATTAATAAGAGTTTCTATATTATAATGAATATTTATAGATATCTTCATATTTAATATTTATTTAATAGTTCCTATTATATAGGTACTCAATTGGTGCCCCTTGGGAGGTAGGTTTTCACTCAGGAGAATCCGTGATGTTCTCCACTTTATGAAGTCAGTGGCTGCTGCACCACTCCTCCTTCCACAAGTGGGGGATAGACCACCAACGTTTAACAAAGATGCAGTTTCCTCTTTCCTTAACTTCTCAAATAATAACCTACTACCACATTTCCCTAATGTTATTTTTGTTCCTGAAAGTTCTATATTTTTTTGATGGATATCCTAATCTATCGATCTCGACTACAGAGTTCTCAAAAACCTCGGTTTTCCTGAAGCTCAGTTTGATTGCTCTGTTTAAGCAGTAATTCCCATTGGTTGATTTTTTTTGACATACATGTCTTCAAAAATTGGGATTTGTAGGGGAGGTCAACAATGGGTCTACTAGAGAGCTAGAATATTAAGTTTTTTTCATCAAATTAAGATCTAATTAATGGATGGTCTAGTTATCCCCATAGCTTCAATGGATTTAGGTTCTATTGCAGGTATTTTTATTCTCATATAAAGTGAGATCCTCCAATGATTGTGACTTGGGTGAGTTTTCCCAATCTCCAATTATCATTTCCAAACCTCGTTGTTATTTGAATTCTTGGGAACATTATTGTTAGATATTTGTGACCAGATAGTTTCACTAATTCTAAATGAAATTTTAGTAACTTGCATATATGTGTTGAAATGGATGTGATAAGAGTTCTGTTTGAGTACATTTGTATTACTATTGGCGAGGAGTACAGATGCAAACAATGTGTGGTCTATAAATCATGGAATGAGGTATATTCTGTCTGCAAGAGACTTGGACAATAGAAGGACTATTATTAATGGGGGTGTCAGTTTCCTGTAATGGAGATGCATAATGATAGTGGAAAGGATTTAGAGGTTCATATTGAGGTAGGTTTGTTGGAACAAATTCCAACCGGTACGGAAGGTAGTGTTTGGGGAATTCACTCTCCAGTGAGTTTGTTGAAAGACCAGAGCATTCCTCAGTCAACGAAACTTGATTCCTTAGGTAACGAGGGGTATGTGGAGTATGGTTTTACTTCCAGTGTATCAATGGATTAAAATGTGTGAACTGAGGTTTGTGATGGTTGGGTTCAAAATAATGGCAGGCTGCTAGTTTGAGTATGTCAGGAATTGCTATGGAGAAATTAGTAGTGGTGTCTTAGGATATCCTAAAGGTCTCTAATATCTTTAACAGGTTGAAACATTACATGGCTGGTCCTTCAACTCAAAATGCTCATGACTACAATTACAGTGAAAGAGTGTATACAGGCTTTGTCTAGAATGATTCTTCTTAGAGAGAAATTAAAATAAGTATGATTAATGTGGATGTAGTTCAAGTGGAGGGTGGTGAGGGGGATTTTTCTATTTCTTATTATGTGGTGATTGTTAATTCGGGAAGTGGTGTCTTATGAAAGGGATATTAGGGGACTTCTCTATATTTGGATGATCATATCATTGTTGAAAACCCAGGGGGTTCTTTATCAAGGAACCAAAATCCAATTAAATTAAGAAATTGTTTTCAATGCCTTGTAGTGGAAGGTTTGAGTGTTGACCAAGAAGACCAAGTCTATACATATGGGGTCTATGTGAAAGATCAAAATTAAAAAAATCTTAATTTTTCACAGGTGAAACATCAAACTTGAGGAGTAACCATAATAAAAGGAGGAGGAAGGGTAGGAAGGATTACTCATCTTCACTACCTCCTTTGGAGAATCTATCAACAAAAAAGAAAATATCCAAGAAGATGGACATTGAGGCTATGTGGCAGCCGAAATCAGATGTTTTGTGTGAACAACCATTGGAATTTCTTTTGAGTTTAGAAGAATAAGTGGTCGAATTGGTTCTATTACTCAATGCTATTTAAGAGGAAGAAACAAAATGAGGGGGAGTTCACTAAGTATGACTCTTAATGAGGAGAAATACACCTGGATTGACAAGGAGGACCTGATTCTGGATGGGGGTTTCAACAATGGGAATAAAATCCATGAGGAGCACATACAGTCTTCGGATAGGATAGCCTATAAATTTGAAGATGTGATAAGGTATAAACTAAGAACTCAATTAACCAATATCATCTAAAATTTGTTTAGGGAAATAGATTATGGTAGTCAAAAATTTCATTTCAGTTACTCTGTTTTATCCTTTTGTGGTTGAACATTTGGTTTCTCACTTTTCCATAAAAGTGTTTGAAATAAAAATAATTTAATTTTCGGTGAGTCTGGTATTCAATTATTAATGATACGAATGGAATCATGTTATGAATATTTAAAATCATTTTTTTATATAGTTCATTTTAATTTAAATTATTTGTTTATATAATATATAAATTTAAATTTATAAAAAATATTTTAGTTTTTTGTTTAAGAACATTAAAATTAGCATATGGTATTTTTTTACAGGAATAGTTGATTTTAGGTTCAATAGTAAACACAACCAATTTACAAATAAAGTCCTCTTTATAAAATTATCATTTTATGTTGATGAATTTATATTTTATGAATCCTTTTCGAGAAAAATTATATATTTTTATTATGAAATATAATGGATTTATAAAATTAATTTTGAACATAGAAGTCTTTGTTTTAGATTTTTCATATCTATGTAATGTTTTCAATCAAATAGAAACTAATTTATCTAATTATTTATAATCAATAATTCATGTGGATCCATTTAGTTGTTTTGGTAATAATGTTAAAAAATTATTCCATATATATAACCTAAACTTATTAATTTAATGGGGATCACTATTATTTAATATTTTTATATAAAATCATTTTTATGTATAAAACATGAATATTTCTTAAAATGTTATTTCATTGTATTTTAAAATCATATGTTAAATATAAAATTATAAATTTATATAAATTTAATATATGATATGGATTGCATATTTGGGATCAAAAGATCTTACCTTTTTTTTGAATTCAATTTAATTTTTAGTTATAAAGAACTTTAAACAGTGTAATTTTTACCACCACAGTAAATGGTAAAATGGGTTAATCATATTGATAAATATGAGACAATAGCTACAAATTTATAAAAAACATTCCTTTATTTATTGATATGAATTTAATTCTACCTAAATAACAATATCTTCTAAAATATTTAAATTAATTTCATTTGCATTTGTTAACTTTCCCATCCACAACCTACCCATTGGATTGGGATGGGTTAGTGGTTCTACTATGCTTAAGTGATGTTCCCCAGACACCAAAGTATAGTAAAAAATATTGATGGTATAATCAAAATGATTTAAAGGTGAATTATGTACCCTGCTTATGCTCAAAACCACTCCATAATAATTATTAAAAATATTGAAACCATGTTTTTATATAAATCATTCATGCAACAAAAACAATAATAATATATAATGTATCAAATATTAATAGAAGAGAAATAGTGGGATAATGAAGTAAAAACACTAAGACTCTAAAGAAGTAAATGAAACCAGAACCTAAGTGGAACCAATCATATCCAAGACTCAATCCAATATAACACTCTATCTTTACCAACTATTACAATGAAATCAAGGACCCCTTATAGATAAGTAAGAACTAATCCCATTTCTTGTATCATGGGGAACAAATTGTGTATATCCCCCAGAGTATATATGTAAGGGGGTGAGTAATCATATCTGGTGGGAATACCCTATGATACTTTTCCCACATTACACTAATACAAAAAAACTTCGTATATCAATCTGTTATAAAGAGATTGGAAGAATATAAAAATAAAATTGGATGTTTCCCTAATATCACATAAAGTAGATGGACAAGTTTTCCAATTTAATATAACTAAATATAAGATTTACGATTTCATGTTAAAGAATTAGTTTCATAATTATATGTATCAAAATACACACATGAGTCCATATAGAGACAAAAATTATCTTTCACAACCTATATCTCCATATACATGAATACAGTGATTCATCAATTCACCATGACATAGTTTGAGGACTTAGTTTGATGGTGTGGCTTCAAACCATGATCTATTTCATGATCATTATGTTATGGTGTATCTTCCCACTATAATTCAACACATATGTGCATAAACACACACATCCCAGTTATACCAGGAACACAAGTCAAAACCCATTATTATTTGAAAACCCGATTTAATCAATTTAAACCCATTTGATCAATTTTTCAAACATGTTATGGGAGACAAACACAACCTAGATTTTGAAAGAAAACATGTAATAGAAATTAATGCATAGTTTTATTAGGGTAAAATCATTTAAAAATAGACTATAATTCTGTTATGGAACCCAAGAGGCATCCCAATAAAAAATGGAAGGAGGAAAAAACCACCTACCTCAAAATAGTTAAACTATGCTACCCTTTCTGATCTATTTTAAATACATTTAATCCCATGGTTCAACACTTAAACACTTGATAATTTAATGGATTTAACCTCATGATCAAATATATCCTCCAATGTCATCCCTTAAGGGTAGAAGTTGATAGAAAATATAGATATTTTACAAGAATAAAAGGACATAAGAATTAACTAATCTTTTGGGACATGTCTTGATTCATTACATGAATTATGAATTCATGTCAAAAATCATATAGATGTTAATTTTTTTAAATATCCCGTCACATCAGATTAATGTCCTGAAAAAATATTCATTTAATATATAGATTCTCACATCATAAATAGATTCTTTCAAAAATATAATTCATTCATAGAATGAAATTCATTAAATCCACCGAAAAAATTCATATTATTATTTAAAATTAAAAAAATAGAATTGTTTATATTTTAATATTTTTCTTTCCCTTCAATAAAAAAATACAAGCATTTATATAAATCTACACAAATGACTATAAATAAAAAAGATGATGTATAAAACAATAACATACCTTAAATCAGGGGTTTTACTGTAACATCCCAGGTAAATAAATAATAAACCATTTTCATATTTATTAATATTTGTGAATTAAATATTAATTTTACTTTAAATGGGTTTCTATGTTCGATAGCGTACCTGATACGCAACAACAGGTTTCTTTGAAATCTTACGTTGCACACTAGTAATATAATAATATTATTTTAAATGGTAGTTAACACGTAGCCATTGTAGTGGTTGGAATGAATATAAATAACTAAAATATGATTATATATGTTTGTTAAGTGTTTTTACATTTATTTAATAAATGATAAAGGCTTAAAATAAGAAAGAATTCAGTTTTAGGCATAGATACTCTAATATTCACTAAAATGTTGATTTGTCACCTTTTGATGGAGAACCCTCCTTAAAAATAGTTTTGGTCACTCTTATACATTCTATTTGACCAAATTAAATCCTTCTATAGAATCGTGACATCAAAATTTACTTTGTGTATTTTTTTGGTATGTTTTCGATAAAGTTCATTTTTTAATGAATAGTGAAAAATGTTGTATTTTAATTCAAAACCACTTTTTAATCTAATTTATTTATATGATTACATTATATTTTGAATTGGTTTTAAATTTGAATTATAATATATTTTTACCATTTAATCCAATAGTGGTCATTGGAATTAATTTCACTTTGAAATTGGACTTAAACTAGTGTCAATCTTTTTTATATATATTATTTCATAAAGACACGCTATTGGTTTTGACAGTGGGAATTAATTATTAAATTAAGTAATACAACTTATATGTTTTGAATTTTGTAAAATAGAAATCATTTTTGAATTCAGAATATCAAATATAGCTTAGGGTGAATTTTTGGTATTTTTCTGAAAAACTTCAATTTTTGATGAATATGGAAACTACTAAGTGGTAGTTAAAAAACTGATTTTTCATTTAAATGAAACATTACCACTTCTGTGAATTTAATTTCAAAAATCCTACATAAATGGTTGTCATTAGGAAGTAAAATGTGATTCAATGGGATTAAAATAATTTTTTTTGAATAGCAACTTTTAAGTTATATTAGTCGCGATTAGTGTAATTTAAGGTAAGAACAATGTTATAATAATATGAAATTACCATGACACATGTCCTACCCTTATTGTATATGTAATGGCGGACCAAAACAATCCATGGGTCATCTTGGGGACCCCATTGATCTACTTTGGTAAGAAAATAACATTAACAACTTTTTATTTAAAGTTAAAATAATAATGTCACAAACATATATTGTTTTACTAACACAATTTTTACATAGGGTTATACAAGACATATTTTTTACTATAAATATTAATTATAAAGATAAAAATATTTCCTACATCATGATATTTTTTTATAATTTTTATACATTTAAATAAATTAAATTATTTATGACACGATGTTGATGAGTGATTACCTCATTTCATAACGATTTAAATAAAATGAAAAGATAATGTAAAATCTAAGACCTACACTTATCAAAAACATATTTTATGGGTGGATTTAGAATTTTTATCACCTTATACCCGAAATATATAATTTTGGGACCCTTAAAATCCGAAACTCATTTAATAAAAAAGTAAAATTTTATAACATTCAAAGAGTGCCCCTCCTCTCTTCTTATAAAAGGCCCCCACCTCTACCACCTTACCCACACCACTCAAGCCATTGGCTCGGCAAAGATATTCTCATTTTATCTCTAAACATCCCTCTACTAATCCTAGAATCATTACCTTAGGCAGAAATCTCTTCAAGAAACCATTTTTGGTTCAAACCAAGAGGAGTTACCTGATTTAAATGTAATGTCTTCACTTGTGTTCTTTTGTTTTATTTTTATTCTCCAACACCCTAAACTCTTTTTATTAATTTCTTTTGTAACAAAAAAATTATCATAAATATACTAGGATGTTTTTATGAGAAATATTTTATTTACACTTACACACACCTCCATCTAATGGTTAAAGAACATATTGTTTCTGTGGTTGGAGAATTTCTGTCTCACGAAATGATGATTGTTCAATCTTCTTTTAACACCTTTAATGGTGGAGATTAACATGTAACTATTTTTATATATGATATATATTATGTTTATGTTTTCCTTATGATTCTTTATTTTTCATTTATGGTATACCTTTATGGTTTCCATTATGGGTAAACACGATAATTTCATTTTAGGAAGTGCGGACTACCGCCCCCTCAAAGTGATTTGATTCTTTAATTCCATATGTGGGACATATAAAAGATGGAGTTAATGATATTATATATGATATTATACTATAATTATAATATAACTTTATATCATTATGATTTCACTTCATTAAATATGAAATAGAAATGAAAGTAGCATTCATGCATACGTACGACTTACCGTCTCTATGAACGATGCATTTCATTTCTTACCTCTAAATGTTATGTACTATTATTAAATACATGTATATATTGTATATATATGATATATATGATATCAAAATCATTAATATCATTCTATATATAATGAACCTTTGACCACATGAACAACATGTAATTGTAAGAAGTCCATTTTTGACTTAAGTACCAAATATCGACAAACGAACTTTATTAAATTAAATAATTACATAGTGTTCATAACATGGTAATAAGTGATATAAAAGGAATAATAAACTTTAAAAAGGTTCTTAAACAAGTATAAATTAACTCATGTTTATTATTCAGGAGATTAAAGAACAATCGAGTCAAGTCGGACATGAGGTAATGGAATTTGTCTCAATCTCCTTTCATTGAGGCATATTTTGGTCTAATACAAGACATTATTTTATACGGTGTATAAAACCCATTGACTTTTAGTTTTTATACAAAGGAATATTTTTCTACGAAGTGTTTTACTAAATGACAAAAAGGAATGTTTCTTTTAACGTATGCGGTGACAACGACCTTTTTCGCTGCCGCGAGTACTATTTGGTCTTTGGCTTCCTCAACAAGCCGTAATGTTTTTAAAATGAAATAAATACCATATACTCTTTTTTTTATTTTGGTATTGAAAATGGTTTTTATAATGGATTTGTTATGTCAATATATTTAAGTGATATATTGTGATCGAAATGTGGAAATGTTTTTATTCCATTATATTTTATTTATGTCTTATGATTTTATAATGGTACTTGGACATTTGATGGGTGGTTACGTGATAAACCATATGACAGGTGGTGCCGTGAATACCAGGATGGGTGGTTAAGTTATAACCTCCAATGCATTGGGTATGGAAGTCAGTCGTATGGATATTCCATTTAGTGAAATGTGTGGAAGTTGACCGAATGGTTATTCAATTTAAGTATGTTTATATCCAAAGTTACCTTTATATGTTATGTGTTTTTATATGGGTTTTATGATAATATTATGGTTACAAAAGGTTAAGTAATGATCCTTTATTCAGTGAAGAGTATTTACTACTTCTTAAAGGTTAAAAGTGTTACTTTGATAAAGTATTCATGGTTTACTTGATGTTTTGAAAAACTAACAGTTTTCCTTCATTGTGTATCCCTTACTGAGCTTTTTATGCTCACCCCAAGTTTTTTTGAAATTTTTTTCACATGACATAATGTGGAATAGGTTCAAGGATGGGACCAAGGAAAATTCATGCTATCTTAAACATGGAACTAGACATGAATCTTTTTTTAAGAGTTCATGTTTTTTAAAAAATCGAACTTTGTAGAAGTGTCTAATGTGTAATTTTTTTGAGATGTAATAGTTATGATCCAATTATCTAAAACTCTAAACCTGAAAATATCCTCAATTTGGATTATTCATTTCATTCAATATTAAGTAATGTTTAAGGCCGAGGCCTTATAGTTGGTATCATAGGTCGGTTTAGACAACTTTAGGAGTGAGAAAATTTTTAAATTTTTAAATTAATTTATAGTATGATTGAAATGATATAGAATTTGAAGATTACCATGTTGCTTAGCCTAAGATATTTATGTGTTCAGAATGGTTTTCTGCAGAGGAAACAAGATAGCTATGTTGGGAGGACATTAGGAGGAAGACAACCTTCCAAATCGGCAACCTGAGATGTTCGGAATTAGAACTGAACAGTTTGCTGTAGTGATGGAATAGTTGACTCAGGCCATAAATGGTGGTGGTTTCCATGCACTAGATCAGCCAAATCAACTGCAGAGGAACATGTCAGCGGTGGAACATTTCATGAGGCAACATCCCCATTATTCAGAGGATAATCTGACCCTATGCTAGAAGAAGGGTGGATTAAAGCACTGGAGAAGATTTTTGATGTCATGGGGTGTTCAGAACGTTAAAAGGTTAGTCTTTCTGTTTACTGTTTTGAAGTTGAAGCTGATCAGTGGTGGTCAATGATGAAAAATATTAGGGATAGTGATGATATTGATGATCTTCACTGGGAAATATTCAAAGGTATGTTTCTTGAGAAATATTTTCCTAAGGTGGTTCAACTTAGGATGGAAAAACAATTCTTATAATTGAGGTAGGAGGATGACTCAGGGGATACTTATTAAGCAAAGTTCACTCGACTGGAAAGGTATGCTCCAAACTTCATACAAGATCTTGATAGAAAAATCAACTGTTTTTACTCAGGGTTAAAGCCAAAGTATCGAAGGGCTTTAGCTTCTCATGAGTTCAAATGTTATGAAAAACTAGTTCGATGTGCAGAGATGGTGGAAATGGAGTTTTCCAATGATCAGGTGTTATTTGACAAACAACAGAATAAGAGTTCTAGTTGGTTAGGAAAGGGGAAGAATTCATCAAAGAAGCAAGGAGGTAAGAAAACCAAATATCTATCCTGTTAGAAGTGTGGCAAAATGCATCCTAGAGAATGTTTATCCAAGTCTATAAATTGATTTTGGTGTGGTAAGTATGGTCATATTGATCGTATCTATAAATAAGATGATCAAGCAGGCAATGAAAAGCCAACAATAAGAAGTTTTATGTGTAATGAAATGGGTCATTATGCAAATGAGTGTCTAATGACGAACTCAACTGGGGGAAATCAGCCAGACTACAAACAGAAAGGGGTGGTGAAATATTTTCCAACTACTTCAGCAGATGTTGTCCCATCGAATGAATTAGCATCAGGTACAGTGTTTGTTAGTTCAGATTATGCCAATGTGTTTTTTGATTTAGGGTCTACACATTATTTCATTTCTGAGAAGTTTTCTAGTAAATTGGGAATTCCGTCTCAAGATATGAATCCTGAACTTATGGTAAAAACACCCCGAGGGAACGTTGAGACAAAAAAATTAGAAGAACCTTCCTATCCTTATGTGCGGAAAGAATCTTCCGGCAGACCTTATTGTTTTTCCTCTAGTAGATTTTGATGTTATTTTGGGCATGGATTGGATTTCTATTTATCAGGCTAAGATTGATTATAGAGCTAAAAAGGTTTCTTTTTAGAATCATTTTCAGTTTGTGTACAAGAATGAACCCTTGCTTTTGATTACATAAGAGGAAGTTGAGAAACTAGTAAAACATGGAAATGAATGTTACCTTTCACATATTGTTGAAAATAAAGGAACTGTTCAGATTAACGATGTTCCAGTGGTAAATGAGTATCTTGATGTTTTTCCTGATGAGTTTCCTGGTATTATTTATGATCGAGAAGTTGAATTTACTATTAACTTAGTTCCTGATTCTAAGACAATTTCAAAACCCCCTTATCAAATGGATCCAGTTGAAGTTTTATAGTTAAAGAAGAAATTGCAGGAGTTATTAGATAAAGGTTTAATTTGACCCAGCAAATCACCATGGGGTGCACCAGTCTTGTTTGTTTAAAATAAAGATGGTTGAATGAGACTTTGAATTTATTATAGAGCCTTGAATAACATCACTGTTAAGAGCAAGTATCCTTTGCCTCATATCGATGATTTGTTTGATCAGCTCTAGGAAGCTCAGTATTTTTCTAAGATTGAATTGAGGTTGGGGTAGAATCAGTTGAGAGTAAAAGAAGAAGACATTTCGAAGACTGCGTTTCATACTATATATGGCTACTATGAATTTGTAGTTATGCCTTTTTGGTTAACTAATGCACCTGCTGTATTCATGGACCTTATGAATAGAATTTTACATGAGTTCTTGGATAAGTTTGTGGTTGTTTTCATTGATGATATTTTGGTGTTTTCTAAAAGTAAAGAGGAGCATGAAAGTCATTTAAGGGTTATCATGCAAACCTTAAAAGAAAAGAAATTGTATGGAAAATTCCAAAAGTATGAGTTTTGGTTACAACAAATTTCATTCCTTGGTCACATTGTTTTAAAAAATGGCGTAACTATTGATCTTGCTAAAACAAAAGTTGTTGAAGAATGTCCAAGATACACAAATGTAACTGAGATCCTTAGTTTTCTTGGTCTGGAAGGTTATTACCGGAGGTTTGTTGAAATGTTTTCATGGTTATCTAGTCCAATGACTAAGGTAACTCGAAAGGGTGTTAAGTTTATCTGGACAAAATAATGTGATGATTGTTTTCAGGAATTGAAAAGAAGATTGGTGAATGCTCCAGTTTTGGCACTTTCTTCCAGGAATGGTTAGTTTGTTATCTACAATGATTCTTAGTTAAAGGGGCTTGGTTGTTTCCTTATGTAGAATGATCATGTAATTGCTTATGCTTCACGTCAGATGAAAACTCATGAGGTAAATTACCCTAAACATGATTTGGAATTAGCTACTGTGGTTTTTGATCTGAAAATTTGGAGGCATAATTTGTATGGAGTAAAGTGTGAAATATATACTGATCACAAAAGATTAAAGTATATATAAACTCCGAAATAATTGAACATGAGACAGAGGATAGGGATGTAATTAATCATTGATTATGATTGTACAATTCATTACTATCTGGGAAAAGCAAATAAACCGGCAGATTCTTTGAGTAGAAAACGTAATGCTTCATTAACCATGCTTCGTTTGGAAAGAGATCCTTTGGTTTTTGATTTGATGAAATTTGGCATAGAAGTTGTTGGTGTAGAATGTTCTTCTGTTTTGTATCAGGTGTCAGTGAGATCATCTCTATCAGAAAAAATTAAGAAAGCGAAGAAGAAAGACAGTGGGTTGCAGAAAAAGGTAGAGCTTGTTCAGAAGGATAAGTTGCCTGAATTTAACATTGATAATGATTGTGTTTAGAGGTTTGGGAAGAGATTATGTGTTCCTTGTGATTCACAGTTGAAGAATGAGTTGTTATGTGAGGCTCATAGTTCCCAGTTTTCAGTTCATCCTGGCAGTACTAAGATGTAAAAAGATCTGCGGGAGTATTGCTGGTGGGATGGAATGAAAAGAGATACATCTGATTTTACTGTGAAGTGTTCTACTTGCCAGCAGGTTAAAGTAGAGCGACATTTACTGAAAGAGATGCTTCAGCCTTTACCGGTACCAGAGTGGAAATGAGAAAATATATCCATGGACTTTTTGTGGGATTACCGAAGATATCTTGAGGTAATAATTCAATATGGGTTATTATTGATCGATTGACTAAATATTCTCATTTACTTCCTATTCGAGATACTTTATCTCTAAATCAGTTTTCTCGGTAGTATGTTGTAGATATAATCAGGTTTTATGGAGTTCCTCTATCCATTGTATCTGATCGTGATCCTAGGTTCACTTCTAAATTTTGGAAAGGCCTTCAAAAGTCGTTGGGTACTGAATTAAATTTTAGTACAACTTTTCATCCTCAGTGAGATGGGCAGTCAGAACGAACAATTCGGACCTTGGAGGATTTGCTACATGCTTGCTCGATGGATTATCAGGGAAGTTTGGACCAAAATCTTTATTTGGTTGAATTTTCATATAATAATAGTTTTCATTCCAGTATACAGATGGCTCCATTTGAGAAATTATATGGGAAGTGGTGTCGAACTCCAGGTTTTTGGGATGAAGTAGGGGAAAGGAAGCTGATGGGACAAGAATTGGTAGAAGAGATGGCAGAAAAAGTTCAGTTGATTTAGAAATTCATGAGAACAGCTCAGAGGAGGCAGAAAAGTTATGCGGATAACCAGAGGAAGGATCTACCTTTCGAGGTAGGTGATCATGTTTTTCTCAAAGTTTCACCATGGAAAAAGTGTGACGCTATTTGGTAAGAAAGGAAAGCTGATTCCAACGTTCATTGGACTATATGAAATTCTTGAGAGAGTTGGATCAGTAGCAAACATATTGGCTTTACCTCCATGTTTTTCCCAGGTACAAAATGTTTTTCATGTTTCGATGTTGAGAAAGTATATGCCAGATCCATCTCATGTTTTGAGCCCATAGGTAGTTCAGTTGGAGGAGAATATCTCTTATGAAGAACAACCAATCTAGATTTTTGACAGAAGAGAGCAAGTGTTGCGAAATAAGGTAATTTATCAGGTGAATCTTTTATAGAAAAACCATATGGTTGAAGAGGCAATGTGGGAATCTGAAAATGCTATGAGGGATAAATACCCCCACTTATTTTGATAAGTGAATAAAATTGAGAGGAAACAATTCCCAAAAGGGGGGAAGGATGTAACATCCCAGGTAAATAAAGAATAAATCATTTTAATATTTACTAATATTTGCGAATTAAATATTAATTTTATTTTAAAGGGGTCGCTATGTTTGATAACATACTCGATACGGAACAATGAGTTTTTTTTGAAATCTTACATTGCAAACTAGTAATATAATAATATTATTTTTAATGGTAGTTAACACGTAGCCATTGTATTGGCGGGAAGGAATAGAAATAACTAAAATATGATTATATATGTTTGTTAAGTGTTTTTACATTTATCCAATAAAAGATAAAGGCTTAAAATAAGAAAGAATTCAATTTTAGGCATAGATACTCTAATATTCACTAAAAGGATGATTTATCACTTTTTGATGGAGAAACCTCCTTAAAAATAGTTTTGGTCACTATTATAAAATCTATTGGACCAAATGAAATCCTTCTAGAGAATCGGGACTTCAAAATTTACTTTGTGTAAATTTTTGGTATTTTTCCGATAAAGTTCATTTTTAATGAATAGTGAAAAATGTTGTATTTTAATTCAAAACCCCTTTTTAATATTATTTATTTATATTATTAGATTATATTTTTAATTGGTTATAAATTTCAATTAGAATATATTTTTACCATTTAATCCAATAGTGGTCATTGGAATTAATTTCACATTGAAATTGGACTTAAACTAGTGTCAATCTTTTGATATATATTGTTTCATAAAAACACACTATTGGTTTTGAAAGTGGGAATTAATTATTAAATTAAGTAATGAAACTTATATGTTTTGAATTTTGTAAAATAGACATCATTTTTTAATTCAGAATATCAAATATATCTTAGGGTGAATTTTTGGTATTTTTTTGAAAAACTTCAATTTTTGACGAATAGTGAAACCACTAAGTGGTAGTTAAAAAAGTGATTTTTCGTTTAAATGAAACTTTAACACTTCTGTGAATTGAATTTCATAAATCCTAAATACATGGTTTTCATTACGAAGTAAAATTTGGTTCAATGGGATTAAAATAATTTTTGGTGAATAATAACTTTTAAGTTTTATTAATTGTGATTAGTGTAATTTAAGGTAAAAATAATGTTATAATAATATGAAATTACCTTGACACATGTCTTACACTTATTGTATGTGTCATGATTGACCAAAAGAATTCCTGGGTAAACTTGGGGACCCCATTGATCCACTTGGGTAAGAAAATGACATTAATTACTTTTTATTTAAAGTTAAAATAAAAATGTCACAAACATGTATTGTTTTACTCAAACAATTTTTACATGGGGTTATACAAGTCATATTTTTAACAATAAATATTCATTGGAAATATAATACAATTTCCTACATCATGATATTTTTTTTTAAAATTTTTAAAAATTAAATAAATTAAATTATTTATGACACCATGATGATGAAGTGATTACCTCATTACTTAACGATTTAAATAAAATGAAAAGATAATGTAAAATCTAAGATCTAAACTGGTAAAAAACCTATTGGATGGGTGTATTTAGAAATATTATCACCTTATCCTAGAAATATATAATTGTGGGACCTTTAAAATCCAAAACCCGTTTTATAATAAAGTAAACATTTATAACTTTCCAAGAGTGCCCCTCCTCTCCTCTTATAAAAGGCCCCCATCTCTACCACTTGACCCACGCATCTCAAGCCATTGGCTCGGCCAAGCTCTGATCATTTTATCTCTCCACATCCCTATCCTCATCATAGAATCCTTACCTTAGGCCGAAAGCTCTTCAAGAAACCCTTTTGGTTCAAACCAAGATGAGTTACCCGATTTAAGGGTAATGTCTTCAATTGTGTTCTTTTGTTTTATTTTTCTTCTCCAACCCCCTAAACTTTTTTTATTACTTTATTCTGTAAAAAACCAATATATTAAATATACTAGGATTTTTTTTATGAGAATTATTTGATTTACACTTACACACACCTCCATCTAATGGTTAAAGAACATACTGTTTCTGTGGTTGGTGAATTTCTGCCTAACGAAACGATGATTGGTCAATCTTTTTTTAACACCTTTCATGGTGGCCATTAAGATGTAAATATTTTTATATATTATATATATTATGTTTATGTTTTCCTTATGCTTCTGTATTTTTCATTTATGGCATATCTTTATGGTTTCTATTATGGGTAAACACGATAATTTCATTTTAGAAAGTGCGGACTACCGCCCCCTTAAAGTGATTTGATTCGTTAATGCCATATGTGGGATGTATAAAGGATGGATTTAAAGATATTATATATGATATTATACTGGAATTATAATATACCTTTATATCATTATGATTTCACTCCATTAAATATGAAATATAAATGAAAGTAGCGTTCATGAGTCCGTACGACTTACCATCTCCAAGAATGGTGCATTTCATTTATTACCTCTAAATGTTATTTACTATTATTAAATACATGTATATGATGGATATATATGATATATATGATATCCAAATCATGAATATCATTCTGGATATAATGAACCTTTGACCACATGAACAACATGTAATTGTAAGAAGTCCATTTTTGACTTAAGTACCAAATATCGACAAACGAACATTATTAACTTAAATAATTACATAGTTTTCATAACATGGTAATAAGTGATATAAAATGAATTATGAAATTTAAAAAGGTTCTTATGTAAGTACAAATTAACTCAAGATTATTTTTCAGGAGATTAAAGAACGATCGAATCAAGTCGGACACAAGGTAAGGGACTTCGTCTCAATCTCCTTTCATTGAGGAATATTTTATTCTAATACAAGACTTTCTTTTATATGGTGTATAAATCCCTTTGACTTTTAATTTTTATAAAAAGGAATATTTTTCTATGAAGAGTTTTACTAAACGAAAAAAAGAAATGTTTCTTTTAACGTACGTGGTGACAACGACCTTTTCTGCCGTCGTGAGTATTATTTGGTCTTTGGCTTCCTCAACAAGCCGTAATGTTTTTAAAATGAAATAAATAGAATATACTCTTTTATGTATTTTGGTATTGAAAATGGTTTTTATAATGGATTTGTTATGTCAATATATTTAAGTGATATATTTTTATCGAAATGTTGAAATGTTTTCTTTCCATTATATTTGCTTTATGTATTATGATTTTATAATGGTACACGGACATTTGACGGGTGGTTACATCAGAAACCATATGACGGGTGGTGCCGTGAATACCAGGACGGGTGGTTACGTTATAACCACCAATGAATTGGGTATGGAAGTTGTCCGTATGGGTATTCCATTTAGTGAAATGTGTGGAATTTGACTGAATGGTTATTCCATTTAAGTATGTTTATGTCCCAAGTTACCGTTATATGTTATGTGTTCTTTATATGGGTATTATGGTAATATTTTGGTTACAAAAGGGCAAGTAATGATATATTATCCAGTGAATAGTATTTACTACTTCTTAAAGGTGAAAAGTGTTACTTTGATAAAGTATTCATGGTTTAATTGATGTTTTGAAAACCTAACAGTTTTCCTTCTTTGTGTATCCCTTACCGAGCTTTTTATGCTCACCCCGAGTTTTTTTGAAATGTTTTTCACAGGACATAAAGCGGAATAGGGTCAAGGATGGGATCAAGGAAAATTCATGCTTTCTTAAACATGGAACTATACATGACTCTTTTTTTAAGAGTCCATGTTTTGTAAAAAAGGGAACTTTGTAGAAGTGTCTAATGTTTAATATTTTTGAGATGTAATAGTTATGATCTAATTCTCTAAAACTCAAAACCTGAAAAGGTCCTCAATGTGAATTATTAATTTAATTAAATATTAAGTAATGTTTAAAGTCGGAGACTTATAATTGGTATCAGAGGTCAGATTAGACAACATTAGGAGTTAGAAAATTGTTAAATTTATAAATTAATTTATGGTATGATTGAAATGATATAGAATTTAAAGATTACCATGTTGCTTCACCTAAGATATTTCTGTGTTCATAATGGTTTTCCGTAGAGGAAACAAGGCAGCTATGTTGGGCTGACATGAGGAGGAAGACAAACTTCCAAATCAGTAACCTGATATGGTCGGAATTGGAACTGAGAAGTTTGTTGCAGTGATGACACAATTGACTCAGGATATAAATAGTGGTGGTATCCATGCACGAGATCAGCCAGATCAACTGTAGAGGAACATTTTGGTGGTAGAACATTTCATGAGGCAACACCCCCCATCATTCAGAGGTCATCTGACCCTGTGATAGCAGAAGTGTGGATTAAAGCACTGGAGAAGATTTTTGATGTCATGGGCTGTTCAGAACATCAAAAGGTTAGTCTTTCTGTTTACCATTTTGAAGGTGAAGCTGATTAGTGGTGGTTAATGATGAAAAATATCCAGGATAGTGATGAGATTGATGATCTTCACTGGGACGAATTCAAAGGTATGTTTCTGGAGAAATATTTTCCTAATGTGGATCTTCTTAGGATGGAAAAACAATTCTTAGATTTGAGGCAGGAGGATTACTCAGTGGATACTTTTGAAGCAAAGTTTACTTTATGGGAAATATATGATCCAAACATCATACGAGATCCAGATAGTAAAATCAACCATTTTTACTTAGGGTTAAAGACAAAGTATCGAAGGGATTTAGCTTCTCGTGAGTTCAAAAGTTATGAAAAACTTGTTCGATGTGCGGAGATGGTGGAAATGGAGTTTGCCGATGATCAGGTGTTCTTTGACAAAAAATAGAATAAGAGGTCCAGTTGGTAGGAAAAGGGGAAGAATTCATCAAAGAAGCAAGGAGGTAAGAAAACCAAATATCCATCTTGTGATAAGTGTGGTAAAATTAATCCTGGAGAATGTTTATCCAAGCCTGGAAAGTGCTTTCGGTGTGGTAAGTCTAGTCATATTGCTCGTAACTGCATGGAAGATGATCAAGCAGGAAATGAAAAGCCAGCGGTTAGATGTTTTAAGTGTAATGAAATGGGTCATTATGAATATTGGTGTCTAACGAAGAACTCAACTGGGTGAAAGCATCCAAAGTACAAACCAAAAGGGGTGGTGAAATCCTTTTCAACTACTTTAGCAGATGTTGGGCCATCGAATGAAGTAGTATCAGGTACACTGTTTGTTTGTTCAGATTATGGCAATGTGTTTTTTGATTCAGGGTCTACACATTATTTAATTTTTGAGATATTTTCTAGTAAATTGGGAATTCCATCTCAAGATATAAATCCTGAACTTATGGTAAAAACACCCGGAGGGAGCGTTGAGACAAATAGAAATTATAAGAACCTTCCTATCCTTGTGTGTGGAAAGAATCTACCTGCAAACCTTATTATTTTGCCTCTAGTAGAGATTGATGTTATTTTGGGCATGGATTGGATTTTTGTTTATCATGCTAAGATTGACTATATAGATAAAGAGGTTTCTTTTCAGAATTATTTTCAGTTTGTGTTCAAGAATGAACCCTTTCTTTTGATAACATATCAGGAATTTGATAAACTAGTAAAACATGGAAATGAATGTTACCTTGCACATATTGCTGAAAATAAAGGAACTGTTCATATTAATGATGTTCTAGTGGTAAATGAGTATCTTAATGTTTTTCCTGATGAGTTTCCTGGTATTATTCATGATCAGGAAGTTGAATTTATTGTTGACTTTGTTCCTGATTCTAAGCTAATTTCAAAACCCCCTTATTGAATGGATCAAGTTGAACTTTTAGAGTTAAAGAAGAAATTGAAGGATTTATTAGATAAAGGTTTCATTCGACCTAGCACATCACCATGGGGTGCTCCAATATTGTTTGATAAAAAGAAATATGGTTCTATGAGACTTTGTATTGATTATAGATCCTTGAATAACATCACTGTAAAGAACAAGTATCATTTTCCTCATATCGATGATTTGTTTGATCAGCTCTAGGGAGCTTAGTATTTTTCGAATATTGACTTGAGGTCGGGGTACCATCATTTGAAAGTAAAAGAAGTAGAGGTTCCGAAGACTGTGTTTCGTACTAGATATGGTCATTATGAATTTTTAGTTATTCCTTTTGGGTTAACCAATGCACCTACTGTATTCATGGACCTTATGAATAGAATTTTCCATGAGTTCTTGGATAAGTTTTTGGTTATTTTCATTGATGATATTTTGGTGTTTTCTAAAAGTAAATAGGAGCATGAAAGTCATTTAAGGGTTATCTTTAAAACCTTAAAAGAAAATAAACTGTATGGAAAATTCCTCAAGTGTGAGTTTTGGTTACAACAAAGTTCTTTCCTTGGTCACATTGTTTCAATAAATGGCATAAATATTGATCCTACTAAAGCAAAAGTTGTTGAAGAATGGCCAAGACCCACAAATGTAACCGAGATCCATAGTTTTCTTGGTTTGTCAGGTTATTACTGGAGGTTTGTTGAAAAATTTTCACAGTTATCTAGTCCAATGGCTAATCTAACTCAGAAAGGTGTTATGTTTATCTAGAAAAAAGAATGTGATGATTGTTTTCAGTAATTGAAAAGAAGATTGGTGAATTCTCCAGTTTTGGAACTTCTGTCCAAGAATGGTGAGTTTGTTATCTATAGTGATGCTTCGTTAAAGGGACTTGGTTGTGTCCTTATGCAGAACGATCAGGTAATTGGTTATGCTTCACGTTAGTTGAAAACTCATGAGGTAAATTACCCTACCCATGATTTAGAATTAGCTTCTGTTGTTTTTTCTCTAAAAATTTGAAGGCATCATTTGTATGGAGTAAAGTGTGGAATATATACTATTCACAAAAGTTTAAAGTATATATTCACTCAGAATGAATTGAACATGAGATAGAAGAGATGGCTAGAATTAATCAAGTATTATGATTGTACACTTCATTACCATCTGAGAAAAGAAAATAAAGTGGATGATGCTTTGAGTCGAAAAAGTAATGTTTAATTAACTATGATATGTTTGGAACAAGATCATTTGGTTTTTGATTTTATAAACTTTGGAATAGATGTTGTTGGTGCAGGAAGTTCTTCTGTTTTTTTTTCAGGTGTCAGTGAGATCATCTCTATCAGACAGAATTAAGTAAGCACAGAATAAAGACAGTGGGTTGCAGAAAAAGGTAGAGCTGGTTCAGAAGGGTATGTTGCCTGAATTAAACATTGATAATGATTTTGTTTTGAGGTTTTGGAAGAGATTATGTGTGACCTGTGATTCAAAGTTGAATAATGAGTTGTTATGTGAGGCTCATAGTTCCCCGTTTTCAGTTCATCCTCGCAGTACTAAGATGTACAGAGATCTGCGGGAGTATTACTGATGGGATGGAATGAAAAGAGATGTTGCTAATTTTACTATGAAATATTTGAATTATCAATAAGTTAAAGCAGAGCGGCGGTTACCAAAAGGGATGCTTCAGCCTTTTCCGGTGCTAGAGTGGAAATGATAAAATATATCCATGTACTTTGTTGTGGGATTACCGAAGACATGTCGAGGTAATAATGAAATATGGGTTATTGTTGATCGATTGACTAAATCTGCTCATTTCCTTACTATTCGAGATATATTGTCTCTAGATCAACTTGATCGGTTGTATTTTAAAGAGATAATCAGGTTTCATGGAGTTCCCCGCTTTATTGTCTCTAATCGTGATCCCAGGTTCACTTCTAACTTTTGGAAAGGCCTTCAAAAGTCATTGGGTACTGAATTAAATTTTAGTACAACTTTTCATCCTCAGTCAGATGGGCATTTAGAACAAAAAATTCAGACCTCGGAGGATATGCTATGTTCTTTCTCAATGGATTATCATGGAAGTTGGAACCAACTTCTTTCTTTGGTTTAATTTTTATATAATAACAGTTTTCATTCCAGTATACAACTGACTCCATTTGAGGCATTATATGGGAAGCGGTGTCGAACTCCAGCTTTTTAAGATTAAATAAGGAAAATGAAGCTGATGGGACTAGAATTGGTAGAAGATATGGTTGAAAAAGTTCAATTGATTCAGAAACACATGAGAACAGCTCAGAGCAGGAAGAAAAGTTATGCGGATAACCGGAGGAAGGATCTATCTTTCGAGGTAGGTGATCATGTTTTTCTCAAAGATTCACCATGGAAAAGTGTGATTTGATTTGGTAAGAAAGGAAATATGAGTCCAAGGTTCATTGAACCATATGAAATTCTGGAGAGAGTTGGATCAGTTGCATACATAGTGGCTTTACCTCCACGTTTGTCCTAGGTACACAATTTTTTTCATATTTCTATGTTGAGAAAGTATATGCCTGATCCATCTCATGTTTTGAGCCCAGAGGTAGTTCAGTTGGTGGAGAATCTCTCTTATGAAGAACATCCAATCTAGACTCATTGCCGAATAGAGGAAGTGTTGTGATATAAGGTAATTTATCAGGTAAAGGTTTTATGTAAAAACCACATGGTTGAAGAGGAAACATGGAAATCTGAAAATGCTATGAGGGATAAATACCCCCACTTATTTTGATAAGTGAATAAAATTGCGAGGACGCAATTCCCAAAAGGGGGGAAGGATGTAACATCCCAAGTAAATAAAGAATAAAACATTTTCATATTTATTAATATTTGTGAATTAAATATTAATTTTACTTTAAAGGTGTTTCTATGTTCGATAGCGTACCCGATACGCAACAACGAGTTTTTTGAAATCTTATGTTGTACACTAGTAATATAATAATATTATTTTAAATGGTAGTTAACGCGTAGACGTTGTATTAGTTTGAATGAATAGAAATAACTAAAATATGATTATATATGTTTGTTAAGTGTTTTTACATTTATCCAATAAAAGATAAAGGCTTAAAATGAGAAAGAATTCAATTTTTGGCATAGATACTCTAATATTCACAAAAATGTTGATTTATCACCTTTTGATGGAGAAACCTCATTAAAAATAGTTTTGGTCACTCTTATACATTCTATTGGACCAAATTAAATCCTTCTATAGAATTGGGACATCAAAATATACTTTGTGTAAATTTTTGGTATTTTTTCGATAAAGTTCATTTTTTAATGAATAGTGAAAAATGTTGTATTTTAATTCAAAACCACTTTTTAATATAATATATTTATATGATTAGATTATCTTTTTAATTGGTTTTAAATTTCAATTAAAGTATATTTTTATCATTTAATCCAATAGTGGTCATTGGAATTAATTTCACTTTGAAATATGACTTAAACTACTGTCAATCTTTTGATATATATTGTTTTGATAAAAACACGCTATTGGTTTTGACAGTGGGAATTAATCATTAAATTAAGTAATGAAACTTATATGTTTTTAATTTTAAAAAATAGACATCATTTTTGAATTCGGAATATCAAATATAGCTTAGGGTGAATTTTTGGTATTTTTTTGAAAAACTTCAATTTTTGATGAATAGTGAAACCACAAAGTGGTAGTTAAAAAACTGATTTTTCATTTAAATGAAACTTTACCACTTCTGTGAATTGAATTTCAAAAATATGAAATACATGGTTGTCATTAGGATGTAAAATGTGGTTCAATGATATTAAAATAATTTTTGGTGAATAGTAACTTTTAAGTTTTATTAATCATGATTAGTGTAATTTATGGTAAAAATAATGTTATAATAATATGAAATTACCTTGACACATGTACTAACCTTATTGGATGTGTCATGGCCTACCAAAAAAATACATGGGTCAACTTGGGGACCCCATGGATCCACTTGGGTAAAAAAATGACATTAATAACTTTTTATTTAAAGTTAAAATAAAAATGTCACAAACATGTATTGTTTTACTAAAACAATTTTTACATGGGGTTATACAAGTCATATTTTTTACTATAAATATTCATTGGTAATATATAAAGTTTTACTACATCATTATATTTTTTTATAATTTTTAGACATTAAATAAATTAAATTATTTATGACACCATGATGATGCAGCGATTACCTCATTACTTAACGATTTAAATAAAATGAAAAGATAATGTAAAATATAAGACTTGCACTTTTCAAAAACCTATTGTATGGGTGTATTTAGAACTCTTATCATCTTATCCAAGAAATACATAATTTTGGGACCTTTAAAATCCGAAACTCATTTTATTATAAAGTAAAATTTTATAACATTCCAGGAGTGCCCCTCCTCTCCTCTTATAAAAGGCCCCCACCTTTACCACCTTACCCACACATCTAAAGCCATTGAATCGGCCATTCTATGCTCATTTTATCTCTCCACATACCTCTCCTCATCCTAGAATCCTTTACTTAGACAAAAAGCTCTCCAAGAAACCCTTTTGGTTTAAACCAAGAGGAGTTACCCATTTTAAAGGTAATGTCTTCACTTGTGTTCTTTTGTTTTATTTTTCTTCTCCAACTCCATAAACTATTTTGATTCCTTTATTTTGTAACAAAAACAGAATATTAAATATACTAGGATGTTGTTATGAGAAGTATTTTATTTACACTTACACACACCTCCGTCTAATGGTTAAAGAACATACTATTTCTGTGGTTGGCTAATTTCTGCCTCACGAAACGATGATTATTCAATCTTATTTTAACACCTTTCATGGTGGCAATTAAGATTTCACTATTTTTATATATGATATATATTTTTTTTATTTTTTCCTTATTCTTCTTAATTTTTTTATTTATTGCATACCTTTATGGTTTCCATTATGGGTAAACACGATAATTTCATTTTAGGAAGTAAGGACTACCGCCCCCTCAAAGTGATTTGATTCGTTAATGCCATATGTGGGATGTATAAGGGAGGGAGCTAATGATATTATATATGATATTATACTGGAATTATAATATAACTTTATATCATTATGATTTCACTCCATTAAATACGAAATATAAATGAAAGTAGCGTTCATGCGTATTTATGGCTTACCGTCTCCATGAACGGTGAATTTCATTTCTTACCTCTAAATGTTATGTACTATAATTAAATATATGTATATGCTAGATATATATGATATATATGATATAAAAATCATGAATATCATTCTGGATATAATGAACCTTTGACCATATGAACAACAAGTAATTGCAAGAAGTCCATTTTTGACTTAAGTACCAAATATCAACAAACGAACTTTATTAACTTAAATAATTACATAATGTTCATAAAATTGTAATAAGTGATATAAAAGGAATAATGAACTTGAAAAAGGTTCTTAAGAAATTAGAAATTAACTCATGTTTATTATTCAAGAGATTAAAGAATGATCGAGTCAAGTCGGACACGAGGTAATGGACTTCGTCTCAATCTCCTTTCATTGAGGCATATATTGTTATAATACAAGAATTTCTTTTATATGGTGTATAAACCCCTTTGACTTTTAATTTTTATACAAAGGAATATTTTTCTATGAATTGTTTTACTAAACATCAAAAAGGAATGTTTCTTTTAACGTACGAAGTGACAATGACCTATTCCGCCGCCGCGAGTATTATTTGGTCTTTAGATTCCTCAACAAGCCGTAATGTTTTTAAAATGAAATAAATACCATATACACTTTTATGTATTTTGGTATTTAAAATGGTTTTTATAATGGATTTGTTATGTCAATATATTTAATTGATATATTGTGATCAAAATGTGGAAATGTTTTCTTTCCATTATATTTGCATTATGTATTATGATTTTATAAAGGCACTTGGACATTTGACTGGTGGTTATGTGATAAACCATATAACGGGTGGTTTCGTGAATACCAGGATGGGTGGTTACATTATAACCTCTAATTCATTGGGTATGGAAGTCGGCCGTATGGATATTCCATTTAGTGATATCTGTGGATGTCGACCATATGGTTATTCCATTTATGTTTGTTTATGTCCCAAGTTACCTTTATATGTTATGTGTTATTTATATGGGTTTTATGGTAATCTTTTGGTTACAAAAGGGTAAGTAATGATCGTTTATTCTTTGAAGAGTATTTACTACTTCATAAAGGTGAAAATTATTACTTATGATAAAGTATTCATGGTTTACCTGATGATTTGAAAAACTAACAGTTTTCCTTCTTTGTGTATCACTTACTGATCTTTTTATGATCATACCATGTTTTTAAAATGTTTTTCACAGGACATAATGTGAAATAGGGCCAAGGATGGGATCATGGAAAAATCATGCTGTCTTAGACATGGAACTAGACATGAATCCATTTTTCAAGAGTTCATGTTTTGTAAAAAAAAATAGAAACTGTGTAGAAGTGCCTACATTGAAATCTTTTGAGATGTAATAGTTATGTCGTAATTCTATAAAACTCTAAACCTAAAAATATCCTCAATGTGAATTATTCATTTAATTCAATATTAATTAATGTTTAAGGTTGAGGCCTTATATTTACATTCTATCCACCATTACATTTTCCATCCCCTACAAGCTCTACATCTTAGACAACTATAAATATCATATGCCAACACACTACTATAAACATCAATATTTCCCATGTTGCATATTGTATTTATTTTTCATTATTTCATAATACTATTAACAAAGAAATACATCACCCATGAAAGATCATTTCTTTCTAATATAAGGTCTAAAATAGTTCAATGATAAACATATTACAAATATGAATAGTGTAATGTCTTTGATTTTCATGTATTATTTCTTTTGATAATATATGAAATTTTTTTGAGACCAGGAACTAAGATGACATGTGATCTTGAAGCCCTATGTTCTTGGAATTAGTGTTTGAAATATATAAAATATATAAAATAAAACATATTCATAGTTTTAATGAAAACATAGAATAATTTCTATACAGGTTATCAGAATATAAATGTAATGGTACTATTGCATTTTGATTTCAAGGTTTACCTTAGGAGAGAAATAACATTATTTAGTGTAAGTCATATGTAGAAAATATATTTTGGGCACATTAATGAATAAAATAATTTTTTTTTCATTTTAGTTGACAAAAGGATTAACAATATTTATATATATTTTTATATTGTAAATATAGGATTAGTCGCATAACCATGTAACCATTAGAGATCTGTTTAAGAGATCTTTGTAAAATATCTTAGGTTAATGATGAAGAGATCATGATTGAAAATGAATGGAACATCAATTTTAAGGATATCACCAACGACAATGATGTTGCATCATTATTCATCAGAAATAGAAACAAATTGAGGTCAGACATGTGTTTTAAATTGTTTGTTTTTTGTTTTTTATTTCTACTATGAATGTGAATCGATCCATGAGTACATTGATCCATAGTTTTATAAAATATGAGGGATTGGTTTATTTGTGGTGATTTATTTAATAGAATTAATTATGTTCCTTGATTTATTATTTTTCCACTCTAAAGAAAACAAATTTTGAATGACATGAACATCAATTAAGTATTATTTATCCAATAAATTCTTATAATTTTTACCTGATTCATCGTTCTTGATATACATTTTTTGGACTGTGGGTCCACAATTACTACAAAATTGATTGAGGTGCCCTTATTTATAAGCGCAATGATCTCATATCATAGATCTAATATCATCCTGAAATGACTATGGGGAAAAAGTGGAAGTGATGATGAATCCTATGATGAAAGATACATGATTTCATATTCTTTAGCACACAATGAATGATTAGGATTTAATCCATTTTCTGAGTAGTTAAAATGGAGGAACACATTGTATGATGATGATAGGGACTAGACTAGATATGATCTTTGATTTTTCGGCAAGGCGATTGTCAGATCGAAGGTCAGAGATTTGGTTGAGACACATCAGGGAAGAATCTTGGAATCTAGACAAATCCCATGCTAAACAATGTTTAAGTCGGATTTAGAATTGTGTGGAGCCCCCTTATTTGTGGATATGGTTTCCATAGAAAGTTAATTATCACCATATGTGTGACCTCTATCAAACAACATGTGGTCCTTCCTAGTTAACTTGACGTGCACCTAGGGAAGTGCAGAGACATGTGGAAGACTACACATGAATCCTAAATGTTTTGTACTACACCCCATGTACATGGCCTAGATTGGGTACATGGGATATGTCGTGTACTTGAATGTAGTAAAATGTACATAGGTTTGACCCGTGTTTTGACACACATGTAGCCTACGTGAGAAACTGACATGTCCTGTAGTACTAAAACAATAGGGCTTGATAACATGGGTTTTTTTACATTAGAATGGCCTGGGGTTAAGGGATAAAACATTTTACCATTACTATACATCGTGTACTCATTTATACATAGCCTTGATCTCTTTTCCTATGTATATTAGGAATTCTTTGTAAGGGTTTGTTCCCCTTTTCATTTTTTATGGGTTAGTATAGAATCATGTTCAAATCATAAAACTATGATAACTTCAGTAGAAATGACTAGATATATTCATTATAATATCTCCTAGTGGACCAAAATGAGATCCCATATTCATATTATTTCCCTTTGTGGAGTTCCTGGTATCTTTCTGAAAAATTCATTGTGGGTATCAATCATCTACCTAGTGGGTTAATGAAGATTGAGTTGTTGGTTTCACCCAATAGTCTTAGATGTGATCCTCATATGCGTATTTTATTCTTTTTGAGATATTAGTATGTTATTTCTCATGATGAGACCCAACAAGAATTCCATATCAGATGGACTTTTTTGGTGTTATCAGACTCAGGACTGTGTTATCCCAGAGGAGTACTTCTTGGAATTTCTGAGCATGAATCCTAGGTTAATATACCATGGATTTGAATTACCTTTAGACTTCATGTCTTTTTTGAATATATCTAGATATTCCGGTTTAATATTCTACATTCATATAAATATATATATCTTACAATATTTTCTTATATGGATGATTTGTGGATTCAAGGTGTCCTATGGAGTATTGTTACACCCACCAATGCATGGGTTTTTCCTAAACATGTCCTGTCTTGTGCAGACAATCTATCTTTTGATAGAGTCCGAGGTGGACTAAGACCATAAGGATCTTAATGAGACCAAACTAATTGAGGTGTGTTCCAGTGGATTTTAGACTGTAGTCTTGATACTTACTTTTAGGTTGGAATTGTGTTCTTAGACTCTAGTTTGTTAGATTTTATTTATCCCAATTTAATTTCATTTAATTCATACTGTACTTGGGTATGGAATTTAGCTATATTCTTGCACGATTTTTAGTCATTTTTTATTATTTATTATTGTATGGCCTTGTTGATGTGTTTGTCGATACATGTAATTAGTATAAGGCCACCCATGTTAGTGATATGTCTAATCAGCACTAGTCGATAGCCCCTAACCTATTGGAGGAGGTCTTGGGGTGTCACGACATAAGCCCCACTCGAAAGTTTCATGATATAGTTATATCAGAATGATCAATTCTACACTAGGACCAGGAGTTAATGATATTGGTTTGGAGAAATATGGTTAAGGCCAGAGACTTCAGTGTCAGCACTGCAACAAACATATCCATACACAATGACTTTGATGACTTTCTTTTTCGTCTTGGTACATTAGAACACTAGTTTTTAAGAAAATAATGGTTCATGAAACATATTGAAATGGGTTAGGGATTTCATGTCTTTCTTGAGTTAGTTATCTATATATATTCACTATCCATGGTATATAATTTTTACTTTCAGGATGCCTCCATAATGTATACTAGCTAGGATTCAATATCTAGATTAGGAGAATTATTCCCTCAGTGTTGAGGTGTTAATACAAGGACCGGTTCCTGAGATGTTACCTATAGGTAGTGCACCAACCATACCACCTCCTATAGAAATGTACTATGTACCCACAATACCAGTGTATTAGTTGTTTGGGATGGGCACACTTCATAAGTTTCATTGGTAGAGACCCCTTAGGTATTGAGGTGAGCCTGAACCATGGGTGGCTAAGGACTAGAATGTTTTAGTGGCCCATGTTTTATTTTATAGTTAGGACACCATGAGATCAGATAGTGGTCCTAGTGGAGAGCCTTCTTCATATAACAGTAGGACGATGTTAGGGTATAGTTACACTATCTTGCAAAGAGGTGACTATTTCATGGATAGGGTTCAAGAACATTTTTAGAGAGGATTTATCTCCACCTATACTAAAGAATTTACATATCCTAGAGATCATATATATCTAGCATGAAAGAATTATAGTTTTTGAGTATTTATTGATGTTTGAGAAACTCTATAGGTACTCAATAAATATTGATAGAGCTCAATTATATAGGGATAATACCTTTGAGTGGGGTCAATTTAGAGACATTTGATACCAAATTATCCCTCAGTGAATTCATTCATATGCTGGGTTTCTATAGTGAGCTTTGGTGCATAATAGTTCCTTGGATGAGTTGATACACCCAGTGGTTTTCAGTAGCGTGAAATCAAGAGAAAATACTTTGAAAAGAAGGAGTTGATGTCATTTTCAAGGACATGAACATTCCATATCATCCAATATGTGGTTATAGGATAGATAATCTATGTTGAATGGCCCACAAGGTCGGTCTATTCATCCTAAGGAGTGGGGGTGTTACTCATGTGTGAGGAAGGGAAATATCACCTAAGATTGTCTGATCTTCCATACATTTGATAGAGTGACCCTGGATGGTCCACCAAGGCAATTCCACTAGGATGAGAAAGAATTTCTTTAGGGATGAAGACATCAACAATGGGATGGGAGAGAAACATGAGCTGGTTGATGTTTTGGATTATTACCACTACCACCCCTAAGTGGTCAGCACCAGGATCAGGGAGCTAGAGGATAGGAATATGGATGACTATAAGTGGTCAAAAAATATGACCCAGAGGCTCAAAGAATGATTCATGGTAAAATATGTGTCTATTATACCATATCTACAGTATTTATAGACACTTTTTCTTATCATTACATTTTTTCCATATACATTGTATAAGACTTAGATATACTTGTTTAACCTTTGGCATGACCCTTACACTTGGAGACTCAGGCTATAGATGATTTAGTGATCACACACATGTACCGATAGTATTACATGATTCATGGAGGAAAGGGTTTTTGTTGGAATCTATTGAAATAAACATTGAGGATTTACACCGTCATTCTTGGTATGGGCTAGTTATCTATATTTCATACCCATATTGAATGTTTTAGCAAAGAGTGAGGTGTGTCTCTAGTGATGGAACCAGATTCTCCTTTTTCAGTTAAAAAGAATCCTAGGCAGCACAGGATGGACTCATACATAAGAGGGTGCATCCAATTACACATCAGTTGTCTTTCACGACCTTTGGTGTATGTGATGTTATGAGATCCCAATTTTCTGTATTGTTGGTGAAGTACAAGGAAGTCTTCCATGATGATGGTCTAAGCTTATCTCCCCATAAAGAGATATACATCCACATTAATCTACATCTCGGGATGACACTAATATTAGTGCCTTCATATCGGATGTCTCATGCAGTGCTTTGTGAGTGGGGGTTGTAGTTGGAGGACTTGCAGAGGAAGGAATTTGTTCGACCCCGTTTTCCAAATTAGTATGCCCTAGTTTTGTTTACAAAGAATGATGATTGGAGATTAAGGTTGTGTGTGGAAAACCAATTCTTGAACCAGGAGACTGTGAAGAAAACATATCCACTACTTAGGATCAATAACCTCTTTGATCAGTTGAGAGGGTTGTGATAGTTCTTGAACATTGATCTCATATCAGGCGATCTTGAGTTGCAAGTATGGGATTATGATATACCAAAGACAACATTCAGATGTCTCGATAGTCATTATGAGTACACGGTGATGCACTTGGGCATGAAAAATTCCCCAGTAGAGTTCATGGGATTGATGAAAAATATCTTTCAGCCATACATAGACCACATTTTGGTAATATTAACCAATGATATCCTAGTGTACTTAGTATCAGAGGAGAATAGCTCAAAACACTAAAAGAGGTTTCTAGAATTACTTTGTGAGAACTAGATTTATGGAAATTCATAAAATTACCAGTTCTATATTTAGGTAGTCTACTTTCTATGATACATTATCTCAGTAGATGGATTGGTAGTAGAATCGACCAAGGTCAAGGTAGTGCTATCTTGGGAGCCACCTACAAGTGCGATAAAGTTGTGGAGCTTCCTTGGGTTGGATGGATTTTACTAGATATTCATACATGATTTTTCTAGGATATCAGAACCCATGATATCTTTGACTTGACAGGGGATCCTTTCACATGGGAAGAGAAGTTTCAATTGCCTTTTCAGTTGTTGAGGTAGATTTTGATGAGCGCTCCCATTTTAAGATTGACATAGGAAGGTGCTAAGTACGTACTGTTATGAGATTCATCAAGAACTGGGATCTTTTGTGTTATGATGTTGAGTAAAGTCATAATTTCTTATGGATCATGGAAGTTGTGACCACACGAGAAAAAATTCAGGACTTATGATCTTGAGCTAACATCTGTAGTCTTCCCTTCAATGATGTGGTGACAATACTTGAAGGCTGAGCATTTTATCAGCTACTCGGATAATAAGAGTCTAAAGTATATCTTCAATCAGAAGTATATCATCTTGAGACAAATGTGATGGCTAAATTTACTCAATGATTATGGATTCAATATTGTCAATACATTGGGTAAGTGAACTTGGTGAAGATGATTTCAGCTAGAGATCATGTTCATTACTGCAGAATGAGGCATCAGAGTAGTTGGTCACATTGCAGTTATCCATTATGGATAGAGATGGAACAACATACCTCTATTAATTAGATTTTACCACTCTGTTATTGAAGAAATTTAGTAAGTAATAGCTTTGGTATACTTATTGGGAGACCCTACGTACATAGATATCAACCATACATGACCCTAAATGATATTATAAAGGTTGGGAGCACATATTTCTTTTCATAGGATGCATGATGGTACTAGTGATGTTGTGGGAGAAGGTTTTGAGAGAGATTCTATAACATCCCAGGTAAATGAAGAATAATATAATTTCATATTTATTAATATTTTTCAATTAAATATTAATTTTACTTTAAAAGGGTTTCTATATTGGATAGCGTACCCGATACGCAACAACAAGTTTCTTTGAAATTTTACGTAGCACACTAATAATATAATATTATAATTTTAAATGGTAGTTAACTCCTAGAAATTGTATTGGAGAGAATGAACAAAACTAACTATAATATGATTATACATTTTTGTTAAATGTATTTAATTTTATCCAATAAAAGTTAGTGGCTTAAAATCTGAATGAATCTAATTTTAAGCATAATTTTCATTAAATGGTCGATTTAACACATTTTAATTGTGAACCCTCTTTAAATATATATTTTTTCATTTTTTATGTTCTATTTGACCAAATAAAAATCTTTTTTTTATTTGGGACATCAAATTTAACTTTGAGAATTTTTTTGGTATTTTGTGGATAAAGTTCATTTTTAATGAATAGTAGAAAATATTGTATTTTAATTCAAAAGTGCCTTTTAATGTAATTTATTTATATGGATAGATTATCTTTTTAATTAGTTAAAAGTGAAATTAGAATATATTTTTACCATATAATTCAATTTTGGTCATTGAATTAATTTCAATTTGAAATTGGACATAAACAAGTGTTAATCTTTTGAGAGTTATTGTTTCTTAAAAACATGGTATTTGTTTTAATAACGGGAAATAATTTTAAATTAATTAATTCCACTTCTATGTTTTGAATTTGGAAAAATATACATAATTTTTTAATTCAGAATATCTAATAAAGATTAGGCTGATTTTTTGTTATTTTTCTGAAAAACTTCAATTTTTGATGAATAGTGAAACCACTTAGTAGTAGTTAAAAAAATTTACAATTTCATTTAAATGAAATTTTACCGCTTATGTGAATAGAATTTAGAAAATCCGACATACATGGTTGTTATCAAGAAGTAATATGTGGTTCAATAACATGAAAATAATTTTTGGTGAATAATAACTTTTGACTTTTATTTATAGTTGTTAAAGGTAAATAAGGCAATTCAAGGTTAAAAGAATATTATAATAATTCAAAAGTTAACTTAACACTTGTCCTAACCTTATTGTATGAGTAATGGCCGACAATGGGCATCTTTGGGTATATTTTGGGACCCCATGGAGCCACTTATGAAAGATAATGATACTTTAGATTAATTAATTTAACTTAAAGGCAAAAATGTCAAAAACAAAAATCATCTATTAAATTAATTTTCACATGGTGCTATATAAGTTATTTTTTCAACTATAAATATTAATTCTAAAGATAAAAGGATTTATTACATCATGGTGTTTTTTTATAATTTTTAGACATCGAATAAAGAAAATTATATATGTCACAATAATGATGTTATGTTTACCTTATTAAAAAATGATTTAAATAAATAAAATTATAATGATTAAAATATTATTCAAAACATGTCCAATTCCTATTTGATGATATTATTTCGACTCTAAGACATCTTATCTTTGACTATAATGATTTTCGGACCTTTAGAAACCGAATATCATTATATAATAAAATAATATTATCACACTTTCCTAAAGAGCCCCTCCTCCCCCTTATAAAAGGAGACCACTTCTAACCAATTCCTCACACCTCTCAAGACTTTTGGCTCGTCCAAACTCATTAAATTAACCTCCATACATCCCTATACTCCTACTAGAAGCCATACGTTTGGAATAAGGCACTTAATGAAGTCCTTTGGTTCAAACCAAAGGGAATTACCAAAATTTAAGGTAACAGTTTCTCTTAAAATGTTTTCTTTTATTTTACTTCTACAACCCATAAACTCTTTTTATTACATTCTTTTGTAACAAAATAAGTGTCCTCAATATACTATGATGTTTTTATGAGAAGTATTATAACTACACTTACACACACCTCCATCTAATGGATGAAGAACATAACATTTCTGTGGATGACAAACTAACGCCTCAGGAAACGATGATAGTTCAAATATCTCCAACCACCTCTCATGGTGGCCATTATGATGGCACTATATTTATATATGATATATATTATTTTTATGTTTTCTTTATTCTTCTATAATTTCCATTTATAGCATACCTTTATGGTTTCCATTATTGGTAAATGCGATAATCTCATTAGAGGAAGTGTGGACTATCGCCCCCACAAAGTGATATGACTCATTAATGCCATATGTGGGATGTATAAAGGATAGAGTTAATGATATTATATATGATATTATATTTTAAATTATACTGGAATTATAATATAACTATGTATCATTATTTTATAATTCCGTTAAAATAAGAAATAGAAATAAAAGTAGCGTTCATGCGTACGTACGACTTACGATCTCCATGAACGGTGCATTTCACTTTTTACCTCTAAATGTTATGTACTATTATAAATAAATGTATATTCTGGATATATATGATATATATGATATCCAAATCATGAATATCATCCTGGATACAATGAAACTTTGACCACATGAACAACATGTAATTATAAGAAGTCCATTTTTGACTCAAGTACAAAATATCGACAAAACAAAAATTATTAACTCAAATGATTACATAATTTTTATAACATGGTAAAAATTGACATAAAAAGAATAATAAACTTGAAAAAGGTTCTTAAGAAAGTATAAATTAACTTAAGTTTATTATTCTGGAGATTAAAGAATGAACGGGTCAAGTCGGACACGAGGTAAGGGACTTCGTCTGAATCTTCTTTCATTGACCCATATTTTGTTTTAATAGACGAATTTCTTTTATATGATGTATAAACCCCTTTTACTATTACTTTTATTAAAAAGGAATCTTTTTCTACTAAGAGTTTTACTAAATGACAAAAAGAATTTTCCTTTTAACCTAAGCGGGGACAACGACCTTTTTCACTGCCCCGAGTATTATTTGATCTTTGGCTTCCTCAACAAGTCGTAATGTTTTAAAAGAAAATAAATACCATATACTCTTTTATGTATTTTGGTATTAAAAATGGTTTTGATAAAATATTACTTTATTTCAATATATTTAAATGATATTGTGTGATTGAAATGTGGAAATGTTTTCATTTCTTTATATTGGTTTTATGTGTTATGATTTTATAATGGTACTTGGACATTTGACAGGTGGTTACCTGATAAACCAAATGAAGGGTGGTGCTGTGAATACCAGGATAGGTGGTTACGTTAAAAACTCCAATGCATTGGGTATGGAAGTCGGACGTATGGCTATTCCATTTAGTGATATGTGTGGAAGTCGACCGTATGGTTATTCCATTTAAGTATATTTATGTCCCAAGGTACCCTTATATGTTATGTGTTCTTTATATGGGTTTTATGGTAATATTTTGGTTACAAAAGGGTAAGTAATGATCTTTTATTCAGTGAAGTGAATTTAATACTTCATAAATGTGAAAAGTATTATTTATGATAGAGTATTCATGGTTTACCTGATGTTTTGAAAAACTAACAATTTTTGTAACACCCCGAGATTTTATGAGATATATTATTTTTAATTTATTTGATGTATTATATTATAAACAACACTAAGATTATCTTGTACTGTATGCAACACTGTATCAGCTTGCAGTATAAACAACACTATTATTGGCTCGTGTTACACACAATTTCAAGTTCGTTTTGTGGAAATTATTCTACACAACATTAAGTATAGATTTTGTTTAATGTATAAATGAAATAAATTCTGATTATGTTATACGCAACACCAAATTGAGATTTCACTATACGCAGCCCTAACTTGGCTTGCATTACATGCAATCAAGACCTTCCTCGATGGCATGTGTAATACGCAATACAGAGTTTCACTAAACGAGATATTATTATAATATTATCATGAACTAGCCGTTAGGAATAATAATAACCACTTTTTGATATTTTATAAATTTTATCTTTCAAAATGGACTTCATTTTTGGATTTTTAATATCAAAATTATCCTATGGGGAATTTTTGGTATTTTTTTGAGAACTTTAAATTTTTGATGAATAGTGAAAACACTAGGTTACTATTTAAAAACCGACATTTTTTTAAATACTTTTTTATTTTATTAAATTTATTTTAGGCCAAAATTGATACATAATACCTATATAATTTCAATGTAATTAATTGAAGTCATTTTATAATAATTTTAGACATATAAAAATTTTATTGAACTTTTCACCGTCTTTTACCCACCTCCTAGGAGAGTTTGAAAATTTACATTAAACATAATTTTATCGCTTCTGTGAGTGATATTTTGAAAATCCAGGAGTCACAGTTAATATCAAGGAGTAAAATATGGTTCAATAAGATAAAAATATTTTTTTGGTGAATAGTAACTTTTTACATCTATTTACCACGGTTAAAAGTAAATAGGGTAATTAAGGGTAAAAATGATATCATTATTACCCTAACACATTTCCTAATTCTATTGGATAAGTTTAATTAGACCAAAAAAAACCTAAGGAATATAATATTATCATTTAGGTATATTTGTATTAGATAAGGACATTTATTATTATTTTATTTAAAGAAGAGTTAAAAGAGTTAAAATCAATGTTTAATAACTAAAACATTTTTAATATAGGGTTATACAAAAGATAAATTCGACTATAAATATTAATTATAAAGATAAAAATCCTTCCTAAATAATGGTATTTTATTTATTATTTTTAGACATTAAATAATTTAATTTATTTATGACACAATGATGATGCAGTAATTACCTTGTGAATGAAATATTAACATAATTGATGTTATAAAAACCAAAATAAATGTAATTTTAGAATTTTTATTAATTAAACAAATTTTATAAGTAAATATGACATGTTATTAGTTATTTAATTAACTTTTTTAGAACTAATCACGTTGTTATGATTTTCACAAAAATCAATTACCAAATAGTGCCAAAATTGACATAAAACAGTTTTTCAAAAAAATATTATATTATTAGTTGTTATTTTATTCCTAAAAATCTATGGTTCATCCAAATGACTTAGATAAGGATATATATACCAATAATGAACCACTTGGGGTTCTTTTGGCGTGTTATAGTATGTTTATTAACCATATAGTGTAAGAAAACAAAAAGACACTGTAAAAGTTAAATTATTTAACTTAGAGTTAAATGTAGATGATATGGATAAGATAGACACCTAAACTTGTCTAAAACCTATTGGATGATATTATTTAGACTCATCCCCACCTTAGATTCGAAATAAATTAATTTGGAGCTATTAAAAACTTAATATAACTCTATTATAAAATAATATTTTAAGTTTTCCTAAGGTGCCCCTCTCCTCCCTTATAAAAAGGGCACCCCTTACCTCTTCTCTTCACACCCTTTTGATCCTTGAAGCTCATCCAACCCCGGAGCATTTCTCTTATACACTTCCCTAGAAACATTCTGGAGGTTATGGTGTTCTCAAAAGTCAAACTCTACTTCATTAAGAGGAATCTTAAAGGAGGTGCGTCGAAGATGAGGTAATCTCTTCTTCCGATTTTCTCAAGTTTCTTTCTTCTTCTACTTCTTCATATTTAGTTTTCTCATTATAAAGTAATAAAATAAGTATTAATTATATACTTATATGTTATTATAAATATAAAACAACCCTATTTCACCTTCTATCCATCCTATGGAAAACGAAATCACCACACGTGCGTACGTACGGAATACCGTCTCCACGCCGTGGTGTAATCTGTTTTCGACCACCACCATACTTGGATGGGTATAATGGTGTAAATAAATAACTATATATGATTATTTTAAAGTTATATTGATTCTTAAATATTATACATACACTTCAATACAATTCCACGATCATGGGAATGATATCATCGCTCGTGCGTACGTACGGAATACTGTCTCCACGACGCGATGAGATTCTTTCTCCCAGTTAACCATTCATGAATGATTATAAAGTATATATAATGAATGATAATTAAATATATGAAATAATAATGATACTGGATATATATATATATATGTATTTCATCTACTTAATTCCATTAAATTTAATAAGGAAACGAAAACAGCGTTCATGCGTACGTACGACCTACCATCTCCACGAACGGTGTATTTCATTGCATTTATCGATCTATCATATATATTTATATAATGAATATATATTATATATAAATCATTTTTTAAATTCTGGAATTATGTAAATCAGGATATTAGTAATAATATCAATAACAACAAGTCGAAACTCGTATGATAAATGAAATGATTTTACCCAAAACGGTGCTTTAACATGGAATTTACAAAAGAACGGGCAATATAAAGTCATAAGTGAACCATATATGATATCATAACAATGAATATGATTATTTAATAATTCAATGACATTATTTAAATCATTATATAGGAGGTTCAAAAACATACGAAGCATATCAGACATAAGGTAAGGGATAACTATTCCAATCTCGTTCTTATCAGAGATTGTTATTCGTAAGTATTTACTGGGGTTATTGTTATCATCCATGCCCATGTCTTCATGTATTTTTAAAGTCCTTTTTACTCATTTTTTGAAATTTACCACATTTTATGAAAGGAATCTTACTTTTGTTCAACTCACGGGGAACTTTTTGACTTTTTCGACAAAAGTACGAGGAGAATGTTTTTTTAAACTTATACGACATGAATGGATTTTTACGGTTTCATAACTCCTTATTTTAAAGAATATTACCATAAAATATTTCATGAGTATTTTTAAAAAAATCATTTTCTTTTAAAATTTCATGGCATTTTGTGAAAAGAAAATGATTTTGAAAAAGAAAGGATATTTGCCTCAAGAATTCTTTTCAAGTGTTTTATCAAAGCCAGTTTCCATATAAGATGAAATTATTTCATATGTGTATGTTTAAAGTATGATGTCTCTATGATTTACATGGTTTCAATTTTTTTGATGAACTGATATCCATTTGTTTTATATGGATTATGTTATGATGGATTGATGTTTATGAAACCCATTTTATTCGTTGGGTTATTATGAATGATATATGTTTATTTTGTGGAACACGAAAGAATGATTTCATTATGAGATGGGTGGGACCTATATCTCCATCCAATGCATTGGGTAATGATTTATATCTCATGATATAGACATGTCTAGAATGGTAAGTTAATCTGATTCAGTGTTACAGGGCCGAAACAAGAAGTGAACTTGATTCAGAAAGGGAATTTGTCCACAAAAATGGTCTTGGATGCAATGCCTTGGATACTATAGAAATAATATCATGTGTTTAATGGTTTTCCACAATTTCATATTTTCTTCCCATGATATTTTATCTTGATTGATGTTATATTATGATATATTCCTTACGTACTTCCAAGATTTATGTCTTTGCTCAAGATTTTGATGTTTTGATTTTATGTTCAAGTTTTTGCATTCAAATGTTTGTGGATTTTTTAATGTTATCTATGTTTACCCTTACTGAGCATTTGAGCTCACCCTTTTTGTGTTTTCTTTTCCCCAGGATATAAAGAAATGTTTTAGGTATGAAAACAAAAGGGGAATATCTTTATGGGAGATGTTGAATATTTTTCACCACAATTAGAAGATTATATTCCGATTTTCCAAAGACACTAAACTATTACGGTCCTTGTGTGTCTATTTTAGTTATGTATTAAATATTCTGCAAAACATAATGTAATTTCCATGTACGTCAAGATTTGGGTCTCTATAGTTGGTATTAGAGGTTCAGTTTAGTCAACCTTTGGAAACTAGGATGTGAGAACATTAGTGAAATCCCAAGAGATATTTCTAAGGTATGTCTAGGGATATCTCTAACGTTAAGTATATGTATAGGTTATAGTCCTAGAATTACGGTAACGATATTAGAATTAAACCTAAGATGTTAGATATTGAAAGTGATTCCCCTTTATTAAGTTGTTTTCCTAGCATTATTTTTGTCTCTCACACTTTTCTTTTTGGGTTTTAGACGATGGCTAGAACTTGAAGGAACCGTGTTGATCAATGTAATGGACAATGCAATGATTGTCCTCCCGAACAATGAAATGTGATGGGAGATGGAGTGCGAAATATTATTTCTATAATTACAAAAGCTATGAATCATTCTAAATTTCCAAATTATCATAGAAGGGAAAAATATTATATTGAGTCCTTCATGAGGAAACATCCACCATCTTTCAATGGGTCTTCTGATCCACTTGTTGCTGAACAATGGATCTGTACCATTGAAAAGATATTTTCCATACTTAGTTGTTCAAAACATGATAAATTTATTCTACCTGTTTACCATTTAGAAGGTGAAGCAGACCAGTGGTGGACTGAAATTAAGAATTCAAGGCCTCAAGATGAAATTGAATCCATGGAATGAGACGAGTTCAAGAACTTGTTTTTCAGTGAGTACTTCTCTCATATTCTTCGAACAAAGATGGAAAAGGAGTTCCTTGGGATTAACCAGAAGGATGATGAATCTGTTAGTATATATTAAGTGAATTTTACAACACTTCAATGATTCAAGTGAATGATAATGGGGAATTATACTAATCAATGCCCTAATACAAGGGTTAATGATGATCAATGTGAGAAACCTCTTAAGGCAAAGGACAAAGGGAAGTCACATGCAATCACTATTAGCAATGTTGATTTTGACAAAGATGTGGTGGAATGATTATGTGTTTATGTAAAGGGATGCCAAAATAATATTTTGGAATCTCATTTATAGTATTGTGGAACATTGGAATATCTATGTAATGGTTTATTGTGGTTTTTGATAATTATATGGTACCAGTAACCATGAAAAGTGATTCAAATATTTTGGAAAGCAGATGATATGCGCATAATGAAGGGATAAGGAGAAAATTAAATGTTTGATAGCATTCATGAGATCATGAGTGATATAAGGACAAAGTTATATCATGGTTTGAGTATATAGAATTTTTAGATTTTGGAAAGTCTTAAATTTTGACAGAATTCATGTTTTCACAAAGGATCAATGGGAATTCATTTTTCAAGAGAATACATGATTAAGGTATTCACATGATTGTAATCTGACCAACCAGATATATGAGGGATAGATGATGGTATTCACATTCTTTCTATATTAACTTTTTAGTAATCGTTCTCTTTATACTATGTGTTTGGAAAGAAGTATTTTGGTTAAGCCTAAAGAATGGAATGTATTATGTTGAACATAAGTTAGTATTGTTTAAGGCTAGAAATTTTTTTGATATTATTGATAGAATGTTATAATAGTGTAGTTTAAGAAAAGGGACAACCTGTAGAACGGGATACAACCCATCACGTCAGACAGGTTTGTGGGAATCGAACCCACAACCGAAGTGTGACATGCCTTTATCACCTACCACTGAACTACAGGAAGTCCCTGGTTAGTAGAAACTTGTTTTATTTTATTAATAGGTATGATAGATGAAGTATAAGTCCATTTTTGGAACCATATACGATTAATATCACCATAAGATGAACTTATGTATATAACATTTTATAACCTTTTGTTTGAGATAGATGGAATGATCCATCATTTTATCACATGATCTTTTAAAAAATTCAACTTCATTTCTTTAAGAGATGAAGTGGAAATTGTCCAAGGAATGACCAACAGTAAGATTCTACAAAAATAAAGTAAGTATTTCTTTTAATTAAAAAAATTCATCAACTTTAGGGAAATGATCTTGAAAACCAAAAATGTTGTCCTAGTGTCCTTATATTCGATGAATCGGATGCTACCTTAGATCATCACAAATTTATGGCTTTGTGATTGCTGGATTTTTCATAGCCATGTCCTCTACCACTCTTTATCAGAACATGATGGTTAGATCTTTCTTCCATATCCATATTTTCACCTATGTGGAAAGCCAGTGATGAGTTAATTTGGGTAACCGTTATGTTTCTTTCTTTACTTTTTAAAATTAAGTTTTATTATTCCTTTTTACGATGTGGGTTTCTATGAAAGAATCTTTCAAGTAGTAAAGCATTTATAACCCCGACGAATTTCGAGGGCGAAATTCATTTTAAGGGGGGTAGAATGTAACACCCCGAGATTTTATGAGATATATTATTTTTAATTTCTTTGATGTCTTCTATTATACACAACACCAAGATTAGCTTGTACTATACGCAACACTGTATCAGCTTGCAGTATACACAACACTATTCTTGGATCGTGTTACACACAATTTCACGTTCTTTTTGTGGAAATTATTCTACGCAACATTAAGTATAGATTTTGTTTAAAGTATAAATGAAATAAGTTTTGATTATGATATACACAGCACCAAACAGAGCTTTCATTACACGCATCCCTGACTTGGCTTGCATTACACGCAATCAAGACCTTCCTCGATAGCGTGTGTGGTACGCAATACCGAGTTTCACTAAACGAGATATTATTATAATATTATTATCAACTAGCCATTATGAATAGTAATACCCACTTTTTGAAATTTTATAAATTTTATATTTCTAAATGGACTTCATTTTTGGATTCGGAATATCGAAATCAGCCTAAAGTGAATTTTTGGTATTTTTCTGAAAACTTTAAATTTTTGATGAATAGTGAAAACACTAGGTTACTATTTAAAAACCGACATTTTGTTTAAATAATTGTTTATTTTATTTAAATTTATTTTAGGCCAAAATTGATACATAATGCCTATATAATTTCAATGTAATTAATTGAATTCATTTTATAATAATTTTAGACATATAAAAAGTTTATTGAACTTTTCACCGTCTTTTACCCACCTTCTAGGAGAGTTTGAAAATTTACATAAAACATAATTTTACCGCTTCTGTGAGTTGAATTTTGAAAATCCGAGAGACACGGTTAATATCAAGGAGAAAAATTTGGTTCAATAAAATAAAAATAATTTTTTGGTGAATAGTAACTTTTTACTTTTATTTACCACGGTTAAAAGTAAAAAGGATAATTAAGGGTAAAAATGATATTATTATAACCCTGAAACATTTCCTAATTCTATTGGATAAGTTTAATTCGAACAAAAACAACCTAAGTAATATAATATTATCATTTAGGACCATTTGGATTAGATTAGGATATTTATTATTATTTTATTTAAAGAAGAGTTAAAAGAGTTAAAATCAATGTTGAATAACTAAAACGTTTTTAATACAGGGTTATACATAAGATAAATTCAACTATAAATATTCATTATAAATCTGAAAATATTTCCTACATAATGGTATTTTATTTATAATTTTTAGACCTTAAATAATTTAATTTATCTATGACACAATGATGATACAATAATTACCTTATTAATGAAATATTAACATAATTGATGTTATAAATACCCAAATAAATGTAATTTTAGACTCTTTATGAATTAAAATAATTTTATAGGTTAATTTGACATTTTATTATTTATTTAATTAACTTTTTTTTAACTAATCATGCTATTATTATTTTCACAAAAATCAATTACCAAATAGTCTCCAAATTGACATAAAATAGTTTTTAAAACAAATATTATATTATTTATTGTTATTTTATTCCTAAAAATCTAAGGATCAAAAAAATTACATATATAAGGATATATATATATATTAATAATGAACCACTTGGGGTTTGTTTGTCTTGTTATATTATTTTTATGAACCATATAGTGTAAGAAAACAAAAAGACACGGTAAAAGTTAAATTATTTAACTTAGAGTTAAATCTAAATGATAAGGATAAAATAGAAAACTAAACTTGTCTAAAAACTATTGGTTGATATGATTTAGACCCATCCCCACCTTAGCTTCTAAATACATCAATTTGGAGCTATTAAAAACCGAATATGACTTTATTATAAAATAATATTTTATGTTTTCCTAAGGTGGCCCTCTCCTCCCTTATAAAAAGGGAACCTCTTCCCTCTTCTCTTCACACCCTTTTGAGCCTTGAAGCTAGAAAAACCCCTGACCTTTTCTCTTCTCCACTTTCCTAGCAACATTATGGATGTTCTGGGCTTCTCAAAGGACCAACTCTACTTCCTTAAGATGAATCTTAAATGAGGTGCGTCGAAGAAGAGGTAATCTCTTCTTCCAATTTTCCCAAGTTTCTTTCTTCTTCTACTTCGTCTTCTTTAGTTGTCTCATTATAAAGTAATAACATCAGTATTAATTATATAATTATATGTTATTATAAATATAAAACGACCCTATTTCACCTTCTATCTATCCTATGGAAAACGAAATCACCGCGCGTGCGTACGTACCGAATACCGTCTCCACGCCGTGGTGTAATCTGTTTTTGACCACCAACTTAATTGGATGAGTATAATGGTGTAAATAAATAACTATATATTTATTATTGTAATTTGATATTTATTCTAAAATATTATACATACACTTCAATACAATTCCACGATCATGAGAATGATATCATCGCTCGTGCGTACGTACGGAATACCATCTCCACGACACGATGAGTTTCATTCTCCATGTTAACAATTCATGAATGATTATAAAGTATATATAATGAATAATAATGAAATATATGAAATAATAATGATACTGTATTTATTTATATATATATGTATGTCATCTACTTAATTACATTAATTTCAATAAGGAAACTAAAATAGTGTTCATGCGTACGTACGACCTACCGTCTCCATGAATGATGTATTTCATTCCATTTATCGATCTATCATATATATTTATATAATGAATATATATTATATATAAATAATTTTTAAGATTATGGAATTATGTAAATCATGATATAAGTAATAATATCAAGAATAACAAGTCGAAACTCATACGATAAATGAAACGATTTTACACAAAACGGTGCTTTAACATGGAATTTACAAAAGACCGGGTAATATAAAGTCATAACTGAACCATATATGATATCATAACAATGAATATTATTCTGTAATAAGTCAATGACATTATTTAAATCATTACACAGGAGGTTCAGAAACATACAAAGCATATCAGACATAAGGTAAGGGATAACTATTCCAATCTCGTTCTTATCCAAGATTGTTATTCGTAAGTATTTACTGGGGTTATTGTTATCATCAATGCCCATGTTTTCTAAAAATGTTTTCATGTATTTTTAAAGTCTTTTTTACTAATTTTTTGAAATTTACCACATTTTATGAAAGGAATCTTACTTTTTTTTCAACACACGGGGATCTTTTTGACTTTTCCAACAAAAGTACGAGGAGAATGTTTTTTAAACTTATAAGACATGAATGGATTTTTACAGTTTCATAACTCCTTATTTTAAAGAATATTACTCTACAATATTTCATGACTATTTTCAACAAAATAATTTTCATTTAAAATTGCATGGCATTTTGTTAAAAGAAAATGATTTTGAAAAAGAATGGATATTTTCCGCAAGAATTCTTTTCAAGTGTTTTATCAAAACCATTTTCCATCTAAGATGAAATTATTTCATATGTGTATGTTTCAAGTATGATGTCTCTATGATTTATATGGTTTCACTTTTTGTTGATGAAATGATATCCATTTGTTTTATATGGATTATGTTATGATGGAATGATGTTTATGAAACCCATTTTATTCATTCAGTTATTATGAATGATGTATGATTATTTTGTGGCACACAAAAGAATGATTTAATTATGATATGGGTGGGACCTATATCTCCCTCCAATGCATTGGGTAAAGATTTATATGTCATGAGATAGACATGGATGGAACCGTAAGTTAATCCAGTTCAGTGTTACAGGACTGAAATGAGGAGTGAACTCGATTCAGAATGGGACTTTGTGCACTAAGATGGTCTTGGCATCAATTCCTTGGCTACTATGGAAATTATATCATGTGCTTAATGTTTTTCCACAATTACATGTTTTCTTCCATACTATTTTATCATGATTGATGTTCCATTATGATATATGCCTTACGTACTTCCAAGATTTATGTCTTTACTCAATATTTTGATGTTTAGATTTTATTTTCAAGTTTTTGCATTCAGATGTTTATGGATTGTTTAATGTTATCTATGTTTACCCTTACATAGCATTTGACCTCACCCTTTTTATGTTTTCTTTTCCACTGGATATAATGAATGGTTTTAGGTTAGAAAAAAAGGGGAAGATCTTTACGTGAGATGTTGAAGATCTTTCACCATGATTAGAGGATTATATTCTAAGTTTCCAAAGACACTAAACTATTACGGTCCTTGTGTGCCTATTTTTGTTATGTATTAAGTATTCTTCAAAAAGTAATGCAATGTCCATGTACGTCAAGCTTTGGTTCTCTACAGTTTTCTTTCTTTGTGTATCCCTTAATGTGCTTTTTATGCTCATCCCAAGTTTTTGAAATATTTTCCACATGACATAATGTGGAATAGGGTCAAGGATGAGATCAAGGAAAAGTCATTTTGTCTTAGACATGAAACTAGACATGACTATTTTTTTCAAGAGTTCATGTTTTGTAAAAAAAATGGAAACTGTGTAGAAGTGTCTACTTTGAAATATTTTGAGATGTAATAGTTATGTCCTAATTCTCTAAAACTCTAACCTGAAAAGATCCTCAATGTGAATTAGTCATTTAATTCAATATTATGAAAGGTTTAAGGCTAGGTCCTTATAGTTGGTATCAGAGTTCGGCTTAGATAAATTTAGGAGTTAGTGTATGGTTAAAAAAATGTCCATAAATTAATATATGGTAATTTTGAAATGATATAGCATTTATAGATTACCATGTTGCTTCACCTAAGATATTTTTTTGTCTAGAATGGTTTTCCGCAGAGGAAACGAGGAAGAAATGTTGGGACGACGTCAGGAGGAAGATAACCTTCCAAACCAGCAACCATAGATGGTTGGAATCAGAACTGAATAGTTTGTTTCAATGATGGAACAATTGACTCAAGCTATCAATGGTGGTGGTATCCATCCATGAGATCAGCCAGGTCAACCATAGAGGAACAGGTCAGTAGAAGATCATTTCATGAGGCAACATCCCCCATCATTCAGAAGATCATCTGACCCGGTGCTAGTAAAAGGGTGGAGTAAAGCACTAGAGAATATTTTTGATGTCATGGGTTGTTCAAAAAATCAAAAGGTTAGTCTTGCTGTTTAATGTTTTGAAGGTGAATCTGATCAGGGGTGGTCGATGGTGAAAAATATCAGGGATAATGAGTAGATTGATGCTCTTGATTGGGATGAATTCAAAGGTATGTTTCTTGAGAAATATTTCCTTAAGGTGGTTTGTCCTAGGATGGAAAAAAATTCCTATAATTGAGGCATGAGGATGAATCAGTGGCTGCTTATGAAGAAAATTTCACTCGACTTGCAAGGTATGCACCAAATTTCATCCAACATCTTGATAGTAAGATAAATTGATTTTACTCAAGACTGAAGCCACGATATCGTAGAGAGTTAGACTCTCATGAGTTCAAAGTTTAGGAAAAACTTGTTCAATGTACAGAGAAGGGGGAAATGGAGTTTTCCGATGATCATGTTTTCTTTGACATACAATAGAATAAGAGGTCCAGTTGACAGGAAAATGGGAAGAATCCCTCAAAGAAGCATGGAGGTAAGAAAATTAAACATCCAGCTTATAAGAAGTGTGGTAAAAAGCATCATGGAGAATGTTTATCAAATTTTGGAAAGTGCTTCCGGTGTGGTAAGTCTTGTCATATTGCTCATAAATACAAGGAAGATGATCAAACAGGCAATGAAAATCCATCAGTAAGATGTTTTATGTGTAATGAAATGGGTCATTATGCAAATGAGTTTCCAGCAAAGAACTCAACTGAGGGAAAGCAGCCAAATTACAAGCAAAAAGGTGTGGTGAAATCCTCTGCATCTAATTCAGCAGATGTTTGGCCATCGAACGAAGTAGTATCAAGTACACTATTTATTTGTTCACATTATGCCAATGTGTTGTTTGATTTAGGGTCTACACACTCTTTCATTTTAGAGAATTTTTCAAGTAAATTGGGAATTATATCTCAAGATATGAATACGTAACTTATGGTAAAAACACCAGGAGGAAATGTTGAGACAAAATGAAAACATAAGAACATTATTATACTTGTGTACGGAAACAATCTACCTACAAACCTTATTGTTTTTCCTTTAGTTGAGTTTGATGTTATTTTGGGCATAGATTGGCTATCTGTTGATCATGCTAAAATTGATTGCAGAGCTAAAGAGGTTTCATTTCAGAAAGATTTTCAGTTTGTGTACAAGAATGAACCATTGCTTTTGATAACATATTAGGAAGTTGAAAACTGGTAAAATATGGAAATGAATGTTACCTTGAACATATTGTTGAAAACAAAGGGACTGTTCAGATTACTGATGTGCCAGTGATAAATGATTACCTTGATGATTTTATTAATGAGTTTCCTGGTATAATACATGATCTAGAAGTTGAATTTACCATTTACTTAGTTCCTGATTCTAATCCAATTTCAAAACCCCCTTATCGAATGGCTCAAATTGAACTTTTAGAGTTAAAGAAGAAATTGCAGGAGTTATTAGATAATGTTTTCATTCAACCTAGAACATCACCATGGGGTGCTCATGTATTGTTTGTTAAAAAGTAAGATGGTTCAATGAGACTTTTTATTTATTATAAATCATTGCATAACATCACTGTCAAGAACACGCATCCTTTGCCTCATATCGATGATTTGTTTGATCAGATCTAGGGAGTTCAGTATTTTTAGAAGATTAATTTGAGGTCGGGGTACCATCAGTTGAAAGTAAAGGAAGCATACATTCCAAAGACCATGTTTCATACTAGATATGTCCATTATGAATTTGTAGTTATGCCTTTTGGGTTAACCAATGCACCTTCTATATTCATGGATCTTATGAATAGAATTTTCCGTGAGTTCTTGGATAAGTTTGTGGTTTTGTTCATTGATGACATTTTGCTTTATTAAAAAAGTTAGGAGGAACATGAAAGTCATTTAAGGGCTTTCTTGAAAACCTTAAAAGAATATAAACTATTTGGAAAATTCAGAAAGTGTGAGTTTTGGTTACAACAAATTTCTTTCCTTGGTCACATTGTTTCAAAAAATGGCATAACTATTGATCCTAAAAAAATAAAAGTTGTTGAAGAATGGCCAAGACCCAAAAATATAACCGAGGATCATAGTTTTCTTGGTTTGGCAGGTTATTATTAGAGGTTTGTTGAAAATGTTTCATGGTTATCTAGTCCAATGACTACGTTAACTCGAAAAGGTGTCAAGTTCATTTGGACAAAATAATGTGATGATTATTTTCAGAAATTAAAAAGAAGATTGGTGAATGATTCAGTTTTAGATCTGCCTTTAAAAAATGGTGAGTTTATTATCTACAGTGATGCTTAGTTGAAAGGACTTGGTTTTGTCCTAATGTATAATGATCAGGTAATTTCTTATGCTTCACGTCAGTTGAAACCCCATGAGTTAAATTTCCCTACACATGATTTGTAATTAGATGCTATTGTTTTTTTTAAAAAAATTGGAGGTATCATTTGTATGGAGTGAAGTGTGAAATATATATTGATCACAAAAGTTTAAATTATATATTCACTCAGAAATAATTGAACATGATATAGAGGAGATGTCTGTAATTAATCAAGGATTATGATTTCATGATCCATTATCATTCGGGAAAAACAAATAAAATGGCTGATGATTTTAGTTGATAAAGTGCTTCATTAACCATGCTACTTTTGGAACAAGATCCTTTGGTTTTTGATTTGATGAAATTTGGAATAGACGTTTTTTGTGTAAAAAATTCTTCTATTTTGTTTTAGGTGTCAGTGATATCATCTCTATCAAACAGAATAAAGCAAATTCCGAAAGAAGATAGTGAGTTGCAGAAAAAGGTGGAGTTGGTTTAGAAGGGTATGTTGCCTGATTTGAATGTTGATAATGATTGTGTTTTGAGATTATGAAAGAGATTATGTGTGCCTTGTGATTCATATTTGAAGAATGATATGTTATATGAAGATCATAGTTCTCCGTTTTCAGTTCATCCTGGTAGTACTAAGATGTAAAGAGATCTTCAGGAGTATTACTGGTGGGATGGAATGAAAAGAGATATTGTTGATTTTACTATGAAGTGTTTGTCTTGTCAACAGGTTAAAGAAGAGAGGAAATTACTGAAAGGAATGCTTCAGCCTTTACCGGTGATAGAGTGGAAATGGGAAAATATATCCATGGACTTCGTTGTGAGATTACCAAATACATCTCGAGGTAATAATGCAATCTCGGTTATTGTTGATCGATTGACGAAATCTGATCATTTCCTTCCTATTCAAGATACATTGTCTCTAGATCAACTTTATCGATTGTATGTTAAAGTGATATCCAGGTTGCATGGATTTCCCCTCGCCATTGTATCTTATCGTGATCCAAGGTTTAATTCCATCTTTTGGAAAGACCTTCAGAAGTCTTTGGGTACAGAATTAAATTTTAGTACAGCTTTTAATCCTCAATCATATGGGAAATCAGAATGAAAAATTTAAACATTGGAGGATATGCCACTTTCTTATTTACTGAATTACGAGGGAATTTGGGACCAACATCTTTCTTTGGATGAATTTTCATATAATAACAGTTTCCATTATAGTATACAGATGGATCCATTTGTTGCATTATATGGAAAGTGTTGTCGAACTCTAGATTTTTGGGATGAAGTAGGTTAAAGGAAGCTGATGGGACTAGAATTGGTAGAAGAGATGGCCGAGAAAGTTCACTTGATTCAGAAGCACATGAGAATAGCTCAGAGCAGACAGAAAAGTTATGCATATAACTGGAGGAAGGATATTTCTTTTGAGGTAGATGATCATGTATTTCTCAAAGTTTCTCCATGGAAATGTGTGGTGCGTTTTGGTATGAAGGGAAAGTTGAGTTTGAGGTTCATTGGACCTTATGAAATTCGGGAGAAAGTGGTATCAGTGGCGTACATATTGGCTTAACCTCCATGTTTATCCTAGGTACACAATGTTTTTCTTGTTTCGATGTTAATAAAGTATATTACAGATCCATCTCATGTTTTGAACCCACTGGTGGTTACATTGGAAGTGAATCTCTCTTATGAAGAACAACTAGTTAAGATTCTTAACCGTAGAGAGAAAGTGTTGTAGAATAAGGTAATTCACCAGGTAAAGGTTTTTTTGGAAAAACCATATGGTTGAAGAGACAACGTGGGAATCTAAAAATGCTATGAGGGATAAATACCCCAACTTATTTTGATAAGTGAATAAAAATTGCGAGGACGAAATTTCCAAAAGGGGGGAAGGATGTAACATACCATGTAAATGAAGAATTATAGATTTTCATATTTATCAATATTTGTGAATTAAATATTAATTTTACTTTAAAAGGGTTTCTATGTTCGATAGTGTACCCGATACACAAAAATGGGTTTCTTTGAAATCTTACGTAGCACACTAATAATATAATATTATAATTTAAAATGGTAGTTAACTCATTACTATTGTATTGGCAGGAATGAATAAAACTAAATACAATATTATTATACAAGTTTTGTAAATGTATTTACTTTTATCCAATAAAAGTTAGAGGCTTAAAGTATGAATGAATCTAATTTTAAGCATAATTACATTAAAAGGTCAATTTACCGTCTTTTAATGGAGAACCCTCTTTAAATATAGTTTTGGTTATTTTTATATGTTATATTTGACCAAATAAAATTCTTATTTAGATTTGGGATATCAAATTTTACTTCAGGTAATTTTTTGGTATTTTTCAGATAAAGTTCATTTTTTTAATGAATAGTGGAAAATATTATATTTTAATTCAAAAGTGACTTTTAATATAATTTATTTATATGTTTAGATTATCTTTTTAATTTGTTTTAAAGTGTAATTAGAAGGTATTTTTACCATTTAATCCAATTTTGGTCATTAGAATTAATTTCACTTTGAAAATGGACATAAACAAGTGTCAATCTTTTGATTGTTATTGTTTCTTAAAAACACGCTATTTGTTTTAAAAAAGAGAATTAATTTTAAATTAATTAATTCCAATTTTATGTTTTGAATTTGGAAAAATAGAAATAATTTTTGAAATTGGAATATCAAATAATGTTTAGGCGTAATTTTTTGTATTTTTATGAAAAACACCAATTTTTTATGAATAATGAAACCACTTAGTAGTAGTTAAAAAACCACCTTTTTCATTTAAATTAAAATTTACCACTTCGGTGAATTGAATTTCAAAAATTTGACATAAATGGTTGTTATCAAGAAGTAAAATGTGGTTCAATAAGATGAAAATAATTTTTCGTGAATAGTAACTTTCGACTATTATTTACCACGGTAAAAGGTAAATAGGGTAATTAAAGGTTAAAAGAATATTATAATAATTAAAAATTTACCTTAACACTTGTACTAGCCTTATTGTATGAGTAATAGCCAACCATGGGAATCTTTGGGTCTATTTTGGGACCCCATGGATCCACTTATTAAAGATAATGACACTTTAGATTAATTAATTTAATGTAAAGGAAAGAATGACATAAACAAAAATATTTAATTAAATTAATTTTTACATAGTGTCATATAAGTTATTTTTTCAACTATAAATATTAATTGGAAATCCAAAAATATTTCCTACATCATGGTGTTTTGTTTTATAATTTTTAGACATCAAATAAAGTAAATTATTTATAACACAATAATGATGTAATGTTTAACCCATTAATAAATGATTTAAATAAATAATATTATAATGATTAAAATGTTATCCAAAACCTATCCAATTCCTATTAGATTATATTATTTCAACTATGAGTCATCTTATCTTCGATGATAATGAATTTTGGACCTTTAAAAACCGAATATCATTATATAGTAAAATAATATTATAACACTTTCTTAAAGAGCCCCTCCTCACCCTTATAAAAGGATACCACTTATAACCAATTACTCACACCTCTGAAAACTTTTGTCTCATACAAACTTTTCCCAATTAATCTCCCTACATACCTCTCTTCATCCTAGACTCCTTAACTTAGGCTGAAGGCACTTCAAGTAGTCCTTTGGTTCAAACCAAAGGGTGTTACCGAAATTAAAGGTAACAATTTCTCTAAAATTGTTTTCTTTTATTTAACTTCTCCAACACATAAACTATTTTTATTACATTCTTTTCTAACAACACCAGTATAATCAATATACTAGGATTTTTTTATGAGAATTATTCGAACTACACTTACACACACCTCCATCAAATGGATGATGAACCTAATGTTTCTGTGGATGGAAAACTAACGGCTCGTGAAACAATGATTGTTCAAATATCTCAAACCGACTCTCATTCTGGCCATTATGATGGAACAGTATTTACATATGATATATATTTTTTTTATGTTTCCTTTATGTTTATGTAATTTCCAATTATAGAATACCTTTATGGTTTCAATTATGGGTAAACGCGATAATCTCATTAGAGGATGTGTGGACTACCACCCCCTCAAAGTGATTTGACTCGTCAATGCCATATGTGAGATGTATAAAGGATGGATTTAGTGATTTTATATATGATATTATATATTAAATTATAATTGAATTATAATATACCTATGTATCATTATGTTTTAATTCCATTAAAATAAGAAATAAAATTAAAGTAGTATTCATGAGTACATACGGCTTACCATCTCCATGACCGGTATATTTCATTTCTTACCTCTAAATGTTATGTAATATTATAAATACATGTATATTATAGATATATATTATATATATGCTATCTAAATCATGAATATAATTCTGGATATAATGAACCTTTGACCACTAGAACAATATGTAATTATAAGAAGTCCATTTTTGACTCAAGAACCAAATATCGACAAAATGAACATTATTAACATAAATGATTACATAATGTTTATAACATAGTAATAAGTGATGTGAAAGGAATAATAAAATTGAAAAAGGTTCTTAATCAAGTAGATATTATCTTAAGTTTATTATTTAGGAGATTAAAGTACGAACGGGTCAAGTCGGACACGAGTTAAGGGACTTCATATCAATCTCTTTTCATTGAGGAATATTTTGTTTTAATACACGACTTTATTTTATACGATGAACAAACCCCCTTGAATTTTAATTTTATTCAAAAGGAATATTTTTCTATGAATCATTTTACTAAATAAAAAAAGAATGTTCCTTTTAACATAAGAAAGGAAAACGACCTTTTCCGCCACCATGAGTATTATTTGATCTTTGTATTCCTCAACAAGCCATAATGTTTTTAAAAGATAATAAATACCATATACTCTTTTACATATTTTGGTATTGAAAATGGTTTTTATAAAGGATTGTTTTATGTCAATATATTTAAATGATATTTTGTGATTGAAATGTTGAAATTTTATCATTCCTTTATATTGGTTTTTTGTGTTATGATTTTATAATGGTACTTGGACATTTGACGAGTGGTTATGTGATAAACCAAATGATGGGTGGTCCTGTGAATACCAGGACGAGTGGTTACGTTATAACCTCCAATGCATTGGGTATGGAAGTCGGCCGTATGGATGTTCCATTTAGTGATATGTGTGGATGTCGACCATATGGTTATTCCATTTATGTATGTTTATGTCCGAAGTTACCTTTATATGTTATGTGTTCTTTATATGGGTTTTATGGTAATCTATTGGTTACAAAAGGGTAAGTACTGATCTTTTATTCTATGAAGAGTATTTACTACTTTATAAAGGTGAAAATTATTACTTATGATAAAGTACTCATGGTTTACCTGATGTTTTGAAAAACTAACAGTTTTCCTTCTTTGTGTATCCCTTACTGAGCTTTTTATGCTCATCAAAAGTTTTTAAAATATTGTTCACAGGACATATGTGGAATAGGGCCAAGGATGGGATCAAGGAAAAATCATGTTGTCTTAGACATGGAACTAGACATGACTCTTTTTTTCAAGAGTTCATGTTTTGTAAAAAAATGGAAACTGTGTAGAAGTGCCTACATTGAAATCTTTTGAGATGTAATAGTTATGTCCTAATTCTATAAAACACTAAACTTGAAAATATCCTAAATTCTAATTATTCCTTTAATTCAATATTATGTAAGGTTAAAGGTTCGGTCCTTATAGATTCATACATCTCATTTCGAGGTACATCCTTGTGTGTAAAAATGTAACAGGAACACCGATGTGAGTTTTGGTGGCCAGAGATTAAGAAAAGAGTTGTGATGTTTTTCTATCGATGCGTTAAATGTCAACAAGTGAAGGTTTCACAACATGTTCCAGCAGGTTCAGCTCAACCCTTTGGGGTGCTAGAGTGGAAGTGGGATGGGATATTGATGGGTTAAATGATAGTCTTAACATGTAACTATATGGGACACGATTATATATGGGAGATTGTAGATTGAATCACCATGATGGACCACTTCTTAGCTATATTAAAATGGACTTTAGAAGAGATCTTGTGATGCCTCTATTTGCAGAAGATAGTTTGACTCCATGGAGTTGCATCAATGATCATTTATGGCCATGGTTATCTCTTCACATATCAGTTTTGAAAGGGGTTACATGAGTTGTATGGGACATAGTTATGCTTGAGAACAACATTTCACACCCAAATAGATAGCCCAACTGAGTAGACCATTCATATGCAGGAGGGAATGCTACAAGATTTCGTGTTGGACTTTGGCCATATTTGGAAGGATAACCTACCAATGATGGTTTAATCCTATAACAATATACACCCTTACACCATAAGTATACAACCATTCATGTATTTGCATGAGGGACCCATTAGGTCATGACATTTCTAGACTAACCCCAGAGAGTATGTGATCCTAGACCCAAAGTTGGAGCAAGCTACAATAAAGAAGGTGCGGATCATCCGGGAGTTGATGAAGGCTATAAATATATGTCAAAGGCTTATGCGGATAGGAAACATAGGCCTTGAGAGTTAGAGATGGGAGACCATGGGTTCTTATAGGTTTCACCTTGATGTGGAATATATATGTTTGGATGGGGGGAAAGCTATCTATGAGTTTTATTGGCCCTTTCTAGATACTATGTATAGATGGTGAGTTGGAATACTACTTAGAAATACCTCCACAATTAGATCTAGTATATGATGTCTTCCACGTGTCACAGCTGAGGAGCTATATTCATTTCCCATCACATGTTATCATCTTGGGTGAGCTGGAGATCGAGGATGGAGTGACATTCGCTATGTACCCAGTGGGGACTGAGGATTGGAAGGAGCTGATCCATTATGGGTGATCGATTCCATTATTGTTTGTCTGGTGGAAGTATGAGAATATCAAGGATAGCATATAGAAGCAAGATTCAAATATTCATTCTCAGTACCCACATCTTTCTGAGTATCCCATGTTTTGGGTTTTTGGGGATGTAAAGCCCAAAGGTAGGGAGAATGTAATATATTGAATTTTAAATATATTATTTTTGGATATTATTGAAATATTTTCAGGTCTAGGCATTGATATGATGTGTGATTATGAGACATGGTTTGATCAGGATCAATTTTTCAAATTTATTAAATATATTTAATAATATCAACACACATTTTTTCATAAAAAAGTGAATATCATATAACATGGATCCTAGTTTAGAAATTTTATGTAATCATTGATTTCATAACATTAGGTTTACCCTAGCATGAGTAAACATTAGTCGACATTGTTTGTTAGTAGAAAATACATCGCGGGTGAAGAAATGAATAAATTAATTAAAAAAAAATTTATTTCATGTTTACTGATACAGTGATTGACAATCATTAAATATATTGTAATGTTGGAAATATTGGGTAATCCTTAAAACCTTTGAACCATGAGAGGTTCATTGATGAGATATTATGATAACTAACTCAAGCGAATAATGATGGGATCATGGATCGACAATAAATTAACCTCAGATTCAAAGGATCTCTCCAATGACAAAGGCCCCACCTTCATATTTTTCATAAATCTATCTAAATCATTTTAGGGAGTGTGTTTTTAATTCTTTCTTCCCTATTCTTGATTTTTGTAACACCCGAGACTTTTATGTTATATAAATCATCAAAGGAATCTTTTTCTACACAACACTTGCTTGACTTGCTTTACACGAAATCACGACCTTCCTCGATAGCTTGCGTCGTACGCAATACTGAGTTTCACTAAACAACGATATGCATAAAACTAGCCGTTATGAATAGTAATAACCACTTGAAATTTTATAAATTTTATTTTTCAAAATGGACATCATTTTTGGATTCAGAATATCGAAATTAGCCTAGAGTGAAATTTTGGTATTTTTCTGAAAACTTTCAATTTTTGATGAATAGTGAAACCACTAAGTGGTAGTTAAAAAAAATGATTTTTTCATAAAACGTAATTTTACCGCTTCTGTGAGTGGAATTTAAAAAATCCGAGAGACACGGTTGATGTCAATTATTAAAATCTGGTTCAATGAGATGCAAATAACTTTTTGGTGAATAGTAACTTTTTACTTTTTTTTACCACGGTAAAAAGTAAATAGGGTAATTAAGGGTAAAAATGATATTATTATTATCCTAACACATGTCCTAATTCAATTGGATAAGTTTAATTCGACCAAAAACAAACATAGGAATAAAATATGACCATTTAGGCCCACTTGGATTCGATTAGGACATTTATTATTAATTTATTTAAAGAAGGGTTAAAATAGTTAAAATCAAAGTTTAATAAGTAAATAATTTTTAATATGGGGTTATACATAAGATAAATTCGACTATAAATATTCATTAGAAATTTAAAAAGATTTCATACATAATGGTATTTTATTTGTAATTTTTAGACGTTAAATAAGTTAATTTATTTATGACACAATGATGATGCAGTAATTATCTTATTAATGAAATATTGACATAATTGATGTTATAAACACCAAAATAAATGTAATTTGAGACTTTTTATGAATCCCACTAATTTTGTTGGTTACTATGACATGTTAGTATTGATTTAATTAACTTGGTTCGAACTAATAATTCTGTTATGATTTTCACAAAAATCAATTACTAAATAGTGTCAAAATTGACATAAAATAGTTTTTAAAACAAATATTATATTGGTAATTGTTATTTTATTCCTAAAAATATAAGGTTCGGACAAATGACTTAGATAAGGTTATATATATTAATAATAAACAACTTGGGGTTCTTTTGGATGCTTATAGTAATTTTATTAACCTTATAGTATAAGAACACAAGAAGACATGATAAAAGTAAAATTATTTAACTTAATGTTAAATCTAAATGATAAGGTTAAAATAGGAACCTAAACTTGTCTAAATTATCTTGGATGAGAGGATTTAGACCCATCCCCACCTTAGCTTCGAAATATATCAATTTGGAGCTATTTAAAACCGAACTTGACTTTATAATAAAATATTAGTTTTAGTTATTCCAAAGGTGCCCCTCTCCTCCCTTATAAAAGGACACCTCCTCCCCCTCTTCCTCACACCACTTTGAGCCTTCAAGCTCGGCCAACCCCTACCAATTTCTCCTCTCCACTTCCCTAGAGACATCCTAGAGGTCCTGGTCTTCTTCAAAGACCAATTTTAGTGCCCTAAAAGAAGGTCTCAAAGAAGCACTTCAAAGAAGAGGTAATGTCCGTTATCGATTATTTCATCTTTATTTCTTCTTCCACTTCTTCTTATTTAGTTGTTTCATTATGAAGTAATAACATAAGTATCACTAATATACTGATATGTTATTATAAGTATGAAACAACCCTATTTCACCATCTATCCATCCTACGGAAAAAGAAATCACGGTGCGTGCGTACGTACGGAATACCGTCTCCACGCCATGGTGTAACCTATTTTCCACCACCACCTTACTTGGATGGGTATAATGGTGTAAATAATGACTATATATGACTATTATAAAGTGATATTTATTCTGAAATAGTATACATATACTCCAATACAATTCCACGATCATAGGAATGATATCATCACTCGTGTGTACGTACAGAATATTGTCTCCACGATGTGATGCGACTCGTTATACATGATCTTCATTTCATAATGATTATATAAATTAATTGAATGAATGAATATGATATATATTACACTAATACCATTATGTAAATGAGGTATCTATAACCTAAAGAAAAGAATAATAATTTATTCGACAAAACACACATAAGAACAAAAGGTTATAAACACCCGAATAACAAGTAGAAATGAAATATTACTACTAAGAAGCTAAGAATATGACCATATATGATATCATAAAAATTAGTTTGATTATGGAAAAAGTCAATAACATTATTTAAATCATTATACGGGAGGTTCAGACACTTACAAAGCAAGTCGGACCTAAGGTAAGAGAATATATCACAATCTCATTTTATCCGAGATTGTTTATACTTTGGTATTTACTGGGGTGTATTTTGTCATCCACATCCATGTTTCCTCAATATTTAATATTATTTCCATCCACGTACAATTGTTTAAATCCAATTTTACCCTTTGGTGAGTTTTTAGTAAAATATATGAAAGGAATCTTTTGTCGTTTTTCGTACGAAGTACTTTTTGACTTTTCCGACAAAAGTACGAAAAATGTTTTTTTTAACTTATACGGCATGAATGGATTTTTAAAACATTATTTCCAAGAAGCTTCCATTACAAGTGTTTATGTTTATTTTTAATAAACTTCTTTTAGTTTATAATTTTACGACATGTTAAGAAAGGAAAAGTGTTCTTGAAGTAGAAAGGATATTTTCCTCAAGAATGGAGTTCAAGAGTTTTATCAAAATTATTTTCCATCTAAGATAATAAGGGGTTCTATTACTATCCCTATTATTACATTGATTTGATTATGTTGTGATGGAATTATATTTTTATGAATTCCTTTATCTTATATGAATTGTTTTATGATGTCACGATGTTTAAGAATCCCATTTTTATTACATGGGTTATGAAATGAAGTATGATTTATGATTTTGAGGCACACATAAGAATGGTATCATTATGAGATGGGTGGTACCTATAACTCCCTCCAATGCCTTGGGTAAATATTTTATATCTCATGAGATATACATGGCTGGAACGGTAGGTTATACCAGTTCAGTGAAACAGGACTGAAACGAGGGTGACTCGGTTCAGAAAGGGACTTTGTCCACTAATATAGTCTTGGAAATGAGTCTTGACTAACAAGAAATGATTCTCTATGATTATGTGTGTATGACACAAAGTTTCATGTTTTATGTTATGATTATTGTGATTACATTTCACTGCTATGATTTATCCCATGTTATGAAATTATGATCTCTCTTGCAGGTTAAGATTTCCAAAAGTTATGTGCTTATGTATATGATGTGATTGATATTTCTTTTGTTTACCCTTACTGAGCATTTGACCTCACCCTTTTGTATGTTTTATTTCCCCAGGTCAGGAAGAAGGTTATTAAGTAGACTATGCCAAAAAGGGACTCTAGATATGATGAAATAAATGGGAGGCAAAGTAGATGCTTTATGAACCAGTTGTTTATGTTTCCCAGTTTATAAAGACACTATACCTATACGGTCCTTTCATGGTTTATTTATATGTTGTAATAAGTATGCTTCAATTTTGAAGTATTAACAATGTATGTAAAGTATGGGTTTTTACAGTTGGTATCAGAGGAAAGGTATAGTCAACCTTTGGAAACTAGGATGTGAAAGCCTTAGTAAGAACCCTACAAATAAGTCTAAGCATAGAACACAATCTTAGTGTTTTAGAAATGGCCATGAATAACCTAGGATAAGTCCTTAAGTGCGAAATTTTATTCTTGATTTTGTGGTTTCCCAATTATAATTAGTGTTGCTCACACTATTCTTCTTGGTTTTAGTCAATGGCTGGAACCCGAAGGAATCGTGTTAATGGGGAATGCGACGGGCAATGCAATGATTGTCCCCCTGAGAAACCAAATGTTATTGGAGCTGGAATGAAAAATCATGTATCCATGCTCAGACAACTTTCTCAAGCTATGAATCATGAAGGACTTCCAAACGAGCAAAGTAAGGAGCAACATTCTGTTGAATCCTTCATGAGACAGCGTCCACCTTCTTTCAGCGGGTCTACTGATCCATTAGTTACTGAACAATGGATTTGTACTACTGAAAATATATTTTCAGTTCTTCAATGTTCTGAGCATGATAAAGTCATCTTAGCAGTGTATCGTTTGGAAGTTGATGCTGATCAATGGTGGAATATTATTAAGAATACAAGGAAAAGGGGTTAAATTGAGTCCATGGAATGGGATGAGTTCAAGAACTTATTTTTCAATAAGTACTTCCCTTGTATTCTCCCAACAAAGATGGAGAAAGAGTTTCTTGAACTAAAGCAAAAGGATGTTCAATCTGTTGGTACCTATGAAGAAAATTTTACAAGACATTCACAGTACGCTTCTGGTATTATTATCCAACCTGAGAGCAAGATCGATCGATTCTTTAGCGGCTTAAAACCAAGTCTTTGAAGGGTGTTAGCCATAAGGGACTTCAATAGCTATGAGGAAATCGTTCGATATGCTCTCAAAGTCGAGATGGAGATTGGAGTAACCCATCAGTCATATGGGTTTGATAAGAAGAGGAAAATGGAATTCAAAGGAAAATCTAAAGAGCACACTAAAAAGAAGACGAGCTTTCCCTTATGCTCAAAGTGTGGAAAGAAACATGGAGGGAGTTGTCTTAAAGGGACAAGTAAATGTTTCAAATGTGGAAAGGAAGGTCATCAGGCATTTGAATGTCGCGATGATGGGAAGAATATGTCTAATGATGTAATCAAAGGAAGGGATACACATAATGAACCTACTACACTTCAATGTTTCAAGTGCAAGGATATGGGGAATTATACCAATAAATTCCCTAATCCAGGGGTTGATGATGATGGTCGACGTCAACAAACTCTTAAGGCTAAAGACAAAGGAAAGTCACATGCAATTTCTATCAGCGATGTGGAGTACGATAACGATGTGGTGAAATGTACACTTACCATCCACTCTAAAGTAGAAAATGTTTTATTTTATTCTGGATCCACCCACTCTTTTATTTCTGAAGAATTTTCTAAGGGTATCACTGTATTACCTCAACAATTAGATATTGAGTTAGCTGTGACACCACCTAATGGAACAACAGTCGCATCAAAAGTTTATAATTCTTCTCTGATTGAAGTTTGTGGGAAAGTGCTTCCTTCAAATCTTGTGATCCTTCCTATAGTGGAATTTGATGTGATTCTTGGCATGTATTGGCATTCTTTATATGGAGCTCATATAAATTTCCAATGAAGGGAAGTCACATTTCATATTCCAGATCAATCTATGATCATCTATCAATGCAAGGATGAACATAACCATCCAGTGGAAATTTCTTCCATTTTATGGGTATTGATTCCACTAAATGAAGGTTATTTATCTCAAATGGTTGGTGAGAAACTCACGATTAAGAATATGCCCATTGTACAAGAGTTTGATGATGTCTTTCCGGAGGAATTACCGGGACTTCCACCAAATCGTGAAGTTGATTTCTCAATAGAACTCGTACCGGGTGCTTTGCCTATTTCAAAGACACCTTATAGAATGGTCCCAATTGAGTTGCAGGAATTGAAGAAGCAACTCCAAGAGAATCTTGATAAGGGATTCATATGCCCTAGTGTGTCACCTTGGGGAGCACCTGTTCTATTTGTTAAGAAGAAAGATCGATCAATGAGACTCTGCATTGATTATCGAGAACTTAACAAGATCACTATCAAGAACAAATATCCTCTCCCGCGCATTGATGACCTATTTGACCAACTACGCGGAGCTCAATAATTTTCCATGATTGATCTTTGTTAAGGGTATCATCAATTAAGGGTCAAAAGGGAGGATATACCAAAGACGGCTTTCCGTACAAGGTATGTACACTATGAATTTATAGTGATGCCATTTGGTCTTACTAATTCCCCTACTATCTTCATGGATCTGATGAATAGAGTCTTTAGAGACTATCTTAATCAATTTGTGGTAGTCTTTATAGACGATATTCTTGTCTATTCAAATAGAAAGGAAGAACATGAAGATCACTTGAGAATTATATTGAATACGTTGAGAAAGGAGAATCTTTATGCCAAATTTACCAAGTGTGAATTTTGGCTTCAAAAAGTTTCATTTTTGGGTCACATAATCTCAGAAGAGGGGATATCTGTGGATCCAGCAAAAACAGAGGTTATCGAAAGATGGTCGAGACCAACAACAGTAAATGAGATCCGAAGTTTTCTTGGTTTGGATGGATATTATCGACATTTTGTGAAAGATTTTTCACGATTATCTAATCCACTCACCAAGTTGACTCGGAAAGGAGTTAAGTTTGTCTGGACGGAAGAATGTGAAGAGAATTTCAAGGAGTTGAAAAGAAGGTTATCCAGTGCACCTGTGCTCACACTGCCTTGTAGTGGAGAACGGTTTGTGATCTATAGTGATGCATCCAAGAAGGGGTTAGGGTGTGTTCTTATGCAAAATGATATGGTGATAGCTTATGCCTCACGACAGTTGAAAATCCATGAGCAAAATTACCCAACACATGATTTGGAGTTAGCTGCGGTAATCTTTGCATTAAAGATTTGGAGGCATTACCATTATGGTGAAAGGTATGACATTTATACTGATCATAAAAGTTTAAAGTATATTTTCACACAAAAGGAGATGAATATGCGTCAAAGAAGTTGGTTGGAGATGATTAAAGATTATGACTGCTCAATCCATTACCACCCTGGGAAAGCAAACAAGGTGGCAGATGCATTAAGTCGAGAAGACCATGCTAGTTTATCCATGATGAGGATCACAGAAGATCCAATATTTATGGATTTACAAAGGATGGATATTGGAATTATAATGGAAGGGGAAAAATATTATCTTTCTCAAATGAATGTTCAACCATCTATACATGTGAATATTAAAGAGGCACAGAAAGAAAATGTCGAGTTACAAAAGAAGGTGAGAAATGTTCTTGAGTTCAACCTTGATTGTGATGGGATAATAAATTTCAGGAATCGGGTTTGTGTTCCTCCCATCCCCAAATTAAAGAAGGAGCTACTGGATGAAACTCATAGTTATTCATTCTCTATTCATCCTGGAGCACGAAGATGTATAGGGACCTAAAAGAGTACTTCTGGTGGGATGGCATGAAAAGAGATGTTGCTGAATATGTCTCTCGATGCTTGGTTTGTAAACAAGTTAATGCTGAGAGACAGAAGTCTAAGGGGATGTTACAACCATTTCCCATACCCGAATGGAAATGGGAAAACAGTACTATGGACTTTGTCACAGGACTTCCTAAAAAATCCAAAGGAAATAATACTATCTGGATCATAGTTGATCGTCTTACAAAGTCTGCACACTTCATTGCTATTAGAGAGGATTTCTCTCTGGATCAGCTTGTCAGGATATATGTAAAGGAAGTGGTAAGATTGCATGAAGTACCACTTTTTATTATATCTGATCGGGATCCGAGATTTATCTCGAAGTTCTGGAGAAGTCTTCAACATACTCTAGATACAGAGTTGAGTTTCAGCACTGCTTATCATCCTCAAACAAACGGTCAGTCTGAGAGAAAAATTCAAACCCTAGAAGATATGTTGAGATCTTTCTCTATGGATTTCAAAGGAGGTTGGGATCAACACCTACCTTTGGTGGAATTTTCTTATAATAATAGCTTTCACTCCAATATTCAGATGGATCCTTATAAAGCTCTCTATGGAAAGAAATGCAGGACTCCAACTTTCTGGGATGAAGTTGGGGAAAGAAAGCTATTAGGACCTGATCTCATTGATGAAATGGCAGAAAATGTCAGATTCATTCAACAACACATAAGAGCAGCTCAGAGTCGACAGAAAAGTTATGCCGACAACCGATGAAAAGACCTAGAGTTTGAAGTGGGTGATAAAGTGTTCTTATGAATATATCCCTAGAAGAGGGTTATGAGATTTGGAAAGAAGGGGAAGTTGAGCCCTAGATATATCGGTCCTTTCGAAATACTGGATCGTGTTGGGAAGGTAGCTTACCGATTGACGCTTCCACCGAATCTCTCTCGAGTTCATGATGTGTTCCATGTATCTCTCCTGAGAAAGTACATACCTGATCCTTCACATGTAGTCAGCTCAGAAGTTGTACCGCTGGAGCAAGATCTTTCTTACGAAGAACAACCGATAGAGATTCTGGATCGTAGCGAAAAAGTCCTATGAAACAAGACCACTCGATTGGTGAAAGTTTTATGGAGGAACCACCAATTAGAAGAAGCTACATGGGAACTTGAGGATATGATGAGGGAGAGGTATCCTCATTTGTTTGTTACAAAGTGATGAATTTCGAGGGCAAAATTCATTTTAAGGGGGGTAGAATGTAACACCCAAGACTTTTATGTTATATAAATCATCAAAGGAATCTTTTTCTACACAACACTTGCTTGGCTTGCTTTACACGAAATCGCAACCTTCCTCGATAGCTTGCGTCGTACGCAATACCGAGTTTCATTAAACAACAATATGCATAAAACTAGCTGTTATGAATAGTAATAACCACTTTTTGAAATTTTATAAATTTTATTTTTGAAAATGGACTTCATTTTTGGATTCGGAATATTGAAATTAGCCTAGGGTGAAATTTTGGTATTTTTCTAAAAACTTTCAAGTTTTGATGAATAGTGAAACCACTAAGTGGTAGTTAAAAAAACTGAATTTTTCATAAAACATAATTTTACCGCTTCTGTGAGTGGAATTTCAAAAATCCTAGAGACACGGTTGATGTCAGTAAGTAAAATGTAGTTCAATGAGATGAAAATAATTTTTTGGTGAATAGTAACTTTTTACTTTTTTTTACCACGGTAAAAAGTAAATAGGGTAATTAAGGATAAAGATGATATTATTATTACCCTAACACATGTCCTAATTCTATTGGATAAGTGTAATTCGACCAAAAACATACATAGGAATAAAATATGACCATTTAGGCCCACTTGGATTAGATTAGGACATTTATTATTAATTTATTTAAAGAATGGTTAAAATAGTTAAAATCAAAGTTTAATAAGTAAATAATTGTTAATATGGGGTTATACATAAGATAAATTCGACTATAAATATTCATTAGAAAGATAAAAATATTTCCTACGTAATGGTATTTTATTTGTAATTTTTAGACATTAAATATGTTAATTTATTTATGACACAATGATGATGCAGTAATTATCTTATTAATGAAATATTGACATAATTGATGTTATAAACACCAAAATAAATGTAATTTGAGACTTTTTATGAATCCCTCTAATTTTCTAGGTTAATATGACATGTTATTATTGATTTAATTAACTTTATTCGAACTAATAATTTTTTTATGAGTTTCACAAAAATCAATTACTAAATAGTGTCAAAATTGACATAAAATAGTTTTTAAAACAAATATTATATTGGTAATTGTTATTTTATTCCTAAAAATCTAAGGTTCGGCCAAATGACTTATATAAGGTTATATATATTAATAATAAACAACTTGGAGTTCTTTTGGCTTCTTATAGTAAGTTTATTAACCTTATAGTATAAGAACACAAGAAGACATGGTAAAAGTAAAATTATTTAACTTAATGTTAAATCTAAATGATAAGGTTAAAATAGGAACCTAAACTTGTCTAAATTCTATTATATGAGAGGATATAGACCCATACCCACCTTAGATTCGAAATATATCAATTTGGAGCTATTTAAAACCGAACTTGACTTTATAATAAAATAATAGTTTTAGTTATTCCAAAGGTGCCCCTCTCCTCCCTTATAAAAGGACACCTCCTCCACCTCTTCCTCACACCACTTTGAGCCTTAAAGCTTGGCCAACCCCTACAACTTTCTCATCTCCAATTACCTAGAGAAATCCTAGAGGTCCTGGTCTTCTTCAAAGACCAATTTTAGTGCCCTAAAAGAAGGTCTCAAAGAAGCACTGCAAAGAAGAGGTAATGTCCGTTACCGATTCTTTCATCTTTATTTCTTCTTCCAATTCTTCTTCTTTAGTTTTTTAATTATGAAGTAATAACATAAGTATCACTCATATAATTATATGTTATTATAAGTATGAAAAAACCCTATTTCACCATCTATCCATCCTACGGAAAAAGAAATCACCGCGCGTGCGTACGTACGGAATACCCTCTCCACGCCATGGTGTAATCTATTTTCCATCACCACCTTACTTGGATGGGTATAATGGTGTAAATAATGACTATATATTACTATTATAAAGTTATATTGATTCTGAAATAGTATACATATACTCCAATACAATTCCATGATCATGGGAACGATATCATCACTCGTGCGTACGTACGGAATACCGTCTCCACGATGTGATGCGACTCGTTATACATGATATTCATTTCATAATGATTATATAACTGAATTGAATGAATGAATATGATACATATTACACTAATACCATTCTTTAAATGAGGTATCTATAACCTAAAGAAAATAATAAGAATTTATTCGACAAAACACGCATAAGAACAAAAAGTTATAAACACCCAAATAACAAGTAGCAATGAAATATTACTACTAAGAAGATAAGAATATGACCATATATTATATATTAAAAATAAATATCATTCTTTAAAAAGTAAATAACATTATTTAAATCATTATACAGGAGGTTCGGACACTTACAAAGCAAGTCGGACCTAAGGTAAGGGAATATATCACAATCTCATTTTATCCGAGATTGTTTATACTTTGGTTTTTACTGGGGTGTATTTTATCATCCAAATCCATGTTTACTCAATATGTAATATCATTTCCATCCACGTACAATTGTTTAAATCTAATTTTACCCTTCGGTGAGTTTTTAGTAAAAGATATGAAAGGAATCTTTTGTCGTTTTTCGTACGAGGTACTTTTTGACTTTTCCGACAAAAGTACGAAGAATGTTTTTTTAACTTATAAGGCATGAATGGATTTTTAAAACATTATTTCCAAGAAGCTTCCATTACAAGTTTTCAAGTTTATTTTTAATATACTTCTTTTAGTTTAGAATTGTATGACATGTTAAGAAAGGATAAGTGTTTTTGAAGTAGAAAGGATATTTTCCTCAAGAATGGAGTTCAAGAGTTTTATCAAAATTATTTTCCATCTAAGATAATAAAGGGTTCAATTTCTATCCCTATTATTACATTGATTTGATTATGTTGTGATGGAATTATATTTTTATGAATTACTTTATCTTATATGATTGTTTTATGATGTCACGATGTTTAAGAATCCCATTTTTATTACATGGGTTATGCAATGATGTATGATTTATGATTTTGTGGCACACATAAGAATGGTATCATTATGAGATGGGTGGGACCTATATCTCCCTCCAATGCATTGGGTAAAGATTTTATATCTCATGAGATAGACATGGATGGAACTGTAGGTTATACCGGTTCAGTGAAACAGGACTGAAACGAGGGTGACTCGGTTCAGAAATGGACTTTGTCCACTAAGATAGTCTTGACAATGAGTCTTGACTAACAAGAAATTATTCTCTATGATTATGTGTGTATGCCACAAAGTTTCATGTTTTATGTTATGATTATTGTGATTACATTTCACTTCCATGATTTATCCCATGTTATGAAATTATGATCTCTTTTGCAGGTTAAGATTTCCAAATGTTATGTGCTTATGTATACAATGTGATTGATATTTCTTTTGTTTACCCTTACTGAGCATTTGAGCTCACCCTTTTGTATGTTTTATTTCCCCAGGTCAGGAAGAAGGTTATTAAGTATACTATGCCAAAAAGGGACTCTAGATATGATGAAATAAATGGGAGGCAAAGTAGATGCTTTATGAACCAGTTGTTTATGTTTCCCAGTTTCTAAAGACACTATAACAATACGGTCCTTTCATGGTTTTGTTATATTTTGTAATAATTATGCTTCAATTTTGAAGTATTAACAATGTATGTAAAGTATGGGTTGTTACAATTTCTATGATTAACATGAATTAATCCACGAACAGATTGATCTGTGGTTTGATAGATATGCATTATCTGTTTATTTGTGGGGATTTATTCAAGGTAATTACTTATCTTTATTGATATCTTCATTTTTTATTCTAAAAAAGTGGATCAAGATCAATACGAACATCAATCAAGGTTTGTTCCTCCAATATGTTCTTGTGCTTTTCTACCCCTTTAATCGTTCATTGCGGGAGTTCTTCTCTTGGATCACAACTCAAAAAATCCTGATCAATTGATCATTGTACACATGTTTCTTTGTGAAACAATATAATATCATAGATCTGGTATCCAAACGACATGATGGTGGTTCAAAAGTGTAAGTAGTGATGAATTGGATGACAATTGGTAGATGATTTCTCATTCTTCATCGTTCTTCATCACACAATAAAAAATAATGATTTGATCTATTTTCTGAGAAACTCTAATGGAGGAACATGTGGTTTGATGATGATAAGGCATGGATGAGATGTGATATTTTATTTTCCTTCAAGGACACTAATATATCATATTATGGAGACTCATCTTAGACATAGGGAGGATGAATATGGGATTCTACAAAATCTCGTGCTACACAGTGTGTATGCACGACCTACATGTCATGTGGAGCCCCCCCTGAGTGGTGGCTAGGGTTTAAAGAGGAAGCAAAGTATCACATGAGATGTAACCCCTATCATATGGACTTTTTTCCATCCAGTGTAACTAGGCATGTACCTTGGTATATACATAGATATAGGGTGGACTACACAGGTAGCCTACACGGCATGTACACCCCCATATGGAGACATCTTGGGCCATGTACATGGGATAAGCCATTTACAAATAAGAAAACCAAATCCCATGGTATATATTCATGTAATGAAATTAAAGTAGACTAAATTGGAAGACAACATGCCTTGTAATACCTCATAGACATGGCTTGATGACATGGACAATTTTTACAGGTAGGACCTGATGTTAATGGAAACAAAATGTGACCCCAACAACACGATGTTTACTATTTTATACATGTATTGGATATATTTTCCTCTGTATCTTAGACATTATTTGTTATAGTTAATTCCCTTATCCTTTCCTTGATGGTTAGTATGAAATAGACTCAAACTCTTGGAATTACAATTACTTAAGTAGGGATTCCTAGATAGTGTCGTTGGAATCCATGAGTGAGTCCGAGAGTGAGATCCTTTTTTATATTTATTCCCTTGGTGGAGTGATTAGTGTCGGCATGAAAAATAGTATGCAGTTGTTCATACTGTACTTAGTGGGTCAGTCCAGATTGTGCAGTTTGTATGACCCCATTGCCCTAGAAGTGATCCTCATATGTGTGTCATATTCTCATCAGACTATCATCAAGTTCTTTATCTTGATTAAACATGATGAGAAACACCTCTCAAATCAGAAATCATCATTTCTATCAATCACATGATTTTGTTACCTTGGACGATTCCTTCATGGAATCATTGATGTAAAATCCTGGGATGACATACTATGGTTGTGACATACAATTATAATTTGATTATTTATTGAGCATATATGAATTTTCTTATTATATATACTTTCAAAATGTACTTTAGTAGAGATGAATTTATTTCCTTTGTTGTATACTTTGTGGTTTTGTGGTGTCCTACTGAGTATTGTTATACTCACCCCTATAGATGTCATGTCTTGTGTATATGATCATCCTTTTGACAAATTCCTAGGAATACCAGAACCATACATTGCTTCGTGAGACCAGACATACCGTCGTGTGTTCCTACGGATTTATGATAGATGTCCTAGTACTTAATTTTTGGCAGGAATTGTGTTTTTATATTCATTATGGTGGGATTTTATTTGGACCATTTTGACATTCATTTTCTTCATGATGAACTATAGTTGAAGGATTTATATGTAAGCATCTGTGGTTTTTAGAATTTTTTATTAAATATTGTATGTCATGGGATATGTGTTCTTTTTTACATGTACATAGGCTAAGGCCTCCAATATCAATGCAATCCTCTCTCAGCACAAGTCCCTAGCCCCTAGACTATTGTAGGTGGTCTTGTGGAGTTGCGCCACATTCCCCATAAGGATGAGTCATGCACAACAGTAACATGATCCCAAAAAATCACATTAATATGATATGAGTGGTACATCATTTTTAGAGAAACATGTCTGACTTTATTGACCACAGTGAATCTATGTGTTAAGGATAATCAATAGAAAACATTTTCAGTTCATTCAACAAAATCAAACTATAAAACATATCATTGGGCTAACATCCCACTCTTTCCGAGTAATTTATGACCATGTGTCACTAACACTATGAAAAATACATGATCACTCATGTTAAAGAAAGTAAAATAATGATTATACTCATAATACTTTTATCAGCATAGATATATATTCATTTTCTTATGGATCAGTTATATCATTTAAATAGTCTCATAGAAAAAAATATTTACAATTAGTTTGGTTTCTCTATTCCCCAACCAACTTAGTGGATAGTGACATTTATAGGAAAATAATTCCTTATACAGGGCCATAAATATTTTTTCCAAGTTGAAATAATTATTGAATAATTCCACCAAAGGAATGTGATCCTCCCATGATCCCAGAATTTCAATGTAATAGTCTCTGAGAAAATTATCCAATGACTGAATTTTTTATTCAGACTTCCCATCTATCTTAGAATGATATTTAATTTTCATGGTCAATTGAGTTCAAAGATCTTGTTACAATGATTTCTAATATCGATAATTTAACCAAGTATCTTTATTAGATATTATCTAAAATGTACCTCCATGTAACACTACTAATTATATAATGTATAAATTTTCTATAATACTCATCAATGTTAGATTATGAACTTTAAAGATAGTGTGAAAACTTGGTGGGTCGATCTATAATCACCCAAATTTGATCTTGCTTCTGATTAATTTTCATTATACCTATGCCAATGTTTATGGAAATATTTTTCCACTTCCATAAAATTATATTAATGGATTTTAGCATAATATATAGTCACTGGTTATACTTTGTTACCTATTGATAATATAGTTGTTTTATAACGTAATCTGCAATAAAATGGTTTATACCAAAAAACCAAAAGTAATATTTCATCCCATTATGGTTTTTCGAAATACCAGGATGAATATCCCATTTCAAATGGTGATATAATAAAAATATATTACTCTATAAAACATTGAGGGACTATAATTTGGTACTAAAAGCATAAAAATGAGTTTGTATCCTTCATAAAGAATGATTAAGTCTCACAATAATTTTTGTTTAACAAATTGTGGGGAAATAATTTTCTTACATTTGAGATTCTTTGAGAAATTATATAGACCAGAAACATTATAATAGGAATGAAAATTTCATTCTCAATCAATTGATTGTATTCAAGTGGCGTGTCTGTAATGAGAATAATCACTTTGAATTGGTCAAGATCATCCTAAATAACTTATCATTAGGAATTTCAACTGCAAGAGTCTGCTAAAAAATTACCTTTCATAGGTGTGTACATAAAGACAAAGTTAAATATTAAGATAAAATCCATCCATTTTCGATCACTTGTGTTCATGTATAACTAAGAGAAATATACATTAAGTTATTATAATCAGTGGATATAATGAATTTTATCTAAATATATACTGGTTAAATTTCATTCAGGAATTAACCACTATATCTAAAACAAAGTCAGGTGTCCAATAGTTTTTCTTAAGAATCCAAAAATAACTTGATCCATATACCGTAACATGATATATTTTCTTGAGAATAAAATCCAAGCCAGACTGAGACACATCAAAATATTCCACATATCAAAGATCCATTTATAGATATATTATGATAGTTATAGAGTTGAGACAATATTTAAGATGTATAATATATCTATTACAATTATCATTCAATTAAAATAGAGCAAACTTTCCCATAAAAGTATCTATTTGAGAAGAAAGCCTTGATAAATTCAGAATAATTCCACAATAATATCATTACAATCAATGAAAAATATGTTTATAAAATAAATTATTGGGTGGATAGTGAGAGATAAATAATTCAATATTCCAACGGTCAATTGATATCACTATTCATAAATGATGTTCTTGGGGAAAATATTTCTTAAATTCACTTGCAACACTTTGAAAATATGGAATATAATTAGTGATCACAAAATGTGCATAAAATATTACCATGTTCTCCCTATGTCTATTCCTTAATTGAGTCTAAACTAGAATATCATCATAAAATAAACAGAAAATGAGTTAATTTACCTAGGGAAGTATAAGGAACTGACCTTAAAAACAATATATAATATTGAATAAAATTAATAAATCACATTGAGAATCTTTTTATGTTTAGAGTTGTAGAGAATTAGGCCATAACTATTACATTACATCCCAAAAAAAATATCAAAGTAGACACTTATACTCTGTTTCAATTTTTTTCATAAAATAAAAACTCTAGAAAAGACATGTCATGTCTAGTTCCATATTTTAGAAAACATGACTTTTACTTGATCTCATACATGACCCTATTCATATTTAAGACTTGTGAAAAACGTTTCAAAAGTTGGGATGAGCATAAAAATCTTAGTAATGGTGATAAAATAAAGAAAATAAAACATCAGTCCATCAAAACATAATCTTTAAAACATACCTCATGAAATCATATGATTTATTAATAACACAAAGAAAATATAAATATTAATGGTAACTTGTGGAATCCATAACATTCTTACATTTTAGCTTTCACAGCTACATAAGGAGTAACATTTGGAATACCCATCATAGTATATTACCAAAATATCTCAGGAGAAACATTAATGTTTACATCCTTCATGTTACCCAATTCATTGGGGAGCCATCTCGGGCTCATCTACCCTATGTTTATCATGGAACCACCCATATACGAAAACAATGACCAAGAACCATAACATATTCATAACACAAAAAAAAATAAAGGAAAGATAAAATTTCCACATTTCAATCACTATATATCATTTAAATATATTGACATAAAAAATTCATTATCAAAACCATTTTCAATACCAAAATACATAAAAGAGTATATGGTATTTATTTTCCTTTTAAAAACTTTAAAGCTTGTTAAGGAATCCAAAGATAAAATAATACTCATGGCAGAAAGGTTGTTGTCTCCACTTACATTAAAAATAAACATTAATTTTTTTTCATTTAGTAAAAAAACATGATGAAAAATAATACCATTAAATGAAATGAAAAGTAAAAGGTTTTTATACACCGTATAAAATAAATTCCTCTATAAATCAAAATATGATGCAATGAAAAGAGATTGGGAAGAAGTCCCTTACCCCATGTCCGACTGGACTCGATCATTATTTAATCTCTTGAATAATAAACTAATGTTAATTTATACTATATTAATAACATTTTTCAAGTTTATTATAACTTTTATATCAATTATTACCTTTATATAATATTTAGTTATTTATTTGATTTTATATCAGACATTTTGTCGATGTTCAGAACTTGAGTTAAAAATAAACTTTTTATAATTAAATGTTGGTTATGTGTTAAAAGGTAAATTATCCCTAGAATTAAATTCATTATTTATATATAATATATATCATATATATCCAATATATATGTATTTATAATAGTACATAAAATTTGGAGATAATAAATGAAATGCACCATTCACGGAGACGGTAAGCCGTACGTACGCATGAATGCTACTTTCATTTCTATTTCGTATTTAAAGGAATGAAAAATTAATGATATATAGGTATATTATAATTCCAGTATAATATCATATATAGTTTCATTAACTCCATATTTTATATGTTTCATGTATGGAATGAACGAGTCATGTCACTTTGAGGGTTCGATAGTCTGCACTTCCCAAAATGAAATTATCGTATTTACCCACTATGGAAAACATAAATGAATTCTATAAATGATTAATAAAAAATAATAGAGACTCTATAAATATAATATATATCACAAATAAACACAGTTCCATCATAATGTCCATCGTAAGAGTTGGTAGGAGAATATTGAACAATTATTGTTTCGTGAGGCAGTAGTTCACCATCCACAGAAACAATATGTTCTTTATCCATTAGATGCAGGTGTGAGAAAGTGTAGTTTTATTAATTATAATAACAAAACACTAGTATATTGAGTATATTATTGTTTTTATAAAGTAAGGGAATAAAAATAGTTTAGGGGGTTGGAGAAGTAAAATAAAACAAAATAACTTAAGAGACGATGTTGCATTTAAATCGGGTAACTCCCTTTAGTTTGAACCAAAAGGATATCTTGACGTGCCTTCTACCTAAGGTAAGGATTAAAATATGAAGATAGGTACGTAGGTAGCATAATTGGATAGCGAATGGATGAGCCAAGGGACTTTAGATGTGTGACTAATGGGTTTGAGATGAGGGATTTTTAAAAGGGGGAGGAGGGGCTCTTTAGGAATGTTTGAAAATATTATTTTATTATATATTGATTTTCTGTTTCTAAAAGTCAAAAACTAATAAAATTAAAAGATAATATCAATATTGTTCGAAATAAAATCATTCAATAAGAATTGGATAGGTTTTGGTTATTTTATTAATCTTTATAATCTTATTTATTTTAATCATTCATTAATGAGGTAAACACTGCATCATTATTGTGTCAAAAATACTTTCATTTATGTGATGTATAAAAATTATAAAAAAATACCAAGATGTAGGAAATAATTTTAGGATTCATATGAATATTTATAGTCTAAGATATAACTTATATAACCACATGTAAGAATTTATTTTCTAAAAAATATATGTTTATGCCATTTTTGTCATTACTTTAAATTAATTAATATAAAGTGTCATTATCACTCTTATGTGGATCCATGGGGTCACAAAATCAACCCAAGGATTCCCAAGGTCAGACATGTATCAGCCAATAGTATTAGGACACATGTTAGTGTAATTTAATATTATTATAATATTATTTGTTTACCCTTATTTACCAGATTTACCCTTTAACAATGGTAAATAAAATATTTATTTAAGTAAATATTCATAATGTATAAAAATAAAATTTATCAATTTACACAATTTGGAAATCCTGATTCTAAATATGCAGTCTATTTTTCTAAATTCAAAACACATAATTGGAATAAATTAATTTTATATTAATTCACATTTTCAAAACAAAAATCGTGTTTTTAAGATTTAATAACTATAAAAAAATTGGCTCTTGTTTTTGTCCATTTTTGAAGTGAAATTACTTTAAATGATAAAAATTGTATAAAATCTTAAAAATTAAAATCTAATTAAACATTAAAACCAATTAAAATGTCAATACAAAAATATTAATAAATTATATTAAAAGGCAGTTTGGAATTAAAATACAATATTTTTAAATATTCATTAACAAATGAATTTTATCATAAAAATACATATAATTTACCCAAAGTAAATTTTGATGTCCCAATTCTAAAGAAAAATATTATTTTTTTCAAAGAGAATATATAAAATTGGAATAAATTATTTAAAAATGGTTCACCATCAAAAGGCGGTAAACCAACCTTTTAAAGAATATTAGAGTGTTTATGCTTAAAATTGGATTCCTTCACATTTTAAGATTCTAAATTCTATTGGATAATTGTATAAAAATTTAACAAACATGTATATTTATATTTTTGTTAGTTCTATTTATTACTGACAATAAAATGGATAGACATTAACTACCAATTAAAATAATATTATATTTTCATTTTTCAGTATGACTCAGCCTTGTGTGCAACATGAGATATCGGAAAAACCCATTTTCATGTGTCGAGTATTCCATTGAACATAACATCCCCTTTTAAGTAAAATTAATATTTAATTCTCAAATATTAAAAAATATAAAAATATCATATTTTTTATTTACCTGGGATGTTACATCCTTTCCCACATTTTGAAATTGTGTCCTCGTAATTTTTATTCATTTATCAAATATGTGGTGGTATTTATCCCTCTTATCATTTTCAGATTTCCACATTGCCTCTTCAACCATATGGTTTTTTTCACAAAACCATTACCTGATGAGTTACCTTATTCCACAACATTTGTTGTCTTTGATCAAGAATCTGGACTAGTTGTTCCTCATACGAGTTATTCTTTTCCAACTGAACTACCTCTGGACTCAAAACATGATATGGATCTGGCATATACCTTCTCAATATTGATACATGAAAAACCTTGTGTACTTGGGATAAAATTGGAGGTAAATCCAATCTGTAGGAAACTAATCCAACTTCCTCTAGGATTTCATAGGGCCCAATGAATGTCGGACTCAACTTTCCCTTCATAAAAAAATGCATTACACTTTTCCATGGAGATAATTTGAGAAAGACCTGATCACCAACCTCGAAAGAAATATCCTTCCTCTCATTATCTGCATAACCTTTCTCCTTGCTTTGAGTTATTCTCATGTGCAAATGAATCAATTGAACTTTTTCTACCATCTCTTCTACCAATTCTGGTCCCATCAGTTTCCATTCACCTACATCATTTTGAAAGATGGATTTCGACACCACTTCCTAAATAATTCCTCAAATGGAACCATTTGTATAATTGAATGTAAAATGTTATTATACGAAACTTCAGCCAAAAAAAGATTTTGGTCCCAAAATCCCTAGTATTCCGTTGAGAATGAATGTAAAATATCCTCCATGTTTTGAATTGTTCATTCTGACTGCCCATTTGAATGATGATGAAAAGGTGTACTAAAATTTAATTTAGTACCGAATGACTTCTGAAGGCCTTTACCAAAGTTAAAAGTAAACCCGAGATCATGATCAAATACAATGGAGAGGGGAAATCCATGCAACATGACTATCATTTTAACATACATCTGAGAAAGTTTATCTAGAGATATAGTATGTCGAATAGGAAGGAAATGAGAAGATTTAGTCAATGGATCAAAAATAACCTAGATTGAATTATTAACTCGAGATGTCTTTGGTAATCCCACAACAAAGTCAGTGGATATATTTCCCCATTTCCACTCTGGCACCGATAAAGGGTTAAGCATCCCTTTCGGAAACTATCACTCTGCTTTAACCTATTGACAAGTCAAACACTTCGTAGTAAAATCAGAAATATCTCTTTTTATTCTATCCCACCAGTAATTCTCTCGATGTTCTCTGTATATCTTAGTACTACCTGGAAGAGCTGAAAATAGAGAACTATGAGCTTCACATAACCACTCTTTCTTTAATTATGAAACAAAATTCACACATAATATCTTTCCAAATCTCAAAATAAAATCATTATCAATGTTAAATTTAGGCAACATACTGTTCTTAACCAACTCTACCATTTTCTGCAACTCACTATCTTCTTTCTGTGATTGCATAATTCTCTATGATAGGGATGATTTACCTGACACCTGAAACAAAATAGATGAATTTTCTGAGCCAACATATTCTATTCCAAAGTTCATAAAATTAAAAACCAAAGGATCTCATTCCAAATGTATCATGGTTAATAAAGCATTAACTTTTCGACTCAAAAGATCAACCACTTTATTTTCTTTTCCTAAATGGTAATGGATCATGCAATCATAATCCTTGATTAATTACATCCATATCCTCTATCTCATGGTCAATTCTTTCTGAGTGAATAGATACTTAAAACTATTTTGGTTAGTATAAATATCATATTTTACTCCATACAAATGATGCCTCTAAATTTTTAAAGAAAAAACAACAATAGATAATTCCAAATCATGTGTAAGTTAATTTAAATCATGAGGTTTCAACTGACGTGAATCATAAGCAATTACCTAATAATTCTGCATAAAGAAATAACCAATTACTTTCAACAAAGAATAACTGTAGATAAAAAACTTCTCCATTTATGGAAGGTAATGCCAAAACTGGAGCATTAAACAATCATATTTTCAATTCATGAAAACTATCATCTCATTCTTTTGTCCAAATGAACATAACACCTTTTTGAGTTAACATAGTCATTGGACTAGATAACTGTAAAAAATTATCAATAATCCTCTGGTAATATCCATCTAATCCTGGAAAAATTTGAATCTAGGTTATATTTGTGGGTATTGGCCATTCTTTAACAACTTTAGTTATAGAAGGATAAATGGTTTTTAATTTTTTTGAAATAATGTGATCAAGGAAAGAAATTTTTTGTAACCAAAAATCACACTTGTGGGATTTACCAAACAGTTTCTTTTATTTTAAGGTTTTTAAGATAACCCTTAAATGACACTGATTCTTCTATTTCCTTTTAGAATACACCAAAATATCATTAATGAACAAAAACACAAAATTATCCAAGGACTTACTAAGAATTCTATTCCTAAGATCCATGAATACAATAGGTGCATTGGTTAACCCAAAAGGCATAACTACAAATTCATAATGGCCATATCTAGTACAAAATGTGGTCTTCAGAATGTCTTATTCATTTACATTCAACTGATTGTACCCCAACCTCAAGTCAATATTCTAAAAATACTGAGCTCCCTGAGCTGATCAAACAAATCATTAATACGAGGAAAAAGATACTTGTTCTTAAGAGTGATGTTATTGAATGATCTATAATCAATGAAAAGTCTCATTGTACCATCATTAATTTTTTTTAAAAAGATATTAGAACCCCATGGTGATGTGATAGGTTGAATGAAACCTTTATCTAAGAACTAATGCAATTTATTCTTTGACACTAAATGTTCAATTTTATCTATTCGATAAGGGGGTTTTGAAATTGGATTAACATCAGGAACTAATACAACAGTAAATTCAACTTCCCGATCAAGTATAATACAAGAAAACCCATCAGAAAAAACATCAATGTACACATTTACCACTGAAAAATAATTAACCTGAACTGTTCATTAATTTTTTACAATATGTGGAAGGTAACATTCATTTCCATCTTTTACTAGTTTCTCATCATCCTAATATGTTATCAAAATTAAGGGTTCATTCTTGTAAAAAAACTGAAAATCTTTCTAAAAAGAAACCAATTTTTCTCAACAGTCAATCTTAGTATGGTAAATCGAAAGCCAATACATACCTAAAATAACATCAAAGTCTACTAGAGGAAAAACAATAATGCTTACAGGTAGATTTTTTCTACAGACAAGGAAAATATGGTTCTAATAATTTATTTTTGTTTCAAAATTTCCTCCTGGTGTTTTTACCATAAGTTCAGGATTCATATATTGAGATGTAATTCTAAATTTACTAGAAAAATTCTTAGAAACGAATGAATGTGTAGACCCTGAATCAAAAAACACATTGGCATAATCTATGAAAATAAACAATGTACCTGATACTACTTCATTTGATGGCTCAACATATGATAAAGTAGTTGCAAAGGATTTCACCACACATTTCTTCTTGTAGTCCAGCTGATTTCCCTTAGTTGAGTTCTTCATTGGACACTCATTTGCATTATGTCCCATTTCATTGCACTTAAAACATTTTAGTGACTATAAATCAGATGTTACATCACCATTAACCTGATCTTTTTCATTTCAATTATGAGCCTTATGTTCCATTGTACCATATCCGTAGCACTTAACAATATTCAAAATACATTCCTCAACATTATTTTTACTAGAATTTTCACAAACTCTAAACATAAGTTTCTTTCCATCATATTTTTTTGATGAGTTCTTCCCTTTCATCTACTACCTTGACCTTTTATTCTATTGTTTTTCAAAGAATTCTTAGTCATAGAAAAACTACATTTCCACATTCTCCACACATCAGACAAGTTTTTCATAACTTTTGAACTCATGAGAAGCTAAATCCCTTCGATAATTTGTATTTAATCCCGACTAAAAACAGTGTAATTTTACTATCAAGATCCCATATGAAATTTGGAGCATACCTTGCCAGTCGATTGAATTTTGCTTCATAAGTGGCCACTGGGTCATCTACCTACCTTAATTACAAGAAATTGTTTTTCCATCATAAGAAGAAACCACCTTAGGAAAATATTTCTCTAGAAACAAACCTTTGAATTTATCCCAATAAAGAGAAACAATCTCCTCACTATCCCAGATATTTTTCACCATTGACCACCAATGATCGGCTTAACCTTCAAAATAGTAAACAACAAGAATAACCTTTTGATGTTCTGAAAAACACATGACATGAACGATCTTTTCTAGTGATGTAATCCACCGTTCTTTTAGGAAAGGGTCATATGAGCCTCTGAATTATTGGGGATGATTCCTCATGAAATTCTCCACTGCTGACATGTTTTTTTGTGGTTGATATGGATAATCTCGTGCATGGATACCACCACCATTTATAGCCTGAGTCAACTGTGGCATCACTGCAACAAACTATTCAGTTCTGATTCTGACCATCCCAGATTACTGATTTGGAAGGTTGTCTTCCTCTTGATGTTGTCCCATCATAGATTCCTTATTTCATATGAGGAATACCATTCTGAACACATAAATATCTTAGGTGAAAGTAAAATGGTATTCCGTAAATGCTCTATCATTTCAATATTAACATAAACTAAAAATAATTTATGGATATTAATTTAACAATATCCTAACACCAAAAGTTTTCTAAACTGACCTCTAATACCAATAATAAGGAACCATCCTTAAAAACATTAAATAATCTTGAATTAAATGAATAATTCACATTGAGGATCATTTTAGGTTTAGAGTTTTATAGAATTATTCCATAACTATTACATTACATCTAAAAAAATTACAAAGTAGACACTTTTACTCATTTTCCATTTTTTCATTAAATCAAAACTCTTTAAAACAATTATTCATGCCTAGTTCTATGTATTAGAGAACATGAATTTTCCATGATCCCATCCTAGACTCTATTCATATTTAAGTCCTATGAAAAACATTTCAAAACATGGGATGAGCATAAAAATCTTAGTAACTGTTATAAAAAATAAAGGGAACCATTATTCCATAAAAACATATGCTTTTAAACATACCTCATTAAATCATATGATTTTTGAATAACACATAGAAAACATAAATCGTAATGGTAACTTGTGGCATCCACAACATACTTACGTTGTAGCATTCATAACTATCTAGGGAGTTACATTTGGAATACCCATCATAGTATATTACCTAAATATATTTGGAGAAACATTAACGTTTACCACCGTCATGTTACCCAATGAATTGGAGATCTATCTTAAGCTCACCTTCCCTAGGATTATCACAAAACCACCCATATTTGTAAGTAATGGACAAGAACCATAATATATTCATAACACATAAATACAATATAAAAGAAAGATAAAACTTCCACATTTCAAACACAATATATCATATAAATAAATTTATTTAACAAATCCATTACCATATCCATTTTCAATACCAAAATACATAAAATAGTCTATGGTATTTATTTTCCTTTTTAAAACATTACGGCTTATTAAGGATGCCAAAGATCAAATAATACTCGCAGCAGTGGAAAGGTCATTGTCACTGCTAAAGTTAAAAAGAAACATTCATTTTTGTTGATTAGTAAAATGCCTCATAGAAAAATATTCCCTTTTAATGAAATGAAATGTCAAAGGTGTTTATACACTGTATAAAAGAAACTCGGGTATTAAAAATAATATGCCTCAATGAAAGGAGATTAAGACGAAGTCCCTTACATCATGCCTGAATTGACTCGATCATTATTTAATCTCCTAAATAAAAAAATTAAGTTAATTTCTACATGATTAGGAACCTTTTAAAATTTATTATTCTTTTTATATCCATTATTACCTTTCTATAACAATTAGTTAAATATTTGAGTTCATATCAAACATTTTGTCGATGTTTGGAACATGAGTTAAAAATTAACTTATTATAATTACAAGTTGTTCAAGTGGTCATAGGTCCATTATCAACAGAATGATATTCATGATTTAGATATCATATATATCATATATATCAAATATATATATATATATATATTTATAATAGTACATAACATTTGAAGATAAGAAATGAAATGCACCGTTCATGGAGACGGTAAGCCGTACGTACACATAAATGCTACTTTCATTTCTATTTAATATTTAATGGAATGAAAAATTAATGATACATAGGTATATTATAATTAAAGTATAATATAATATATATTTGCATTAACTCCATCCTTTATATATTCCACTTATGGAATGAACGAGTCATATAATATTTAGGGGGCGGTAGTTTGCACTTTCTTGAAAGTAATTGTCATATTTACACACAATGGAAACCACAAAATTATTCTATAAATGAAAAATACTGAAGAATAGAGAAAAGATAATTATAATATATATCTCATATAAATATATTTCCACCATAATTTCCTCCATAAGTGGTGGTAGGAGAATATTGAACAATCATCGTTTTGTGAGGCAGAAATTCGCCATCCAAAGAAACAGTATGTTCTTTACCCATAAGATGGATGTGTGTGTATTTGTAGTTATAATACTTCTCATAACAACAAACTAGTATATTAAGGATACTGTTGTTGTTATAAAATAAAGGAATAAAAATATTTTAGGGGGATGGAGATGTAAAATAAAAGAAAAGAACTTAAGAGAAGACATTACCTTTAAATCAAGCAACTCCCTTTGGTTCGAACCAAAAGGATATCTTGAAGTGCATTATTTATAAGGTAAGCCTTCTAGAATAAATATAGGGATAGATTGAGATTAATTGGATAGATTTTGGAAGAGATAATGGGCTTTATAGGTGTGAGTAATGGGTTAGAAGTGAGGTAGTTTTCTAGGGGGGGAGGGGCTCTTTAGGAAAGTTACAAATATAATTTTATTATATAATGATATCTAGTTTCGAAAGGTCCAAAACCCATTAAGATGAATATTGCTCTAAATAAAATAATCTAATAAAACTTTTACAGGTTTTAAATATATTTTTAATCTTTGTATTATTATTTATTTAAATTATTCATTAATGAGGTAAACACAACATCATTATTGTGTCATAAATAATTTTATTTATTTGATGTCTAAAAAGTATTAAAAAAATACCAAGATATAGGAAATAATTTTATCTTTCAAATTAATATTTATAGTAAAATAGATAACATATATAACGTTGTCTAATAATTGATTTACTAAAAGATATATGTTTATGTCATTTTTGTCATTACATTATATTAATTAATATAAAGTGTCATTATCACTCTTAAGTGGCACTATGGGGTCCCCAATTCGACCCAAGGATTACCATGGTCAGAAATATATCTACCAATAGGTTTAGGAAATATGTTAGGGTAATTTAATATTATTATAATATTATTTGTTTACCCTTATTTACTAGATTTACCCTTTAACCATGGGAAATAAAATATTTATTGATGTAAATATTCATAATGTATAAAAATATAAGTTACCTATTCACACAATTTGGACTTCTTTATTCCAAATATGGAATACATTTTTCCAAATTCAAAACACATAAGTGGCATAAATTAATTTAAAATTAATTCTCATTGTCAAAACAAGAAGCGTGTTTTTATGGAATAATAATTTTCAAAATATCAACACTTATTTATGTCCAATTTCAAAGTGAAATTACATCCAATGACCAAGATTGTATTAATTGGTAAAAAGAAAATCTAATTTAACTTTAATAACTATTAAAAGGATAATATAACCATAAAAATAAATTAGATTAAAATGCAGTTTTGAATTAAAATACAATATTTTTCACTATTCATTTAAACATAAATTTTATCAGAAAAATACTAAAAATTTACCCAAAGTAAAATTTGATGTCCCGATTATAAAGAAGAATATTATTTTTTCAAATATAACATATAAAAGTGAAAAAAACATGATTTAAAAATGATTCTCCATCAAAAGGCCATAAACTAACCTTTTAAAGAATATTAGAGTGTTTATGCTTAAAATTAGATTCATTCACATTTTAAGCTTCTAACATTTATTAGATAATTGTATAAACATTTAAGAAAAATTTATATTCATATTCCAGTTAGTTCTTTTCATTTCCACCAATACAATTTTTGAAAGTTAACTACCAATTAAAATAATATTATATTATCATTTTTCAGTATGACTCAGCCTTGTGTGAAACATAAGATTTTAGAGAAACCCATTGTCACGTGTCGTGTACACCATCAAACATAGAATCCCCTTTTATGTAAAATTAATATTTAATTAAAAAAATATTAATAAATATGAAAATATCATATTTTTTATTTACCTGGAATGTTACAAGAAGATTTTATTCAACAAGTATATAATGAATATGGGTGATTCATCAAAATAAAAGGATTGATGAAATCTTCGTAACGGTTATAAAGAATCTAGAATGTTGTCTTTGAAATATATTATGTATGAAATCTATGTTGGGGATATCCTGATCATATATGAGTCTTAGAGAACCACATAGATCAAATTATATAAATGATTTGAGGAAGAGTGTATAAAATTTTTATCGTAACATGATTCAGTTAAAGATAATAAATTCAAATTCAGAGGAAACTATTTGCCTTTATTAATAATTGAACTGGTGTAGATAAAGGTGATGTAATAGGTATGATAAATCCTTTAATCATTAATTATTTTATAGTGACCTTTAATTCCATCAACTGAATATAAGTAATTTTATATAATGGGAGATAAATGTTTCTTGTTCTTTGGAGTATATATATAAAAAATGATTTCCCAATCAGGTCGTCACCCATATAAATCATTTATAATGAAATATGGATATCTATCCACAATAGATGGAATATTATTGTTTACATTTTTATGGACATCACATAGGTTCCTTACATCTAAATTACCAGCGATGGTTCCATCGACCGACCATAAATATCCCACATTACTTGAAATTACATCCCTATATTCTATGAATATAGGAATTGTTCCATTTTCTCCAAAATATCAACTAGAGACAAAGTCTATGACCATTTATTAAAATAAAGAAAATGTACAACAGGAAAGCATTACCATCAAAAATAGATAATTACATATCATAAAATCCATACCCATTGCCATATCCATTATCTATTTCTTCATATGTGGTAGCTGATTCCCACTCCGAGCTTTCATACCACTTCAAAGTCCTCACATACTTCCATTTGAGATTTAGATTCACTAAATAAAAAAATTGTTCTGAATAATGCTTACCTTTTCCTTTGATGATAGAAGATCTGGTGGGCATCTAATTTAGCATAGAAGAATAGTCTTTCCTCTTCTATATTCTTAATGGAGTGGTCATTGCTCCCTCATTCCCTGCCACATCCTTCTTTCCACGCTGAAAAATGTCTTTATAAGAGGTCAAACTCTACCACCTGCATTCTCCTTCTCGCTGTCAGGTATATCCCCCCATTTCCCAGGGATAATCAACTTCTGGTAGCTGTCATTCACTCCCTGCCCCTGCTCGATGTGACTGTTATTATCAACCTGTGCTAAGAACTATTTTTGCATGAAAAGCTCATGAACTTGAAATTCCCCTTCGACAATAAACCTTCTCCAAATATAGGATCCTGAGAATACAAGCCAATCTGCATATTTCCACCTTTACTCCTTGGATGTTCATCCTCAGTATGGGGGAGTCTCCCATGATTCAGACCCATTAAGCGATGGAAAGAACCCTTCCCATACACTATCTCAGTCATGTTTCCACTCTGATTACAATTCTATTCCAGACCTCGAACTCCACTATCATGCAGTTCATCAGCCTCATCAGACAACCGAACAGGAGACAAAGTAGGGACAACCTGATCCTGACCCACATCCAGTTCTTCATTCAGAAAACCAGCAAAGCAGTTACTAATTTCAATACTATCCATCGACTTCTCAGGCCGCTTCTTCAGCCAAGAAGAGGCCATCTCCCAACCACTAGTTTCATCCAAGGATCCCCCTACCATAAAATTCATTATAGGACTGCCTAATGCCTCAATACCCCCAATGATTACCACTGCTTGGTTCACACAAGCCACCCCAGCAGATTGATCTGGCTAATATACATTAGCCTGAAATATTCCTGAGTTAATCACCCAAAGATCACGCCAAAGTCTTCCAAACACCACATCCACCCTTGAATTCAGAGACTCCTTCACTCCCCCCATTCGGCTGCCATTCACCGTGATGGTACTAACAGGACATGGTCTTGTCCGCATTTCAATAACTAGGTCTTTCTTCACTGGCTGAGAATTCATGTCCACTATACCTGCAACCTGTTGATCTAAAGCCACTTACAGGACCAGCCTTCTACCTCTACATGCATCTATCAGATGCCCAACATTGAGACACTAACAGCAGTAATCTATCCAAGACTCAAAATACACAGAATGTTTATATCTAAACTCTTCACTCATAGCAATGAATATCAACTTTAACAGTGTTTTAGATAAATCAACTTAAACCCAAATGCTCAGTGAAACTGGATGGAAAAAGGCTCTAGCTCTACTATCCAAGCATAAATAACGACCGACTTAATTTCCAAGCATGTGAATGATGGTAGGATTATTGAATTGAAGAATTAGTTCTAGAAAACTTACCCAAATTACCATGGTCGAAGAGTCATGCTTCATATGGTAGTCATAAGACCATAGAAAGAGAATGAAACGTGAGCCATCATAGGTACGTGGGGCAGACGACCAGACCGGGATCAAATTTTCCTCCACGTCAAAGAAAACCATTATGTGCTTTGAATCAAGAAGACCCACTATGGAGTGCTACAATAGATTACATGAACCAAATATGAAGCGATCAGAGTGATCCATGGGCGGGTGTCATTACTTGAAGCATGCTATCAAAGTCTAGTTCAACAAGGATGATAATTTGGTAAATTCTCGAGCCGTGAACTAGAGCTGCAGTATCCCATCGGGTAACTCAGGAATATTGGGGGAGAGAAAAATTTTCCAGAATGAAGGTAGGTAATCAGGGTTTGAGAAAGATAAAAGTGGCGCTCTCTAGAGGTTTTCGACTAGCAGCGAGGGCCTACAATGTGTCCATTGGAAGACTATGCCTTCATTATCAAAGTGTAGCACAATTGAAGAGATATAAAATAATAGTAAATAGCAGAATCAATATAAATAAGTAGTAGAAGAAAACTGATGAAATAGATAAACAAGAATAACAATTACTATACCTACTGGAATAGTAATGATGTAATGTCATGTCACTAGAAAACTAAAAATCATGGATACAAGACAATAATCATAACATGTTCCAAAAGTTAAAAGAAAACAAAGTCTACTCCAAGCATCCCAAGATCCTACTCGGCCATCTTCTATCAAGCTCTATCCTGTTGGCACAAAATTAAGGTTTGGAAGATGCATGCTCCCCTTTATCAATACCTACATCCAACTAATCTACTCCGGGTACCAAACGGCGCCTGGAGAGGCTATGTAATAAATCACAGTGGGCCACCACCAATAGTGTATATAACATCCAACCCGTGTAATGGAATATAGAAGTGTGTAGGCATGCATATATTAAGTTATTCAAGAAGTACAATATAACTAAATAACCAATACCTGCTTCAGCCTGTGGATGGTGTCGGAAAATGTATCTAGGTCATTAATTAATCAATTACCATTTAATGTTAATAGGTCACATGAGTCTTATCTAGGACTGACATCACCTCATGATAGTATAAGTAGTGATTGTACCAATATGTAACAAGGAAACCATACAATGATATCTAGTGAGGGAGTTCTAGGGTAAAAACAAAGGTAACTTAAACTCACAGAAGTATAACTCGGTAGTATCTGAGTCTAGCTAAGGGGTTAGAGTGTAATCCAAGGGGCGTAACCCAAGGCATTCCACAATAAGGATCCTACTCAGTCCAAGGTGATCAACCAAGGTAAAATGGGGCTAGGAAAAGGCATGGGACCTATGGCCTTTCACCATGGAACCTATAAGTAAATGATGGATAGAAGGAGTGTATTTGAAGTATCTTATAATAAAGAAAGGTAACCAATGCTAGTATAACTAGAATCCGAGGAATATAAAAGAACCAGAGTCTATTTGGGTAACAATATATGAAAATCATATCCTTGAATCATAATGGGGTTCCCGAGACCCAAGGTATTTTCCTCTAAGAATCCAAGGTGAGCACGATTCAGTGCATTCCGATTTGATATTGTAGTGATGAAATAATTCATTTGGTTCAAGTCTTGCCTTCCATTAGCATAGATAGGTCAATTATATTTGAAACCATTGGTCCCAGCCTTCCATTCCATTAGTGTGGATAGGCCAAGTAGCGTTTCAACCATTTAATAAAGTATTAGTTATCCATTACAGCAAAAGCAATTATTGGGCTTCACTCCACTTCCTTCCATCAACATTGAAAGGGGTGCTATGGAAATATATCCTTTATTCAATATCTTTTAATAAGGACAAGTTTTTCATAGTATACTTGCCTTTTCACATTTCACAATTCACTTTTAATAAACATTTGTAAGCACTTACCTTAGGCGGGTAAAGTGTTGAGAATATATGGTACATTCCATAATGAAAATATATATAATAAAAATCCATTTATGAATAAAGACCACCTTTATAAAGGTCAAGTAAAGGTACACCCGAATGGAGGCTCAAATGTGTCAAAACACTAAAAACCCAACTATGGGATAACCTTTGACAAGAGGCAAATTTATTTTTTTGTGTAACCATTATCAACTAATCACATAATTCGAAGGATCATAATGATATGATTGTAACAAGTATAGTTATGACATGATAATTTAAGAAATGGTTTCCAATGAAATGGGTGGGCCCCACATGAATGTCAGATAAATCAATGAACTTTAGTGATAACTTATAGATTTCCCACCTTAGGGTTATATAAGGCTTGTACTCCAGTATCAACCCTTCATTTTCCTCAGATCAAAATGGATCTGTGAAACGGTTAAAAACACTCACTTGTTGATATCATGGTCGAGAGTGAAAGAGAAGAAGTATGGTTAAAGAGGGCTTGAGTACATACTGTTGTGCATCCAACACGAAAAATGAAAGAGTGATTAGAATCTGGATGAAGAAGATCTCCTGATTCCATGTTTGGATCTTCAAAAACCCAAAAATTGAGAGAGAAATTGGTCAATCCCACATAAACTTGGATCATGGAGGAAGGGGAGGATTAATGGATCATTTAGGGAATTTTAGGCATTTTACATAGGTTTTTAGCCTAAACACAATTTTTCCACACAGTGTTTCAAACTATGCCTAAATACTACAAGATGGTTCTTCCCAAACATAGGAAAAATGATGTTCGCATGGTAAGGCTGCATGGTCGTGCGCAATCCATGTGCAAACCATGCAAGATGACACTATCCAAAATAACAAAAACCGCATGGTTAGGAAAACCGTGCAAAAACCATGCGCAAACCATGTGACATAGCTTAGAAAAATGGGGGTTCACATTATTATCCCACATGGACATGCACAAACCATGTGAGATTCTACTATCCAAAATAAAAAAAAATCCCTATGATTAGGAAAACCATGCACAAACTATGTGACTTCGCCTGTTTTCCCAAAAGCAAGTGTTCCGAGCTCTAAACAAGCCCTGGGAACCCTCAAAATCTTTTAAAAATCATTATGCATCTATATTAGGTCCAATGTTAAGATTTAGACTAAAAATTAAAGGATCCATACCTGAGTGAAAAAATGGGTTGTTAGAGTCTTCCCCCTTTAAAAGAAATTTCCCCTTGAGTTCTCCTTCCAAGGGTAAGGAAACACTGTTTGGGAATAACTCTAGCCACTGAGCACGTACATTGACTTCTCTCTCCCAAGCCTCGTCCTATACTCGGCCGTGCTCCCATAGCACTCGTATAAGAGGGGAATGATTTCAACAGAGAACCATTGTGCTTCGGTGGATGATGTGTACTGGATGATCCTCAATGGTAGCATCGACATCAAACTAAACTTTATTAGGATTAAAGGTATGAGACGGGCCAACATGATATTGGTGAAGCTGTGAGATATAAAATACATCATGCATGGTATGGTACCTATGAGTTAGTAGTAACCGATAACCTACCGGCCCGACTCTCTCAAAAATCATGAATGGACTGACATAACTAGGTGATAATATACCCTTCTTTTGTAATAGTCTATGCCCATAGCCTTAGTGATACCTAAATAAAAACACGATCTCGAAACTCAAACATAAGAGGTTTTTGAGGGATATGGACATAAGATTTTTGTCTAGACTGAGCCGTAGTCATACACTTTATAATCATATGGACCTATTATAAAGTCTCCTAAATGAGACAAGAACCTTGTAGTGCTGCCTCACCATCCTCTAGCCACCACAAAGTAGAACCACATGACCTACCATATAAGGCCTCAAAAAATCCATCTGAATTGATTCCTAGAAACTATTTTTATAGGCGAACTTGATGAGAGGGATATGCTTCTCCCAAGAACTGCCAAAATCAAAGAAGCATGCTTGGAGCATATCCTCTAAAACTTTTATTGTTCGTTCTGATTGTCCATCTGTATGAGGGTGAAAAGTTGTTCTTAGAAACACTTTAGTTCCATAGATTTTTGAAAACCCTACCATAACCATGAAGTAAAATGAACATACCTATCTAAAACAATAGTACTTGGAACCCCATGTATTCATATGATCTCACAGACATATAGTCTTCCCAACTCATCAACAGAGAACGTCTCCCAAATAGGAATGAAGTGGGAATATTTCATTAGTCGGTCAATGACTACCCAGATAGCCTCACCACCCCTTAGCGACCTAGGTAAGACGACTACAAAATCTACAACAACATCTTAACATTTCCATTCTAGGACTGGAAGTGGCTGTAACAAGCTTGAGGGTCTCTTCTACTCTACGTTCACCTACAAACAAGTGGAACACCTAACATTGAAGCCTGCAATATAACATTTTATCCTAGGCCAACAATACTGGAATCACAAATCCCGATACATCTTCAGTATTCCTGGATGAACTGAACACTGGGAAGAATGAGACTCTTTAATCAACTCCTATCTCACATATATAAGAACCCAAATACGTCCATGCAGACATAGGTCGTCGTCTTTATCCACAGACCAATATGGAGGTGGGTTATCTCCTGATATAATCTCACCAAGAACCAAACCATCAAGATCTTATAACGGCCTACTCTTCACCTTTTCAAGAAGGGAATAGGTAATTGTTATGGATGAGAGGTAAGACTGCTCATGACTGTCCTGAAACTCTAGATGAAGATTAGAAAAGAGGTCTGTTAACTTCCATTCATCACTGAATTTCTATACGTGTTGCATTTGAGTTTTCTAACTCAATGCATCTATAACCACATTAACATTTCCAGGAATATAGGAAAGCTCAAAATCAAAGGATTGTAGATTTTGGACCCATATTCACTATTGGTGGTTCAAGCCACACTGAGAAAAGATATACTTGAGGATCTTGTAATCTATATACACAACAAAGCACTCACCCAAGAGATAATGTCTCCCATAATGTAAGGCATGTAAAACTGCTACTAGCTCAAGGTCATGGGTCGAGTAATTTTTCTCATGAAGACTCAAATTATGAGATCCATACGCAACAAATTTGTATTCTTCTATCAACACTACTCTATGGCCAATAACTGATGCACTACATAAGACGATATAACCTTTTCCAAGTTCTATAAGAATCATAATAAGTGCAGAGACAAGCCTCCCTTTCAGCTCTTGAAAGGATTTCTTGCATGATTTTGACCACAGGAACTTAACACACTTCTTTGAAAGCCCAGTAAGAGGTGAAGAAAGATGTGAGAAGTCTTGTATGAAATGCCTGTAGTATCCATCAATCCCTAAGAAACTCATGATATCAATCACGTTCTTAGGATTCTCCAAATAGACTATAACACTAACCTTCTTAGGGTCAACAGATACTCTTGATTCTGAAATAATATGTCCCAAGAAGAGTACTTGGTTGATCTAGAAGCCATATTTAGAAATCCTGTCATAAATCTAATGTCCTCTTAGTGTACTCAAAACGATCTCAAGATTTTTTTGATTATTGTTACGAGTGCTCAAAGACACCAAGATGTCATCCACAAATACCACAAAAAAGTGTCCAAATAGTGATGGAAGAACCCTATTCATCAAAGACTTGAAAATGAATGACACGTTTGTAAAACTGAATGGCATAACAAGACACTCATACCAACCATACCTACTGAGGAATGATTTACTAGGTATTTCTGCTGGTCTGACTTGAACATGATGTTAACCTGATCTCAGGTCGATCTTAGAGAACACCATTTATCTTTGGAGCTGGTCAAGGAGATCATCTATTTGAGGAAGTGGATACTGGTACATGATAGTAAACTAGTTCAACCTTCTATAATCCATGCAAAGATGTAAGGTTCCATCCACCTTCTTGGTGAAAATCATGGGTGAACCCCAAGATGATGTACTAGGCCTTATAAAGACATATTCCTTTAAGTCCTTTATTTGCCTCTTGGGCTCATGAAGCTCAGTAGGTGCCATCATCTAAAAAGGAATGGACACTAAATCTTCTCCTGGAACAAGCTATATTGAAACTCTACCTCTCTCTCAGGAGGTAATCCCAAAAAGGTACCATGAAATAATTCCCTAAAATGATCAACTATGGTATTGAAAAAAGTTTGAAGCAAACCCCGATCCTCCATTAAAATATTTGAATTCTGGGTGGTCACTCCACCTATCCCATGATGCTTCGGTCTAGCTCTCCCATCCTAGACATCCCACTCGCCTTTGAAAAGATAACTAGTGCCATCTGGTGATGTAAAAGTAACCTTTCAGCGATACTCATCTAAAATGGCTTGATAGTGGACCAACCAATCCATATTAAGAATGAAATTGAAGCATGTCATCTCGAGAACAAGGAGATTCCACAAGAAAGGGTAACTTCCAACCTCAAGGGGAAAGTCCATGCACTAGCATATGACCTCCGTATATATCTACAATGATGTATTGAGGGTCATTACACCATAATGATACTATATCTCTAGTCCAAGACATTCAACGATAGATACAGAAATAAAAGAGTTTTAATCACATGTATCAAACAAAGAAAAGACAATAGTAGAGACTATTAGAATAGTACATTGTACTATATATGGTCATGTAGCCTGATCCCTGGGTATCAGTAATAAGGCATGCAACTAACCTGATCCATGGCCTTGTGAAATAGATGGAAAACCACAATCATGACTGATCTACTAGCGCTACTGGTGAACCGGGACCAGACTACCGTGACCACGATCTCCTCCTCGGCTAGACCTGCCAGTGCTACACCATATTTTTTCCTGACATGGCTCAAAATAACTCACTCCGGAAGGTGGATCTAAAGCTGATAATTTTCCACTAGAAGCTTGTTGAAAGGTCCTACAATAGAGCTGAAGATGACTTATACTACAACAATCCCAACACTCTATATGGTCTCTATCACATTGGGGCAGATTATTCCTTGACTTTCAACATTGATGACAAACTATAGAGCTATCAAACTAGATACTCTGGCTACCACTGTCCTGATGATTAACCTCATTGGAATATTTACTACAACTAGAAGAACTACCAGTCTGACGCAACACTGGTCCTTTAAACCCATTACTCTCTCCATCCCTCAGGTTATAATTAGTTATAAGGTCCTGATGAATTATTGATGATAATTTAGGAAGGCGTAAGACATTCACCTGAGTTCAGATGGTGTATTGGAGCCCATCCTCAAAATGTCTAGCACATGCAAGCTCATCACCAGCTATAAGCGGTGAAAAGCACTATAAATCAGTGAAACATGTTGAATATCCCATAACTGACATAGAACCCTTCTTGAGATGCATGAACTCTATGGATATGTCTGTTATCAGTGACTGAGGAAATAACTGATCAAAGAAGGCAGTTTGGATATCAACCCATAACATTCCCTAATGACAACCGACCAGGGTAACAACATCCCACCAATTCTTGGTCGAATCCCGAAGCATGTAATTAGCAAACTTGACACTCCACTCTAGAGGAATTTCACAATGCTCAATGATAGATAGAATTTCCTCTAGACAGGTCTCAGAAGTCTATGAACCTCCATACCCTGAAATAGTTGGAGGATGCTGCTACTAAAACTCGTGGGTCAGATCAGCCATCGTAGGTGCAACCAGGGGAGCACCAATTGTGGACAGCATCATATGTAAGAAACTATCAAAAATTGGGGAATCAGTTCCCTGATATGGTAAAGCAGTCAATGCCTCAAGTGGTACTCCTGGAAGTAAGACTGGTGAATCAGGGCCCACCATGTCTGGAGAAAGGTCTTCACCACCTTCATGGTGAACAATACGAAGACATAATGGCGATATTGGTCTACAAAATTCCATGAACACACCTTATAACAATCTTATAAGCAAATATATAACATCAATAACAAAACCTTCTCATAAGAAAACTCACTACCCAAGGCATACTACATAAACAACCCACCCTGACGACCAGGTATCGGTAAGTGATCAAGTATTAGTTTTATGTTACATTTGAATTAATTTTTAAGTTGACTCTTTTACCTTATGTAGACATGAAAAGGTGGGATAAATATGTGCAACCAATTCATTTTTGATTTTAGGATTCACTTTTATAATAGATAGTCATTTCCAATGAATCATTTAAATTACACCTGTAACATCCCAAGTGAATAAAGAATAAATCATTTTCATATTTATTAATATTTTCGAAATAAATATTAATTTTACTTTAAATGGGTTTCTATATTCGATAGTGTACCCGATACGCAACAAAGAGTTTTTTTTGAAATCTTACGTTGCACACTAGTAATAAAATAATATTATTTTAAATGGTAGTTAACACGTAGCCGTTGTATTGGCGATAATGGATATAAATAACTGAAATATGATTATATAAGTTTTTTAAATGTTTTTACATTTATCCAATAAAATATAAAGGCTTAAAATACAAAAAGAATTCAATTTTAGGCATATATACCCTAATTTTCAGTAAAGGTTCACTTATCACCTTTTGATGGAGAACTGTCAATAAATATAGTTTTGGTCACTATTATACATTATATTGGACCAAATCAAACTCTTCTTTAGAATCAGGACATCAAAATTTACTTTGTGTAAATTTTTGGTATTTTTTCGATAAAGTTCAATTTTTTAATGAATAGTGAAAAATGTTGTATTTTAATTCAAAACCTCTTTTTAATCTAATTTATTTATATAATTATATTATCTTTTTAATTGGGTTTAAAGTGAAAGTAGAATATATTTTTACAATTTAATCCAATTGTGGTCGTTGGAATTAATTTCACTTTGAAATTGGACTTAAACTAGTGTCAATCTTTGGATATATATTGTTTCATAAAAACACGCAATTTGTTTTGACAGCGGGAGTTAATTATTAAATTAATAAATTAAAATTATTTGTTATGAATTTTTTAAAATAGAAATCATTTTTTAATTCAGAATATCAAATATATCTTAGGGTGAAGTTTTGGTATTTTTCTGAAAAACTTGAATTTTTGTTGAATAGTGAAACCCCTAAGTGGTACTTAAAAAACTGATTTTTCGTTTAAATGAAATTTTACCACCTCTGTGTTTTGAATTTCAAAAATCCAACATACATGGTTATCATTAGGAAGTAAAATGTGGTTCAATGGGATTAAAATAATTATTTGGTGAATAGTAACTATGAAGTTTGTTAATCACGATTAGAGGTAATTAGTGTAGTTTAAGGTAAAAATAATGGTTTAATAATATGAACTGACCTAGACACATGTCCTAACTTTATTGGATGTGTAATGGCCAACCAAGACAATCCATGGGTCAACTTGGGGACCCCATGGAGCCACTTTGGTAGGAAAATGACAATAATAACTTGTTATTTATTGTTAAAATAAAAATGTCTCAAACATGAGATGTTTTAGTAAAACAATTTTTAAATGAGGTAATACAAGTCATAATTTTGACTATAAATATTAATTATATATATTAAAAGATTTCCTACATCATGATATTTGTTTATAATTTTTAGACATTAACTAAATTAAATTATTTATGACACCATGATGATGCAGCGATTACCTCATTATTTAATGATTTAAATAAAATGAAAAGATAATGTAAAATATAAGACCTAATCATGTCAAAAACCTATTGTATTGGTGTATTTAAAACTCTTATCACCTTATCCTCTAAATATATAATTTTGGGACCTTTTAAATTCGAAAAACAGTTTATAATAAATTAATCTTTTATAACTTTCTAAGAGTGTCCCTCCTCTCCTTTTATAAAAGGCCCCCACCTCTACCACCTTACCCACACCTCTAAAGCATTTGGCTTGGCCAAACCCTGTCCATTTTGTCTTTACACATCCCTCTCTTACTCCTAGAATCCTAAATTTGGGCAGAAGTCTTCCCAAGGAAGCCTTTGAGCTCAAATAAAAAAGAGTTACCCTTTTTAAAGGTAGTGTATTCTCTTGTGTTCTTAGGTTTTATTTTTCTTCTACAACCCCCTAAACTCTTATTATTCCTTTATTTTGCAACAACAACAGTATATTAAATATACTAGTATTTTTTATGTGACGTATTCAAGCTACACTTACACACACCAACATCTAATGGTTAAAGAACATACTGTTTTTGTGGTTGGCGATTTTCTGCCTCACGAAATGATGATTGTTCAATCTCTTTTTAACACCTTTCATGGTGGCCATTAAGATTTAACTCTATTTATATATGATATATATTATGTTTATGTTTTCCTTATGATTCTTGATTTTTCATTTGTGGCATACCTTTATGGTTTCCATTGTGGGTAAACACGATAATTTCATTTTAGGAAGTGCGGACTACTGCCCCCTCAAAGTGATTTGATTCGTTAATGCCATATGTGGGACATATAAAGGATGGAGTTAATGTTTTTATATATTATGTTATACTGGAATTATTATATACCTTTATATCATTATTATTTATTTTCATTAAAGTATGATATAGAAATGAAAGTAGCATTCATGCGTACGTACAGATTACCGTCTCCATGAATGGTGCATTTCATTTCTTATCCCCAAATGTAATGGAATATTATAAGTACATATATATAATGGATATATATGATTTATGTTACATCTAAATGATGAATATAATTCTGGAATTAAAATATACATATCCCTCATTTAGTTTTAATTCCATTAATATGACATAGAAATGAATGTAGCGTTCATGCGTACGTACGGCTTACCGTCTCCATGAACGGTGCATTTCATTTATTACCTCTAAATGATTATGTAATATTATAAATGCATTTATATACTGGATATATATGATATATATGATATCTACATCATGAATATAATTCTTGATATAATGGATATTTTACCACATGATCAACTTGTAATTATAAAGAGTTTATTTTTGACTCAAGTACCAATGATCGAAAAAACGACCATTATTAACTTAAATAATTAAATAGTGTTCATAACATAGTAATAATTGATATAAAATTAATAATTAACTTGAAAAAGGTTCTTAAGAATGTATAAATTAACTCATGTTTATTATTCAGGACGTTAAAGAATGATCGAGTCAAGTCGGACCCGAGGTAAGGGACTTCGTCTCAATCTCCTTTCATTGAGGCATATTTTGTTTTATACACAACTTTATTTTATACGGTGTATAAACCCCTTTGAATTTTATTTTTATTCAAAAGAAATATTTTTATATGAAGCGTTTTACTAAATGAAAAAAATGAATGTTTATTTTAACATACGCAGTGACAATGACCTTTTCCGCCACCGTGAGTATTATTTGGTCTTTGGCTTCCTCAACAAGCCATAATGTTATTTAAGAAGAAATAAATACCATATACTCTTTTATATATTTTGGTATTGAAAATGGTTTTTATAATGTATTTGTTATGTCAATATATTTAAGTGTTATTTTGTGATGAAAGTGTGGAAATGTTTCCTTTCCATTATATTTGTTTTATGTCTTATGATTTTATAATGGTACTTGGAAATTTGACGGGTGGTTACGTGATAAACCATATGACGGGTGGTGCCATGAATACCAGGATGGGTGGTTACGTTATAACCTCCAATTCCTTGGGTATGGAAGTCAGCCTAATGGCTATTCTATTAAGTGATATGTGTTGAAGTCGACCGTATGGTTATTACATATAAGTATGTTTATGTCCCAAGTTACCTTCATATATTATTTGTTATTTATATGGATTTTATGGTAATCTTTTGGCTATAAAAGGGTAAGTATTGATATTTTATTCAGTGAAGAGTTTATACTACTTCATAAAGGTGAAAAGTATTAATTTGACAAAGTATACATGGTTCACTTGTTGTTTTGAAAAACTAACAGTTTTCATTCTTTTTGTTTCCCTTACTGAGATTTTTATGCTCACCCCAAGTTTTTTGAAATGTTTTCCACAGGAATTAATGAGGAATAGTGTCAAGGATGGGATCAAGGGAAATTCATGCTATACAAAACATGGAACTATACATGTTTCTTTTTAAGAGTTTTTATTTTATGGAAACATAGTAGAAGTGTCTACTTTGTAATCTTTTGAGATGTAATAGTTAAGATCCAATTCTCTAAAACTCTAAACCTGAAAAGATCCTCAATGGGAATTATTCATTTAATTCAATGTTAAGTAATGTTTAAGGATTGGGCCTTATAGTTGGTATCAAAGGTCGGTTTAGACAACTTTAGGAGTTAGAAAATTTTTAAAATCTAAATTAATTTATGGTATTATTGAAATGATATAGCATTTTAAGATTACCATGTTGCTTCGCCTAAGATATTTATGTGTTCAGAATGGTTTTCCACAGAGGAAAAAAAGAAGCTATGTTGGGACGCCATCAGAAAGAAGACAATCTTCCAAATCAGCAACCCGAGATGGTCGGAATCGTAACTGAACAGTTTGTTGCAGTAATGACACAGTTGACTCAGGCTATAAATGGTGGTGGTATCCATGCACGAGATCATCCAGATCAACCGCAAAGGAACATGTCAGTGGTGGAACATTTCATGAGGCAACATCCCCCATCATTCATAGGATCATCTGACCCTGTGCTAGCTGAAGGGTTGATTAAAGAACTGGAGAAGATTTTTGATGTCATGGGGTGTTCAGAACATCAAAAGGTTAGTCTTGCTGTTTACCATTTTGATGGTGAAGCAGATCAGTGGTGTTCAATGATGAAAAATATCAGGGATATTGATGAGATTGATGATCTTCACTGGGATAAATTCAAAGGTATGTTTCTTGATAAATATTTTCCTAAGGTGTTTTGTCTTAGGATGGAAAAACAATTCCTAGAATTGAGGTAGGAGGATGACTCAGTGGCTGCTTATGAAGCAAAGTTCACTCTACTGGCAAGGTATGATCCAAACTTCATACGAGATCTTGATTGTAAAATCAACAGTTTTTACTCAGGGTTAAAGCCAAGGTATCGAATGGAATTAACTTCTCTTGAGTTCAAAAGTTATGAAAAACTTGTTCGATGTGAAGAGATGGTGGAAATGGATTTTTCCGATGATCAGGTGATCTTTGAAAAACAACAGAATAAGAGGTCCAGTTGGCACGAAAAGTGGAAGAATTCATAAAAGAAACAAGGAGGTAAGAAAACCAAATATCCATCCTATGATAAGTGTGGTAAAATGCATCCTGGAGAATGTTTATCCAAGTCTATAAAGTTCATTCGGTGTGTTAAGTCTGGTCATATTTCTCGTAACTGTAAGGAAGATGATCAAGCAGGAAATGAAAAACCAGCGGTAAGATGTTTTAAGTGTAATGAAATGGGTCATTATGGAAATGAGTGTCTAATGAAGAACTCAACTAGGGGAAAGAAGCCAGACTACAAGCATAAATGGGTGGTGAAATTCTTTGCCACTACTTCAAGAGATGTTGGGCCATTGAATGAATTAGTATCAGGTACACTGTTTGTTTGTTCAAGTTTTTTCCAATGTGTTGTTTGATTCAGGGTCTACACATTCTTTCATTTCTGAGAAGTCTTCTAGTAAATTGGAAATTCCATATCAAGATATTAATCTTGAGCTTATGGTAAAAACACCTGTAGGGAACGTTGTAACAAAAAGTAATTATAATAACCTTCATATCCTTGTGTGCGGAAAGAATCTACTGTGAAACCTTATTGTTTTGCCTCTAGTAGAGTTTGATGTTATTTTGAGCAAGGATTGGATTTCTGTTTATCATGCTAAGATTGACTGCAGAGCTAAACTGGTTTCTTTTCAGAAATAATTTTAGTTTGTGTACAAGAATGATCCCTTGCTTTTGATAACATATCAGGAAGTAGAGAAACTAGTAAAAGAGGGAAATTAATGTTACCGTGCACATGTTGTTGAAAATAAAGGAACTGTTTAGATTAATGATGTTCTAGTGGTAAATGAGTATCTCAATGTTTTTCCTGATGAGTTGCCTGGTATTATTCATGATCGGGAAGTTGAATTTATTGTTGACTTAGTTCCTGAATCTAATCCAATTTCAAAACCCCCTTATCGAATGGCTCAAGTTGAACTTTTAGAGTTAAAGAAGAAATTGCAGGAGTTATTAGATAAAGGTTTCATTCGACCTAGCACATCACCATGGGGTACTCCTGTCTTGTTTCTTAAAAAGAAATATTGCTCAATGAGACATTGCATTGATTATAGATCCTTGAATAACATTACTGTTAAGAACAAGTATCATTTGCCTCATATCGATGATTTGTTTGATCAGCTCTAGGGAGCTCAGTATTTTTCAAAGATTGACTTGAGGTTGGGGTACCATCAGTTGAAAGTAAAAGAAGAAGACGTTCCGAAGACTGCATTCCATACTAGATATGGCCATTATGAATTTGTAGATATGCCATTTGGGTTAACCAATGAACCTTCTGTATTCATGGACCTTATGAATAAAATTTTCCATGAGTTCTTGGATAAGATTGTAATTCATTTCATTGATGATATTTTGGTGTTTTCTAAAATTAAACAGGAGTATGAAAGTCATTTAAGGGTTATCTTGTAAACCATAAAAGAAAAGAAACTATATGGAAAATTCAGCAAGTGTGAGTTTTGGTTACAAAAAATTTCTTTCCTTGGTCACATTGTTTCAAAAAATGGCATAATTGTTGATCCTGCTAAAACAAAAGCTGTTGAAGAATGGAAAAGACCCAAAAATTTAACTAAGATCCATAGTTTCCTTGGTTTGACAGGTTACTACCAAAGGTTTGTTGAAAGTGTTTCACTGTTATCTAGTACAATGACTAAGCTAACTCGGAAGGGTATTAAGATTATCTGGATAAAAGAATGCGATGATTGTTTTCAGGAGTTGAAAAGAAGATTGGTGAATGCTCCAATTTTGGCACTTCCTTCCAGGAATGGTGAGTTTGTTATATACATTGACGCTTCGTTGAAGGGACTTGGATGTTTCCTTATGCAGAATGATCAGGTAATTGCATATGCTTCATGTCAGTTGAAAACTCATGAGGTAAATTACCCTACACATGACGTGGAATTAGCTGCTGTTGTTTTTTCTCTAAAAATATGGAGGCATAATTTGAATGGAGTAAAGTGTGAAATATATACTGATCACAAAAGTTTGAAGTATATATTCACTCAGAAAGAATTGAACATGAGATAGAGGAGATGGCTGTAATTAATCAAGGATTATTATTGTACAACTCATTACCATCCGAGAAAAGAAAATAAAGTGGCTGATGCTTTGAGTTGAAAAATTAATGCTTCATTAACCATGCTACGTTTGGAATGAGATCCTTTGGTTTTTGATTTGATGAACTTTGGCATAGAAGTTGTTGGTGCAGGAAGATCTTCTATTTTGTTTCAGGTATCAGTGAGATCATCCCTATCATACTGAATTAAGCTAGCGCCGAGGAAAGATAGTGAGTTTCAGAAAAAGGTAGAGCTGGTTCAGAAGGGTAAGTTGTCTGAATTCAACATTGATAATGATTTTATTTTGAGATTTGGGAAAATATTATGTGTGCCTAGTGATTTACAGTTGAAGAATGAGTTGTTATGTGAGGCTCATATTTCCCCGTTTTCAGTTCATCCTGGCAGTACTAAGATGTACAGAGATCTGCAGGAGTATTACTGGTGGGATGGAATGAAAAGAGATATTGCTGATTTTACTGTGAAGTGTTTGACTTGTCAGCAGGTTAAAGCAGAGCGGTAGTTACCGAAAGGGATGCTTCATCCTTTACCAGTTCCATAGTGGAAATGGGAAAATATATCCATGGACTTTGTTGTGGGATTACCGAAGACATCTCGAGGTAATAATGCAATCTGGGTTATTGTTGATCGCTTGAATAAATCTTCTCATTTCCTTCCTATTCGAGATACTTTCTCTCTAGACCAACTTTCTCGATTGCATCTTAAAGAGATAGTCAGGTTTCATGGAGTTCCACTATCCATTGTATCTGATCGTGATCCCAGGTTTACTTCTAACTTTTGGAAAGGCCTTCAGAAGTCGTTGGGTAGTGAATTAAATTTTAGTACAACTTTTCATCCTCAATCAGATGGGAAGTCAGAACGAACAATTCAGACTTTGGAGGATATGCTACGTGCTTGTTCGATGGATTATCAGGGAAGTTGGGACCAACATCTTTCTTTGGTTGAGTTTTCTTATAATAACAGTTTTCATTCCAGTATACAGATGGCACCATTTGAGGCATTATATGGGAAGCGGTGTCGAACTCCAGCTTTTTGGGATGAAGTGGGTGAAAGGAAGCTGATGGGACCAAAATTGGTAGAAGAGATGGCAGAAAATGTTCAGTTGATTCAGAAACACATGATAACAGCTCAGAGTAGACAGAAAAGTTATGCAGACAATAGGAGGAAGGATCTCTCTTTCGAGGTAGGTGATCATTTTTTTCTCAAAGTCTCACCGTGGAAATGTGTGATGCGATTTGGTAAGAAAGGATAACTCAGTCCAAGGTTCATTGGATCATATGAAATTCTAGAGAAAGTTGGATCAGTTGCTTACTGAGTGGCTTTACCTCCGATTTTATCTCAGGTACACAATGTTTTTCATGTTTTGATGTTGAGAAAGTATATGTCAGATCCATCTCATGTTTTGAGCCCAAAGGTAGTTCAGTTGAAAGGAAATCTATCTTATGAAGAACAACTAGTCCAGGTTCTTGACCGAAGAGAGAAAGTGTTGTGGAATAAGGTAATTCACCAGGTAAAGGTTTTGTGGAAAAACCATAGGTTGAAGAGGCAACATGGGAATCTGAAAATTCAATGAGGGATAAATACCACCAGTTATTTTGATAAGTGAATAAAATTGCGAGGACGCAATTCCCAAAAGGGGGGGAGGATGTAACATCCCAGGTAAATAAAGAATAAATCATTTTCATATTTATTAATATTTGCAAATTAAATATTAATTTTACTTTAAAGGTGTTTCTATGTTCGATAGCGTACCTGATACGCAACAAAGAGTTTCTTTGAAATCTTACGTTCCACAGTAGTGATAAAATAATATTATTTTAAATGGTAGTTAACACGTAGTCGTTGTATTGGCGTGAATGGATAGAAATAACTAAAATATGATTATATATGTTTTTTAAATGTTTTTACATTTCACCAATAAAAGATAAAGGCTTTTAATATGAAAAGAATTCAATTTTAGGCATATATACCCTAATTTTCACTAAAGGTTCACTTATCACCTTTTGATGGAGAAGCATCATTAAATATAGTTTTGGTCACTCTTATAAATTCTATTGGACCAAATTAAACTCTTCTATAGAATCAGGACATCAAAATTTACTTTGTGTAAATTTTTGGTATTTTTCCGATAAAGTTCATTTTTTAATGAATAGTGAAAAATGTCGTATTTTAATTCAAAACCTATTTTTAATCTAATTTATTTATATGATTAGATTATCTTTTAAATTGGTTTTAATGTGAAATTGGAATATATTTTTACCATTTAATCCAATAGTGGTCGTTGGAATTAATTTCACTTTGAAATTGGACTTAAACTAGTGTCATTCTTTTGATATATATTGTTTCATAAAAACACGCAATTTGTTTTGACAGTGGGAGTTTATTATTAAATTAATTAATTAAACTTATATGTTATGAATTTTGTAAAATAGACATCATTTTTGAATTAAGAATATCAAATATAGATTAGGGTGATGTTTTGGTATTTTTCTGAAAAACATCAATTTTTTATGAATAGTAAAACCACTAAGTGGTACTTGAAAAACTGATTTTTCGTTTAAATTAAATTTTACCACCTCTGTGTTTTGAATTTCAAAAATCCGACATACATGGTTGTCATTAGGAAGTAAAATTTGTTTCAATGGGATTAAAATAATTTTTTTGGTGAATAGTAACTTTTACGTTTATTAATCGCGATTAGAGGTAATTAGTGTAGTTTAAGGTAAAAATAATGTTTTAATAATATGAAATGACCTAGAAACATGTCCTACTCTTATTGGATGTGTCATTGAGGACCAAGACAATCCATGGGTCAACTTGGGGACCCCATGAAGCCACTTTGGTAGGAAAATGACATTAATAACTTCTTATTTAATGTTAAAATAAAAATGTCACAAACATGAGATGTTTTGTAACACCCCAGGTAAATAAAGAGTATGAAAATTTCATATTTATCCATATTTGTGAATAAAATATTAATATTACTTTAAAGGGGACTCTATGCTCGATGACGTACCCAATACGCAACAACGAGTTTTTTGGGAATCTCACATTGCACTCTAATTATAAAATAATATTATTTTAAATGGTAGTTAATGCCTAGCCGTTGTAATGGCGGGAATGAACGGGACTAACTAAAAAATGATTATATATGTTTGTCAAATATTTTTACTTTTATCCAATAAATGTTAGAGGCTTAAAATGTGAATGAATCCAATTTTAAAGCGTAAATATTATAATATTCTTTAAAAGGTCGATTAACCACCTTTTGATGGCGAACGCTTTTTAAATCCACTTTTTTAAAATTTCATATGTTATACTGGACCAAATAAAATTTTTCTTTAGAATCGGGACATCATAATTTACATTGTGTAAATTTTTGGTATTTTTTCGATAAAGTTCATTTTTTAAGGAATAGTGAAAAAGTTGTATTTTAATTCAAAACCTCTTTTTAATATAATTTATTTATATGATTATATTATCTTTTGAATTTGTTTTAAAGTCCAATTATAATATATTTTTACTATTTAATCCAATAGTGGTCATTGGAATTAATTTCACTTTGAAATTGGACTTAAACTAGTGTCCATCTTTTAATAGATATTGTTTCTTAAAAACACGCTATTTGTTTTGACAGTGGGAATTGATTATTAAATTAATTAATGAAACTTATATGTTTTTAATTTTTTAAAATGTATATCATTTTTGAATTCAGAATATCAAATATAGCTTAGGGTGAATGTTTGGTAATTTTCTAAAAAACATCAATTTTCGATGAATAGTGAAACCACTAAGTGGTAGTTAAAGAAACTGATTTTTCGTTTATATGAAACATTTCCACTTCTGTTATTTGAATTTAAAAAATCCTACATATATGGTTGTCATTAGGATGTAAAATGTGATTCAATGGGATTAAAATAATTTTTTGGTGAATAGTAACTTTTATGTTTTAATCACGATTAGAGGTAATTAGTGTAGTTTAAGGTAAAAATAATGTTTTAATAATATTAAATGACCTTGACACAAGTCCTACCCTTATTGGATGAGTCATGGCTGACCAAGAAAAAACATGGGTCAACTTGGGGAACCCATGGAGCCACTTTGGTAGGAAAATTTCAATAATACCTTTTTATTTAAAGTTAAAATTAAAATGTCACGAACATGTGTTGTTTTATTAAAACAATTTTTACATGAGGCTATACAGGTCATATTTTTTACTATAAATATTCATTAGAAATATAAAAAGATTTCCTACATCATGATATTTGTTTTATAATTTTTAGACACTAAATAAATTAAATTATTTATGACACTATGATGATGCATCGATTACCTCATTATTTAACGATTTAAATAAAATGAAAAGATAATGTAAAATCTAAGACCTACACTTGTCAAAAACCTATTGGATGTGTGGATTTCGAAACCTTATCACTTTATCCTCGAAATATATACTTTTGGGACCTTTGAAATCCGAAAATCATTTTATAATAATGTAATATTTTATAACTTTCCAAGAGTGACCCTCCTCTCCTCTTATAAAAGGCCCCCACCCCTACCACCTTACACACACCTCTCAAGACTTTGGATCAGCCAAAACCTACCCATTTCATCTCTCCACATCTCTATATTCATCATTGAAGCCTTACATTGGGCAGAATCCTTTCCAAGTAATCCTTTGAGCTCAAATCAAAGAGAGTTACCCGATTTAAATGTAATGTTTTCCCTTGTGTTCTTTTGTTTTATTTTTCTTATCCAAACCCCTAAACTATTTTCATGTATTTATTTTGTAACAAAACCAGTATCTTCAATATACTAGGATTTTGTTATGAGGAGTATTAGAGCTACACTAACACACACCTCCGTCTAATGGTTAAAGAACATACTGTTTCTGTGGATGGCGAATTACTACCTCACGAAATGATGATTGTTCCATCTTCTCATACCACCTATCATGGTGGACATTATGATGGAACTATATTTATTTATGTTATATATTATATTTTTTTACTCTCTATAATTCTGTATTTTATATTTAATACATACCTTTATGATTTGCATGTTGGGAAAATGCGATAATTTCATTTGAGGAGGTGTGGACTACCGCCCCCTTAAGTGATGTGACTCGTTCATGCAATACATGGAATGTATAAAGAATGAAATTTATGAACTTATCTAATATATATAACATATATATTATACTGTAATTATAATATATATATATCATCTATTTTAATTCCATTAATGTGCCAAAGAAATGAATGTAGCGTTCATGCGTACGTACGGCTTACCGTCTCCATGAACGGTAAATTTCATTTCTTATCTCCAAATGTTATGTACTATTATAAGTACATATATATAATGGATATATATGTAATATATTAAATCTAAATTAAGTATATCATTATGGAATTATAATATATATATCTCTCATTTTGTTATTAATTCCATTAATATGACAAAAAAATGAAAGTAGCGTTCATGCGTACGTACGGCCTACCGTCTCCATGAACGGTGCTTTTAAATTTCTTATCTCCAAATTCTATGGAATAGTATAAAATGAAAATATACTGGATATATATGATATTTAAAACATCAGTAATATTTTGGATATTATGTACCTATAATTACAAGGAAAATTCTTTTCCAACAAGTTCGATTTTTACTCAAGTACCGAAAATCGACAAAAACGTCTGATATGAACTCACTTTATTAACCAATAATTATAACATTATAATATTTGATATTAACTGAATAATAATCTATAAAGTAGGTCCTTAATAAATTATAAATTGACCAAATTTTATTATTCAGGAGATTAAAGGACAATCGAGTCATGTCGGACACGAGGTAAGGGATCATACCCCTCTCTTTCTTTTTAAGTACACTATTTTATGTCCCTCCTTTCAAGCTCAACATTATTATGATTAGGATGTTCTTTTATATTAATCCTACTGTACTTTTTATGTTCATATGACGAGATACCCTATTTTATCTCATCAATCCTTTTTGGAAGTTTTGAGTGGCGCTGTTAGGCTGCTGAATTTTCGTAAGGGATCCAACCTCTCTCTTTCTTTTTATGTACTCTCATTTATTTCATTTCTTTTAAGCTCATATTTCTTATGTTTGGGGATGTTATTTTATATTCCTCATACTGTAATTTTTATGTTCATATTATGAGAGACCCTATTTGATCTCATAAATCCCTTTTTGGAAGTTTTAAGTGGCGCTGTTAGGCTGCTGAGTTTTCGTAAGGGATTTTTCATCTCACTTTTATTCCCACGACATGTATGCTACGTTTGCCACTATTTCCATTGAGTGGTGTATTTATTTCACAATATTATACTCTTTGTGTAATATAATTTAATTTATTGGTATTTACATATTCATTGTATGACCCTTATTCAATGGGGTGTACGTTTTGAAAGTTACCCATGCCGGTAAGGGAACCTTTCACCCTCCTCTTTTTAAAAGAATTCTTTTGTTATGTCTTTTAATTTTCATCTTATAATGTCGGGATATGTTCTTATATATCCTTATTTCCATAAATTTAATGTCCAAGTGATGATATACCCTTTATCTCTCTCATCAACTCTTTTTCTAAAATTTTATGTGACGCCATTAGGCTGTCAAATTTTACCAAGGGAACTTCTTAACCCAATTTCGATTTCTTTGGGTTCAACATGTAGTTATTGAATATGTATGCCAGGACCCGCCCTCGGGGTCTGTGCCGTGACTACCCCAAGCCCGCCTTCCATAGGCCAGGGGCTGGCGACTAGCACCAAGGTGTAAATCCCAGTAAAAAGGGAAGGCATTGGCTTTGAAAAGTAAAACAAACACCACAGAGTAAGCAAGCGGAAAGTAAACACTAAACAAGCAGAGTACGACTGAAAGTGCGGAAAAGTAAATGGGCCAGAATACAAACCCAAACTGAAAGTAAAGTACAACTCGAAAAGGGAAAAACAGCAACTGAAAAGTAAAAGCCGCTACTCCGAGTTGTCCACTGGAAATCCCACCTGAAGGGTGGGTACAGATAGCTCCTCTGCTCCACGGGTCCCGCCGTCCGCTCCGTGCACGTCCCGCCCAGTGGTCCACCTCCGGGTACCGTCCCGCTCCGCAAGCCTCAACTAAGGTCAACGATGTCCGTCGTCTGCAACCAACACAACGTAGTGCGGGCGAAGCCCGTGCAGGGGTGAGTATAAGCTACTCAGTAGGGACCCCGAGACCCCTGAAGGTCTCTCAAATCCACAAAGGATAAACCACGAAGAAAAGTACAAACACGAAGTAACAACTGACACTGCTTAGGTATATGCCCATACATATACCTAAGTCATCAATTAAAATACGCTCCAACCTCCGAGCCCAAATACAACCCAGTCCACGCAGGAAAGTATACGTATTCCACATAGGAAAGCAAAACATAATCCACACAGGATTGCACAACACAATCCACACAGGAAAGCAACAGGATTCAGCTCACACAGGTATACTTCTTCAAGAACGATAAAGATGATCACTGATCCATCTAAGTCGTCGGACCCATGAAGGATCGATAGGTAACTAACCCCCGCAGAAGATCCACACAGGATCGGGCTCACACAGAACCTGTAGGCGCTGGCTCACACAGAACCGCTGAGCGCAAGGACCCACACAGGATCGGGCCCACACAGGACCTGTAGCACTGATCCACGAAGGATCGCTGAGTGCTGTAGTCGTCGTCGTCGAATCCACACAGGATCTCTGTACTGTCGTCGTCGAATCCACACAGGATCTCTGTACTGTCGTCGTCGCAGTCACAGTAGCAGTCGTAGCAGTAGAACAGTCGCAGCCAGCACTAGGGTTCCCGCACATAGCAAGCTCGTTCGGAGGGTCCGCTCCACGAGCCGAGAGGCTGATACATCAACTGTCACAAAGACCAGAGTTGATGTATCCAAAAGTTCCGTATCGTCAACAGGAACTCAACGCAACAGACGGCGCGTCGATCGGACGCCCGGTCTGAGAGTTATCGGCATTTTTGTCTCCGGGGCCCGGTTGGTTTTTAAGGCAAAACCAACCCGACCGTACTCCACCTGCGTCCAAACCTCGGGCGGAGTATGCCAAAAGATCCGTCTCACTAAGAGGAACACAACGCGATTGACGGCGCGTCAATCGGACGTCCGTAGCTCAAGATATGAGCGTTTCCGCTCCGAAGGCCCGGTTGGTTTCGTGAACGAACCAACCCGGCCGAACTCAAAGTAAACCGAAACCTTGAGTGCGATATACCGAAACGACCGTCTCGTTCCAAGGATCGCGTTGCCGCTGACGGTTCGTCGATCGGAGGTCCGAGGCTCAAGTTATGAGCCAAAAACCGAATCTGGTTCGAAACGGGGGGGTCCGGGTCCGGGCCGACCCGGCCCGACCCCCCCCCCCCCTGGGCGGCGGCGGCGGCGGGCCGCGGCGGCGGCGTCTGGCGCCGCACGGGCTGCGCACACGGGGGCTAAGCCCCGCGGTTCTTCAAAGTGGCGCGGCCTTTGTGTCGCGCCGGTTCTTTTAAAACCGCCCCCCCTCACGTGGGGGGGCCTGCTGGCGCCGAACCAAGGGGGCGGCTGCCCCCTTCCCTCAAGAACCGCCCCCCCTCATTAAGAGGGGGGTTTAGTTGAACCGGCCGGGGGATTTATTCCCCCGGCTTTATGTCATCCGGCCGGCCAGATGGCCGGCCGGTTTTTACCAACGGGACCGGAAATTCCGGTCCCGCCTTCGACTTCCGACGCCGGCGGCCCGGCCGCCGGTCTCCTCTTCCGCCGCGGTCCGGAACCGGCCGCGGTCTTCTCGTCCCGCCGCGGCCCGGAACCGGCCGCAGTCTTCTCGTCCCGCCGCGGCCCGAAACCGGCCGCGGTGTTCGTCGTCCGGCGCGGTGCGACGGCACCGCGCCCCTTTCGCCGTGCCATGATTCTTTTCAACGCGGCGCGACGGCGCCGCGTTCTTGAAGATTTTTCCTTGACGTAGCGCGACGGCGCCGCGTAAATTATTTGTACGATCATCCGCGTGGTGCGACGGCACCACGCCACTTGCTTCCACCAGCATGAATAAACATAAACGATGGAGGGGGGTTCGTCCGTGTTCGTGTGGTCCGGCCCCCCTCGCGTTAACAATAACACCTATAAAATATTTAAATGCCTCACGTAGACATGCGATCCACGAGCAAGAAAAGGAATAAGGAAACCAAAATGAAATCAACAACCCCTACCTCGGGTTTAAGATTCGTCTACGTTCCACGGAAGACGGCGTCGCGGAGATCGGGCGTCGCGGTCGTCGTTCGTCAAATCCGTTGACGAAGAGTTATGCCCGAAGAGATACGTCGTTGGAGAATCTTCGTATGCCGACGAAGAAGGTCCGAGGAGGGTGCGGCGTTCCCTCTTGTTGACACCGAGGACGAAGAAGAGAGGCGTCGTTCTTCGTTGGAGTTTGAGCGTTCTTCGTTCTTCGTCAGAGCTTGAAGATGAAGAGGACCTCTCAAAATGACAAACAAAGAACTCAAAATAAAATAAGACTACCTCTTATTTTATTAACACATAACACAAAAGAATTTCAAAGTTTGAAATTCAAAAAGACTTAACTCCCATAATTAATTAAGAGTAACTTAAGCCAATAAAGAGGGGGTTAAGGGAACTTGAAAAGTCTAGGGGTTCGTGTGGGCCCCACCACACTTAATCCTCTCAAGGGAGGTTAAGTGGGTGTGGGTCCCACTTCCAACCCCCTTAGGTAGGTTTTTAACAAACTAAAAATAAAATTTGTCTTACACAAATTTTATTTAACTCAACTGAAAACCCCAAAACGTAACTTTCAACCCGCAACAAACGCAACTCCCGAAAAGGTCTCTTTAAGCAAATATCGGCGCTGCGAGTTCATCGGTGCTCTCGGATTTCAATTCCGAGCATCGGATCAAAAGTTAGGAATTCCCGCTCGTTCGTTCACTGAACGTACCCGAGCCAAACTTCGGAAATTAATTCCGGGCACTCCGGGCCTCGGAATCAAGTGCCGTCTGAAACCGCGCTCTTGTAAAATTCTAAAGAAAATTAAGAAAAAAATTTCCCTTGAATTTTACGGGTCTTTACATTACTCCCACCTCAGGGCTTTACGTCCCCGTAAAGATACAACAAAAACTAGGGAAACAAATGAGGGTACTGAATACGCATCTGAGCCTCCCGCTCCCATGTGCTCTCCTGGAGATTCCCGTGCTGCCATATGATGCGCACAAGAGGAATCGATCGCCCACGCAGGACCCGCTCCTGTCGATCCTCTATCTTCACCGGGACCTCCGTAAAAGTCTCCCCATCGTCAACGTCGAGCTCCCCATGGTCAATGATGTGCGTCGGGTCGTGCACGTATCTCCTCAGCTGGGATACGTGGAAGACGTCGTGCACCCGGTGCAACTGAGGTGGTAGAGCCAGGCGATAAGCCACCTCACCAACCCTGCTAAGAATCTGGAAGGGTCCGATGAAGCGCGGAGATAACTTGCCGCCTCGGCCAAATCTCCGAACACCACGTCGAGGTGAGACCCGCAAGAAGACGTGGTCGCCATCCTCGAACTCCAGTGGCCTCCGCCTCCTGTCAGCGTATGACTTCTGCCGGCTCTGAGCTGTCCTCATCCGCTCCTGGATGACCTGGACCTTTTCTGTCGTGGCCTAGACCATCTCCGGTCCCACCAGTGCTGACTCCCCAGGGTCTGTCCAGCACAAAGGAGATCTACATGGTCGGCCGTACAACGCCTCGTACGGTGCCATCCCGATGGTGGAGTGGTAGCTGTTGTTGTACGCGAACTCTACCAAGGGTAGGTGGTCCTTCCAGCTACGACCAAAGTCGAGGACACATGCGCGGAGCATGTCCTCGAGAGTCTGAATGGTCCTCTCCGTCTGACCATCCTTCTGAGGGTGAAAAGCTGTGCTAAGACGTAGCTGCGTCCCGAACGCTTCCTGTAACCCCTTCCAAAGCCGGGAAGTAAAGCGGGCATCTCGATCGGAAACGATAGATGATGGCACGCCGTGGAGCCGCACAATCTCCTGAACGTAGAGACGTCCCAAGCTCTCCACTGAGCCCTGCTCTCTGATGGGTAAGAAGTGTGCCGACTTGGTGAGTCGGTCAACAATCACCCAGATGGAGTCGTGACCTCTGGAAGTGCGTGGAAGTCCAGTCACGAAGTCCATAGATATGCCGTCCCACTTCCACTCCAGAACCTCCAAGGGCTGTACCAAGCCTGCTGGTACCTGATGCTCTGCCTTCACCTGCTGACAGGTAAGGCATCGAGAAACGAACTCTGCTACAGCCTTCTTCATGCCCGGCCACCAGTGCTGTCGTCTGAGGTCCTGGTACATCTTCGCCACTCCAGGATGTACCGCCAAAGGAGAAGTGTGAAACTCTCTCAGTACTTCCTCTCGCAGAGTGACAGGTATCATGGTACGTCCTCTGAAAAGGATGTCGTGCTCTACTCCAAGAGAGAAACCATCAGGTGCCTGTCCCGAGGATATCTGTGCACGCCGTGTCTCACAGTCAGCGTCCCCGCGCTGTGCCTCCCTGACCCGCTGCAGTAGTGGAGGAGTGACTGTGAGAGACTGAAGATAGGCTGCTCCATCTCTATCCACGAAGGATATCTGCAAAGAGGCTAGCTGCTCCGTTGCCTCCTCAAGTAGCTGAATGCCCGTCCTCCTGCTGAGGGCATCGGCTACTACGTTCCCCTTCCCAGGAGTATAGACTATCTCAAAGTCATAGTCCTGGAGGAACTCGAGCCATCGTTGCTGTCTCAGGTTCAGGTCCTTCTGCGAGAAGATATACCTGAGACTCTGATGATCGGAAAAGACTGTAAAGCGCTCGCCCATCAGATAGTGTCGCCATGTCTTCAGAGCGAAGACCACTGCTGCTAACTCCAGGTCATGGGTAGCGTAGTTCTGCTCATGCGGCCTCAACTGTCATGATCCATAGGCGATCACGGCCCGCTCCTGCATCAGAACACATCCGAGTCCGGTCCCTGATGCATCGCAGTAGACTACGTACCCTACTCCCTCCTCAGGCAACCTCAAGATAGGTGCGCTAGTCAATCTCTGTCTCAGCTCCTGGAAGCTCTGCTGACATCTGTCAGTCCATACGAAGGGTTTCCCCTTCTTCGTCAAAGCTGTGAGTGATGCCGCAACTCTGGAGAAGTTCGGCACAAATCTCCGATAGTATCCCGCTAGTCCCAAGAAACTCCGAACCTCAGTCACGCTCCTGGGTGGCTCCCATGCTAACACAGCCTCAATCTTCGCGGGATCCACAGCAACTCCCGCCTCAGAGATAACGTGTCCCAAAAAGTGGACCTCACGTATCCAGAACTGGCACTTCGAGAGCTTACCATAAAGCTGGTGCTCTCGGAGTGTGTCAAGAACAACTCGCAAGTGATAGGCGTGCTCCTCCTCTGTCGTAGAGTAAATCAGAATGTCGTCGATGAAGACCACAACAAACCGATCGAGGTATGGCTGAAAGATCCTGTTCATGAGAGCCATGAACACTGCTGGAGCATTGGTTACACCGAAAGGCATAACCAAGAAATCATAGTGGCCATACCGACATCTGAAGGCCGTCTTCTGCACATCCTCGTCTCTGACTCTGAGCTGATGATAGCCTGACCTGAGGTCTATCTTCGAGAACCACCGTGCTCCCTTGAGCTGATCAAAGAGGTCATCAATCCTCGGTAGCGGATACTTGTTCCTCACTGTCACCTGGTTCAGGCGACGATAGTCAACACAAAGTCGCAAGCTCCCGTCCGCCTTCTTGGCGAACAATATCGGGGAAGCCCAGGGTGAAACACTGGGTCGGATGAACCCCTTGCCCTGCAAGTCCTCCAACTGTACCCGTAGCTCTCGAAGCTCGGCGGGGGCCATCCGATATGCTGGAGTGGATATCGGGGCTGTCCCGGGGTACAAGTCAATATAAAAGTCTACCTCTCTGCGAGGAGGTAGCCCTGGAACATCGTCAGGAAAAACGTCCGCAAACTGATCCACCACTGCAGGAAAACCAGGACTCCGCACTTCAACTGCTCCAAGGATAAGGCTAGCCAACTGATGAGTGATGGGCTGTCCTCTCCTCCGCGGAAGTCCATCCTGTGCTGCTAAGGCTCCCTTCTCGCCGGTGAAGGTGAACCTGCTCCCGTCGGTGCGTACACATCGCACCTTGTGCCTAAAACAGTCAATCTGTGCATGGACCGTAGATAGCCAATCCATGCCCAAGATGACGTCGTAAGGCCTCGACGCTGCTACAAGAAGATCCCAGCCGAAGCTCTCGCCTCCTAGAGTAAGCTCACACTGCCGGCACCAGTGCGTAATCGTCGAGTCTGCTCCCGTAGGAGTCTCTAGCCGTATGGATCGAGCCAACGGCTCTGTCGGAATCTCCGAGATCCGAACAAGGGCAGCGGCTATGAAAGAATGACTCGCTCCTGTGTCTATAAGAACTACAGCAAGGGTGGAATAGACACAGATAGTACCTCGAATCATCTCGGGTGCGCCGTGGTCGTAGGCCTCTGCTGCCTGAAGCTGTGCCTGTCGCTGCCCGCCAGCTCCCTGTGGTCGGGGTGGACCTCCTGGTGGTGGTGGTGGTAGAGCCTCAAAGCGTCGGCCACCACCAGATGCTCGTCCGGCTCCTCTGCCTCGTCCGCCTCCTCCCTGCGGACCGCCACGGTCGACCCTCTGCCTCTGCCTCGGTGGTCCATCAACTGTCTGCTGCTCCTCGGCACGACGGGTCGGGCAGTCGCGAGCCATGTGGCCCTGCCCGCTGCACGAGTAGCACTGTCTGCCTCTCGGAAGACTGGCTCCGCGCTGTGTGCCCCGCACTGCTGAGCCAGTGCCCTGAGATCGTCTGCCCGAAGGTCTGGTCTGTCTGGACCCCTGAGTCATCCGTCGACTGCCTGCTGCAGATGACTCTGCCACGTGTCGCCCTGCAGTGGGTCGCTGTGCTGGTGAAGACTCAGCAAGGAAGCTCTCGATCAGAAGGGCCCGCTCCAGTACTCCTGTCTGAGTCGGTATGCTGAGGGAGATCAGTGATGCCCTGATCTCGTGTCTCAAACTCTGCTCGAAGGTCCGGGCCCGGAAGAATGGGTCCCGTACCATGTCGGTCGAGTAGCGCGAGAGATCGGTAAATCTCGCCGAGTACTGAGCGACCGTCATGCTGCCCTGCCGCAGCTGTAGAAGCTCCTGGATACGCACCGCACGAAGGGTGGCTGGGACGAACTCCGAGCGGAAGAGGCTCTCAAAGTCCATCCAAAGTAGAGATGCCTCATCGTGCACCTGGAGCATCAAGCTCCACCATCGTCCTGCTGCTGCGTGTAGTAGGCTCGCAGCGAGGATCACCATGAGGTCTGCTGGTGTCCTCACTAGCCTAAACACTCGAACCACTGCCTCTAGCCAGTCCTCTGCTGCCTGGGGATCCGTCTCCCCGCGAAACCTGGGCGGTCGCTGGCGCTGAAACTCATGCAGTGTGCTGAGGCGACGTGCATCGTCAGCGGCTGCTGCTGGAAGCATCGGGGGCTCGGCGGGTAAAGCTACCGCCGGTGTCACTACTGGAAAAGGGCCCTGCACCGAGGCCTCGTCGCTCGGTGGGCTGTCGTCTCGCTCGACTCTCGGAACCCTAGCTGGCTGCCGTCGTGGGGCCATCCTGAAAAGGAAACAGGTGCGCCACAGTCAGAACAGTATACCTGGTGAGCTGATATAAGTAATCACAAAGAAAACTTTGAAACACACTTGCAATCAATGTTTTCGTGCATTAAGTCGGAAATTAGAAGTCAGGGTCCTGGTGTACGGATACGTCGGCCGCCGCACCAACACTGGACTCCCTGGACTGATAACTACACTCAATACGCTAAACATTATTGCTTCACATAGAAAAGATCAGAGTTCACGGTAGAACCGAACTCCTCTGATACCAATTGTTCAGGACCCGCCCTCGGGGTCCGTGCCGTGACTACCCCAAGCCCGCCTTCCATAGGCCAAGGGCTGGCGACTAGCACCAAGGCGTAAATCCCAGTAAAAAGGGAAGGCATTGCATTTGAAAAGTAAAATAAACACCACAGAGTAAGCAAGCGGAAAGTAAACACTAAACAAGCAGAGTACGACTGAAAGTGCGGAAAAGTAAATGGGCCAGAATACAAACCCAAACTGAAAGTAAAGTACAACTCGAAAAGGGAAAAACAGCAACTGAAAAGTAAAAGCCGCTACTCCGAGCTGTCCACTGGAAATCCCACCTGAAGGGTGGGTACAGATAGCTCCTCTGCTCCACGGGTCCCGCCATCCGCTCCGTGCACGTCCCGCCCAGTGGTCCACCTACGGGAACCGTCCCGCTCCGCAAGCCTCAACTAAGGTCAACGCTGTCCGTCGTCTGCAACCAACACAACGTAGTGCGGGCGAAGCCTGTGCAGGGGTGAGTATAAGCTACTCAGTAGGGACCCCGAGACCCCTGAAGGTCTCTCAAATCCACAAAGGATAAACCACGAAGAAAAGTACAAACACGAAGTAACAACCGACACTGCTTAGGTATATGCCCATACATATACCTAAGTCATCAATTAAAATACGCTCCAACCTCCGAGCCCAAGTACAACCCAGTCCACGCAGGAAAGTATACGTATTCCATATAGGAAAGCAAAACATAATCCACACAGGATTGCACAACACAATCCACACAGGAAAGAAACAGGATTCAGCTCACACAGGTATACTTCTTCAAGAACGATAAAGATGATCACTGATCCATCTAAGTCGTCGGACCCACGAAGGATCGATAGGTAACTAACCCCCGCAGAAGACCCACACAGGATCGGGCTCACACAGAACCTGTAGGCGCTGGCTCACACAGAACCGCTGAGCGCAAGGACCCACACAGGATCGGGCCCACACAGGACCTGTAGCACTGATCCACGAAGGATCGCTGAGTGCTGTAGTCGTCGTCGTCGAATCCACACAGGATCTCTGTATTGTCGTCGTCGAATCCACACAGGATCTCTGTACTGTCGTCGTCGCAGTCACAGTAGCAGTCGTAGCAGTAGAACAGTCGCAGCCAGCACTAGGGTTCCCGCACATAGCAAGCTCGTTCGGAGGGTCCGCTCCACGAGCCGAGAGGCTGATACATCAACTGTCACAAAGACCAGAGTTGATGTATCCAAAAGTTCTGTATCGTCAACAGGAACTCAACGCAACAGACGGCGCGTCGATCGGACGCCCGGTCTGAGAGTTATCGGCATTTTTGTCTCCGGGGCCCGGTTGGTTTTTAAGGCAAAACCAACCCGACCGTACTCCACCTGCGTCCAAACCTCGGGCGGAGTATTCCAAAAGATCCGTCTCACTAAGAGGAACACAACGCGATTGACGGCGCGTCAATCGGACGTCCGTAGCTCAAGATATGAGCGTTTCCGCTCCGAAGGCCCGGTTGGTTTCGTGAACGAACCAACCCGGCCGAACTCAAAGTAAACCGAAACCTTGAGTGCGATATACCGAAACGACCGTCTCTTTCCAAGGATCGCGTTGCCGCTGACGGTTCGTCGATCGGAGGTCCGAGGCTCATGTTATGAGCCAAAAACCAAATCTGGTTCGAAACGGGGGGGGGGGGGGGGGTCCGTGTCCGGGCCGACCCGGCCCGACCCCCCCCCCCCTGGGCGGCGCGGCGGCGGCGGCTGGCGGCGGCGGCGGCGGGCCGCGGCGGCGGCGGGCGGCGGCGGCGGCGGGCGGCGGCGGGCGGCGGCGGCGGCGGGCGGCGGCGGCGGCGGCGGGCGGCGGCGGCGGCGGGCCGCAGCGGCGGCGTCGGGCGCCGCACGGGCTGCGCACGCGGGGGCTAAGCCCCGCGGTTCTTCAAAGTGGCGCGGCCTTTGTGCCGCGCCGGTTCTTTTAAAACCGCCCCCCCTCACGTGGGGGGGCCTGCTGGCGCCGAACCAAGGGGGCGGCTGCCCCCTTCCCTCAAGAACCGCCCCCCCTCATTAAGAGGGGGGTTTAGTTGAACCGGCCGGGGGATTTATTCCCCCGGTTTTATGTCATCCGGCCGGCCAGCTGGCCGGCCGGTTTTTACCAACGGGACCGGAAATTCCGGTCCCGCCTTCGACTTCCGACGCCGGCGGCCCGGCCGCCGGTCTCCTCTTCCGCCGCGGCCCGGAACCGGCCGCGGTCTTCTCGTCCCGCCGCGGCCCGGAACCGGCCGCGGTGTTCGTCGTCCGGCGCGGTGCGACGGCACCGCGCCCCTTTCGCCGTGCCATGATTCTTTTCAACGCGGCGCGACGGCGTCGCGTTCTTGATGATTTTTCCTTGACGTAGCGCGACGGCGCCGCGTAAATTATTTGTACGATCATTCGCGTGGTGCGACAGCACCACGCCACTTGCTTCCACCCGCATGAATAAACATAAACGATGGAGGGGGGTTCGGCCGTGTTCGTGTGGTCCGGCCCCCCTCGCGTTAACAATAACACTTATAAAATATTTAAATGCCTCACGTAGACATGCGATCCACGAGCAAGAAAAGGAATAAGGAAACCAAAATGAAATCAACAACCCCTACCTCGGGTTTAAGATTCGAAGATTCGTCTACGTTCCGCGGAAGACGGCGTCGCGGAGATCGGGCGTCGCGGTCGTCGTTCGTCAAATCCGTTGACGAAGAGTTATGCCCGAAGAGATACGTCGTTGGCGAATCTTCGTATGCCGACGAAGAAGGTCCGAGGAGGGTGCGGTGTTCCCTCTTGTTGACACCGAGGACGAAGAAGAGAGGCGTCATTCTTCGTCGGAGTTTGAGCGTTCTTCGTTCTTCGTCAGAGCTTGAAGATGAAGAGGAGCTCTCAAAATGACAAACAAAGAACTCAAAATAAAATAAGACTACCTCTTATTTTATTAACACATAACACAAAAGAATTTCAAAGTTTGAAATTCAAAAAGACTTAACTCCCATAATTAATTAAGAGTAACTTAAGCCAATAAAGAGGGGGTTAAGGGAACTTGAAAAGTCTAGGGGTTCGTGTGGGCCCCACCACACTTAATCCTCCCAAGGGAGGTTAAGTGGGTGTGGGTCCCACTTCCAACCCCCTTAGGTAGGTTTTTAACAAACTAAAAATAAAATTTGTCTTACACAAATTTTATTTAACTCAACTGAAAACCCCAAAACTTAACTTTCAACCCGCAACAAACGCAACTCCCGAAAAGGTCTCTTTAAGCGAATATCGGCGCTGCGAGTTCATCGGTGCTCTCGGATTTCAATTCCGAGCACCGGATCAAAAGTTAGGAATTCCCGCTCGTTCGTTCACTGAACGTACCCGAGCCAAACTTCGGAAATTAATTCCGGGCACTCCGGGCCTCGGAATCAAGTGCCGTCTGAAACCGCGCTCTTGTAAAATTCTAAAGAAAATTAAGAAAAAAATTTCCCTTGAATTTTACGGGTCTTTACAATGTAATCCTTTGAATATGTGTGAATTACCTTTGAATGTTTTACACTTAATATCCACTTATATTGGGTGTATTTATATTTGTCACACATAATTATGAGATTGATTTATCCTTAATTTAAGGATACCTTCTTTATAATGGATTTCATCACATTTTACATTTCTATTGAGACTTCATTGTTGTTATGCCCCAATTCACTCTTATATGGTGTATATACTGTGATTTAGAATATTATATCACGAATCCCTCTATTCTCATGATATTATAAAGTTCTAATTAAATGTTATTACCCAATTATTGTATTCAAGTGTCTCTCATTTTGTTAAAAACACTTTAACTAAAATATCGTTTTAAATGTTTTAATGATTTATTCTTATAAATATTTCTCATTAATATCCATGTTTTCAAAATGGTTTTAAGGATTTATTTATATGGATATTAATGGTTTAAAATGTTAAAATATTCAAATCGGTATGGGACACTTTGATTCAAAAATCTCTTTATTAAATGTTTTAAATGGTTGTGAAAATAGTGTTTATAATGGATTCATTATTTCTATATCTTAAAATGTTATATTGTTATTAAAATGTGGGAATGTTATCTTTTTTTGTGTGATTAAGTTATGTTCTATGATTATGTTATGGTTCTTGGGTATTGTTTATGAATACAGGTGGTTCCGTGTTGAACTAAGGGCGGGTGAGCCCGATATAGCTCTCCAATGCATTGGGTAACGTGAAGGGGTTAAATGTTAAGGTTTCTCTGAAGAGATTTAGGGAATATATTGTGATGGGTATTCCAAATGAAACCAAGAGGGTTACTCCCTATGTAATAATGTTATGAATGCCTCAAGTTACCTTTATGTATTATGATTTCTATGATTTATTCATAAATCTTATGATTTCACGAGGTATGTTAATGTGCTTATGTTTTATAAGTAATATATGATTTCATTGATTCTTATGTATACATGGACTAATGTTTTCTTTCCCTATTGTTATAACCCTTAATAATATTTTTATGCTCATCCCAGGTTTTTTTGAAATGTTTTTCACAAGACATAAAGTTGAATAGGGTCAACGATGAGATCAAGGAAATGTCAGTCTGTCTAAAACAAGTAACTAGACATGACTCTTTTGTTAAAGAGTTTTTATTTTCTGAAAAAATGGAAGCTGAGTAGATGTGTCTACTTTGTAATCTTTGAGATAGTTATGTCCTAATTCTCTAAAACTCTAAACTTGAAAAGATCCTCAATGTGAATTATTCATTTAATTCAATAATAAGTAATGTTTAGGGTCGGGTCCTTATATGTTTTACTAATTTTTTTAAAATGGGTTATACAAGTCATAATTTTGACTATAAATATTCATTAGAAATCTAAAAAGACATCCTACATCATGACAGTTTTTTTATAATTTTTAGACATTAAATAAATTAAATTATTTATGACACCATGATGATGCATCGATTACCTCATTATTTAATGATTTAAATAAAATGAAAATATAATGTATATTCTAAGACCTACACATGTCAAAAATCTATTGTATGGGTGGATTTAGAACTTTTATCACCTTAGCCTCGAAATATATAATTTTGGGACCTTTTAAATCGGAAAAGCATTTTATAATAAAGTAACCTTTTACAACTTTCCAATAGTGCCCCTCCTCTCCTCTTATTAAAGGCCCCCACCTCTACCACCTTACCCACACCTCTCAAGCCATTTTCTCATCCAAAACCTGCCCATTTTTCTCTCCACATCCCTCTATTACTCCTAGAAGCCTCACTTTGGGCAGAAGTCTTCCCAAGGAAGCCTTTGTGCTCAAATCAAAAAGAGTTACCCGTTTTAAAGGTAGTGTTTTCTCTTGTGTTCTTAGGTTTTATTTTGCTATTATAACCCCCTAAACTCTTTTTATTCATTTATTTTGAAACAAAGACAGTATATTCAATATACTAGGATGTTGTTATCTGAAGGATTATAGCTACACTTACACACACCTACATCTAATGGTTAAAGAACATATGGTTTCTGTGGTTGGTGATTTTGTGCCTCACGAAACGATGATTGTTCAATATTCTTTTAAAACCTTTCATGGTGGCCATTAAGATGTAAATCTATCTATATATGATATATATTTTGTCTATGTTTTCCTCATGATTCTTTATTTTTCATTTGTGGAATACCTTTATTGTTTCCATTGTGGGTAAACACGATAATTTCATTTTAGGAAGTGCGGACTACCGCCCCCTCAAAGTGATTTGATTCGTTAATTCCATATGTGGGAAGTATAAAGGATGAAGTTAATGTAATTATATATTATGTTATACTAGAATTATAATATAACTTTATATCATTATTATTTATTTTCATTAAAGTATGAGATAGAAATGAAAGTAGCGTTCATGCGTACGTACGGCTTACCGTCTCCATGAACGGTGCATTTCATTTATTATCCCCAAATGTAATGTACTATTATAAGTACGTATATATAATGGATATATATGATTTATGTTACATCCAAATGATTAATATAATTCTGGAATTAAAATATACATATCCCTCATTTAGTTTTAATTCCATTAATATGACATATAAATGAAAGTAGCGTTCATGCGTACGTACGGCTTACCGTCTCCAAGAACGGTGCATTTCATTTCATACCTCTAAATGATTATGTAATATTATAAATGCATGTATATACTTGATATATATGATATATATGATATCTACACGATGAATATAATTCTTGATATAATGGATATTTTACCACATGAACAACTTGTAATTATAAAGAGCTTATTTTTTACTCAAGTACCAATGATCGACAAAACAACCATTATTAACTTAAATAATTACATAGTGTTCATAACATTGTAATAAGTGATATAAAAGGAATAACGAACTTGAAAAATGTTCTTAAGAAAGTATAACTTAACTAAATTTTATTATTCAGGACGGTAAAGAATGATCGAGTCAAGTCGGACCCGAGGTAAGGGACTTCATCTCAATCTCCTTTCATTGAGGCATATTTTTTATACACAACATTATTTTATACGGTGTATAAAACCCTTTGAATTTTAATTTTATTCAAAAGGAATCTTTTTATACGAATCATTTTACTAAATGACAAAAAGGAATGTTTCTTTTAACGTATACGGTGACAATGACCTTTTTCGCTGTCGCGAGTATTATTTGGTCTTTGGCTTCCTCAACAAGCTGAAATGTTTTTTAAAATTAGATAAATACCATATACTCTTTTATGTATTTTGGTATTGAAAATGGTTTTTATAATGGATTTGTTATGTCAATATATTTAAGTGATATATTGTGATTAAAGTGTGGAAAAGTTTTCTTTCCATTATATTTGTTTTATGTCTTATGATTTTATAATTGTACTTGGAAATTTGACGGGTGGTTACATGATAAAACATATGACGGGTGGTGCTGTGAATACCAGGACGGGTGGTTACGTTATAACCTCCAATGACTTGGGTATGGAATTCGGCCGTATGGCTATTTCATTAAGTGATATATGTGGAAGTCGACCGTATCGTTATTCCATTTAAGTATGTTTATGTCCTAAGTTACCTTCATATGTTATGTGTTCTGTATATGGGTTTTATGGTAATCTTTTGGCTACAAAAGGGTAAGTATTGATCTTTTATTTAGTGATGAGTTTTTACTACTTCATAAAGGTGAAAAGTATTACTTTGATAAAGTATACATGGTTTACTTGTTGTTCTGAAAAACTAACAGTTTTCATTCTTTTTGTTTCCCTTACTGAGCTTTTTATGCTCACCCCAAGTTTTTTGAAATGTTTTTCACAGGACTTAATGTGGAATAGTGTCAAGGATGGGATCAAGGTAAAGTAATGCTATATAAAACATGGAACTATACATGTTTCTTTTTAAGAGTTTTTATTTTATGGAAACTTAGTAGAAGTGTCTACTTTGTAACCTTTTGAGATGTAATAGTTAAGAACTAATTCTCTAGAACTCTAAACCTGAAACGATCCTCAATGGGAATTATTCATTTAATTCAATATTAACTAATGTTTATGGCTGGGGCCTTCTAACACCTATCACCAAAAATGACACCCATTTAATTCTAACATAATGAATTGACTAGGAAAATTACCCATTACAACCCATGAGGGCCCATACACCTCTTGAATTGTGATAGGAAATCACTCAATCAAAGAAAAAGTTATACAAGTACAAACAGTTATCACAACATCACTCAACAATTATAAGCATATCAAGCAATGTAAAATAATGAAATGCACCTATATGGAATGCAAATATGCACGAAAAGTGAATTTCCGGTGCCTATGATGATTCATGTAGCAATACTCCTAGACCTTATATCATCAGGACAAGGATTAAATAAATTCTCAAAGTGTAATAATCAACAACACCACACAACATGCGAGTCACCCAATGGTGAAATAATATCAACTGTAATAGGTAAAATAGAACAACAATTTCATTATGGGTAAACTGGATTTTACCCCGAACATGGGATCGTGAAGACCAAGCATGACTTTGGACCAATTCCCAAGTATTCATATTCTCCAATCTATTATATCTAAATATTAATGAAGAAAAATAAACAACCTCTGATACCAATTTGTGGTGAACCAGACCCAGATTCCACTTTATGGTGCCCCAAGCCCGGTGGGCCACATGTCCTCATGAGCATATTCTCAAACACCAAAGGCTTCACTTGTAACGAGTGCCTAGGGTGTGTTCGTGAAATGATTATTCCCGCATTAGCATAGTGTAGCTCAGAAGAAGTGATATAAATGAATAGTAAATAGCAGAAGAAATATAAATAGGGGAAGTAAACTAATGTAACAGATATACAAGAATAACAATAACTATATCAACTGGAACAGTAATGATGTAATTCCATGTTACTAGAAAACTAGAAATCATGGATACAAGATAATAATCATAACATGTTCTAAAAGTTAAATGAAAATAAAGTCTACTCCAATCATCTTGAGATCCTACTTGGTCATCTACCATCAAGATCTATCCTATCAGCAAAAAATCATTTATTGGAAGCTGTATGATTTCATTTGTCAATACCTGGAACCAAGTAATCTACCCCGGGTACTAAACGGCACCCAGAAAGGGTGTGAGATAAATCTTAGTGGGCCACCACCAATGGTTTCTATAACATCTGGCCCATGTAATGGAATATAGCAGTGTGCAAGCATGTATATATAATGTAAAGAAAGGAATCCAATATAACTAAATAACGAAGTACCTACTTCATTCCTCAGTTTGTGTCTGAACATGTAACTAGTTCATTAATTAATCAATTACCATTTAATGTTAATCGTCCATGTGAGGAAAAGCCAACACTGACATCACCTCATGATATTATAAGTAGTGATGGTCCTAAGAGGTAACAAGGCAACCAGATGATGATAGCCATTGAGGGAGTTCCAAGGTAAAATCCAAGGTAATGTAATCTCAAGGAAATCTAACTCTGTAGTATCTGAGTCTAGCTAAGGGGTAATAGTGTAATAAAAAGAGCGTAATCTAAGGAATTCCACAATAAGGAGCATACCGAGTCCAAGGTGATCGACCAAGGTAAAACAAGGTTATGCCAAGACATGGGCTTGAGGGGCTTCCACCATGGAACCTACTAGTAAATGTTGGATCCAAGGAGTGTATATGAGGTATCCTAAAATAATTAAAGGGACCCAACAGTAGTATACTAGATATACAAGGAATAGAATAGAACATAAGTCTAGGTGGGTATCAACCTATGTAAACTGTAACCTTGAATCATGAATGGGGTGACTGAGACCCAAAGTATTCTCCTCTCAGAATCCAAGGAGAGATCAAGTAAATTCACTCCTATTTGATATTGAAGTCATGTAATAATTCATTTGGTTCAAGTATTTCCTTCCATTAGTGTGGATTGGTCAAGTAGAGTTGAAACCAATGGTCCATGCCTTGTCTTCCATTAATATGGATATCCCAACTAGTATAGAAACTATTTAATAAAGTATTAGTTATCCATTATAGAATAATAAATTATCGAGGTTCACTTCACTACCATCCATCAACATTGAAATAGGTGTTATGGACATGAAAACTTTATTCAATCTCTTTTAATAAGTCCGTGTTATATACTTAGTATACTTTCAATTTTACATTTCATACTTCAAATGTAATAAATATTTGTAAGAACTTACCATAGAAAGGTCAAGTGGTGAGCATATGTGGTACATTACATTATTCAAATCTCTATAAAAACAAGCCATTTATGATAAAAGACTCACGTTTATAAAGTTCATGAAAAGTGAGACCCGAAAGGTATCTCAAACTTGTCAAAACAATAAAAACCCAATTATGGCATACCCTTTGACATGAAGTGGATTGGGTTGTGGGTGTAACCACTAACAATTAATCACATAATTGGAAAGATAATAACGATATTATTCTATAATTAATAGTTATGGAATTTTAATCTAAGAAATAGTTTCTAATAAAACCGGTGGGCCCAACACAAATTTCAGAAATATAAAATAACATTAGGGATGAGTTATAGACCTCCCGATTTTGGGTTGTATGATCCTTCTCCTCTGGTATCGACCCATGATTTGCCTCGAATCGGAGTAGAACTATGAAATGATGAAAATTGATCACATGGAGATATCTATGTAGAGATTAAAAGAGATGAAGTATGGTTAAAGAGGACTTGAGTATTTACCATTGCACATCCAATGTGAAAAATAGAAGCTCTATTGGAATTCAAATGAATGATATCTCTTGATTTCAATTTTCGATCTTTAAAAACCCCAAAATTGAGGGGGAAGCAGGTCAATTCTGCATAAACTTAGATTAAGGAGAAAGGCGAAGGATTAATGGATCATTAAGGGAATTTTAGATATTTTACATAGGTTTTTAGACCGTGCATGGTTTTTCTATATAGTCTATCAAACCGTGCGCAAACCATATGAGTTGGTTCTTCCCTAACCTAAGAAAAAGGGGATTCTCATGGTTTGGCTGCATAGCCATGTGCAAACCATACGAGATGCCACCGTCTAAAATAACTCGTACCATATGGTTAAGAAAACTATGTACAAACCATGTGACATGGCCTAGATAAAAGTGGGGTTCATATGGTTAGGCCATATGGGCATGCACAAACCATGTGAGATGCCAATGTCCAAAATAACAAAATCTACACGGTAAGGCAAACTATATGAAAACCATTTACAAACCATGTGACGTGGCCTATTTTCCCAAAAACAAGTTTTCCAAGATCCAAAGAAGCCCCAAACACCCTCATAATATTTTACAACTCATTAGGAATATATATTAGGTCCAAAGTAAATATTTAGATTGATAATTAAAGGATCTATACCTGAGTGAAAAACTGGGTTCTTACAGTATCAGTCAATATGATATTTAATTTTCACCATCTAGTCCATTCCAAATAATAGATAAAAACTATCCATAATTTATAATATTAACAAACAAATAAATATCAACATTATAATAATAATAGAACATGACGATAACTGAAATCCTATACAATCATGGTTTCATAGTGGTATCTTTATTCTTACGATGTGTGACATCATTTTCACATGTAATCCTATTACATTAACTACACCAAAATAATTAAATTAATCTAATTCAATATTATTGAATATAAACGAATAAGATTCCACTTCAAATGGATGGTACCTAAAACATTTGATGAACCCAATTTATTTCTTGTGATAGCCATATTTTCTCTATATAGTTGTTGATCAGCTTCCCCAGGATAGCTCTTACATCTCTACTAGGTTGTTGACTAAAGAAATGATGTGTTTATATAGGTATCCTAGCTCACTTTGAAATGAGGATATGAAATATTCTTATTTCATCGATTCAAATAATTATATTAATCTTTTATCTTAGTAAAGAAACTTCTACATATTGATTTTAGATGTGTGTGACTAAAAAACAAGAGAATCACTCTTTTATAACAATATTGGAAATTATTAAATGGGGATATATATTATTTATTTTTTAAGATAATAATGATACACAATAAATTAACTAGTTTATTACTACAACATGTTGTATACATGACTAATTTAGTGGATTAATTCCATAGTGCCTTGTTTTCCTTGATGTAACTCTTCCTCATGTGTTCAATCCTCATGTTGATGTTCCCAGTAACACTCATATGATTAAAGGTGTCCCCTACACTACTATCTTCAATAAGATAAATATTTTTAACCAATTCCTCATTCAAAATATTTATATATTTATTAATATAGATCATTACCACCATTAAGTGGTCCACAGGATGGAGACTTGTCATAAATATTGGATATTTTAGTGTCTTTCTAGTAGCTATCTAAAGGGAAAAGAGATCAAGGTGAGTAAATTTAGTTACCTATTCTATATCAAGCCAGAATTAAGATAAATTATTATTATATCATTTTCCATGAGTATTCAACACATTAAAAAAATTACATTCTTAAGGACCCTAATTGTATAGTGTATTTGGATACAAAGAACACATTCCTCTAATTTCATGACAGATCTTCAACATATCCATTAAAGATATTCCCCTTTAGTTTTCCCACCTAAAACCATTCCTTATATCCTATGGGAAAGGAAACATAAGAAATCGGTATGGTTTTTCCATCAGTATCAGGCCTGTGCAGCTTTGCATAGGACAACTAGCCGACCAACCATGCGAAGGTGGAGTGATGATATCATGACATATGCTATGGAGGATCAGTTCCAAGTTTTCTTGTCTAGGTGATTCCCTATTAGAACTATGGGTCACGTAATTGTCTCTAAGCCTTCGGGCCTTGTAAGGGTACCACCTCACCCCTTTAATGGTGGATTATCAATATAATAAAAACAATGAAGGCCTTCAGGCCATAACGAAAAAAAATTTACATAAGGGTATGATAACATGACTATAACATTTGAAGAGCATACCATTCATATAAAATATTATAATCACGAGTCATGGAATAAATATGGGATTTTCATAAGACATGAATCATAATATAATAAAGAACACAAACCATGTTAGAATATCATAGGAATGTGACAGAATTTTTTTGGAATATAAAAAACATGTAATATCATTCCTTATAAGTCCTGGATTATTTTCAAAAACATATTAGGGAACTTCATGGAGACTATAACTAATTAGAGGAACACACCACCATTCATAGTCACTATTTTTTCCTTATAAGGAATCAAGTTTCCCCTTCTCCACATAATGGTTTAGGTTTCCACATATTCACTTTGGGGTTAGGGTTTCACCATATTCCCCATGTGGATCATGTTTCCCAATATTCCCGTTGTGGATTGGTTTCCCCATTACCATTATGGATTGAGTTTCCCTATTATAGTATGGTGGATCAGGACACACCTATTTTGATTTTTGGATATGGACCCACCTATTTCCAATTATGGATCAATCCCATCATCCTTTTCCCATCATTATCTCATGATACATAAATCATTACCCAAAACATTGGAGGGAGATATAAGTCCCACCCTACTCTTAAAAAAATAAAACATTCATATGCCATAATAGAATAAAACTTTCAACATATCATGACCCATAAAAATAGATGGGTTTCAAAAGAATCATATCATAACAACTAAAATGAAATGGGTATCCTAAAATTTACATCATATAGTTAACTATATAAAAGAGATAGGATTCATAATTAAGGCATAAAACATTAAATGAAGAGGGTTTCAAAAACACCTAACCTATGTATGGTAAGAAGTTGTATAAAAATAATTCCATAAAAACATAAATCATTCAATAAATAATATTAATGGTATTCATGGATCATATTCCTATTAAAGAATAAAATATTTTTTTTCATATTATATAGATGAGGATTTTGAAGGATGACATGGAATATTTATTAAGGAAAATAACATTTCTTTGAAAATACAATTAATAAAAACATTTCAAAAATCATATTCTTATATAGAATGATTTATAATTTCATTTAAAACTTTTCTTGAGAAAAGAAACTTTTCCACTTTGAATTTTTTTTAAAACATAAATCATTTTGAAAACCTTTTTCTTTGATATTATCTTTTAAATATTATAAGAGAAGCTTGAAAAAAATCAGATTATGTTTTACATTGAAAATAATTTTAATATATATAAATTAATCTTGAAAAAATTTTAAATTTTTTTCTTTGATAATACTTTGAAAGAATATAATTAAAGATTATAAAAATTTTGAAACCCCTTTTCCTTGATAAAAGCCTAAAAAATATTTAAAGGATTATTTGAAAACCATTTAAAACACTTTAAAAAGAAAAACATTTCATTAAAATCATTTTCATTTAAAATTATCCTAATAGTTCATTTAAAATGTTTTTTGAAAACAATTTCAGAATACATGGTTTGTGAATAAAAATTATTTTATACTCCTGAGAGAAATAAAATTAGATTTTTTAAAAAACAATTTTTTTATTTTTTAAGTACCTAATAGTGGAAAATTTGTACCAGTTTAGGAAGATATCGTGAATAAAAATAGGATAAGAAAAGAAATTGGTGATCTTGGTAGATGTATCTTGATATTTCATCAATGGAAGCATATTTATAAATAATCCTCATAAATAATTATATTTATTTCGATAAACTTTATCTACTTTTTAACAATGACTCAAACTCCCAATGTAAGAAACTGAAATTACATGAAGCCTAGAATTTCATTAAAAGAAATATATTCATGATATTACATGTAAAATGATGATATATACACCATATATATAATAATGTCAGTTTATAAAAATACATATTCTTATATGAAGGAAAATTGAGATAAAAATACCTTACTGATTTGGTACCTTTTGAATTGTAAAACCCCATGAATTGAATATCATAATATGGGATTTTAAATACCAATTAATTTAATGATATGAATTATAGAATTAATTAATTAGAAATATATACCCAATAAAAGATTAATTAGTGGAGAATAAATCCTAAGTCTTGTAGAACGAAAAGTGAGACTAGAAATCCCCTTACTAAATGAGTAACATTAAATCATTATCAACATGAAATAACTACATTAATTAAATCGATGAATATAATTAAATGAACAAATTTAATAATATTACATGTCATATGGTAGTATATACACCACACAATATAATAGATTGTTGAATATGACATGTATCTAATGGAAATAATAAGTGGGATGATATTCATTTACCTTAAGTCTTGAATTTCTCTATACACAATCAACCGTCATATGTAATGAATATTATTTTATTATATTAATACCACAAAAACATATTATTATATCTAATACCATATATGGTCTGATTATGAATCTATATTAACATTTTATTAACAACTACACATTAATGTTAGGTTTTAGGTAATATTCGCACTGTTTTTTATATGTTATGGATTTTTATTCACGATCCTATTAATTATATCATGATTAAATTAATTATGTATTGTATAAAATGATATTAATATCATAAATAATTATTATTATTATATATATATATTATTAAAAATATAGAAATATGTGATGGAATACACAGTTCTTGGAGATTCAAGGTTGTACATACACATGAACGTTGTTTTCGTTTTACTCTTGTATGGAATGAAATAAAGATAATGACATATATATATATTATAATTAATGTATAATTATAATTTTAAATATATCATATATGTTCAATAATTCCATCCTTGATACATTCCACATAAAATGTTAATGAATAACATCACATTAAGGAGGCGGTAGTTCCCATGTCCACAAAAGAAGTCACCACATTTAAAAAATTAAAATAATTATGGTAAGTTTTTTATATAAATAAACCAATAATAAATACATCATTAATATAGTATATGTGATATTAAAATATTTTTTACAACTTAATTACAACCCATGATATTGGTAAAGGAATGATGAATAATATCGTGTCGTGAGGCGGTAGTCCGCCATACAAACATAAGGTAAGTTTGTTCCCCATTAAATGGTAGAGTTTGTATGTTTAGTTATAACCCATAGAATAAATAAATATTAATATATTTATCATACTGTGTGATTTATATAATAATTTAATAATAATAGTTTATGAGATGGAGAATGTAAATAAAACAAAATATCTTATGGATGGGTGTTACCTATTTTTTTGGTAACTCCACTTGTTTTGCACCAAAGTGATTCCTCGGATGGATTTATAACAAAATTAGGGATTATTGGATTAAGGGATGTATTTTGGGAGGATATTTGGGTAAGTTGTGTCTTCACCAAAGATACATGATAGGTGTAAATAGAGTTTAAGATTATATTCCTTCTTATAGGTGAGGAGGAGTGTCATTCATGTAAATATAAAATAGAAAAGAATATTCTGGGCTATCCCTTACCTCATGATCCTAAATGTTGAAAAATAATTCCTTAATATTAATTTTTTGTCCATCTAATCCTAAAAAACACAAGAATTATAGAATTTTTATATTTTCCCCTAACATCTATGTTTACCACCTTTTAACAGGTTGAGTTATTTATTAAAGTAACTAGTTTATATCCCAGAAATTTTACCATTTAAGATAAATGAAATTGAGATTTATTATAAAATAAAGACTCATTTAATTTTAAATGTTTTACCAAATTAAAAAATATAGATCCAGTGTCAGTTGGAAATTAAAATTAAAACAAGCGTATGTAACAAACAAAAAAAAACTTCTTTAATTAGAACCACACAAAAAATGTTTTTACTATTTATTGGTCAATATGAAAATTATAAAATAAAAATTGTAACGTGAATGTAACATATTTGATATTTATTAACACATAAAAATCATTTTTTGAAGTATAGGATTTTTAGTCAATTTGAAATCTTTTAATAAATTATCTTTTATTATAAAATAACATTAATGACCATTTGAACATTAATTATTAAATTTAATTAAAAATTTTAAAAATATTATCGTAATTGAAATATAGAATGTCAAAATATGTAAAACATGATATATTAATCTAAAGAAATAATGCAATATAATAATTTATTAAATTTACTTTTCATTTAATGTATTTAGTATCATTTATTTTATTTAATTATTAACTAAATAATCGAAGTGTTAGTATTTTTTAAGAACGTAATTTAATTATATCATCTCAAAAAATATGGTTAAACTACAGGGATAAAAAACAACATTCACATTTCAAGAAAAAATTTATAACTAAAACTATGACTCTTATTCTCTACTCTAAAACAATATAAATAATGAAGGTAAGGACAATTCATTTTTTGTCATTTTCCTTACATAACATATTATGTGGGTTAATTTGATAAATATTTGTCCTAATAACTCATAAAATTCATATATATTGGGTATATGATAGAAATATGGGTAGAAAATGGAATTTGGAATAATTTTAGGTCTTTTTGGACATTAAGTTTATGGTTTAGTCTCTTGTAAAGATAAATATTTCCTTAATCACTATAATTAATGTTAATTACATTCACTAATATGTTCGGTCAAAAAATAATTCTATTATATGAGATAATTAAAAATATAATTACTACAACCATGTATGGCCATTTTTCCAAATTCAATTCACATAAGTGGGAAAATTAAATTTAATGCTAACCCCACATATGTGGCAAGAAAGAGAGTTTTTTATGTGAAAATATTTAAATGTATGAAATGTTATTATATCGAATATCAATGTAAAATTGGTTTCAATAACCTAAATTAGATGATTCTAAGTACAATTTATCTAATTAAAATTTGAAAACTAATTAAAATATAATTTATCAATACAAATAAATTAGATGAAAAAGTGGTTTTGGATTGAAATTCAGTACTCTCCACTATTTATCTAAAAAGATGTTTGTTAGAAAAAACCAAAAAAATCTCCCCAAGATAATTTTTAATTTTTTAATTGAGAAGTTAATATTATATTATTAAATTACAAATAAAAAATTACCAAGAATTAATATTATTATTGTTCATATAAGGATATAAAAATCATTTTATTTAAAAAAAATATTATTTTGAAATATGTAAACAAAAAACTATATGTTTTATTATTAATATGTTTTATTTATATAAAACCATCATAAATAATATTTAAAAAGTATTTATTACTATTAACAATGAAATGATTAATCGTTATGTTATAATTACCTAGTTTAAATTTTTATAATAATAAAATGTTGTTTTGTAGAAAATCAGTGTTGAGTGCAATGTAAATCAAATAATGTTTTCTTAAGGTAAAAGAATTAAATTTTTTATCATAAAAAATAAATCATGACCTAGTAACCTTAAAAATAATTTTTCTGTTCAATGATTTTGGGGTATCAAAGGTTTAACATTTGAATTTTTTTCATATAACCCTATATCATAAAAATTAATTCTAAAATTGACATTCAAATGTAAAATTTGGAACAATATTAATTACCCAATGTAACTCATAATTAAGACTACACATATGAAAACCTAGGTTGTGAGTAAAAATGTGGATAAGAAAGATAAATCTATCTAAATTTTTCTAACGGATTTTGATAAATAATATGTTTAGGATAATCTTAAATATCACAAATCCATGAACCAAAGAGGTAGGAAAAAGATCATTGGTATCACCAAAATGATGGTAAGGAAACAAAATGCTATTTCAATAACATTCTCTTAATATTGGATAAATTTCACAATACAATGTACTTACTTGATTTCATTCATTGTCATGGGATCAATCTCCCCATTAGATTGTGTTTTGATCAATTTCCACTTTAACTATTATTTAAATGAATAACGATGAATTTTTCATTCTTGAAGAATTATCAGATCTTGAGATCCATAAATGTAGTTATTGGTCTTTTAATCTATCTTACGTTATAATCATGGAAAAAAGATGATTATATGTTGTCTAACATGCGTAAATCATCATATGGTGAAATAATTATTTAATCTCACAAACATGATCTTATGTTTAACTTAAACATTACATAAATTGTTAAATTTAGAACCCTTGTAAAAAATAGACATTGAAAAAATTTGAAATAAGGTCACTATATTTCTCAATAATAGCTTCATATTGATCCCATGAATTTCAAAAATTAGTTGTAGGTGGTCACATGCAAAAAATGTGGATACCTTTAATCACATATTCTCATGAAAAATGGTAATAACCTGAATTACCAAAAATCCTTATTAAATACATAAATATTTAATTATTCCCCTATTAGTAGATATATTAAATAAATAAATAAATTTTGTAAACTTCATCCATGATAACATAGACCACATTTTTAAGAAGTCTTTAATCAGTTCCAAGTTAATGGGTATTTTCCAATTAATATATTCATATCCCGTATATCTATATCTAAAAAAATTATCTCAACATTCAAAACATATTAACTGTTATCATTAAATTAATCATGTGTTTCCCAATAAAATCACCATTATATTAAATCAATTTTCTCATATTTCAGAACCATTTAACATAATTATTTAAATCCTTATCGAAAAACACAAACAGAATGATCCTTATAAATTTCAAAATTCATATAACATAATTCAGGATTCCAAATTTATAAAAACATTGATTATTACACTTCATCCTTAATCCAATAACTAGGATTGATTATATTATTTATTAATTACAATAAAATAAAATATGAAATAAAAATCTTGTCAAAACATTCATCAAACTAAAATTAATCACGCTTATAAATTATTCAATTAGAAGAACACATAACATTAATATGTATTTAGGGAACCATTATCATCAACATAAAAACCATTTCTGATAAAAAAATCTTGATTAAGTCATGATATTTCAATTTAAGGCATTGAATTTAAAAATTCCCATAATTTCCATAAATAAAATATACAAATATTGATAATACCTTTAGGTGGACAATATCTCCATCCATTTTGGTAATTAAACATTTCATTTTTCCATCGCAGTTTCTTTATTTGTGTCCTCCTTTTCTATAGCCAAAAAATTATCATGTTCCTCTTGAAAATTTACTTTCTTGTTTCTTCCAACATTCTAGACACAAAGGATATGTGATCCCCTTTCTTACATGGTATCCATTACCCAATTTCCCAGCTATCTTTTACCTTTTCTTCCTCAGTGAGTCTGAGAGTTTATTAAAATACATGTTGTTAATCACATTCCATGAATACTAAAAAGGTGTAATTCTAAAGTATTTCACTCCAGTGACCATCCCATTTGACTGATCATTAATAATTTTTTTTCAGGTTCATCATTAACCCACTTCCATCGCATTCCCTTAGTTGAATTGAAATAATAAATAATTTTTGTGAGAAATACTTATCATATTAAAAAATCATATAATGTTGAAAAATTACATATAAGATTTCTAAATTGTGACTCATACTTATAAATATATGACACTTTATACTTATCCTTTGATATTTCCCTAGAAATATCCTTAGAAATATTCTTGGGGATCTCTCTAATGTTTTCTTATCATAATTTCCAATGGTTGAATAAACCTTCCCTCTAATACAAACTATAAAAATCAATCCTTATATACATGGATATTACATCATTTTAGATGAATATTCATCACATTATGAAAAGTAAGTTCCTAATGACCATAATAGTTTAGTGCCATTAGAAACTGGGTCCACATTCATATAATTTAGTGAAATATACTCACTATCTCCCTTAATGATATTCTCCTTTACTAATCTTATATAAAATATTTTTTCACAACCTATGGGAAATGAAACATAATAATACGGTGATATTTAATGCTCAATAAAGGTAAATAAAGTAAATACATGTGAATAATAAAAAAATAAGTTATTGATAACATAACCATAAAATTTAGATATCGTTTCATTAATATCAAAGATAATGATCATGGGACAGGGAATAATGATTTTTAGTTAATATGACATGAATCATAAGATAAAAATGGACATAAACCATTTGAGAATATCATAGGCATAAGATAAATAATTTTTGGTGGAAAAATAAATATGTAATAGAATTCTATATATGTCAAGTATCATTTCCAAAATGTTATTTTGGAACATCATAGTGACTAACCAAACTAGGTGGGACACACCGATATCCCCACTAGTAGTCCTTTCCTTATAAGGAATCGGCTTTCCAAAATATCCCATAGTGGATTGGGTTTCCCCATCATCCCATTGTTGATCGGTTTCCCCATATTCTTATTGTGGATGAAGTTTCCCCAAATTCCCATTTTGGTTAGGGTTTCCCAATATTACAAGTGGGTATTGGGTTTCCCCATATTCCCAATGTGGATCATGTTTCCCCATTATCCCATAGTGGATTAGGACACGCTTTTTTCACATTTTGGATCAGGTCGCACATATTTCCCATTTTTAATCAAGTCCATAATAATGTTTCCCATCAGGATCTCATGAGATATAAATCAATACCCAATGTATTATAGGAAGATATATATCCCACCATTAATATAATAAAATCATACATACACGATCCATGAGATAATAAAAAACACAACATATCATTATATATAAAAAGTGTCCCTCATCAAAAACATCATATCATAACCCAGAAATTGAAATTGGTATAATAAAAATTTCATCAAATAATTACCTACAGAAAATAGATAGTTCTCATAATAATTTCATCAAATCATAACCCATGAAAAGAAAAGGGTTTCAAAAATAGATAACTTGTAGAAGAGGTGTGAGTTTCAAAAAAATAATTCAATCAAAACAAAAACCATTCATTAAATAATATGCATGCTATTAATGGATCATATCCCCAATAGACCATAAAATACAACAAAGTATGTTGTCTTATATGGATTAGTATTTTTATGGATCACTTGAGCATTTATTAAGAAAATAAACAATATTTCTAAATCCATTTCATAAAACCATTTCAAAAAATCATATTCTTATAAACATTGCTTTATAATTTGTTTTAAAATATTTTATGCGGAAAATATCTCTTAATCATTAAAAATTAATTGTAAAATAAAAAACATTTTGGAAACCAATTTCGTTGAAAATACTTTTAAAAACATATAAATGAATATTGAAAACATTCAGAATAACATTTATATTGAATATAATTTTAAAAATTATAAATAAATATTATCAACCTTGTGAAAAAATTTCTCATTGAAAATTCATTAAATGATTATAAAAAAGCTAGAAAACATTTTGAAAACATATTTAATTGAAAATAACATTGAAAACATGTAAATGAAAATTTTGAAAGAATATTGAAAAATTTAAAACATGAAAAATATCTTTGCAATAAATTTACATTTAAATGAATGTAATATGTAATTTTAAAACAATTTTGGAAACAATTTTAGAAAACATGGTTTGTGAATAAAATAGATTCTGAACCGAAGAGATAAATAAAGTAGAAATTTATTAAAAAAATATTTATTAATTTTCATAAGAACCAAAGAGTGAAAAATATGTACCAATACATGAATATATCAATAATTACTATAATAGAATAAAATTAATGAGTGTTCTTGGGGTATGGATCCTGATATTTCATAAATGGAAGCATAATAATAAATAATCATGATAAACAAATGGGATTTTTGCTATGAAGTTTTACCACATGGTAACTTGAATAATACTAACTATGTAAGAAAACACAATTACATGATGATTATTATGTCATTAAAATAAGTATATTCATTATAAAACATGTCAAATAGATGCATATACACCACATAAAATAATATAGGTGCATGAAAACACATGTTCCCCTAAGAATCCAAATTGAGAAAAAACTACCTTACTGATTTTGATAACTTATGGACCATAAAACCCCCTGAAATATAAATCATAAAATGGGTATGTAAATTTCCATGAATTTATGTATATTAATCATAGAATACATTAATTTTATGTATATGCACAACACAAAACAAATGAGTACTTAATAAGGAATACGACTCAAAGAAATAAAAATGGGACTAGAAATCCACTTACTACTTGAGTTAATTGAGAATCATGATCCCCATGAAATAATGAATTAAAAAAAATATTTTATTGTAATTAATTAATGAAAATTTATTTAATAAAAATGTCATTGTTAAGTATATACACTATTCAAAAGAAGCGTGTGGTGAAAATGGCATGTATCTCAATGAAATAATATGTGAGATGAAATTCCCAATCCTTAAGTCTTTAATTTAATCGTACACATTAAAAAAACATTTATAATAAATATAATATTACTATAACTATAATAAAAAACTATATTATTATATCTACTTCTATATATTACTTTCTTATGAATTTATTTTACCTGTTTATTAACAACTCCATGTTAATGTTACGTTTCAGGTAATATCTGCTTTGTATTCGTATATGGTATGACTTGTTATTCTTGACCCTATTTATTATGTAATGAGTTATTTATAAAAACGTAAAACATGATAAAATTATCCTATATATTAATCTTATAGTTATTTATAATAATATATTAAATTAATAAATTTGAAATTGAATACACTGCTCATTTAAAAGGTAGGTCGCACGAAAGCATGAACATTGTTTCCATTTTCATATTGTATTGTAAGAAATAAATCAAATGAAATATATGTATATATATAATATAATTAATATAGAATTATTATGTCATCTATATGATATGATTTCACTAAAATAGTTGTTAATACAAGTCATGTAATGTGTGAACCAATCACATCGATTGAAGAAGGCAGTAGTCCATACATCCACAAACGAAGTTATCACCTTATAAAAATGAATCAATGTATGTATTATATAATAATTATATATGAATAAATAAACTATAAATATAATCTATATGATATAAAAATAGAGTTTTCATTATAATTCCCACCCATGAGAGGCGTTAAATGAAAAACAAAAAACATCATGTTTTGAGGCGATAGTTCACCGTACACATGAATGATAAGTTCCCAACTCTTTAGATGGAACATTGTGTATGTTTAGGTTTAAACCAAATAATATAATAACGTCAGTATATTGATTATAATAGTTTTATTATATATGTATGGAATAAGAATATTTTTCAGGTTAGAGAATTAAAATAAAACAAAGGAGTTTGAGGTTGGGTTTTACCACCTCTTTGGGTAAGTTCTCATGGTTTGAACCAAAGGGATTACTTGGATGGATTTATGACAAAATAAAGGCCCATATGTTTAATTTATGGGTATTGGGAGGATATTTATTCATGTTTTTGTAGAGACAATGTTGTTTTAGAGGTGTAATGAGAGTAGACGATTGAATGTCGTTATATGGAGGAGGAGGAGAAGTGGAATTCTTGTAAATATAAAAAGTTGAACACTAATAGGAAGTCTCCCATAACTAATATTACTCAAATTGGAAATATAATTATGTAATGTGAATTATTTTCTATAAAAATATCAACTAAACAAAAATAAGTACATTTTTATAATTTTGATCCATAACTTCTAATATTCCCCAATTTTAACATTTTTATTTTTTATTTCTGTAACTAGTTTTATGTACAAATTTTTTTAACCATTAAAACTAAATTAAATTTAGAATTATTAGGTAATATTTAAAAATTTAATTATAAATATTATACCTAATTAATAAAATTAAAATCATTATTATTTTGGAACATAATTTTATATCAATATCATGTAACGTGCAAAAACATATCATTAACCCGAACCATGGTAAAAATGTTTTTACTATCTATCGTTCAATATGTTAATTATAAAATAATAATTGTTCCATGAATGGATGATAATTTATATTTATTAACACTTACAAGTAAGTTTTCAAAATATAATATTTTTATTTAACTTTAAATCTTCTAATAAAAAATATTTTCTTATAAAATAACTTTAATGTCCATTATGACATTAATTTTTTAATATTAATTCAAAAACATACATATTTTATTAAAATTAAAATTAATTAGTTTCAAATATATGTAAAATGATATATTCATTGAAAAAAATAATGTAACACAATAATTCATTAAATTTACATTACTTTTAATGTTTCTAGCATCATTTATTTTATTTAATAATTAAATAAATGATCCAAGAATTATTGTTTGTAATGAATTTAATGTAATTATATAATCTATAAAAATCAATGTAAAATTACCATGATAAAAATCGCATTTAACATACAAAATAATGTTTATAACCTAAACTATGTAGCTTCTCCCACACTCTAAATATATATAAATATTATATGTAAGGAATGTTACATTTATTTGTCTCTTTCATTACACAACTTATTATTTGGGTAAAATTCATGTACATGGGTCATAAAAAGTTATAAAATTATAAAACATAATTTATATGGTCTAAATATTGGAATACAATGTCTTTTAAACAAGTTTCTTTGTCACTTAGGTCCTTAGGTATAATGTTTATTCCCTTGATAAGCTTAATTTTACCTTAATTGCTTTTATTAATTTAAATTACATTAACTAATTTTTTTTAAAAAATAAGTTGATCTTATTAGACTATAAATATTATAATGATTAAAACCTTTTATTTTCAATTTTTCAAAATTCAATTCACAGAAGTGTAAAATTTAAATTTAATGCTAATCCCATAGACATGGCAAGAATACAGGTTTTTTAAAAGTGAACATTTTAAAATATAGAATCTTTTTTATATGAAATTTCAATTTGAAAGAGGGTTAAATGAAATAAATTGTATTAAATGATTTAAAAGTTATATAATCAAGCATTAAAACCAAATTAAAATGTAATTTAACAATAACAATAAATTTGACGAAAAACGAGTTTTTGATTCGAATTCAGTATTTTTCTTATTCAACAAAAATGTCATTTTTGAGATAATAAATAAAAAATTCAATGTAATATAATATTTATATTCATAATTAAGAAATAATTTTTTTATCATATTTAAATTTTAAAATTCTATAGAATAAATTTTTTTTATTTTTTAGAGAGGGACATAAAAAAGAGTATTATTTATGAAAATATTATTTGCAAAGATATAAGGACTTTAACAAAAATTATATATTTTATTATCAATAAATTTTATTTATAAAAAAACATTATAAATTATATTTAAAAATTATAAAACGTTGTTCCATTGAAACTTAGTGTTTTGTGAAATAGAAGCCATGTCAGCATTGTGTGTATTGAATTCATACGTGGACCAACCTACATATAAATATTAACATAATTCTTTTATAAAAAAATATATATATTCATTTTTTGTGATATGAAAGATATCAAATTATTTTGAATAATAATATTTCAAATTTTTTGGGTATTACATATTCTATCGCCATCATATTTATTTGTTCAACCTAAAATAAGTCTTTCACATTCACTATTATGAATTTGGTGGGAAATAATTTTTATTAAACATTTTTATATATCATTTCTATGGATGATCTATATCCATCATAAATTTAATAGATATGTATTTATATACTATTAACATTTTGAAAGGAATATATATTACTAGAATGAATTTCTTTTAAACTCGAGTCCACAAGAAATATAAAATTATATAAATCTTACTCAATAATATATCTTTTTATTATAGTCTAGAATCATAATTATGTGTTAGTGGTTTATAATTTAATAATTATATGCAGGGATTTACCAAATGAGGTTCTTCATTCCTAGTTCCCTTTTCAGCATACTGAAATAATTTCCCAAAATAGTTAATCATATCTCAATTTACATATGTTTTGGGTGAAACCAATTTTCAGATCCTCCCCCTCACTCATTTATTTTTCCTCATAATGGTGTAATTTATATTGCCTAAACCATTCAAATAATTCAATAACTATGTACTTTTATTATCAAAATCTTCATGGTTATGTTTTAAATATCTTAAAAGTAATACCTATATTATTATACAAGTGGAATTTATTCATATAGATAATGAAAAACTAGTGGGATGTATCTTTACTAATTTAGGATCCCAATAACTCACTGGTTAATCCCATAACATAGACTTTATAATATTCCTAGAAATGAATATAACACATTTCAGACATAGACATCCATTGAAACTTAATAATATTCATAAAAAGGATAACTATGACTTTTTATATTATACATTTTTTTTCACATCACATCTCATTTTTTCATACTCAAATAATGATCCAGAAAAATTGATTCATTTATTAAAATACCCACCCTAAATATTGTTTTTATTTGGGATGGAGGTGATACAAACCTATGTTATTTCCCATGGAAAATAAAGTATTACAATAAACACAAAGGGTGTAAACCCTAATATTCATTGGGGGAGATATTTACTATATTTATGCCCACATTCAACCATTTCATGATAATTATATATAATTAAATACCATTAAATCAATATGAACATCACATATAATGAAACCAATAGAAATAAAAAATATATCAAAGGCATAAATTTGAGCAACATCAAAATAGTAGAAGAAAAATAATGAGAATCCAAATTAGTAAATTACTCTGATACCAATGAGGAGAAACCCAATACCAAGAAAAAACCAACATAGTGCTTTATCTCCACTAACTATGACAGTGATATTAAGGATACCTAATAGATATGAAATAAACCAACCCCTTTTCCAGTAACATAAAAAAGAAATTCTATATGTTCACCAAAGTTCATATACAATGGGTGATTAATTATACCCAGTAGGTAACCCCAAAAATTCATTTTCAATTATTCAACCAAGACCAAAAAATAGTTAGCTAAAATGGTCATAAAATATTCGGGAACAATATTATAATAATATTTTAATTTTCTAAAATATAAAATTTTGTAAATGAACATTATTTCTAATATAGTATAACCATGGATGAATTATTTCCTTTCATGTTATTAATGAAATTAATTAATTAAATTTCAAATAACTCACCCATGTTGCAATACCCACTGACCTTTGTACATGAAAAACCTAGACCTCCTTATACTCATGAATGACGATTCATCGTTTCGCCAAAATATTACTTGGATGAATAATTTTGTAGTGGTTCTTCTTACCATGATCCTTTAAAATTTCACTATTTGATAGTGGAAGATCCAACCACAACCCATAAATAATGAATATGTAAATAAAAAACCTTATTATTCAATGATAATAACCCAAAATCCATAATTCATTAAAGCACATATTTAATCAGTTAAAAAAACATAATTAAATAAAACCCATTTATTGAATAAAATCCAATTTGATTAATTTTAAAGAACATTATAGTAGATTCCCACAACCCATTTTTCAAAATCAAGCAACTAAAATAAATTCCTATAGTATTTGAAAAGGGTAAAATAAAATAAAAACTAATGGTAACTATTTTATGTAACCCAATAGAATTTTCATTCTAATAAATGTAAAAAGAGGAAAAAACTACCTCCCTAAAATGATTAAACTAAAGATCCCTTTATTATCCATTGTGAATATTTTCAATCAAATAGTTCATCACTAAAATATTTGATGGAGTTTTACTCTGAATCAATGAGATCCTCCCAAAATCAACCATGGAAATTTAGGTGTTAGAGGGAAATAGAGAGTCCACATGAGAAACCTTGGGGAAATTAAATAAACAAACTCATTGGACACAACCTAAATCATAATGTGAATTATGAATTCTAGTAGTAAATCACTAATACGTCACATACATAAAAGTTCACATGATTCATAGAATGATGTTAATGGGATATTCTAGAAACCATTCATGTTAAGAATAACCATTCCTTGAGTGAACTAGTTCCTATATCCGTATATCAGTTCCCATTTACATAATGCATTTGGTCATTTGTGTAATGGCCCGGAACCTCCTGGACCATTACTTTGCCAAAAGTGAGGCTCCTCCAAAACATTGGCACTGTGAAGGTGACACCGTGATGGTGGCACAGTGAGGGTGACACCGTGACGGTGGCACAGTGACGGTGGCACCGTGAGGGTGGCACCGTGAAGGTGGCACCGTGAGGGTGACACCGTGTCCCCTTGCCGAGCCTTTAGTTGACTTTTCCGCTCCCACAACGTATGTTTCGACGTAAGTAAATTCTTTTACTCCATTTAAAACCATTTAAAGCCCATAATTAATTCCTAAAAATCCCAAGAGACCTCCGTGTGTAACTGCCCAGCCGCGTGGTCAACCCACGACCCCTGCGCCTTACGCGGTTACGCATTCTCGCCTCAACCATCCACGACTCTTATAAACTGATGGCTAGGCGTGGTTTTTATTTTTCCTCGATCATGGTTTTTTACAAACAACTTCTGGTGCATCGGGCGCATCGTTATCCGTAAAGTTCCGCTCCCCTGGCCTAAACGTCGATCATCTATCAACAAGTAGGGAATTTCTAATAGTCTCTCACTTTTGTGTAACATGTGGGGTGGGCATTCTTTTGTTTCTGTAGAATTTGTTGAACCGAAACTTAATGAAAATAAAAAAAAAGCTCTAAATAATGAAGGGGAAGGGGTTGTAATTGTTGTTTCTGCATTATACTGTAATTATCTTTCTGAGTTGTGCTGGATTACGCCTTCTAAATATTCGTGACCATTGGTGGTCTTTCCCTATGCAGTAATGAAACCATCGTATGTTTTAAATGGCTTGTTTGTAATTGTGAAATCTTGCTGTGAAAAGTAAATTGGTTAATCACGAATACCCGGATGAATAAACTGAAAGCACCAAGATCAAACCTTCTATGATAACCCCGGTTAAAACACACGGAATTTGAATCATGGAGTGTGTTAAGTCGTTTAAATCTGAAAATACCGGCATGGCCCTGCTTGCGTTGGTGGTGGTAGTTGGTTGTTTTCTTTTACGGGCCGATTGCTAGAGATGGGGGAGGGGATGGGATCCCCTGTTATTATACTCTCGGTGGTTGTGTAAAATTGCGGATGGGATGCCCTGTTGGTATAGATTCGGTGGTTGTGAGTTTTAAGACCGGGTGTGTACTTGTTTACATCACGAATTGGGGTGGAATCCTCTGTTGTTGAGAACCGGGTGTGGGCATTTTGGTTGATGTTTGACTGTTTAGTCTCTTGGACTTATGCCTATGCCTACTAGTTTCCCAATAGTGCTTAACATAAATCTTAACATTAAACTAGAAACAATAATGGGACAGATGGGTTTTTGTTAGCAAGAGTCGTGACTTGTGACTTGAATGCAGTGGTGTTGAGTTCTGTAGGCTGGTTATAAAACCCTGAGCTTTGGGTGAGTGCTTGTTACCTATATTTATACTTGTAGCTTTGTGTTTCTTATTCGCGCCCCCCAAGTTGAGCACTTAGTGCCGAACACCCCCATTTCATGGGGGAGGGTGTTTTCCCCAACACTATTCATAGTGGCTGGTTATTAGCTCCTTTTCTTCTCCCTTTCCCAGATATCCCAAGTATCTTCGGGAAGGTTGTGATGGCCTGAGGTCCATTATTAGCCCAAGAACCTTCGAGCGGGGTAGTGTGGTGGTTGGCCAGGTGTGTGCGGCAGGAGGTTTCCCAAGTGTCTTCGGGCGTGGCAGTGGATCCTTTAGCCCAGGTGTCTTCGGGCATGGTGGTGGTTGTTCTGGACTAGGTGTTTGTAGGTGTGGTTATGTGTGACAGTGGTGGCCCAGGTGTGTGCGGGCAGGATTTCGGAAGTGGGAGTGCATGTGGTTGTGTCCTAGGTGTGTGCGGGCGGGTGTGGTAGTGGGACTGCGGTGAGAATGGTGGGATTGGTCCGATGCGTAGGATGTCTCAATAACCAGTGGGAAAGTGGTGCGAGGTACCCAAACATCGATGTAATATTATATTACAATACTTGACTTGTGTTATTTGGGGAGTGTGCCTTGGTGAGACTTGGGTGGATAATTTATCTTGATAGGTGTTTGGTTTACTTCTTTTCTCACAGGACTTTAGCACGTTCCCCCACTTGTGCACGAGAGTCTTTGGTTTTCCCTACTGAGTTTACTTGTATGCACACCCTACGTATATAAAACTGCTTTTAGGTTACCAGGAGGACTTCAGGGATCGAGCAGGACCGTACTAGCTCAGACCTTTGGGAAAGTTGTAGTTGCTTTTTTTCTTCTTTGGTACTTACCTTTGTAGTCTCCTTTTGTACTTTGTGGCTTTACTTTTGGAACATGCATGTGGGAATGGTTTATTTCTTTTGGTTTTACTTTTCTTTTACCTTGGTGATGTTGTGTTTCATCATCTCATCTCTCTATCTTATAAAACAAAAAGGGGTAATGCTTTCCATTTGTGAGAAATTTACATACCCTTGGTGCTAGTCCCCACTTCGGGACCTATTGACGTGGATTTTCGGGGGTCATTATCTCTCCTTCAACTTAAAGAAGGAAGGGCCTGACAATCCACTGACCCTTCCCTCCTTTTGGTGAAGGCGGGTCATGACAGAATGGTATCAGAGGTGAGGTTGAGAGATAGGATGGAGTCTGGAGTTAGGCATAGTGAGGATTGCATGGGATTGTAAGGCAACAGTGTTTGGTGACCTTGGTGCGTGAATTAGGCCAGGGAAGACCAGCTAAGACACGGGATTTTAGGGCCCCCCGTGATCCGATTCAAGGACTCTGGACCTACCGAACGACCAAGTGAGGCCACACTGATTGCAGGGTAGAGACCCTAGGAAAGGTACATGCATCATAATGACTTTTGTTCTTGTGTTTCTGGGATGTTATTGGAATTAAGAATAAAATAAATTTTAAGAAATTTTGAGAATGATATTCTGTACTACTTGGGATTAGGCATTCCTTGTTTACCTTGCAGCTATGGCACCTGGAAGGCGACCACATGTGGTACAGGTGATCGAGGCCCTGGAGACTACTTTGGCCGATCGACAGAGAGATGATCGAGAGGAAGAGGACGACCAGTGGAAGAAGACTCTTCGAGGCTTCCAGCGACATGCCCTCGAGAATTATGAGGGCATTACCTCCGATATGAAGACGGAAGGCTGGCTAGAGGAGCTAGTTATAGCCTTCGGCCTGATTCGGGCCTCGACCGAGTACTGGGTTCTTCTGGCCGTTAGCCAGATGCGGGGAGTGGCACGTCAGTGGTGGACACTTGAACTGGGGGAGAGGAGAGAGTTTGAGGTGGTTTGGGCAGTTTTTGAGAGGGAGTTCCGGGCGGAATTCCTCTCCTCGAAGATGAAGGTAGAAAAGAGGCAGGAACTACTCTCCCTCCAGCAGGGGAGTTTGTCCGTGAGGGAGCTAGGGATCAAGTTCAAGGACCTCCTATGTTATGCTCTGGACCTCTTTCTCGACGAGGAGTCTCGAGCAAGACGTTTAGAGGAGGCGCTCCGACCCTCCCTCCAGTATGTTGTTACCCCCTTCACCCTGCCGACGTACTTGGAGGTCCAGAAGAAGGCGGAAGTGGTGGAGAGGATTCACGCTCTAGGAGGAGTTTCACGAGAGGGGATCCAGCTGGGAACATCGAAGGGAATGTCCGTCATCACCAGGCCTCCAGCGTCAGGACCCTCCAGGTTCCGACCTGCAGGGAGTATACTGCAGAAGTTTCAGTTTCGATCCCCCGGCCCTCGCCCTTTTTCTTCGGGCCTGGGACCGCGATTCTTCATCTGTGGGAGCCCTGGGCATCTCCGGAGTCAGTGCCACGACCGGGTGTAGTACAACAGTGGAAGTTATCCCCATAACCCGCTCTAGCAGTAGCTTCCAGCCAGACCTTTCCAGCAGCAACAGCAGGGACAGCGAGCTCTCACTCCTCTGAGGGAAGACGCAGGAGGAGGCCGACCCCAGGGCGCCCCACAGGGACCTCTACCAGGGCGTGGTCAGGGAGGTGGCCGACAGCCGAGGGGCATGGGAGCAGGGTGTGGACAGTTACACGCCGCAGAGGCAGCAGTTCCAGCAGGGCTAGAGGTTGTTCAAGGTATGATCAGTCTGTTTATCACTCTTTCTTATACTTTGTTCGATACCGGAGCTTTGCACTCCTTTGTTGCACCCAGTCTAGCCCATGCCTTGGGTCTAGATACCGAGAGACTTCTAGTGCCCCTGGTGTTGAGCACACCAGTCGTAGGTCAAACCGACTTGTTGTTCGTTTCTCGGAGATGTAGACTGATGATAGGGCCACATCAGTCTCTTAGGGATCTTCTCCTGCTACAGATTCAGCCATACGATTTCATCCTAGGCATCGACTAACTATTCTCGGTGTGTGCCGTCATCGACTATTTTCGAAAAAGGGTGGTGTTCTCAAACTTGGACGACCGGTGTGATACCTTCACAGGCGAGCGGAGCAGTCCGAGGGGAAATAGGCGAGAGGAACCTCTCCTCTCCTTGTTGACTAAGCTGACAGTGGAGTCAGTAGATGCTGAAATGGTGGAAGTGCCAGAGATAGTCCGTGAGTTTATTGTTATCTTCCCTGAGAAGGTGACGACTCTACCCCCTCGGCGTGATATCTAGTTTGGGATAGACCTGAAGCCTGGCGCTCGACCAATCTCGATGGCTCCTTACCGGATGGTGCCTTCAGAGCTACGAGAGTTGTGGATCCAGATTGACGATCTGATGAAGAGGGGCTATGTTCGCCCGAGTGCGTCACCATGGGGTGCTCCAGTCTTGTTCTCAAATAAGGAAGATGGTGGTCTTAGATTGTGCATAGACTACAGGAGGCTGAATCAGGTGACGATCAAGAATCGATACCCTCTTCTGAGGATAGACGATCATTTCGACCAGCTGAATGGGGCAGGGTGGTTCTTGAAAATCGACATGCGGTCTGGGTACCACCAGTTGAGAGTGAAGGAGAGCGACATCCCGAAGATGGCCTTCAGGTGCAGGTATGGACTCTTCGAGTTCTTAGTCATGCCCTTCGGTGTTACAAACGCCCCGGCTGTGTTCATGGGGATTATGAAATCCATCTTCCGGGAGTACCTGAATCGGTTCGTGGTTGTGTTCATCGACAACATCCTGGTCTACTCTAGATCGGAGGAGGACCATGTAGAGCACCTGAGGACAGTTTTGGAGGTCCTCCGACATCACCAGCTTTACGAGAAGTTGTCAAAATGCAAGTTCTTGAGACGAGAAGTGCACTTCCTCGGGCATGTGGTGTCCGAGTAGGGGGTAGCGGTGGACCCATCAAAGGTTGAGGCAGTTGTTTCTTGGGAAGCACCCAAGAATGTGGCGGCAGGACGAAGTTTCCTCGGGCTGGCGGGTTACTACCGGAGATTCATACCCAACTTCTCCCAAGTAGAAACCCCTTTGACGGCTCTGACCAAGAAGGACCAGGCTTTCGTTTGGAGTGAGCAGTTCCAGTCATCCTTCGGCTATCTGAAAGAGATGTTGGTTAGTACCCCAGTGCTGAGATTACGAGAAGAAGGGGTGGCCTATGAGGTATTCTATGATGCTTCGGGACAGGGCCTGGGATGCGTGTTGATGCAGCGACAAGGGGTGATCTCTTATGGGTCCAGGCAGCTACGCCCCCATGAGGGTAATTACGCCACCCATGACCTGGAGCTTGCAGCGGTCATTTTTGCGCTAATGTTATGGTGGCACTATCTCATCGGGGAACGCTTTGTGGTCTTCACGAATCACAAAATCTTGAGGTATATCTTCTCCCAGCGGGACTGAAACTTGCGACAGCGGATATGGGTGGAGTTCCTCTAGGATTACGACTTAGAGATCTCTTATACTGAGGTCAAGGGAAATGTGGTAGCCGATTCCTTGGGCAGGAGGGCGCAGAAGGATGCGGTCCGAGAGTCGGTGGACGCCTGGAAGGAAATGGAGGAGTTGGAAACCTTACACTTGGATGCAAAGATGGATAGCGGCAGAGACTGCCTATATCAGATGGCAGTGTAGTAATCCCTCTTTCAGAAAGTGTAGGAGTCTCAGTGGGGAGACCTGGAGTGTGAAGTGATGCGTGACCATGTTGACCAGGGAAATGCTCCTGAAGGATGGATAGAGGATGGTCAGAACCAGATTCTTTTCCAGAAAAGGTTGTTTGTCCCTGAGGTGATGCATGGCAAGTTTCTTAGTGAATTCCACAACTCAACCCTGGTGGTACACCCAGGAGTTTGCAAGATGTACCAAGGTTTGAAGAGGCAGTTTTGGTGGCCCATAGTTAAGCGAGCGATGGAAGAGTTTGTGGCAAAGTGCCTAGTGTGTCAGCAAGTGAAGGCTGAACACCGAGTTCCAGGCGGCCTACTACAGCCCCTAGATGTCCCCGAGTGGAAGTGGGATGACATCTCAGTGGATTTCGTCACGGGACTACCCAAGGCACAAGGGGGATATGACGCCATCTGGGTGGTAGTGGACAGGTTGATGAAATCGGCTCACTTTCTGGAGATCAGGGAGTCGAGTACTGTGGATTCTTTGGCACAAATGTACGTGGATGAGGTGGTGAGGTTGCATGGAGTTCTGAGGAATATAGTCTCGGATAGGGATGCATGATTTACCTCACGAGTCTGGAGAGGATTGCAGCATGAGTTTGGCACCCAGTTACGCCTTATCACTACTTTCCATCCCCAGACAGGTGGAAAAACAGAGCGCACCATCCAGACCTTGGAGGATATGCTACGAGCATGTGTTCTGGACTCATGAGGATCATGGGTGCGGCACTTTCCCCTGGTAGAGTTCGCCTAAAATAATAGCTATCACTCTACCATCGGTATGGCCCCGTTTGAAGCCTTGTACGGAAGGCCATGCCATTCACCTATGTGTTGGGACGAAGTGGGAGAGGTAGGCATCCTTGTCCCGGAGGTGGTGCAGAACACAACGGAGAAGGTTCAGCTCATACGGGAAAGGATGAAGGCGGCCCAGGATCGACATAAGTCGTATGCTGATACCAGGAGGAGGCCCTTGGAGTTTGAGGTTGGGGACCACGTGTTCTTGAAGGTCTCCCCTCGGCGTGGGCAGCGGAGGTTCGGCAAGGAGAGCAAGCTTTCCCCTAGGTTCATCGGACCCTTCGAAGTATTTCGGCGGGTCGGCGAGGTGGCTTACCAGCTAGCATTTCCACCACCGCTACTGAGGATACATGGTGTCTTCCATGTGTCCCAGCTCTGTCAGTATCGGCATGATGATTCACACGTCCTTGACTGGGGTGAGCTGGACATCGAGGATGACGTGACCTTTGTGGAGAGACCAGTGATGATCGAGGATCGCAAGGAGAATGTGCTTCGTGGACGAACCGTCCTCTTGGTTCATGTGTTGTGGAGACATAGTGGGCTTGAGGAGAGTACATGGGAGAGGGAAGTACATATGCGTACCCAATACCCAGAGTTTTTTTGAGTTTTGATCCTTGTTGTACCTGTTGTGGTAGAACGTTTTTTCATTTGGCTATGAAATGTACTGGTTTCCTTTCCTCCGATTGTGTGTGAAAAGTCCTGGCTATGGGGGAGGATGGAACTCGACCCCTAATCAAGACGCATTAAGGTGGATGCGATTAAACCCGTGCGGGAGAGTCAGTGCCACCCAAAGCCGATAATATCTTGACATGGGGGGAGGAGACTCCCCAACCCACATGCCTGGGCAGTTTGGCATGGTATGTTGCTTGGTTCTTGACAGAGAAGTGTTTTAGTTAGCATGGGTTCACTTCTAAGAGGTATCTTTCGAGATGGTTGTTTGGACCCTCTCTTTCCCTCTTGGTTTGTTTTGATTCTCGATAGAGAGAATCGTTTAGGAGGTATCTAATGTAATGGACCGGACCCTCCTAGCCCATTACTTTGCCAAAAGTGAGGCTCCACCAAAATAGTGGCACCGTGAAGGTGACACCATGACGGTGGAACCATGACAGTGGCACCGTGACGGTGGCACCGTGAGGGTGGCACCATGACGGTGGCACCGTGAGGGTGGCACAATGAGGGTGGCACCGTGAGGGTGACACAGTGTGCCCTCACCGAGCCTTTCTTTGACTTTTCCGCTCCCGAAACATAAGTTTAGACATAAGTAAATTCTTTTACTCCCTTTAAAACCATTTAAAGCCCATAATTAATTCCTAAAAATCCTGAGAGACCTTCGTGTGTAACTGCCCAGCCATGTGGTCAACCCACGACCACCGCGCCTTACGCAGTTACGCGTTCTCGCCTCAACCATCCACAGATCTTATAAACTAGGATTTAGGCGTGGTTTTTCCTTTTCCTCGATCACGGTTTTTCACAAACAACTTCTAGTGCATCGGGCACATCGTTATCTGTAAAGTTCCGCGCCCCGGCCTAAACGTCGATCATCTATCAAAAAGTAAAGAATTTCTCATCGTCTCTCACTTTTGTGTAACATGCGCGGTGGGCGTTCTTTTGTTTCTGTAGAATTGGTTGAACCGAACCTTAATGAAAATAATAAACGAAGTTCTAAAGAATGAAGTGGAAGGGGTTGTAATTGTTGTTTCTGCGTTATATTGTGATTATCTTTCTGAGTTGTGGCTTATGCCTTCTGAAAATTCATGACCGTTGGTGGTCTTTCCCTGTGTAGTAATGAAACCATCGTATGTTTTAAATGGCTTGTTTGTAATTGTGAACTCCTTATGTGAAACGTATATTGGTTAATCACGAATACCCAGATGAATAAACTGAAAGCACTAGGATCAACCCTTCTATGATAACCCCAGTTAAAACACACAGAATTTGAATCATGGAGTGTGTTAAGTTGTTTAAATATGAAAATACTAACAAGGCCCTGCTTGCGTTGGTGGTGGTAGTTGGTTGTTTTCTTTTACAGGCCGATTGTTGGAGATGTGGGAGGGGATGGGATCCCCGATTTTTATTCTCTCGGTGGTTGTGTGAAATTGGGGATGGGATCCCCTGTTGGTTTGGATTCAGTGGTTGTGAGTTTTAAGACCGGGTGGGTACTTGTTTACATCATGAATTGTGGTGGAATCCTCTTGTTGAGAACTAGGTTTGGGCGTTTTGGTTGATGTTTGACTGTTTACTTTCCTGGACTTATGCCTATGCCAAATAGCTTCCCAGTAGTTATTAACTTAAACCTTAACATTGAACTTGAATCAAGAATGGGATAGATGGGTTTTTGTTGGCGAGAGCCATGACTTGTGACTTGAACGCAATGGTGTTGAGTTCTGTAGGCTGGTTAGAAAAACCTGATCTTTGGGTGAGTGCTTGTTACCTATGTCTATACTCATAGCTTTGTGTTTCTTATTCACGCCCCACCCAAGTTGAGCACTTAGTGCCGAACACCCCCATTTATGGGGGAGGGTGTTTTCCCCAACACTATTCATAGTGGATGGTTATTAGCTCCTTTTTTGCTCCCTTTCCCGGATAGCCCAAATATATTCGGGCAGGCTTTGATGGCATGAGGTCCATTATTAGCCCAGGAACCTTCGGGCGAGGTAGTGTGGTGGTTGGCCAGGTGTGTGTGGCAGGAGGTTTCCCAAGTGTCTTTGGGATGAGTCCTAGGTGTCTTCGGTCATGGCAGTGGATCCTTTAGCCTAGGTGTCTTCGGGCGTGGTGGTGGTTGTTCTGGCCTAGGTGTTTGTAGGTGTGGTTATGTGTGACACTGGTGGCCCAGGTGTGTGCGGGCGGGTGTGGCAGTGGGACTGCGGTGAGAATGGCGGGATTGGTCCGATGCGTAGGATGTCTCAATAACCAGTGGGAAAGTCGCGCGGGGTACCCAAACATCGATGTGCTATTATATTACATTACTTGACTTGTGTTATTTGGGGAGTGTGCCTTAGTGAGGCTTGGGTGGATAGTTTACCTTGATAGGTGTTTGGTTTACTTCTTTTCTCATGGGACTTTAGCACGTTCCCCCACTTGTGCAGGAGAGTCTTTGGTTTTCCCTACTGAGTGTAATTTTATGCTCACCCTACGTATATAAAACTTCTTTCAGGTTACCAGGAGGACATCGGGGATCGAGCAGGACCATACTAGCTCAGACCTTTGGGACAGTTGCAGTTTCTGTTTTTCATCTTTGGTACTTACCTTTATAGTCGCCTTTTGTACTTTGTGGCCTTACTTTTGGAACATGCATGTGGGAATGGTTTATTTCTTTTGGTTTTACTTTTCTTTTACCTTGGTGTTGTTGAGTTTCATCATCTCATCTCTATATCTTATAAAATAAAAAGGGGTAATGCCTTCCATTTGTGAGAAATTTCCGTACCCTTGGTGCTAGTCACCAATCCGGGACCTATTGAAGGCGGGTTTTGGGGGTCATTATCTCTCCTCCAACTTAAAGAAGGAAGGGCCTGGAAATCTGATGACCCTTCCCTCCTTTTGGTGAAGGCGGGTCGTGACAATTTGAATCAATTTTTTTTAAATGAATTGAAATAAAAAAGAACTATCATGAATTAGTGGTGTACCTCAAACCAGATATTCTACAATACCGACCTTTATATTATTTTACATAAATTATAATTATAAAATGTTAGAGTTGTTGTTTAAATTTTTGTAATATGTTCTCATAATAAAAAGATATTTTTTTAATGGATTATATTATTTATTTTGAATATGCATAATTTATTTATTGTAATAATTTCCATTATTTTATTCTAACGGTTTGATTATATAAAATTATATAGCATACATATTTCATCAATTGTTCTTGTGGATCAAATATCAATGCAAATGGTGTTAAAATAATAGAAGTGGACTATTTCAGATATGTTAAAGGCTATCATGATTTTTACTGAAAATGATGAAATTTGTATATATTTTAAGATATTAAAATCCAAAATTATAGGAAATCATGATTTTTAACGTCCAATTATATAAAATGTCAAAAAATTACATTAATGATATTTTATATTAAATAATAGTTAATTTAATAATTAAAAAAACATTCATATCATTTATTAGATGACTTAGAAATGGTACCAAATATCATCCATTTTTCTTTATGATCCACATTCTATTCTATAATGACATTATTGATCCTCATAGATTTTGTATCATGTCACCACTGTAGGGGTTAAGAGGGTTACAAAACTAGTTAAACATATAGTAAAAGTTTCAAAAAACAAAAACTAGTTTAATAAATATCATTATTTGATTGGATTTATATAAACCATAAAATTATCAAATATTTGTCAATTATAATCGACTTTACGAGTGTAATAAATATATTATATAATATTTTTCAATTATTTTGTTGTTTTTCTGCCACCTCACTTATAAAATGAATCCTTTTATTCTCACTTTTCTAAACCACTTTGTGCCTTTAGGAAAACATATTTTTTCACTAATTATAACCTATATTTCCTTCCCATGATCTATGTGTCTTGGGCTCATCAAAATATTACTTTAACGGGGATTAATGTGTATGAAAAAGAAAAATAATCGAAGAGGTGGTAATTGTCTTTATTGATCTATTTGAAGTTTTATTCTTCCTTAAACTCCTCTAAATCTTTTGAAACTATCATGAAATGGTTACACCAGTATCATTATACCAAAAAATGTTTTTACAGGGTATTAAAATATTTTATATCCTTTATATCTAATTAGAAATAGACACAAAACTCATGCTCACATACCGACTACCATCATCATTAATTGATACAATTTATTTTTCATCACTGTCACTAATTAATGGGAATAATGGTAATTTTAATGGAAATATATTATTATTATAAAATAATTTTATTTATCTAATGATAATATATTAAATACCTTTTTACCTTCCCATATATTGTAATATTACAATGTATCTTTTAAAAATATTGAATACCACATTCATAAAGTAATATGATTCATTATTCATTTATTCTTCATATGGATCATAATAAGGTTATATATAATGAATATATATGATATATATATTATATAATTATGATTATATAATGGTAAATTAATATATATACTATTTCATTATATTGACTAAATATTTAATGTATAACTAATCTAAACTAACATACTTCCATCTCCACATAGTGATGTAGTTCATATCTTATCACCAAATTATAATTTTTTTATAAATGTGTATATAATAAATAATTATTATTTTATTGAGATTATTTGTTTTCAATATATAATTAAATATGGTTATTGAATAGGGATTGGAATTTAAAAATCCGAACATGAATGAATAATTGAACAATTAGCACCAAAAAATGATTTTAATGATGAAAAATTTACTAATGGGTGGTAAGATATTATAAATGAATAAAATATTTTATGATATGTCATAATATATTTTTTTATATTTATATTTATTTTAAAAAATTATATATGAATTTAAGAATTTTCTCGAATCATTTATGGATATGAGATAACAGTTCTTCATGTCGACATTGTTTCATTGAGACATATTTTATGTTGTACAAATATTTTAGAATAAATGTTTTATATTATTCCACAATGATATATTAAATCATACATATATTCATATTTGTGGTATTTAAAATTTTATTTGATGTTATTTTGTTCTAGGGATTTTTGATTCATATGTTACAAAAGTAGTAAGGGTTTATGTTATAATATCAATTAAATTCAGGATTGTTTATATAAAATATCATATGAATGAAATTATAGGATCCCTTTATTTTAAACCCTATATGTTTTCTCCTAGTTTGGTTATTTCATTGGTTTTAATGTTTCCCTTTTGTTTCCATCATTTTGGAACATAAATGATCAGGTAATTTATATTTATTAAAATCTGACCCTATTTTATATATTTGGATGAGAATATTCATCTACCATATCCATGATAATAAGATTTATTAATGGATTACAATAACCTTAAATAAATGTGGTAAAGATGAATTTCACCAACTATTACATTACTAAATAATTATTTAAAAGTAAATTTTGATTTTTTATCATATTAATAACTTTTTATTTTTTACAAAAGTGGGAAAAGAATATTCTCTTTTAATGTATTTATCATGAATGAGTTTTACCAATATCATGTGAATGATTCATAAAGAATATTCCTTTATAAATTATAAAGTTTTTTTAGTGAAAATTATATTTCTATATTTATATTATTTCTATCTTTTAAATGCTAGAAAATGAAATGTTATATTTTATTTTGATATTCAAATTTTAAAAAATTGATTTTTAAAAGGGCTTTTTATCTATGTTGTCATAATTAAGGATTCCTTTCCTTCACTATAGATATGATATTATGAAAACATAAATATTTGTTTTATGAAAGGATTTTAAGGAATATTATTTATATATTATATCAAGAAACTCATTTTAATCTATGGTTTCATAGAGCTAAAATGAAATGAATAACAATTTTATAATATTTTTCCACATTAAACTATATTTTTCATTATGTGAAGTGTTGGATAAGAATTAAATATAAAATTAATTAATTTGGTAATTATTTACATATTATTAGATTATTTCATCTTCACGGAGTAGTGAAAACTTTCCAGCAAGGGACAATGTGTACAATGATTGTTTTTTAAGTTAGAATTGCTATTGAAATGATGGGATTGGAAAGAGAACCCAATATAATATGGAATTATATCCACAATTATTGTATTGGAAATAATCCTTCACTAAGGAAAATAATTTTTAGACCTATGTATATTAAAAAAACATATATCTTATGTTTATGATTAGCTCTCTTTTCTTGTGGTAAAATATTGATGATTCCAAACTCTTACGTCTCACATATCATATTATTAAAATGATTGATTATGTCACTCATGATTTATCATCTTTGAATTACTGGTTATGAATATAATATTTATTATCATTACCATTTACCCATGGGTTTCTATTATGCTTATAAAAATATTATATTAATATATCTTATGTTTACCCTTGTTGTGAATCTGATCTCACCCATTCTTCTTCTTATGCATAAACCAAAAGATTCCATGATATATTTTATCTTAGTGATACTTGAATTTTCTATAGAGAAATTATGTATAATAATTTCATATTTTTTAATTTAAGATGATGTATAGTACTGGAAAAGGGAATTTTTTTCACATTCTTTTAGTAGGATGACCCATGAGTTTGGAAAACGAACATCAAAAGAAGAGTTAAAGAAAATACATTTTCTAGAAGGATAGAAAGTGGTAATAGTCAAGGATCAAGGGAAAATTTCTTATTCAACCTTGGAGATCATACCCTTACTAGTCAAACTAGTAGAGTATGATCATATGTCTTATCTAGATTTTAGCTTTATTATTGAGAGGTTAGCTAAAAATGATGACATTGTAGGATGTGATTTAGAGAGACATTGTGTGCTTTTGGTTCATAGAATAGTGACATACCCATTTACCATACGTGAAAAACTAATAAAATACTGTTACATTTTAGTATGCTATGCACCTAGTATTAACCAATATATATCTTGATGTAAGAAAACAATTCTAGTTCACTGATTTGAAAATATACTTTTTAGGATTTCTCTCAGATTTCCTAACTTTTTAGAGGATCAAGGCCACATACTAGAGACCCTAATAGACTCTCCAGTAACATCCATTGATTGTGGGGATGTTGGATGAGGAATCAATAGATTTCAAGATTTCTTTTCCTATTAAAATGAGATATCGAGACATCATGTATATGATAGTGGTTCATTTGACTAAGGTGGATCACCTTCTGCTGAAATAAGTGACCAAATTATTGGATGGTTTATGTGTTCCCTATTTTCTGTAGATGGTGTGGCTATACAAAGTTCATTTGAGTATAGAATCTTCATAGGATACTTGGACCATATAAATAATTTTTAAAGGGTAGTATAACTATATGGATACTTGTTTTAATTTGAATAAAATTAATATCCATGAATGGATTGGAATTTAGAGAAAACAATCTAGAAAAAAATGGTCATGCTTCAGGGGTGTGTTCTAGATTTTAGAGGATATTGGGATGAGTTTTTTGATCTAATAGAGTTCATATATAAATAAGAATTTCATTTTTCTATATAGAAAAATATATTTTAGGCTCTCTTGTGATGTCTATATTGTTCACCATGAATCTAGATTGAGGCTGTAGAGTCATAAGTTGTTGGACCTAGTTTGGCTAAGGAATCCTCAGAGTGGGTGTAGTTGATTTGGAAATAATTGGTTTTTCTCTACTGATAAAATATTTTCATATTAATAGTACATGATTTGGCCCATGGAGTTAATCATGGGGAAAAATTACTCTTTTGTGTTCCACCTATATTTGGTGATATGCATTTGTGAAGGTATTGAGAATTGAGACTGTGGTACGTTGGGACATCCAAAATTAACAAACTCATCAGGATTGTGGAAAATCAGTTGGATCTTCATCAATGTTACCAATGTATGGATGATGTGTTCCACCATTATTATCTTCATAGTTATGATATTGATCCAACACATGTGATCAAAAAAATTTCATTGATCATGAACTATATTCACATTTTATATAGAGCTGTATTTGAATTGTTCACCTAAGTGAGATGTTTATGAAAAGAAAGAACATTCGTCTTATTTGGGTTTAATAGAACAAAAATAGGATTCACGAGGAGTCATTGGAGCGAGATTTATAAATTCAATAACAATTTCATGATTTGTTTGAGTAGACCAACAGATACATTTCTTGGGGATGAGAAGTTTTTGGAGAGATTGAATTATGAATCCTCCATTTAAATTATTCTTCATTTTAGGTCTCTTATATCATCGTTAATGGGTTTTCTGATGTTTTTTGTGGTGGGTTCCTAGTTTTAAGTAGTTTAAAAAAAGTAAAGGGAATGAATGTGGATAATTTTATTGCATGAAATTCTACATCAATGACACCAACTAACGGACATAGTATATAGGATCTATAATGGAAGTGAAAATCACATAGACTAGACAATGGTGAAATTTATATCATAGTTATGATATCATGTATTACAATTATTTTAATAACCTGATCCCTATATTATTTATTATCCAATATCATAACTCCCCTGACCTAACCACCCTAGGAGTTATCCTCTAAATATTTTGGGAACTCTCTTCCCATTACATTTCCTTTCATCAATACCTAGACTTCGCTATCATCATGAGATTATAAATATCATGACTTACAAATTGATTTTTATTAAATATAACTTATTATACATAGAAAAAACATATTCTGTAATTTTTTTGATTTAATATAATGGGCTTTTGAAGGTTCTCAAATTTGATATGAAGTTTAATATTAGAATTAACACTATTTTATCTAGATTTGGCATATGTACATTGTTTGTTTATAGGTCACTTTAAATAGTAGATCTTTTCATATTTATGAGGTCATGTACCACATTTTTGGGTGTGGTTTCTCTTCATTCTCAATAATAAGATTATAATATTATATAGTTATGGAGTTTTCTAGGAATCAGAGTGGTGCAATTTGACTTATAAAGATACCTTTATTATCGAAAAGACTTCGCACCTAACGTAGATAATCCTTAATAGTAGCACATGTGTATACGAGTTCATAGAATATTTGTTTGGTGTTTGTGTATAGAATGTGAGAATTATGTTGGATTTTTTTCATAAGAGGTGTGCATTTGTTACATTCTTGAAGCATGTGAGATGTTTTCCTGTATATGGATTTTAATGTTAAGGATTGTTTCTTTATATAACATGATGTTTTATCTTTCATTATATATTTATTTACTTTTTTTATAAGTGTTCTATAGTGGATAATTTAGGATGATCCATATACACTACCACCCAGAGGGGTATATGTCACAAAATGGTCAGATTCACAGGGGCTATCCCTAAGAGGGTATGTTCCAAACTTGTTTTTTAGCTATCCCTTTGAGGAGTTATGTTTCTGACATTTTTGGACATAATTTCTTTTATCATGTTGAGGAAGTAGAGTTAGTGGGTCCTTAGGGACCCAATATATATATTCTTCTTGAGTGATATTCTTGTATCTTTTTTTTCTTATAATTTCATGGAATGAAACAATATGTTTATGAACTTTTATTATAGAAAATTTGTAGTATCTTATCAGATTTTTTATTCACACCATACTTAAAACTATTATTGAACATATATATTTCATGAAAATGGATCTTGTGAAGGGTAATGGCCATATGGTTGGTTTTTGAGAAGGTTTAAAAGTAGGGAATTATTATCAAAAGATGGTCCTTGGGTGTTGATATTTCTACAACTTTTTCATTGTTAGTTTTATTTTTCACATTGGTCCAATGCTTGCATGGAACCTCATTATTTATTTTGGTTCTTATGAATAGAATTCAATTTTTTTATTTCATGTGTTGTTACTTAATGTTTATGCTGTCACATAGTTGACTTATTGTTTATTCATTTTTTATATTGTAATTAATTACATTGAATACTTTGATTATCTGTTACCAAAGGAATAGTCTACCCATGATTTCCCACATAGGTCACACCATTATTCCAAAACATATATCGTAGAGGAAGGAACACATGAGGAACTGTGAAACTACATACTAAACCTGATAATTCCCTCCAGGGTGTTATAGTAAACCCTATGAATTACAATTAACACTTGATATTTAAATAATTGGTTTATCAAAATAAAAATATATTACTCATTTTTTTAATTGTCACACAATATTGAAATGTAATGGGGATTTTTACTTGGTATTTTAATATATTTTTTAAAGTGGATAATTTAAGTTATAAATTCATTTATAAAAGGACTAAATTAAAGGACTTATGAGGTGAACTATTATGGGTAAGAAAATTGTTTAATGGAAGTATCTCAGTGAATAAAATTAAATATTTCCATAATCTAAATATATTTTATTTTAAAATGTCTAATTCCACACTCTATTTGTATTTTAAGGTATGTGTCCCTCAGATAAATTCATGACTCCCTCTTAAAAAAATGACACTTTTTTGTGGTACTCATTTTTCCCAGGGGTGGTGATGGTGAGAGCATGCCGAGAGACAATCATTGATGTGATTCCTATTCCCTAGTAAGGAATGTATTTTATATTCATTTTTTACCTATTTATTTACTATTTTAATTATATTTCAAAAAAATGGTATTAACAAGTGAAATAATGATTAAAATTAAATATGATATATATAGAAAAATAATATTATATGAAAATATTATTCATTATATTTTAAAAAACAATGGAATAAAAATAATTTTATGTTTTAAAACATTATTATTGGGCATATCATAATATTTAGTGATTTATTAAAACATCAAAATGATATTTTTTAGAGAATATTATATTTTTAATTATCTAATAATTGGAGAACATGCTATCGGGAAATGGGATGTGAACTATAGTGAGTGATATTTTTACGAAATTACTTTATTATGTAGTTTACCATTTTAAATCCCCTACCCAAATCCATACCTATTCAATTTATTTGGATAATAAAAAATTTATTTTTATTTTCAATCACACATATCCCGTATACAATGATAGTGATGAAATATAATAGAGAATTGCTCAATATTTTTACAAGTGAAGTACATAATGGACTGTGTTTGTGTAATTGTTATCAATGAATCAGGTATATAAGAATGAATATTTATATGTATTGATGATGGATAATCAATGTTGAATCCACCCAATGAACTAAGATGAATATTGTACCCATATTCTTATAGGTATTATGGTATAAATATCCACTGTCCATCAATACATGACTAAATCAAATAAATATAGAATCTAATATATAATCATTTGTTTGGTGATCTTGTATTAATATTAAAAAGTGGTTATACGGATTTCGACTTACATTATCAAATAATAAATTAATTGATGTAGCTAGGTTTCGAACTACTATTGTAATTATTATATAGTTGTATTTAAACTATTAAAAATGATTAAATGTTTATTTTAAAAGATACAAAAAATTAGAGAATCCATCAGTTTGGAAGTTAGCTTGAAGTTGCAGGAAACTATAAAAATGAAAAAATGGATAAAAAAGTTAATTAATTTTAAATTTATTATAAAATGGATCTTCTTTTTATAACGCGTATAATATCTATTATATTTTATGACATTAAAAATGGTACTGAAGAGGAAAATTAAAATTCTGATAAATTTCCAGATTTTTTTTAAAATTTTTATCTTTTCTGAGGATTTTTAATGATTCATTGAAAAAAATATAATTATTGTAAAATCTTTTTAATAATTATGTAATTATACAGTTAAATTTTAATAAGGTCTGAATTCTAAATATATTTTTAGGAATATTTTATATTTGTAAACAATAAACTATTTTTCAGGGCATTTTTTATTAGGTGTAAGAAGTTAGGGATGTTTATAAGGCTTGTGACTTGGATAAATATCAAAGATAATAAGATAAAAGTGTAGATAATAATAAAAATATTAATATTATGACTTTATTGGTAATAAATGTTTATGGAAATTTGAATTCCTATAATAATATAATAAATTTGAGATATATCAAAATTTGAAAAATTTTAAAAAATTCCTATGTGCATAATAATTTAATTGATTCTCATTTGTCTTTTATGTATAAAATATCATAATATATTCTATTTAGTTTAAAAATATTAGTGAATTAATTAATAATTTCTCTAGTATAACACTTTTGAGTTTCTAATTTTTTTTTCAAATGTATGAGATACACCATTTGTTAGTAAGCATCTATAAGTGGCCACCTAGGTATTTAATATTGGGAATAAGACATTGATTAACTATATTTTTGTTATACATCATTAAATACCCCCATTAAAATTCTCAATTTTTCCACCATTCTTGGATAGAAAAATATATAATAATTTTTATAAAGTCCTATAGAATATAAACAATCAGTCAAAAATTTGAAAAAATAATTAAATTAGAGGGATCACTGTAAAAATTCATATAAGATGGTATGTATGTTTATAAGTTATATCATTGTTAGAATATAATTCTAATAAAAGTTTTAGATAAATTATACATTCCCAAATTTAATATTTAAAGTGGAAATAAAATTGATGTTGCTCTATTTTCAACTTCATGGTCTAAACATTAAGATAATTTGAAAATATATGATTTTATATATATTTGAGGGGTAATTAAAAAAAAGAAAATTATATAGGATCTTTATTTAAATAATATTTGATTTTGAAATTTAATTTAAATATTTTTATTGAAATTAGAATGTAAATCAAATGAATCTATAACTAATGTTTAATGTTTCAAACAACAATAATTTAATTTGGATTTTTGTAAGTAAAATGAGAGTAAAAATTCTTGAGAATATGAATATGATAAAAGAAAATAATTTTTAAAAAACAATCATGAATTAATTTATTAAATTTTATAATAATTAATTCTATAAATTAAATGTGATGATTCTTGTGTTATATGTCATGCTTCTAAATATCACTGTTAAATATTAGGTAGTCTACATGTTAAAATTCTATAGTGAGGTGTTCTGAAAACATTGATTAATGATGGAGAGTATTTCTCATATTTAAGAATAATATGTACTATATGGGAATGGTCCACAACACACATTTGATAAGTATAATATTTTTAATACATACATGATAAATAGTTAAATGAAAATGTTTTCGATTTATTTGGACTTTTTTCTATATCGAACACAGTGAAAAAAGATTATTTATTTTGGAAAGAGAAAATGTGAATTAAAAAATGAAAAGGGTATTATTGTAATGAAACATGTATGTACTTGGAAGACATACAATTTTTATAGGAAGGTACGACATGGGATATTTTCCCAGCCCATATCCCTACATAATTTATTAAAATGAAAATATTTACAAGGATGTATTGAGGTGTAATGATGTGACATTAGAAAAAAATGAATGTGGTTACATGGAGATAGAAGAAAAACACATACTGATTAAAAATATAGAAATTATAAGTCCACAAGAATGTCCATATTTCATCATTTTGGAATAAATAAGATATAGGATCTTCATAGGAAGTACATTTCATCATAGAAAGAATGCACAATGTGAAGAAGTGATTATTAAAGGAATTAATTTGTTTAGAAATCCAGAAATTCCTACCCATGTGACATGTCAAAAATAGGTCAGGAAGATCATTCAATCATCTCACGAGCATCATGGCTCCTCATCCATTCCGCTGAATATTTCAATAGTAGAGGAAATAATAGAAAATTTCCAATGAATAAAGTGAGAAGAATAAAGTACCCTTATGTTGATCTAAAACAGTATTACGTCTTGTCTAAAAAACAAATCAAGGTTATCTCCCGACATCAATCAAAACTCCATGAACAGTTCATGACACTGAAAACTAAGTCTACACATAGCTGAAAATAAGATCATAGAATTGCACAAAAACTAGAAGCATTAAATTCATATGCTTGGCGGGGGGAATACACATGAATATAGATATATGATTTCTTGAAATTGACTAGTAAAAGTGGGAAGATCTAGAATCCTCACTAGTTTAGTGAAAAAATATACCCAATAATCACTAAGTCAGATAAAGATCCAAATATCCTTCACACACGAGGAACCTATTCCATAAAAATGATGAAACGAGAATTATTGAGTCTTGATTTGTCCCACTAAGGGTAAGGAGAATAGTAGGAGTCATTTAAATAGTATTTACTTGAAAATGGTATTGTTGTAATGCATCATGTATGTACTGGGAAGACATACCCTTTTTTAAAAAGGTTAGACATGGGCTAGATTACCAACCCATATCCCTACAGAATTTATTAAAAAGTAAAGAGTTACATGTATGTCTAGAGTTGTAGTGATTCTACACCAATAAAAAATGAAAGAGATTACATATTGTGATGAATATAAATGTGTGAAAAATCTCCAATTCATGAAATAGTGAATTAAAAAAAAGAAGAGTTATTAGTTCTCATACACAAATATTGTGATCCATGTTTCTCTCTATATATAAAAAATAACTGACACTATAGGGTTATAGATGGATAATATAATACAACACTAGATAAAAAATAATATATTAGTATCAGATAAGAATATGAAGAAGAAGAAAAGAAGTTATTGATTGCGTTCATGATAATTTATTATAAGAATAAGAATAATAATAAGATGATGTTTAAAAAGACAAATTTTTTTATATATAGTCAATAAGGAAGAACAATATAGTATATATGACATTTCTTGTGATACCATGTATCACATAAGATGAAAAATTTAAGGAAATGAATAATAATAGGTTGTTGTGTGGTGAATTCAATAGAATAATAACCAGATGTCAAAGAACACGATGTTTGGTTGAGATAAGTCTAGAAAATAAAATTTTGATGATGTTCTTGAAGAAATTTTGTGAAATAGACACCAAATTATATACTTCTATTATTAATCATTTTACGTAATTTAGAAACATTTAGAAGAGAAAGTAAATTATTTAATGTTGATTCTATAAATCATATGAAATATACTGATCTAAAACAAAATGTTTTAGGAATAGATGTAAATTTTGTAAGAGAATGGATAAAGAAATTTCATGTGGTATTATTTGTGCATAAGGGTATCATAATGAACACTAACTTGTTTCATATGAGGATAATGGTTTTATGATGTTTCATAGAAGATACACATTAATTTATAAAAAATTGGAGGGTAATATGTGACTCGAGATAGAAACCTATGAAAACGGGGAGTTAATTCCCAAAATCATTTGTAAACCTTGTTAAAAATATATATTCAAATATGTTGTATTATATTTCATTTCATGTGGTATTTTGGGTTGTGTTTAACACAAACTGAAATATTTGAATCCTAAAATGTCATAATCCAAGCCAGGTCTCAATCCAACCGGGGCCTAACCTGACTGAAAATTAGATTTTTATTATCAAACACTTTTGAGGAGAAAGTGAGAAACCCATATTTAATACACAAAAAGAAATAGCAGATTCATTAAAGCACAACTTAAGCCTACCAGATTTTAACTCCCTAAATAACTTATAGGATATAGTGTTTACCAGTGTATCTGGTCTATCCTTTAAAATATCTTCAAACATTAATCCAGCTTGTCACAGCACTGGATGTACTCCTCAACATTGATCTTCTCGTCATTGAAACCTCTTATCATTATAAGATTCTGCTTGTCGATCCAAGAACACTACTCCTCATTAGGCGATACCTTTAAGAACCTGCTCATCATTCTGTTGGCATCTTCATCAGTAGATTTAATTTTCAGAACATAATCCATCATCTCTTCCCCTGAGGCCATTAGAAATTCCTAAGATTGCTCCAACACTGTGATAGGTTCCTCCTTTTGGAAGACATCCTTGGGTTCATCTCCCACCAGCTTATTTCAACTTCTTAGCAGATCTAGTCTCCATAGGTAGTGGAAAATATGATTAGTCCTTCCTCGCTTTATGGACACCCCTGCGGCTCTTACTTCTTCTTGGGCTTGGAATTCTGTCGCCCAGTCCATATTCCTCTGAATCACCAGCTAACTGGCTGGAATGCTCATCACTAGACTCATTTTCATGGGCCTTTTTCTCTTCCTACCTAGTCAATAAAGTTTCTAACTCTTGTACCGGATCATCATTAGCCAAACCTTCAAAACAGTTAACCATTTTGATCTCAACCCCCTTCATTCTAGGGCTTTACCTGATTGAATCTAAAATGGACCACTTCCTGGCCTTCATCAGAGATACCTTTTCCTGGCCGGACTGCCTCAGCGAAAGAAACAGCCAAAGGAGTCCGAAGGATTCCCGCCTCCTCCACATGGAATTCCCCAATAGATAAATCTTTATTGCTAGTTTGGGAATCTCCGCCTTGATTCGGAGAGTTTGAATGCTCCACACTTGCAATTGAAGAAGATTCTCCAGTCACTCTATCGCCTGAAGTCACTACAGCACCCCTAAAAATCAAATGATTTGCAGAATTCCCCATGCCCAGGTCCCTCTTCAATTTTCCAAAAATGTCTGAATCCTTTGGTTCCAGAAGCATATGCTTGTTCTTTGACACCCCTTGGACTGCTACCCCCATTTCAGCTTCCTGGATGAGAGGTTGATCGAAAGTTTCATGACCAGATGACCCACTGACCACCAAGGAATTACTGTTAAAAGTGGTCGAATCACCTTGGACCATGCTTGTCTGCTTACCCCTAAGACCAAATTCCTTCCGCATTGTATTCCCGCACCTACAATCCTACATACGATGGCCCATTTTCTTGCACTGGGGACATAATTCATACCAGGATTTGAAGACCACAAACTGCTTATGATGAAACTCTTCACCTACAACAATCGAAAATAAATCTACAGGTGTCTTAGACATATCAACTTCAACGCATATTCTAGGAGAAATCAAATGACATATAACCCTCTTCCCACTATCAGAGCATAAATAACGGCCCGCGAGGTTACCAAGAATATAAAGAATTGACAGATTTTGAAACAGTATTGGCAATTAAGGAAGACATACCCAAACAACCATTGTAGGAGTGTCACATTTCATATGAAAGTGATATGACCATTTGAAGAGGATAAATCGAGATCCATTGCAGATTAGAGGAGTTGACGACCAAGCCCATATCAAATCTTCCTCTGAGGAAAACCTAATCATGATGTGTTTGGAGTCGAGGAGCCCTACTGTCGCGCGCTCTTGTAAATTCCTGGAACCAAAGATGAAGTGATCGAGAGCGTCGATCGACGAACACCATTGTTTGGACCTTGCAATAAGCATCCGATGAAACAAGGAGGATGCGTTCATGAACTCAAGGTTTGAGATCGACAATTGAGGGGCTCCATTGAATAGCTCCGGAACCATCGGACTAAGGGAAATATGAGGAAAAGGAGGAATACACTCAGGATTCTAGAAGGGAGAAAAGGAAGGAAGTTGACCTCTATCGTTGGGCGTTGGAAGACCCTCCCCCGCCGTGGGGGGAGGGTCCGATATAGATAATATAAAACCCTAGGGCATGAATTACCAGTGTTTAAAAATATAAAACAACCAAAAATAACAAATTAATTGAATCTAAAAATTCAATCCAAAAAAACCACAAACAAAATTCAGAATCGAATAACATGGTTCTAAAACAAAATCAAAGAGGCTCACAACTAAAAAAGAGATGTATGTTTTACTCATTGACCAACACATGGTGATAAGACAATACATTGAAGCCATCTCGACAAAAATCCACAAAGGAAGGAAACTAGCAACCCGAACCACCATCTCCAAATAAGTTTCCCTACCGCTGTAAAACATTACAATGTCTACAAACACCTAAAGGTGTATGTAGGGTGTGAGCCTAAGCCCAATAGGACTCCACCCTTCAAGGTTCCATTATATAAAAATTATTAGACAAAAGAAAATTCCTATATGTTTGCATAAATAGGAATTTATAGTTACAAATTTTTAGTGATGCAATTTTAAATGAAAATAGTTTTTAAGAGGGAAACATTAAATAGTGAACAATTTTAAAATAAGAACACAAAATTTTGAATTTACCAACTAAACACTACATATTTTGATAGTGAGTATAACATAACCAATGATAACTAGTCATGGTAAACACCCCTAGGTAGTAGCTTGTTGTAGGGACATAGGTACCTCATATTTCAGTGAAATATGTCTCAGAACCACAACCAATTATGTTCTCATGCACGATCCACTAAGAGATGACACCCCAAAGGCCTATTAGTCTAAAAAAATTCATCATTATTTATTTAGTGTTGTCATTCTCAATCCTACTAAGTGAAACCATGCCTTATCCACTTCTAAATCACTATCATACTAGTCATAGTCCTCCCATCTATTTACACGAGTTTCCTTTTTTGTGCTCAACCATGTTTCATATGTTATAAAACACTATTTTGGTATAAAAATGACATTACTAGAGCACAAACATACCAAATAGTACCCAAACATGTTTTCAACCCTAATGTAGTGTAATAAACCCTTTCAAAATTTTATAAAACAATTTTTAGAGGTATTACAATGCTATGAAAACAAACTCCATTCAAAATTCCTCTTTTATTTCCCAAAACCCACCCATACCATACCAAAATAGAATTTTCCTCCATAAAACCATTTAATAAATCAATTGAAAAAATTAATAAAATAGCCTCAAGTAACACAACATTGTATACAAATGAAAAATAATAAATATCATTTTTTTCATGTTCTCTTCTGTAGGATCCGGAGGGAGTAAATTTTATTAGAGGGGATCAATTGGGTCTTCATTATTTTAGACCCCCTAATTAGTTTCTCTCAAACTTGTTTGTTGTATTTTTCTGCCTTTTTAATAAAAATACAATGTTGATGATGAAATAGTGGATTATGTTCATCTAAATTAGTTCAAAATGGTTATTTTAATAATATAATCATATTTTTTAAAAAATACAAGTTTAATGAATCAGTATCGAATTTTTAATTTTCCATTTTGATTTACACTAAGAAGGATACTATTATGTGTCTCAGATTATAACTTTTATAAAACTTGTGACATCATAAAAAAATATCACAACTATAGTTGTAATTTAATAATATATTAGATGTATTATATGAGAATGTAAGTAAGTTGAACAATTATACAAGGATCTTTATAACTATGTATGAATCATCATTAATTTGCATTGGTTGATATTTAATGATTTATGATAAATTTCAAAGGGATGGATATTTTAATGAAGCATTTGATATTATTCTCAATGATGTGACATGTGAATTAAGAACTATTTATAACTTCTCTATTAATTTAAAGGTTGATTAGTTGGATATTAAAGGTATGAAAATAGATTGTCTAGGAATTACTCATCAATAATAGGTAATATGAATAAGGATATAATGAAGAGGATTAAAAGATATTGAAAAAGTGTGAATTAACATTATGACTATAATTAAATTCATAATATCAAATATATTGATTTTGATGACAAGAAAAAATTCTAGATAGAAACCAAGTACCATCCTTGCAAAATAAAATGATAATAATTTTTTTACACATAATTATATAATTGTTTTTATACATAAAAGATTACTAAATGTGACGAAAGTAATATCTTGATTTTTTTTTCTATAAATAACTAGTATATGATTTGATAAGAAGGTATTATATTTTCTAGTTAATTTTTTTTAACATGGTATTTTTTATTACATTTGTATGAATAAATTTAAAAATAAATAAAGATGGATATATTAAATTGTTAAAAATGAAACCACATCATGAAGGGTATAAGTTAACATTTCTCATAATTGAATCTCCCCAAATGGGTCCCAAAATAATTTTGTTTTCACTAAAAAAACATGAAAAATATTTTCCATAAAATGATATCACATATAAAAGAGAATGGTTTGTTGGACATTTTTGGGGTTATGGGAGATTTAGTAAAAATTGAATTCCTTATAAGAAAAATATCCAAACATAAAGAACAAATAGAAGGCCGGAATTCATAGGGATAAATATGTAACTAATACGAGACCTATTATAATGTAAATATTTTCATTTAATGTTTGGAATATATCCTTATAAAAAATATTTTATTATTTTTAAAATTTCATTGTATACTAAAACATAGGTGGACATTATTATAATGATTTTTTGTATGTACCAATCCATCACAACTAATCATCTATTTAAGAATGAAGACCAAATCACAAAATAAAATATGAGAAGAATGTTTAAAATTCATACTTGAGTAGTAATTAATAGAAAATAAACAAAACCAATATATAGAGATAAAGAAGAATGATTAGAAGGATATTTAAATCAAGTGAAATTTTTTCTTACTATTGTATAAAATAGAAGATCAGAGACTATTTAAAATTAGTTATGAATATATGTAAAAATAATAATTCTAGAATTAATAATGGAATAATAAAAAATTAATGAAATATAAGGATGTGATTAATGATTAACAAAATTGATGATAAATATGAATGTAATGATAGGATCTTTGAAACTGATATCATAATGGATATTCAATATGTATATTGAAGGTGTATGAAGGTCTGAAACATAATTTTAAAATGTATCACATGAATGTATGAAAAAGAATAATTATTGAAGAGAAAATAGAATGAATCCTTAAAATATAGTGTTATTACAATAAAATAACACACCGATACTAATAAGGCTAGCCATATATCTAAATATCGATTTCCTTCTTGAAAATCCCAGTAGAAAATGTATATAAAAATGGAGGATGATAAAAAGAATAAGTGTATTCAATTAGTTAAGCTAAAAAATAGTATTTCAAATTAAATTATTCTTAAAAATTGAAATAAATTCTTCATAAAGAGGTTTACATCATGAAAACTAATGAGAATAAAATAATTAAAAGATCAAAACTCATTAGAGATACAAATTATAGAGTTCATAGTTTTAAAATAATGTCTCGAATTTCATTATATCATTAAAGAGCTCATGAAAGAAAAAATTATTCCCATAAAAATACATTTTTTCTAATTTTACGCTGAAATGGATGGTGAATATTGAAACTAGATAACCTTTTTAAAATAATATATATGCAATGAATAATTAATGGCACATATTATGAATTTAAAAAACATTTTCTACATAAAACTCATTATTTGAAAATTACATAGATATATTTAGCTTAATCGTGTATCAAAATTCTGAGAGATCAACTCACGAAGTTATAATTTAACAACATGATATTTTAAAATAATAGTATGTTGGATAGTGGATACAACATAAAATAATTTTCTTAAACAAACTAAAAAATATTATTATTTAAATGTAATAATAATAACTTAGCCATTAAATTTGATGGTATTAATAGGAATGACCACATATATATATAGGTATATATATATATATTACACAATAATAATATATATATAAATTCATACAAAATAAAACCCAAATTTTATAATAATATAATTTTTTACAAAAATATATTTTTATTGAAAATGATTTTTATTTGTTTTATTGAGAAAATATTATTATTATTTTCTAGTAAATTTATGAAATTAATTTTATAATTTGAATATCATTTTGGAAAACAAGTATTTCAATATTACGAATAGGTAAAATTTTGGATTTGTTTAATAATTTTTTTATTGAAAGGTGAATAAACTATTTTTTGTATAATTTTTGTGAAACTACCATTTATTATAATTTAAGTTTCCCATTATGATTAGAATATGATATTATTTTTACAAATAATTAATTGAGTTCAAAATGAAAAAATTAATTCTATTTTAATAAAAAATATTCTGTATTTTTGTATTAGTTTGTTTTTTCTAAGAAAATAGATTTTTTTAAAATGGATTTTGTTTATGTTTTATAAATTTTTATTAAAATTCATATATAAAAATTATATTGATTTATTTTTATTAAATAATATATATATTTTATTCATAAAATTAAATTTACCCTAGGTTGAATTTATGATATTTTTTTGATTAAGATACATTTTTGGTGAAAAGTAGAAAATACAGTTTTTGGGAAATATAGTAGCAGTTATGATATATCCAAGACATAAAATTATATAAAAGATCTTTAAATTTTTTTAATGGACCATATTTGATAATATAATAAAACATGAATGTAAAATAATTCAAAACATATAAATTAAAATTTTCTTCTTGATAAAAATAAAAAATCATTTTCAATGCCGACACAATGCTTACACAACATTAGAAAAGTAAAATTTGGTTCCATAATGATAATATTTTAGATAGAATAAGTTCTTTTAGGACATGGTTATTAAATATTAAATATTATAAATGATATTTATTGATATGTATGTATATTTTATTTAAATAATAAGTGGTTTATCCTAGGGATTATGTAATAATTACATAAGGCTGAAAAAGTCAAAATAACATGTTAAATAAGTTGTTAAGACATATATATGAGAAATAATATATATTGAATTATTATAAAATATGGACTTTAAATGAATGAAATTATTTTTTTGGGGGTATTTTTTTATAATATCTACTGATGATTTAATTACCTTAAATGATTCTGTATCGTTGACACATTGCTTGAGAAAAAAGTATAAAATCATGTAAATTATTTTTAAAAAATATTAAAATAATATCTTATGACCTATTTAAAGTTTACCAATTTTTTTATATTAATAAAATATATTTTGGATATATTAAAAGAATATATTATAATTTTATATTTTTATTGGTTTAAATAATGTTAAATTAAATAAATTATGTCAAAATGACATTAAAACTAATTATGAAAATAATATATTGTCAAATTATTTAAAAGTCATAAAATAATTCAAAGAGGAAAATTTATATTATATTCTCTCTAAAATTTCTTCCCCTAGTTGTTTATGATGAAATTTTCAACTTATAAGTAAAATTATAATCTTTTAAATTTCAAAAATCCATTACTCTTTTTAAGGAATAAATTTGTCACCTAAGGGTTTTAACCAAATGATAAGTATTAAAGTACCACATTTTCAATTCCAAAATTTATTTTTTCATGGTATTTCAAGAATAAACTACCTAAAATTTTATTATCTGTCCATTTGGAGGAAGTTTCCTGAATAATGGCTTTATTATAATTTGATATTTTAGGAAATTTTATCATGTCACTTCCTCTTAATTACATATAAGAACCCTTTTATTATCTTATTTAAAGAAAATTGATTATTATTGAAAAAATAGCCTTATAATTTATCTTACAAACATTATTATCCACATTTTATAGGTTTTCCTACAAACAAAAACTGACCCTAGGGTTTTTAGGAGGAGATCTAAAGGATGTATTTCAAAAAGATATACTCTACTTAACAAATCACTTGAATTATAAATATTATTTTACATAAAATAAATCTATTGAATTTTTAATTAAATAATAAATTAATTATAATAAAAATATTTAAATGTTATTATGATTGAATAAAAATAACTATTCATCCTCATTCCCTTCAAATGGGATGTGTAATGGTTGCTTGTTTATTCTTATAGATTACCGTCTCGACGTAGAGATTCAATGAATTTTTCATCACCATTATTTATTGATTAGTGTTATGGGGGGATTAATTTTTATATATTATATTTATGATATAATTATTTTTCAGTAATAATAGTATAAAATATAACTTTGTCACTTTCCAAATAGTTGGAAAAGGATAATGTCTCTCATGCATACATGTGGAATACGACTTCCACGAAATGATATCATTCATTTTTCATTTCCACATAACATAGATGGTAATAAGGGAAGATTGGATGAATATATATGACTTATATAACTCAGTAATTATTTTTAAAATATAAATTTATTATTTACCTTTCATTAATTCAATCCTTCAAAATTTGAAAATTTCATTTATCCATACGTATGACATACCATTTCCATGGATGATGTAATTAATTTTTCTATATCTATCATTTATAGAAGAATAATGATATATATATATATATATATTATGAAGATATGTGAATTTATTATCATTATTAACATTCTAGATATATTGAAACCATTATCAATGTACATGTTCAAGGACTATCGAATCAAAACAGGAATGAAAAACGAATATGTTATCACCCAGAGTTAAGATTTTAATAACAAATTGTTAATAAATGTGTGAAAAGATGTCATAATTAAATAATACATGGAATGATAGATATTAATATGATTTTTGAATAAATTTATAATAAATCAATATTTATTATATTGTTGGTACGATTTTATACTAATGAACATCTGACTTGATGTATGGGATTTCTATTTTAATCTTATTTTTAATCAAGATTGTTTACGATTTAATTTCAGTTGAGGAAATTATATAATAATTTTTTTATAATATCACTAAATTTTAAATTATTCTTTATAAATTTCTTATGAATACATTTTCTTCCACTCAATTTAACCCCGTGAAGAAATTAACAGATTGAAACAATGTTTTTAAGGAAAACCCACTTTATTTAACAAATCGGTCAAAAATCCTTTTTCATCAATATACATGTCTTATAAAAATTATTTCATTTATATTTTAATATTACACTAATTTGTTTAAAATAGTTGTCACATGTGTTTTATTTTTTTAAAAATGGAATAAAATTAATATTTTTATCATTTTTCAAACGAGGTCATTTTTGGACTTATAAAAAATGTTGAATGAAATTATAATTTAACATATATGGTGTAATGGGAATATATTTACATAATTATTAAAAAATTGTTTGAATCATTTAAATGAGTCCATGTTTCTTTTGAAATAATATTTTTTAAAAAAATTAGAAAGTTTTATATTAGAAATTTGTGATTTAAATGTTAAATGGATTTTTTCAACAATAACTATTCCATGTGGCATTTGATATGGATTTTCATTTTGGATAAATTCATTTTACATTTATTGTTCTTTAAGAGGGATATGAGGGAATGATAAAATTATTATTATTTATCCATATGGTCTATTATTTTGATGGAAATATGATTATAAAATCCATTTATTTTCCACGAGTTATATTATGGTGAAATTTTTATGAAACATGTTTACTTTTTACAAGATAGGATATGATTAATGTTTTATGATCTAGTGGAACAAATAATTAGGATATTTATCACGTGATGGTTGGGTCTTAATTTATATATCCCTCTAATGAATTTTTTAAAGTGGGATATTTCATGGGAAAATAGCTAAAATGGGATGTGAACCCATTCTTATAAGGGTCCCAATTGAGATTAATAGTCTTAGGAGTGGACCTTGAAAAATATGATGGAATGTGGAGTGAACATAATCAACCATTATAGTCATTATATTTAGGTTTTAATACTAATGAATTTATTCACCATTATTATATTTACACTAAAAATTATGCCCTATGACAAGGTTATTCTCTTGTGGAACATGTTAATTGGTTACATTATTTTTCTTGCCTTATGAGATACTATGATTTATTGTCCAATTCATTTTTTATCTATTATATGTAAGATGCTGACATCAAATGTTATGGTCTTTTTATCATAGCATTATGCTCATTTTATGAGCATTTATTCCCCATTAAATCCATTGTTTTCCATTATTAAGAATGTGAGAAAACCATTTATTATATTTCCTTTACATAGGTTGTGAATAAATGTTTTAATTAGGTTATACCTAAGAAGAGTTCAATGTGGGATGATATTTATGTGACACTTTTAATATCTTTAATGAAATTTGAAGATTGTGTATCTATTATCCAAAGACAATCAAATTTTATGGTCATTATTAATGTATTTTTAAAATATATAGAACAATAATATCAATGTATAAATATATTGGGTCCCTATTATTGTTATTATTGGGTAGTTTTAGAAAATAATTAGAGAATAGGATTTTACAAAATTGGTAAAGACCATTGGGACAAGTCTATAATTAAGACAACATAATAGTGATTTAGTATTGAATAGATTCAATGAATTTCCTTGGAATACATCTGTATCTGAATACTATATGTTGAAATTGTTTTGGGATAGCTTCATTATGGGGCAATATCTTAGAAAATTGTTGGTAATATATATCTCATCTACATTTCTAGTAAATGGTGAGTGCTCACACCGATTTTTTAACACTCTAAGGGGATATTCTTAGCTAGATCATTATTTTATTTTATTAAATGTATTGTGGATTTTAATAGAGATTATTATGGATGAAAAATGTTAAACAAAAGGTTTCATAAATTTAAAATAATATTCCAATATTCAAATATCCAATTATTAAATTCATAAATACATTGTTACTCAATATGTTTAATGTTTCTCACACTATTAATTTTTATTTTTAGAAATGGATCGAATTAGGATGATTTAATATAATATTAACTTAAAATGAGGATGAAATGATTGTCATCATGACAAATAAAATTAATTTAGAGATAGAATGAGGATCTTTGTGATTATTTCTAATCATCTATATCATTATATAATTTAAAACCCTGACTAGGGTGATATTATTGAAAAATATATTCAAATAAATAAGGGGTTTTAAGAATTATATGGATTAAATACGATTCATCTTCCTATATGTCATTAAAATGGTGATTTGTACTCAAGGGAAGTTATCTGAGGAATAAGAATCTGTTTTTTGTGTGAAAAAGAATCACATTTAGTATGTGATTTTCAAAGGAAAAAAGAAAATCCAAGATGAGGGTAATGTATTCCCTACTAAATCATCATTGGTTTAATTATTTAAATATAGAAATAATGACAATTATTAAAATATATTTCATTGGGGAAATCTTAATAAAATGACAAACAACATTTTATGAGTAATTGTTTTCTTGTAATTGATGAAGAAACTGTAATAGAAATTAAAAAGAATGAGGTAATAATTAATAAGATGATGAAGCCTGGTAAAAGATTTTAAAAGGTTGTTAAATAGTAGAAGAGTTTATGTATTGGTATTTAGGAATCATGTTATAGAAATATTTTTTATAAAATTTATTCTTCAAATAAGAATAATTTGATATTTAATGATATTTATACAATGTTTTTTCTTTATGAATTTAGAGGAATTTATTAAAATTTAATAATGGCTGAGAGATTTAATTTTGTGGCATAGATATAATTTTGGATAATAATTTTTTTAAGAAATTATACTCTTAATGTAAGCTAGATATTTTGATTATAATTTTTAGATTAAATTAATAGATTTTTTATGATGATAATGTAAATGAGATATAATTTATGACCTTATAAGCGATTAGTGATTTGTTGAAATAGTGGTTTAATTTTCATTAATAGGGATTGAAACATTTATTAATTTATAGAATATATTATATAATATGTGATGATGAAAATATTATTTTTTGGAATTATGTATGATTTAAATGAGGTTTTATAATTGTTCGTGTTATTATTAATTTATAAGAGAATAAATGATCAATGTATTCACATATATGTTATGTGACATTATAATCTAATTTATCTTGTTTTTGGGAGTAATATTAAGTTGGTTTTGAAAATTTAGTAAAAATTATTTTTTTGGATTTTGAATTTATGAAGACAAATGTTGAATGGGCTATTAGGTTAAGAATTTATGGAATTGATTAAGTTGAAATCATGATATTTTTGTTAAGGATTTAGAGGATAATATATTATTAGTCAATATTGGATAACTTTTAAATTTTTTTTAGAAAGTTTTAAATATCTAGGGACTAGAGGAATAACGTTTTATCATTTTATAGATATTTGTATCCATTATTAGTTAATTTTAGTTCTCCAAAGATTAAATTTTCCTCTAGAATACTGTTTTCTTAGAGTAAGAGATGATCTTGAAATTGAACAACTTAATAAAAGAGGATATTGTGATTATAAAATATAATTAAATCATCTATGTATATTTTCTCATGTTCTCTATCATGATTGTAGAAATAAATTAACATTAATAAAATTATCTTGAATGAAAAATGATTTCCTATTAAATTTATTTCTAACGAAATTTATTCATAGTTTCTCAACTCCTTGGTTTATGTTTTTGTGATCATTTATTTTCTAATGATCATTAACATAAATGTGATCAATGATGTATGTAAATTACTTTTCCACTAAGTCCACATTTCTTCTTCCCACTTATTTTCTAAAATTTGGAAACAGAGTTATGTGTTATTCCATATGACCATCGTATTTTCCATTGGCACATTAAAATGGAATTTTTATTAATAATTTTATGATGTGGGTTTAAAAAAAAGTAATTTTTTAATATAAACCCCTTATTTATTATTCACATATTCATGCTATTAATTCATAATTTATTAAAGTTATATAATGTAACTCCCTGATATTTTATAATATCACAATGTTTTTATACAACATACAATACGAAAAAAAGATCAAACAAACCAAGAAATATATTTATTTAAATTTTATAGTTATAAAATAGCTATTTGATTATAGTATTTTTATATAATTAACCAAATTATGAAATATAAATAATTACTTAGTAATAATAAATATAAATGATTTTTTAATAACAACATTTTGTGGGTTAAAAATTAGTTTTTCTAAAAATTGTTTTCATTACATTTTATATATTAGTATAAAAAATAATTTATCTCAATTATAAGAAGTTAATTTTTTGAAAAAGAATTTTTTTTTTATTAATGAGATATATTTAATCTATAGATGAGTTTTTTTAGAATTTTCAGAAAAAGAAATTTTATATAAATAGTAAATAATAACAATTTTATGAAATATTATATCGTTCGTTATATCAACAAAAAATAATAATATTATAAAAACTTATTAAACATATGTAATGACCGATTTATGATAATATAATAAAAATATCATATAGAAGAGATTTGTTACATAAAAAATATAATTTCTTTCAAGATAAAAATTTAGATCATTTTTAGTGTCATCGTAGTGCGTACACATCATTGGAAAAGTCATATTTCGTTTTCCAAAGATAATATTCATGAAGGAAGAAGTCATTTAATGATAATTTTAGTACATATTATGTATTATTTTTTTTAATAAATATATAAAAATTTTGGTGTTATATTACAAGTATCATACACAAATTATTGTGCAATACTTACATAATGTCTGAAAATAGAAAATAAAATATTAAATAAAATTAATTACATAGATGTGAATAAAAATAAATCGTGGATTAGTGTAATTTTTTCACTGAACTTAATTAATCCATTATTTTGATGGAAATTTATTTTAATGTTTTAGTTATGATATAATTACCCCAAATACTACCCAACAAGCATCAATTCTTATCCAAGCAGTAGATAAATTATGTCAAATATTTTTTAAAAATAATAAAATTATTTTATCTAAATTATTTTAAGTGTGAAATTAATTTTTAGACAAATGATATAATTTATGGATAGTCTGATGTATTATATTAATATTCAATATTTTTTTGGTTTATTTATTCTCAAATTAAATTAATAGTTTCAAAAATGACATTAATTATATTTCCAAAAAGTAATATTTTTAATTATAATATAAAATCATGAAAATATTCAATTACAATAGGGTTGATAATATATTTTCTATATTATCATAGATAGTCCAATTATGATAAAATTTTTACCTTAAAAGTAAAATTATAAACCTTTAAATGAGAAAAAAGTTGTAACCATTATTATTGTTAAATTGGATACCTAAGGTGTCAAACCAAATGATATGGTTTTAAAAAATATGTAACCCTATCGAAAATTTATTATATAAAGGTATTTAAAATACCTACTACATAATATTCAAATATAAGTTCATTTTAGTGAATTCAATTAGGGAATTATTTTATTATATTTTAAAAATCTAAGAAATTATAAGAGTTCCCCTACACTCAATTACAAAAGGCTACACCTCCATTATAATATTTATAAAAAAGTGATCATTCTATATAAAAAAAGGGAAAAATATTTTTTTAAACATTGTTAATCACATTACAGAGTTGGTTTTACTCCAAAATGACTAACCTTGTGACACTTAATAAGGTATCTAATAGAGTTATTTCCAAGATGTGGTAATCTACATAGTCGATCACATTCTTTGTAATTATTATTTAACTTATCAACATCTACTATATTTATCTCAAAATAATAAAATTGATATCATAAATATTATTTAATGATATTATGATTATAAAACCACCATTTTCCAACCGATTTTCTATCAAATATTAAGTGAATGTTTCACTCGTGTGTACATATGACTTACCATTTCCACACTACAACAAATTTCATATTTTATAAACTTATTTTGTGACTAATAATTATGATGAAGGTTTATTGATTATATAAGATATTAATTAAATAAATATTATTTTGTAATAATAATATACAATAGATCATCTTTTATTCCAAACCATTGTATAATTATAACGTTTGCTATGTGTAATTTTGGACTACCACCTCCACAAAGAGATTTGATTCATTTTTTTTTTCTACCAAACTAGTCCAGCCCGTATCAAAGCTTCTAACTATTTATATAGAAGAAATAAAAATTACAGAAAAGTGGTGTATGGGGTAAGGGAAGTAGATCAAGAAAACAATTTGTATAGATATCAAATTACAACATATCTTTTCCATATTCAGAGTAACCATCGGTCTCCCACTAAGATTAAGACTTGTCCTGACTAAAAATATTAAGGATATCTATGTCTACATTCCATGTCACCATGGAAGTTTAATTTGTTCTTTTCATGTATTATTATAAGGATACATTACATGAATATATATGATTTATAATATATACTAATTATTCCAAAAAAGAGAATTACTATTTATCTTTCTTTCATTCCTTCTGTCAAAATTTGATAACACCATTCATTCATATGTACAACCTAGTATCTCCATGAATGGTGTAATTGATTTTTCTATATTTATATTTTATTTATTTATCAATATATATATATAATGAATATATATATTTTTTATATCATTATTATATTTATGTTGATGATAGAACCATGATCAATGTATATGGACTATGACTTTATAACTAAAATAATCCTAAAAAATGATGCTGTAATCACCTAGAACATGGATTTTGATATAAAGTTGTATATAACTCTATGATAAGATGACATAATCAAATAACACATGATATGATATTTTTTAGAATGGTTATTGAATAATTTTTTATTAAATATATATTTGTTAAATAAGAATTTTGATAGTGTCTATAGAAAGATGATAATTGAGGTATGAGAATTCTTTTTAGTCATTTTTATAATTGAAATTAAATATGATTTAATTTCCCATAAGAGAATCATGTGGAACTTATTGGATTATTTATTTCAATTTTTTATCCAAAATGGAATTTACTTATGAATACAATGTTTTCTTTTATTTTACACTCTTTAAGTACTAAATAAATTAAATACATGTTTTAAAGGAAAGTCTACTACATTTATCTCTTCGATCAAAAATCCATTTTCATACATATTTTTTTAGAAATACGTGTTCAAGAATTTTTTTAATATTCCATTATGTTTTTCCTAAATTCAATTTTACCCAAGTTTTAATTTTTATAAAATTTTTTAAATGGAGTAGTTTTATCTTTTTCCAAATAAGATACATTTAGAGAATTTTAAAAGAGTATTAAAGGAATGTATTTTAACTTATACGTCATCAAAATAATTTTCTTCTATGATATCCAAATTATTATTTTAAACAATCATTATGTGTTTCCTTTATTATATTTTAAATAAAAACGGATTGATTAATATTTGGTAAGGTTTTAATTTTTAAATATGTGCATAAAATGTGTAAAGGTTATTTTCCTTGAGAAATATTTCATGTTATCCTCTAAATGTATTTTAATTTATGATAAAATAATTTAATTTTACTAATACTATACTAGGTATATGATCATATGATACAACAATTAATCTTTCATTTGATGGTTTATTATTATGATGGAATTATTTTTATGAAAACCATGATTTTTATATTGGTTATGTTATGATGAGATATTTGTGAAACCCATTTTCTTTTCATGGGTTATGATATGATAAATGTTGTATGATATTTTTCATGCAATTGTATAATTTGTATTAAATGAAGGGTGGGCCTAAAATTATATGGTCTTCAAATTAATTGGATAAAAATGGATATATCATGATGTATATAAGACTAAAATAGTTATTAAAACTAGTCTATTAATGAAATATATATACAATGAATTATTGTGGGTGAACCTTGACAATTATGTTAAAATGGGTAGTGATCCAAATTCAATATGATAGTCTTGTTAGTGACCCTTCTCTACAAAGTGATTGAAAATATATATTATTTATATCTAAAAAACATATTTCATATATTAATGTTACTTAAAAATCTAAAAATAGAAAATATAACCATTTTAATCTATAGAATATATTTCATGAAACACCCTACTGAAACAATCCATGAAGTATATTTCTATAAAGTTAATCTATTCGATGGCTAGCGAAACATGAAACACCAAATCTAAATGAATCTAAAAATAGTATACCATTATAAGTTAGCCATTAAATTCGAAATTCTGAATAGTTGAAAAAAAATTATTAAATATTTTGTTATCCATTGAGTTGAAATATAATAAGAATCATTTAAAATAAAAAAAAATATTTAATGAAAAATTGTATTTTTTTTCTAAAGGATGATTTATTCATGCATTATGAAGAATATTAAAAAATAATTTTCTCCAATTTTAGAAAATTTAAATGATAATATTAATATAATTTTATTAATTATAATATATATATCATCTTATGTTAATTCTTGGTATTTTTCTGAAATGTTTCATTTTTTCATGAATAGTGATTTTTGTGATTTTTAATTGAGAAATGCCTTTTCGTATAAATTATTTATAATGTTAAATTATATATTAATTTTTTTAAATATAATTTGTTCATATATATAAATATAAATATAATTTATTTTATTGAAATTATTTTCATGTTGAATTTTTATTTAATAACATTCTAAACTTGTAAACATGTTTTCACGACCCATCCCTCAGGGCATGTATTGTGACTACCCCAAGCCCGCCTTCCATGGGTCAGGGGCTGGCGACTACCACGATAGGTGTAAATCCCTAGTACATGGATGGAATTGCCTTTATAAATTAAAACAAACACAAACAGGGTACAAGAAGGAGCAAACACTGAGTGAAAACGGTATAACAAGAGTACTGATTGTTAAGGGGCCAGAAATAAAAGCCCAATAATAATGTACAAGGAAAGGAAAAACAAGTAAAACTAAAATAAAAATAGCTGGAAGGTGTCTAGTAGCTCCTGGATTTTCCACCATGGATCCTACCTGAAGGGTAGGTATAGAAAGCCTCCTCAGATATCCAAGCTCGTCCGTCTCCTCCGGGTACCATCTTGTCATGAGGTTCTCCTCCGGGTACCGTCCAGTCTCCATACACTCAGCCTCGGTCAGTGCTATCCGTCATCTGTATCCAACACATTGAGGTGTCAGAATAGCCCGTGTCGGGGTGTGTATAACGATACTTAGTAGGGACCCAGTGACCCTGAACGTCTCAAAAAATCCAAAAAGGATAAACCAAAAAAGTATGATTTCAATGGATAACCATTACTTAGGCATATTCTCATACATATACCTATGTTGTCAAGTAACCCATCTCAATCATGAGGAAAACACAAAGGCCACTGACTCACCTCAAACCAACATTTTATTCATGATATCGAAACCATGGCTACTGGAGAACTCATCCTCTGTCAAGTACAGTGGGCCTGCGGCTACAACCAAGAAAGTTTCACTAACCTAGGACTGCTGAAGTACTCCAATTATCGATTACTATGGCCCTAATGCTACAACCAAGCGCTTCCCACCATGGGTCTTTCGCTACAACCAAGTGCTCCCCTCATAGCCTACAGAGATACTATTTATGTCGAGTACTGTGGGTTTGCCACTACAACCAAGCGTTCCTCTTCCGTGGGTCTGCTGCTACAACCAAGCGCTCCCCATTGGGCCATTTGAATCACTTCGAGTCGATCAATCAGTAGTCGTCAAGTCTCAGCAAGCAAATAGGTCTCTACAATCTGCTCGCTCGTCACCAGGAGGTTCTTCTCAGCGTGCCAAAAGTCGATACTTTAAGTTTCACGAAGTCTCAAGTTGAAGTACCTCAATGGAACGACACGTCATAGGGGTCTCAATGCAACAGAGAACACGTCAATCGGACGCCGGATCTGTGAGTTATTAGCTTTTCTGTTCGAGGGGACTGGTTGTTTTTTACGCTCAAACCAACCCCACCGTACTCCAAAAACATATAAAACTCAAGTGGAGTATCCCAAAAGATCCATCTTATCAAAATGAAACCAACATAGTTGACATCACGTCAACGGGATGTCCAGTCCTTAAGTTATAAGCATTTCTGCTCCGAGTACCCGGTCGGTTTCGTTTTCGAACCAACCTAGCCATTTTTCCAAAGTCATCCAAAACTTACTAAGAGTATCACAATGGACCTCCTCATCGCGAGGATCCCAGTTCCGTAGACAGTGTGTCCATCGGACACACGCTCTTGAAGTTATTTCTATTTAAATGAAACGGGCCCGGCCGGTTAAGCCCAGTGGGTTGGCGGGTCGGCCCATCCTTGCCGATTAAGCCTGGTGGGCTAGGCGTGACCCAGCCTGGCAAGGTGCGGCCCCACCCGACTGGCCACGAACCAACCTGGCGGGGCGCGGCTCGGCCCGCGGCTGGCCGTGGTTCAGCCAGCAAGCTCAGCCAGTGCGGGGGGCGCCCCCTGACTTCCTGAGCCGACGGCATCGAGCGGCACCGCCCTCCTGTCCGGCCGGCCGAAGCTGGCCGGTCTTCCTGGCGCGAGCAGCCTGCATGGGCAGGCCGTGGTCCTCCGTAGCACGACGCCATGAGACACCGCGTTCCTCCAGCCTGGCCAGCTACGGCCGCACAGTTCTTCTTCGACCGAACGGCCCGCAGTTGCGGGCCGCAGTTTTTCTACACGCGGCCGGCGCCCGACCACCATTATCTCTGGTTGCTATCTTTTCTGGTCACCATAGCTTCTAGTCACCAATAAAAATGTGGATCAACGGAGGGTTATCGGGCTGTGTTTTTTCAGCCTGCACCCTCCACGTTAGGTGATATCAAGAGGCCAAGATGATCACTTGCTTTCAACAATGAAAAGAGTATAATTTTATTAAACTAAAATTATACAAACCCCCTACCTCGTAATTGAAGTCGCATGTCATCGAGCCGCGGAAGATGAGCGTCGCGGTAGTCGGGAGTCGTGGAAGAATGATGTCGTCTCGTCAACGTTGGAGGAAGAGTCGTTTTTATAGGCTACGCTTCTCACGAGAGGTGTCCTCTACCTTGAAGCGGAGGAAGAAGAAGGTAGGGGAAGTCGTGGAGCGTTTTTTTCCGCGAGAGTATGATGTTCTTCGTGGAATAATGAAGCTCTCCTCTAATTCTCCAAAGGTTTCCCCCACCAGAATATTTTCCAAGGCCAATATAATAAAAAGGCCCTTCAATAATATACATTTCCATATAATTCAAATTAATTCAAAATCAAAATTGAATTAATTAAAGAATTTGTGTTGGCAACATTAATGGGAGGGAGATGGAGAGGCTCCACATTTAAGTGGAAGTCCATTGGTTAAAAGAGGGTTTAAAAAAATCAAAAGAGAGGAGTTGTCAAATAAAATAAGGGGGAGTTAATGAGGAGTTTAAGGGAGTTGAAGGGTTAGGGATCATGTGGGCCCCACCTCACAAATATCCTATCATGGGTGGTTATTTGAGGTGTGGGCCCCACCCCAACTACCCTTTTATGGAAATAACCAGCAAACATAAATAAAATTGTGTACAGCAATTTAATTTAATTTATTATAAATCCCCAAAAATTAACTTCTCCTTCCAAGAAAGAACAACTGCAGTAAATGTCCCCTTAAGCGAATACCAGTGCTGGAAGTTCATCGGTGCCCTTAGATTTCAATTCCGAGCACTGGTTCAAAAGATAGAAAAACCAGCATGTACGTTTACTGAACGTACCCAAACAAAACTTCATAAATTGATTCTAGGCACACCGGGCCTCAGAATCAGGCACCGTCAGAAACTGCGGACTCGTAAAATTCCAAAGAATTAAGAAAAAAAATTCTTTCAAATTTCCGGGTCTTAAATTACCCCCACCTTAGGGATTTATGTCCCCGTAAAGCTATAAAATACACTAGGAAAACAAAAGTGTATACTGAGCACACATCTGTGCCTCCCGCTCCCATGTTCTCTCTTGGAGGTTCTCGTGCCGCCAGTGAATGTGCACCAGAAGAATCGACCATCCACAGAGGACCCACTCATGTCGATCATCGATCTCCACTAGGACCTCCAAGAATTTTTCCCCGTCATCGATGTCCAGCTCCCCATGGTCGATGATGTGGGACGGGTCATGCACATATCTCCTTAGTTGAGATACGTGGAAGACGTCATGCACCCGGTGCAACTGAGGTGAAAGGGCCATGCAGTAAGACACCTCTCCTACTCTTCTAAGGACCTGGAAAGTTCCGATGAATATTGGAGATAACTTGCCGCCCTTTCCAAATCCCCGCAGACCTCATCGAGGTGAGACCCGTTGGAAAACGTGGTCGCCATCATCAAATTATAGTGGTATCTATCTCCTATCAGCATAGGACTAATGTCTGCTCTGTGCAGTCTTCATCTATCCCTGGATGATCTGCACCTTCTCCATCATAGCTTGTACTGTCTTTAACTCGCTGAGGTAGTGGAGGAGTGACTGTGAGGGGCTGCAGAAAGGATACTCCATCCCTATCCACAAAGGATTTCTTCAATGCATCCAGCAGCTCTATCACCTCTCCTAGTAGTAGAATGTCTGATCTTCTACTCAGAGAATCTTCTACAACGTTCCCCTTACCAGGAGTATAGACTATCTCAAATTCATATTCCCGGTCAAACTCAAGCCAACGTCACCATCTCAGGTCTAGTTCCTTCTACGAGAAGACACATTTGAGACTTTTGAGATTAGAGTAAACTGTGAACCATTCGCTGAACGAACTATGGGTGTGACCATCCATTTGTAATGAATTAGACTACCCCCTTTTCACTTATGTTCCACAAGAGTTGCTAATATTTCTCCATTTTCGAAAAGAAAAATCCGGTCTCACCCCCTATATGTACCACGTTATTTTCCTAATACATTCAATCCTGACATGAATGGTACCATTTCATGCCACGGACGATGTCTTAAGGCCTCAACGCTACTACCAAAAGATCCAACCATTAATCTTGCCTCTAAGGGTCGAGTCAAACTTTCGGCCGCAGTGTGTGGTTACTGGGTCTCCTCCAGTAGGAATCTCGAATATGAGGGTCAAGTCAACGGTTTTAACCGGAACCTCTCAGTATCAACCACACAAAAGGCAAGAAAACAAACATCACAAGGACAAGTTTCTTTTATTAATGCATCTCAATGTATAAAGACACAAATCATCCACAAACAATGACATAAACAAATCTAGAAGCATCATAAAAAAATGCCTCCATGTCTAGTGCTAGTCCCACTCTTGTCCACTTTCTACTCGACCAGCTCCTCTACCACGTCCGCCTGCTCCCTGTGGACCTCCATGGTCGAACCTCGGCCTCTGCCTAGAAGGTCCCTCTACTGAATGCTACTAATCTGCAGGATGGGTTGGGAAGTCTCGAGAAATGTGACCATGACTGCCACATGCATAGAACTGCATGCTCCTCGTATAACTGGCTCTATTTTGTGCGCCTTTCATAACTGAACCCGTAACTTGATGACACCCACCTATTGGCCTAGTTTGGATGGAATTATGTGTCATATTTTTACTTCTCACTGTAGAATAATCCGCTAAGTTCAGAAAGCCCTACAGAACGAGTAGTAGGTCTTGAGCCTGCACAGAGCGTAGAGTTGCTGGTACAAACTACGCCCTGAAAATACCCTTGAAGTCTCCCTAGGTGAGCGTCGCCTCATCGAAAAACTAGAGCATTAGGCTCCACCACCTCTCAGTTGATCCCAAAAAGAGACTAACAGCTAGGTACACCATCAAGTCAGCGGGTTTACCAACTATATGAAAAACTCACACAACATCCTCCAACTAGTATCTGGCCATCTAAAAATCTGTCTCACCTCGAAACCTCAGAGGCCTCTGTCGCAGGAACCCATGCAATGCTCTCAAGCAGCACACAACCTCTGCTACTGGGGCTTGTGGTAACAGTATCCTCGCAGTTAGTGGAACCACTGATTCCTCTGCTGTGATGGGGCCCTACATCGTGGCCTCAATGCTTTGTGGGAAACCATCACGATCTAAACTCGCAACCCGCGCTAACTAACTAGGTGAAGACATCCAGAAAAAGAAACAGGTTCTCCACGATCAAAAGATTATACCTGGTGAGCTGACCTGGTTTGAGTTGACATAAAGGAATAATTTTGATACACACACGTAATCAGTGTTTCAATGCACTAAGTCAGAAATAAGTAGTCAGGGTCTTGGTGTACGGATACGTCATCCGCCGCACCAACACATCACTCCATGAACTCAAAACCACACTCAGTACTGTTAACATTATTGCTTCATAGAAAGAAAGATCAGAGTCCTGCATTATACGGAAGAACCGAATCCTTTGATACCAATTTGTCATGAACCATCCCTTGGGGCCCATATCGTGATTACCCCATGCCCACCGTCCATAAGCCAGGGGCTGGCGACTAGCACCAAAGGCATAAATCTCTAGTATTGGGAAGGCATTGCCTTTATAACTAAAAACAAACAGAACCAGAGTACAAGAGGAAAAAAACACTAAGGGAAAACTATATAACAAGAGTACTAGAAGTAAAGGGGCCGAAAATACAAGCCCAACAGTAAAGTACAAGGAATGGAAAAACATGTACAACTAAAAGAGAAATAGCTGGAAGGTTTATAGTAGCTCTTGGATCATCCACCACAGATCCTACGTGAAGGGTAGGTATAGAAAGCCTATACAGAGCTGCACGCCCGTCCGTCTCCTCCACGTACCATATCGTCCTGAGGATCACCTCCGGGTATCATCAAGTCCTCGCACACTCAGCCTCGGTTAGCGTTGTCCATAAACTGCATCAAACCCAACGAGGTGCGAGCATAGCCCGTGCAGGGGTGAGTATAACGATACTTAGTAAGGACCCCGAGACCCTCAAGGTATCACAAAATCCAAAAAGGATAAACCACAAAAGTATTATTTAAACAGATAACCATTACTTAGGTATATGCTCATACATATACCTAAGTTATCAAGTAACCCATCTCAATTATGAGAAAAACACAAAGGACACTGACTCAGCTCAAACCATGATTTTATTCATGATATCGAAACCACATCTGCTGGAGAACTCATCCTATTTCGAGTATAGTGGGATTCCCGCTACAACCAAGAACGTCCCACTAACCTTGGACTGCTGAAGAACTCTACCTATCGAGTACTATGGGCTTGCTGCTACAACCAAGCGCTTCCCACCATGGGTCTGCCACTACAACTAAGCGCTCCCCCTCATAGCCTACAGAGGTAATACTTCTGTTGAGTACCGCGGGTCTACCGCTACAACCAAGCGCCCCTCCACCATGGGTATGATACTACAACCAAGCTCTCCCTACTAGGCCATCCGAATCATTTTGAGTTAATTGATCACCAGTCGTCAAGTCTCAGCCAGCTAATAGGTCTTTGCAATCTGATCGCTCGTTACGGGGAGGATCTGCCCCACATACCACAAGACGATACTCTATGTGTCACGAAGTCTCACTTAGAAGTACCTCAAAGGACCGCAAAATCATAGGGGTCTCAACGCAATAGACAGTGCGTGAATCAGACACCTAGTCTGTGAGTTATTAGAATTTCTGTTCCATGGGACCGGTTAGTTTTTAGGCTCAAACCAACCCGACCGTACTCCAACAACGTCCAAACCTCAAGTGGAGTATTCCAAAAGAACCATTTCATCAAAATGAAACCAACATAGTTGATGACATGTTAATCGGATGTCCGGTCCTTAAGTTATAAGCGTTTTCGCTCCGAGGGCCCGGTTGGTTTCGGTTTCGAAACAACCCATTCGTTTTTCCAAAGCATTCCAAAACTCAATAAGAGTATCGCAAAAGGACCGCCTTGTCGCAAGGATCCCAGTTCCGTATACGTCGCATCGATCAGATGCATTATCTTGATGTTATTCCCATTTAATTGAAACAGGCCCGGCTGGTCAAGCCCGGTGGGCTGGCGGGTCAGCCCATCTTGGCTCGGTGGGTCCAACCCGACTAAGGGGTCGGCTCGACCTGGCCCAGTCCGGAAGGGCATGGCCAGCTGGCCGAGATGGTGCAGAGGGCGCCCCCCCACCCCCGACATCCCGTACTAACGGTGCCGAGTAGATCTGCCCTCCTGTCCGGTCAGCTAAAGCCCACCGGTATTCCTGGCACGAGTGGCCTATATGGGCGTTCCACAGTTCTCTCCCGCAGCACCTGCTGGTACCGCGACCACCTTCAACCCGACCGACTGACGAGCCGACCGGTTCACCGCCGAAGCGTCCCGCAGAGCACGGGCCGTGGTCCTCCACAGCACGACACCATGGGGTGCCCCGTTTCCTCCAGCCCAACCAGCTATAGCCGCCCCATTCTTCTTCGGTCGAGCGGCCTGTGGTTGCGGCCCGCGGTTCTTCTGCATATGGCCGGCGCGTGGCTGCCATTATCTCTGGTCATCGTCACTTCTTGTCGCCGATAAAAATGTGGATCAACGGAGGGTCGTCGAGCTGTGTTTGTTCGGCCCGCGCCCTCCGCATTAGGTTATATCAAGAGGCCAAAAGGATCAATTTCTTTTAACAAAAAAAGAGTATAATTTTATTATACTAAAATTATATAAACCCCCTACCTCATAATTGACGTCGCACGTCATCGAGCTACAGAAGACGAGTGTTGCAGTAGTTGGGCGTCGCGGAAGAACGGTTTTGTCCCGTCAACATTGGAGGAAGAGTCATTGTCATAGGCGATGCTACTCACGAGCGGTGTCTTATCCCTTGACGCGGAGGAAAAATAAGGTAGGAGATATCGTGGAGTGTTCTTCGCCGAGAGAGTATGACGTTCTTCGTGGAAGAATGAAGCTCTCCTCTAATTCTCCAAAGGTTTATATTTACCAAGGCAAATATAATAAAAATTCCCTTCAATAATATAACATTTCCATGTAATTCCAAATAATTGAAAATGACATATTGAATTAATTAATGAATTTGTGTTGGAAACATTAATGGGTGGGAGACGGAGAGGTTCCACATTTAATAGGAAGTCCATAGGTTAAAAGCGGGTGTAAAAAAAATTCAAAAGAGAGGAGTTGTCAAATTAAATAAGGGGGGGGGGTTAATGGGGAATATAAGGGAGTTGAAGGGTTAGGGATCATGTGGACCCAACCTCAAGAATATCCTCTCATGGGTGGTTATGTGAGTTGTGGGTCACACCCCAACTTCCCTTTGGTGGAAATAACCACCAAACATAAATAAAATTGTGTACAACAATTTTATTTAATTTATTTTAAATCCCCAAAAAATTACTTCTCCTTCTAAGAAAACAAAACTACAGTAAATGTCCCCTTAAGAGAATATCGGTGCTGCAAGTTCATCGGTGCCCTCTAATTACAATTCCGAGCACTGTTTCCAAATATAGAAAAACTTGCACGTACGTTTACTGAACGTACCCATAAAAACTTCAGAAATTTATTCTGGGCACACCTAGCCTCAGAATCAGGCGTCGTAAAAAACTGTGGACTCGTAAAATTTAAAAAAAATTAAGAAAAATTTTTCCTTAAATTTTCAGGTCTTTACACTTTTCGTATTTAGAAACCCATATTCTTGTCATGTGTGTTGGATAAATAAAAAATAAATATTTTCCAAATAGGTTAATTGAATTTAGAAAAAATTATTCCATTATTTTAATCATCATTATCTATATTTTCCAAGTATCTATACATAATTTTTTACAATAATGATTAGTACAAATTGTAAAAATTATTTATTGCGGTTAAGGTAAAAATGTGTTTACCGATGGTTTAACTAAAAAGATAAGGGTTAAAATTACAAAAAAATATATAAAAATGTAATATTTTTAAATATTTACAACATATAATATATATATATAGAATTATAATAATCCACTTTATACCATTTTGTAATGTGAAGAACATGGGTACACCATTTTCCATTAAAATATTACAAGTGTTCCACTCACCTCACATATAAAAAAATTCCCCCACTCCTCTCCACTTCACACCATCAAACTATTATATTCCAGAAGATCCCTAAAAATATAACTTAAAAACACCTCTCATGTCATCCTAAAGCCTTATTTTATATATAAACCCATCAAAGGAAGTGACTTGGTGTGAATCTAATGAGGTTTCCCAAAGAAGATGTATCATTCTTCAATATGCATTTTGTTTCTTTTCTTCCTCCATATCCATAAATTAGTATTAAAACACGATGATATAATAAAATAAATATATATACCACTTAAATATCTTTTTTTATGTCATGTTAATTGACTACAACCATCCCCACTTCCATCAAATGAGTTATGAAATCATCATTCGTATCTACAGAGGACTACCTCCTCACGAACTTATATAATTCATTTTCACATTACTGCCTCCCATGATTAGGTATAGTGATGTATATAAAAAATATATATGATATTTATAAAGTAATTATACTTATATATTAATTATATCTGATATAAATTCATTACATTCAATTCTGTAGGGGATACTATAAAGTCACTCAAGTGTATGGTGGACTACCGCCTCATGAAATGATGTGATTTATATTTCAATTACACTATAAATATAAGTTTACATGGATAAATTTGATTAATATATGGGATATATTTGAAATTATATTGATATTAATGAAATATTAATCATTCTAAGATGATAATATATATTTGTTTCTTTGTGTTGTTACTCACATAATGAGGATAACATCATTCGTGTACGTGCAGACTACCACCTTCATGATGTGACATGACTCTCCTTTCATCACCACAACACATGGATGATATAAATAAGTGTATTTAATAAAATAATATAGTATTTATGTTATTATGGTCATTTCAAAAAGATAAAATATTACTTAACTTTTTTTCTATAGTGATATTTTAAAATGGAGTAGTTACTCTTCTGTATGTACGTCATTCCATCTAAAATATTATAACTTAGTTCATTTTTCATATCCATCCTTCATGATGGGTTTTAAAAGTTTAATTTATGGTTAAATATGATGGGTTTTTTAGGATTATTTTTCTATATTTGTTTAATAAATTATCTCTAAGACTATAGTCTACCTACTAATGAAATTTTAAATACATAATCTATATATCCTGGAAACAACTGACGTAAAAAATAGTTAGTTGAGTAGTCATATATATCTGGTTAACTAGTGATGTAAACATAATAATAAACATGATATCTTAAGAAACTAAAATATTCAAATATCTTTATAATTTACGATCATAATGAATATACCAATTATTTTGATTATCATGATTTTTATCAATCACATACTTAGTTATAAAATAACCACATGAATTTACTAATTATTGTATGTTTTATTAGAATGAATATTTGAAAAAAAGGGATAAATATACATCAATTATAGATAAAATAAACAAATAATGATATTAATAATAATTTTCATATTACTACAAAAATATAGAAAATTAAAATAGATTTTAGAAATTGTTTATGTTATCTAAATATGATCGACATTTGAAGTGGCCTGATTTTTTTAATAATAAGGACATATTCATGAATTATCTAAGAGATTTGAAAGCATGGATGGCCATCAATTAATTATATGATGATATCTCTTCTAATCCTATAAATTTATATTTTTAATTATAATATGATGGGATAAATATTTTTGATAATTTTCTCAAGTACATAAAACATGTGAATTGTTATTTTAATATTTTATAATCTACCTCCATGAAAGTGTGTGAAATAATATTCATTCATAATATCAATGATTATTTATATAAATCAAATTACTAGACATTAAATTGATGTATACCTTCAGTCTCTTATTCACGGAACACATGAGTTATGGAATGATGATGTAGAAACATGGGATTGATATTTTGTGAAAATATATTAAATGCATTATGGTCTTTTGGGGAATATCAGTGAAATTCCTAGACTAAGAAATTTACCCATTTGGAATATATATGTGGTATCTTCATGTCTTGTTTTTATTTTTGATCTTGAGTCTCAATGGTAACCTTATAACAGATTTTTTGGTTTTATTTTCCATTATCACTTTCATGATACATATCATTCATTTGAGTTTAAATTTAAGGATTTAATAGAAAAAAATTATTATTTTTATATTTTTTGGGATCACATATCTTAGAATAATAATTAGATGTTGGTACATAGTTTCAAAAATATTTTCATCTCATTGAATTCATAAATGAAGTTAAAACAGGTTCAGTTTTAATTGGAGCATGAAAATGGAACAAAAAGTGAATATTTTCATAGTTTTGTATATGACACTGAATGTTTTTCATCATTATATTGATTTTTTTCACATTGACAGGAATGTGAGTGATAATTGTTTGTGTAAATTTCTTAATGTGAAGTAAATATCAAATGAAGTTTTAAATTCTCATAAGGACATTGGGGAAATAAAAATCAAGTTGGATTTATGGGACAATGCGAATGGGATATTTAAAAAATATAGTTTAACTACAAGAAGTCATTATAAATATATTTTCATTTGATGATTAAAAATAATTAATGTCTATAACATATGTTTTAGTAATATATCATGATGTGATGATTTTAATTTTCATAAGACAGATGGATGGAAAATTCAAGACTAACATGAATTGATGGGATGTTACAACATTTTTAAATTAATCATTTTTATCCAATAAAATAACAGACATCCTAATTGAAAATTTCATTTTCATTAGAAATATTTATTAGAATACAGTAAACTCCACTAAATTTTATAAACTTCAAGATTGATTTTGAATGAGAACTCAGTTAATAAGAGATGATATTTCCCTTATGATATTCCAATTATAGTATTTAGCTGATGGCGAATTTCTAAGAAGATGATAAAGTTGGATGTCCAAGATATTATTTATTGATGTATCCTACTAAATGGTATTTTATTTTATATTTATTTCCTGAAAAAAATAATGTTTTTATTAAATATTTAAATTTTTTTTCTTAATTTGTTACAATTTACCATTATGTATCATGATCAATATATGTCTTATATGAAAATAAAGTCCATATGTATTTTTTATTGTAAATTATCACCTTACCGAATAGTTTCCAATATACTATTAAATGCATTCGGGTTCAATAGAGAAAAAATTCAACCAAGTGGAATGTGTTGATTATATTCCATGTATATATGAGTAAAATAACGAGTCATCAAATTTTCCTAATTTAGGTCAAAAAGTTAGAAATATAACATCATTTACATTGATAGATATGTAGTTGAGAAAATACCACACATATGTTCAAATAAATATTAATTTTTCAATCCCTATGATGATTAATCAATGAAATACACTTAAATATTTCATTGAGGAAATCTCATAATGAGTCATTGATAATAAAAATTTGTTACTAAAAAAATTATGAACTAGTTTCTAGTTATGTTAGTTCATAATCTGATACATATTTTTAATATGATATAAATTTTCTAAATTATTTAAAAATTATTTTATAAATGTGTATCGGTAGAGATTTATTATAAATGAGTTTAACTATACAAATATTTTATGTTTTTATCTCGATGTCCTTTAAAGCATTCTATGTGATACCATACTGAAAATATAGTTGGTTATAATTGTCAGACTATTTATTATATGAATGGATTGGAAAAAAAACATAGTGGTACATTCACTATTGTATATCAAAGTTACCATGGAATATTGGTGGATATTATTATGTATAATTATAATGTGAGGGTTTTAGTGTTTTTTTTAAATATAATCATTTGTATATAAATAGGGGTATAAATAATGATTCATTAAAATTTTCTAATGTTAATTTCTCTTGGATTATCGATATTGGTGAGATAAAGTAACAACATCCTTTCACTTTTGTCTTCCAAAGAACAAAATAATATATTGTGTTGATAATACAATGTATGTTGGTCGGAGAGCGCAGAGGAAGAAGAATAACAGATAAAAGAAGAAGAAGAAATTATAACAAAGGAACCTGATGAAATAATGAAGAACATAGAATAATGATTTCTAGTTATTCTATTGATATTAATAAATTTAAAAAAATATATTATTTCTGATTATAATAAATGATTAGAATATTTTTTATATTAATAAAACCAAGGAATTTTTTTACAAACTATTGAGGAAGAGGTTTATTCTCAGTACCCGCTCTTGGTCACATGGTTCTCATTCTCCCTCAATGACACAAGGAAAAATTAAACATATAACATGCAAATTTTTTATTCAATTTTATCTTATACTAATATTAATTAACACATATGCTTTAATTTTTCTATGGATATTGAGGAATTAGAAATTATATAAAGTGATTTGGTCCTTGGACAGGACTGTACATTTATATCATGAATTAGAAGATGGATAGTAATATTCGTAATGATATAGAAACACTCATGTGGGTTTAATGAGGGAAAAATCTCATAAATTATACCATATATTATTCAGTTTATATGTTAAATTTTTTAATAAATATTTAAATATAAGTGAATTTAAATATTACATTAGTATCTCCCTAAAAAATTGGCCATAAATTATTTCGGGAATCCACATATTGATCTTAAAATAATTCTGATAACATGAATGATTACTTTAGATAAATATATTTAATTTTCCATTATCATAATATATATAAGTTTGTAATAATATATGATATATAATTCATCATATTATATATTCTTAAAAATGATTATGTATTATCATTGAGGATTTAATGAATTTTCCAAACCACTCTGAATTATCTTCTTTTCTACTATTGTGTGGATGAGTTACTCTATTATTCTATTAACAATAAAAAAAATACATATATTGTGTTTCGTGATAAATAGATAATATGGTGATAAGTGTCTCAATTTATTCATGTTTTTTAAATATGTTATGTTTATTCTACACATGAATTCTAAATTACAAATCAAGGTTTTGATCAAAAAACCTGCTACATTAGCTAGTGGTTTAAATGAAAATGATTTATCTAGAGACCAATTTCTATTATTATTTGTTTGATTACATTTGGTAATATTTAAATATTTTTTATTGTTATCAAAATTTCTATTTTGGGATAATTTTATAAGCTATAAAACCACAATAATTTGAGGAAATACATTATATGCTTGAAATTAGATTCTATACTCATGATTATACATTCAGTCATGTATGCGAAAATTAATATAATGAATAGTATGTTTATTATGACGACTGTGTTTATATATAAGATAATTGAAGGATTATTGGTTATTGAAAATTTAATTAACTAATTAAATCAAATTCTTGATTTAATTTGTGTATGTAATGTTTATGAATAGAATATTGTCATTGGTAAAATAATCATCAAGGCTATAATTATTGGTTAATATAGTTACCATAATATGAAATAGTTGAGGAATGGTTGACATAGTGTTTTATGATATTCGAGATCTAAACCTAAATGATGAAATTAGATTTAAGGAATTGTAAATATCTTTAAAAATATTATATATTATAAAATGTAGCAGATGTCCAACAAAACTATGGTTGTCATATATACTATGATTATAAAATACTGGTTTTCCATGCCATAGAATGTCATGTTTCATCCAACTCATATGAGGCTATTGTATGTTAGGATAATTCAATAAAATATCATGGAGGATAACTATTCATTAATATTCAATTACATAATCTAAGTTTAGATCAAATAATATATCATTTTAACTGTATTTTTATTATCAATTCATAGAATATTCTCTTTATCTATCTTTTATTAACTAAATTTAATCTCTACAATATAGGGTGAATGTGGGGAATAAGTGAGCGGTTGTATCATGACTGAGTAATAGATGGTTCATGGAATGCATCTCAGTAGCATGATCAAGTAATTAAGGATGTGGGGAATGTATCTCAATAGCATATCCATGATTCATGTTTTATATGAAAATTTATTAAATAAGACATTTTTTAAAGAAATATGTTATTTAAATCAGGACATTTGGGTGGACCAGACAAAAATTTATCTCACTATTTTTGAAACCACATAACTTGAGGAAGTTTTAATCTCCACGACTAAATTATTTTTATTTAAAACCATTTTAATTATTTTTAATTTCAAATTTTTATTAGTGTTTTAAATAACTAATTAATTACTTATCTATAAAAACTAAAGCTGATTTGGATAATTTCCACTAAATATATTTTTTCTATAAATCATACCTAATTAAAAAACCTACCATAGAAATTAACACAACAAAAACCACTGATAATTAAAGAAAAATAGTTGTTAAAAATATTATCATCCTGAAATGGAATGATTGAGAAAATAAAAAATAAAAATGAACATTAAATATTTAATGACTTACTATTGTGAATTGGTTCAAAAAAACCTCTATTCATTATAAAACAATTGAAAAACCCTATTTTTCATGTAGTGTATGATAAAAAAATATACCACACATGTTTTATAAACTCATTTATCTAAAGTATATATAGATTAGATTGATTTATTGAATAGTTAAAGTAAAAATGTGGTGGGACCCTTATCCCCAATGCAAATGAATGAATTTATTAATTATGGGGAAAATAAATATAAAATTGTGATCAAAATATTATAGTATTGTTTTTATAATTCAGAAGAGAATCATGGTGAATAGTGTTTTTTCCATAAATGACCTTTCTATTAAATTAATTGATCAAGAACAGGGTGAATACCTGTATGAATTAATAATATTTTTAGTAAGGGGTAGATGAAATATTGATATAATTTTCAGTGATGTAGTTAGTTTTATTGAAAATAAATAAAATTTTGGAGATAAATAATCTCACAGTATCATGTATATTGAAATATTTCCAAAGAATATTTTCAATAATTAAGTTTACATATGAGTGTTGAAATTAGTTTATAGAAGTATAATCCACAATATGGAAGAATATAAATATTATTACAATAAAATAATGGGTAATATATATAAGTCCCCATCCTTAAACATTAGTTTGTCATGAGTTTTAATAAAGAATTTATAATCATTCACATTGAGGATCATTTCAGGTTTCAGTTTATAGATAATTTGGACCTAAATATTAAATTACATATCAAATATTATAAATTAGACACTTCTAGTATATCAAATTCCTTATAATAATAAAACTCTTCAAATAAAACATAAATTCATTTCTTGATTAAAATCATTATGAATTCATCGTTTCTCTTACCCTTCCTCATACGCCGTGAAAAAAAATTTACAAAAAAATATAGGATGAGTATGAGAATCTTAGTAAGGGATATAAAATAAGGAAATAAAATATTCATCCATAAATACATACAAATCAATTAAATCATACTTTTTAGTTATAAAACATAACCTCTTTAATATACTTGATGAAATCATAAGATTTATGAATAACTCAAAACATTCAAAAATCCTAAAGGGAACTCGTGGTATCCATAAAATACATTGTATCTTTAAAATATACATAGGGAGTAACCTTCATGGTTACGTTTGGAATACCGATCACAATATATTCCCTAAATCTCATAGTGGAAACCTTAATGTTTACCTTTGCCACAATACCCAATGAATTGGAGAGAAATCATGGGCTCACCCACCCTCAGCTTATCACGGAACCACCCATATACATAAACAGCTCCCGAGAACCATAACATAATAATAAATGATAAACCATACATAAAGGTTAAATAACATTTATACATTGAAATCATAACATATCATTTCAATATATTGAAATATTCAATCAATTTACAAAACAAATAAAAAATTTTATAAAGATAATTTTTAATCAAAGTGTCTCATACCACTATGAAACTATTGAAAGAAATTGTCATTGTAAAACATTTATGTACAAATAAATACATTTATAAAAACGATTTTTAAAACATGGATATAAAAGTGAATGATTTATAATAATAAATAAATAAAACAATAAAGCTTGTTTTTTAGTTAAAAATTTTCTTACGACATGAGAAAAACATGAAAAATAATTATTAAAGAGTATCATTAAACAATCATCAAATATCATAAGAATATACTTATTCAAGATATGATGTGTCAAATGATTTTTATATAAACCTTATAGGATAATTAAAGTTAATAATATCAAGATATGATTCAATAAAAGAAGATTAAGACAAAATCCATTATAAATATCATATTAAGGATAAATAAATGACATAATTATGTGTTAAAAAACTAAATACACCCAATATATGTGGTTATTCAGTGTAAAATAATCATAGGTTATTCCCATAGATTATTGGAAAAACAAAACCAATGACATGAATAATTAACTTAATAAATAGATATTCAGCTAATATTTCTATTAAAAAGATCATATAAATGACATAAGAATTTATCAATGAGGTGATTATGTGTTTCAAAAATATATCAACATAGTGGGAATTGGAAATTAAAACATAAATTAATAAATATTGATTCCACACATAATTTGTCACAATTCAATCAACGAAGTATGTGTAAAACCCAATGAGTTGAAATTGAGTTTTAAAATTCCCCTACAAAGATCATTTGGATAATAAAATAGACCAATTATGTGTATTTAATATAATTACACATAAATAAATTACAAATAATATATAGGATATAAAAATTTATTTCTCACATAATTAATACAGGATATAATCAAGTGGTAGAATATTAACCCAATGAATGGAAATTGGTTAAGATGTTCCCTAACCTTGAGTCCAAATCACTATGTATATTCCTTTTTTTTCATGAATAATAAACATAAGATAATTTATATTTGTTTTAGAGCCTTTTTCAATTTTATAATTCACTATTATTTCACCTATTACCACATTAAAACAATTACTTAATTTGATAAGCTCATATCAGTTGTTTTGTCGATATTCAGTACTTAATTCGAAAATAATAATGTTTTGATATAAATTGTCCATGAGTCATAATTAAATCATCTCCAGAATATTATTAATGATTTAAATATGAAATATATACATTATATATGTATTTATACTTGTCCATAACAATTGGAGATAAGAAATTAAATGCACCATTTATGGAGACAGTAGGTCGTACGCAAACATGAATGCTACTTCCATTTCTTTCTCATATTAGAGGAATGAAAAAAAATGATAAAAATGTATATTATAATACATGTATTATATTTATGTCATTTATGTATCATATTTTTAATAAATAAATCTTTTATATGATCCATGTATGGCATGAATGAGTCATAAAACTTTGAGGGGGCGGTAGTCCGCACTTCCTCAAATGAAATTATAATATTTACATATTATGGAATTAATAATGTTATGTTGTAAATAAAAATTAAATAAGAAAGTAGACAATATAAATTTAATATATATCATATATAAATATAGTTCCATAATAATGGCAACCATGAGAGGTGGGAGGATAAAATTGAACAATCACAGTTTCGTGAGGCTGTAGTTCACTAAAAACAGAAACAATATGTTCGTATCCATTAAATGGAGGTGTGCGTAAGTGTTTTTTGAAAACGTATCATAAAAAAATCCTATAATATTGAGGATACTATTTTTTATGAAATCATTGAATAATAAGAGAATAGGTAGTAGAGAAGGATAATAAAGGGAAGAAATTTTAGAGAAGATGTTGCCTCTAAATCAGGTAACTGGATTTTATTTAAGCCAAAAGGCTTTCATAAATTGAATTTTTTCCATGTTAAGGATTATTGGAGAAATTTAGGTATGTTTGGAGATTATTTGAGTATATTTTGTACATGTTTAGGGGGCTTGAGATGTGTGACTAAGTGGGTAGTGGTGGTGTACTTTTATAAGAGGGAGGAGGGGTACATTAAGAATGTCTTGAAATATTAATTTATCATAAATTTATTTTTGACTTATAAATGTTTAAAAATGATAAATTTATATTATAAGTTGATTATGGGTATAGATAATCTCAATCAATAGTTTTTAGGCAATATTATGTCACAAAATTAACCTTTTCTTTTACCTTTAACCCTTAATTAAAAACACTAACTCTTACCATGTATTCATATATTTTCATAATATATGGTCACTATAGTTACTATAAAATTACAATATAACCCCAAGTGGATAATTATTGAAAATTTTAACATTATATAAGTATGTTTTCAGAATATTAGATTTTTAGGACTGTTATATAATTTAATAAAATAGAATTTTTGTTTAAAAAGTCATTTTTGTCGATTTTGACTCTATTTAATAATTTATCTTTTTTAAAGTCATAAAATATTGATTCCATCGAAAAAAAGAAATAACTGAAATATTATACGTCAAAATAATCCATAATATTAGTAAATGTAATCAAAATGTTCAAATTACATTTATTTTAATATTTATAATATCATTTATTTTAATCTCCCATTAACAAGGTAATCACTACATCATCATTGTTTCATAAATAAGTTTATTTATTTAATGAATAAAAATAAAAAATAAAATACCATGATTTTAGAAATATATTTATATTTTATAAGAAATTTTTATAGTCAATGTGATCAGTTATATAACCCAAATTAAAATTATTTTAGTTAGGGGAAATATTCTTATGTTATATTTCTTTTTGTCTTTAAAATAAATATTATAAAAGCTCATTATCACTCCCTAATGGATCCATAGAGTCCTAAAATAAACCCAAGGATTCCCATGGTATGAAATATCTCATAAAATAGGATTAGGACATGTGTTATGGTAGTTTTATATTAGTATAATATTATTTTTTACTCTTATTTACTATATCTACCCTTTAAACATGGTAATTAAAAATAATTATTGAATTAATTATTCATAATTTACAAAAAATAAAATGTACTTATTTAATGAACATAGAAATTATGATTCCAAATATAAAATAAATTTTTCCAAATTTAAATCACATAATTTTTAGAAATTAATTTAAAATTTATTCCCATTGTCAGTACTAAAAAGCATGGTTTTTAAAAGTAAAAACTATCAGAAGATTGTCATGTTTTTATTTCCATTTTAATTTTTAAATTACATCCAATAAAAAAAATTAAGTTAAATTATAAAACCCTAATCCAATTACACTTTAAACCCAATTAAAATGACAATTGATCTATATAAACACAATAGTTGAAAATGTTGTATGTTTCGCTCTTTATTAAAAATGAACTTTACCTTAAAATTACCAAAAATTTAACCAAATTAAATTTTGATGTCATGATTATAATGAAGAAGTTAATTTTGTAAAATATAACGTATTAAAGTGATAAAAACAATATTTATAAATGGGTTTCCTTAAAAAGGTGGTAAAAATACCTTTTTAAAATATATGAGTATTTTATGCTAAAAAATGAATTCATTCTCATTTTAAGCCACTTATCATTATTGGATAAATGTAAAAAAATATAAAAAAACATGTATAATCCTAATAAAGTTAGTTATATTCATTTAATAAAATTCAACCTCTAGGCATTAACATCTATAATAATATTTTTATAATATTTCATGATATAAGTCAATGTTGTGTGCAATGTAGGATATCAGATAAACCCGTTGTTGTGTGTCACATATGCTATCGAAAAAAGTTTCCACTTTAAAATAAAATTAATTTTTTATTAATAAATATTAAGAGATATGATAATTTATTATTCTATAAATACTTGGGTCATTACAATAGATATTGAAGAGCTATAATCATTGAATATCAGAGAAAATAGAGTAAAGATTTCAAGATATATAAAATCTATCGATTAGTAAGATAACCATATTTCAAGGACATGATCTAGGGTTTGAGTGATATTATCTACATCTTTGAATGATGTGGAAAAAATGGTTGAAGGAAAAATTTTATTGTTTTACAAAAAAAAATTGGTCATATATGAAAACGTATATAAATTTATGGAAAACCCATCAATGTGGAGGTTGAAATTCATTTGGTATAATATGTAATTAAAATAACATCGATGAAATATGAAATTAAATTAATTTTTTTATTAATTATATTTACCTAAAAGAGTTCAAAAAAGAAGAAGATATGTTTTATTACAATGGTAATGTTGTAAAATATTTTTAATACTGTTTTAGTAATTTTTCAGATGTATTTCAGAATTTTTTGAGGTGTTTCTATTATGATTAAATATGGTCAAAAATAAAAAAAATATTGTGAGATCATATCATTAATTCTATAATCATTGGATCGAATAGAAAATATTTATAAATGCTGAAAATCTCAGACGTGTCTTGATTTTCTTTATAAATTCAACTATTTGGTAAGAATTTGTTTCTTTTGTATAATACTTCAATGTAAATTGTAACACTATTGAAATAATTAATTTTTTATGATAATATGACTTATATTAAAAATATAAGGCTTTAAGGATGAATAATATTATTTATGGAATTCATTATGAGGATACTAAGACTTCCAAAAACTGGATTAGATATTTGATATAACAAGGATTTTTAAAAATAATATGTATGAATATTTGAATAAAACATTCATTAAAAATAATAATAATTTTTGATGAAAATCATGTATTAATTTCAATGAAATGTAATAAATTTAAAAGACTGTATAAAATTTTTTATAGACATATGACTTTTGAGTTGACAAAATATAGAACAAGAATTATCAACACCATATGCACCGACGACTTTACATAAGGTTGTATAATAGTTTGATATTGTCTTCTAGACATTGATTTTGGGTATGAAATTAATCCTAAATAATGGATAAATGGTAGAATATTAAAAATTTGAAAATTATATGAAGTCATAATAATCTAATAGTATGAATAATTTCTTACAAAATATTTTTAATTTGATGAAAATAAGAAAATTGAGGTAATTTTAGGTTCTTAAAAAAATTTATCAAAATTTTTTATGATATTTTTTCTCTTCTATATTAATTATATAATGGGCTGAAATAATTTTAAATAATATATGAAATTAATAAAATGATGTTTTTTAAGAGAAAATCATATTTTATCATTATCATATTGATCATTCATAAACTAATTATCATAACTCTATATTTCTCATTGATTCAAGATTCATTAGATTATAGTTGAATGATAAAAAAATGATTGGATATCACTCTTCCATTAATATGTTATTTTCAAATGAATATATCTAAACATTTACGTTGGTAATCAAAATTAGTTATTTTTTTATTATGATGATGGAAATATGTAGTCTTTATAACATGAAAAAATTTATTACTAATTAATAAAATTTATTTACAAGATAAAATCTATGATAATAAGGATATCATTGTAGGATGTATTGTTGATGAAATATTGTTTCATAAAATGAGGAAATAATAGATTAAATAAATATATATTTTAAAATTGACGTTTCTTATGTTGTGTATCATGGTTTTAAAAATAACAAATGATCAAATATTTTGGGTTTAAATGTTAAGATTATAATGTGAGGGTTTCAGAAGAATTAAACAATATCATATTACTGGAAATCATATGTCAAAATCAATCATTATATAAGAGAAGGTGAATTTTAAAAAATGTGACTGATTATATATTTTTTTATAAATTAGTGAAGAATGAGTAATTTAGAATATATACTTGAAATTTTGTTAAAAGAGTGTAAAAAATGCTTGAGAAAATAAATTATTCTTTGTTCCTCTAAAAGGAAATGATAAATAATAAATTTAAATGATATTTTTTTAATTATACAGGAAAGGGTGTGAAGAAAAAATACACATGGATAGTTAGTGAATAAATTTTATGGAGTATTATGAGTTTAATATGTTTAATGATGTGTTTATTTCCCTAAAATACAGTTATGTAAGTATTTCAAATGCATTAAAATGAGAAAAGAATAAAAAATAATGGATCTCATACAGAAATGTTCTTACACACTTACTGTTTCTATATATAGAAATATAAATACACTTGAGAGGAGAAGAGTGAGAAAATAATACTATTATCGAGGTAAGTGAATATTTAATTATTATTTAAAATGATGTTTACTTAGTTTTATTAATTATATATCGATAATAAAGAAGAATAAACTATTGTGTATCCATGTTTCTATGAAACTGAGTGTTACTGGAGTTTAAAATAGCATGGTATAAATGATGGAGAAAAAGAATGTGATATGTAGGTACTTTTATTGAATATTAATTTTTTTAATTATTTTATTATTTAATCAGGAATAGATCAAAAATAGGTTATAATGAATATTTAGAAGCTATTCTATGAATAAATAAAATTATTCATGCTTGTATTCTTAAATATTTTAAGATAGTTAATGAATTTATGTTGAGGAAGAATATTATATTTTGTTTATAATATTATATCTTCTTTAATCTTGTAATATACTCTAAATTAGTGGTTGGAGTTTAAATATTAGTGTGACCTAAAATATAGAAACTATAGGATGAATTTTTTATTTATTTGTTTAATACAGTGAACACCCACCTCTGTTATATTGTGAGAATTATTTTAGGGTGATATCTAGAAGAATAATTGTAATTTAGGGATATAATTATAGTAAAAAATCAATGACATGTGATCACTATATATCACAACAAGGTGTAGTATTGTCACAAAAACTAAAAAATAATAATAACATCTATTATATTCACTTTTTTTGAATTCCATGTTTTATTTTTAGTGGGATTGAAGAAAATACATCTATCTCTTAACAAGTAATATTGGTTCAAAAAATGAAGGAAATATTAAATTAATATTTTAAATATGAAAAAAATCAACATATTATTCAACCATAGGTTCTTACATAGAGACATTGTCACTAAAAAAAGTTTTAGTAGAAAATCATTAATCAATTCTCCATTTTTATTAGCTAGAGTTCATGGTATATAATATAAAATAGTTTTGTAACTATTATAATGGGGATGAAATGAAATTGTATCCTTGAGTAGGAAACACCCTAAATCACACTTCTCTAAATTAAAATAATTTTATATTTCGTAATTACAAACAAATAATTATACTATACATTTATAGATTTTGACATGAACATCAATCCTCTAAAATAAAATAACATGTCTATACTAGATGTGACGCCTTAAAAGTGATTGGATCTCATTTTTTTAGTGAAGTCATCAAATTCATATAAATATTTAACTAATTTACAGGAATGTTGGTCTATATAAATTTTAAACTTATTTGATCTTTCATAGAATTGAATTACATAATTCCAAACTAAGCCTTCCTAGATCTCAACTACCAGTATATAAGTGATTTATCTAAATGCACATAAAAATTTATCTAAATTTCATATTATTCCTCTTTATTCCAATATCTTATTCTTAAATACTATATATAAAAAGAAAATATCACTAATCACTTTCTCATACATAAAAATAATATTTCTTCAATGAATTGGATCTACTATTTAGAATAACAACACTGTCCTTTTCCAATTATTCAACATTATATAGTGAATTATTCCTCTAAATAGTAGAACCATATTCTCTAAATTGTCTGTGATTTTATTATCCATCTTAATTTTTATATTTCAAAATTTTCCAATTATATTTCAATTTTAATTTATATATAGAAAACCGACACAAATTATAGTTCTATGATCAAAATATCATTATCTCAACTATATCATGTAGGATTTCACCCTTGATCTGATAATATTACATTCTAATAATTCAATATGGCCAGTTGTATTCTTAAAGTACCATAATAAAAAATCAATCATGGTAATAATATATTATATATTCTCTATAGTTTATTACTAATATAATCACATTATAGTATATACTGACTTTATTTCCATGAGACTCTTTATTATTATTCCTAAAATATTAAAAAAATTATTTAAAATATTTTCAATTCTGTATAAATATATGTTAAATCAATTTTACAACAGTGTGGAACATTTAATTCATGGTGGTAACTATTTATTTTAATGCCAAAATTAGCATACTGTGGAATTTTATTTATAAATTTCATAATAGTATGATATTCTACATCATCTTGTAAAGATTATCATTAAATCCTCGAAAAGTAATCAAAATTATATTTTTTTATTTAATTAATTAAATTAATTACTATAAATTATCAAATTTTATTTCATCTTATTAATAAATATCTATTTCCTCAAAAAATAAATCTACATATAATTAATATATTATCTCATGTATCTTAGTAAGGATTTTTACTTTTCCTCACTTCCATATTTGAGGATTAATATGTAATTTTTTTTAGTATTATGTATGACATATGATTTTTGTCTTTTACATATTTTGACTTATTCTATTTAAATGTGTTTTGAATTCATTCAATTATATTATAGGTCAATGTAATATATTTCCCTCACTAATTTTAATTTTTTTCATCAAATCTATATATTACACTTTATAAAAAATAAGTCACACTTACTAATGTATATTAATAAATCCCATAGATATCATCCATATTATGTATGAATTATTCTATTTTCAAATTTCATATATTTTCATTAATTATACAAATTTATCATCTTAAAAGGAAAATATGTATATAATAAACACTCATAAAATTGTTATCTTTAGTAAACTCATGAAAATATATTATTTATATAGTTATATCACAATGCATTATCAATTTTAATGTTTTTATGAATGCATATATATTATGTATAATCCCAAAATTTGTGAAATTTATTTAAAAATAATTCAAGTCGCCTAATGAAATATTGAGTCTCTTCAAATAAGCATTGAGCAATTGTAATGATTTTTTTAATATCTAATATTTAGTTTTCTATTTATTTAATACCATTGTATATTAAAATATATAAGAAAAAATAATTTTTGTGTTTCTATATAGATTCAATATGACACCTTGATATTTTATGAAATATCTTCTCCAAATAAATTTAATTTCTTCAACTGCTTTTTTGACTTGCCAAACATAGTTTTAAAAAACCAAAAAGTTATTAACAATATTATTTAAACATGATTGTTATTACATTGATGTTAATCGTGGTGGATGAAATAGGAATAAACTAAATTTAAATATTATTTTTAATGTTTTTATACATGTAAAAAAAAATGATAAAATATTTGATTATTTTTTGTAAAGTCATTATATGTTTTAAAAATAATATTTTTTCACAAAAAGATAGTATTTCTTTTTGTAAAAAATTATTGAAATAATATTTTATTAATATTATTTAATTTATTTTAAAATATTAAAATAATTTTTTAAATATACATTACAAAATTTCTTTAATGATATTTTTTATTATTTTTAATAGAAGATTAATTTTTCTATGGATAGTAAAAAATAACAGTTTTTATTGAAAACCATATTTGCATTTAATGAAATTATAATGATAATTATGTTTTAAAATGATCTCAAAAGTTAAAATTTTCAAATTATATATTTATTAATACAAATTATATGATTTTATTCAATTTGATAATTTATTTTTATATATCTTTTTTTAAACTTGTGAACATTCTCTCTTTGGAAAACCACGTTCTCATCATGTTTCTAGGTTTAATTTTAAATTATATTATTAAAATTATATAAAGGAAATTTTAGAAAATGGATTCCATATTTGGAAAAAAAAATCTAAATTATATAATTATTGGAAAAATATTATTGGTGGAAATTAATATGAAAACAGTAAAAAATTATTTACCATTGTTAAGGATAGAATCTCTTTACGAGTATTTAAACTAAAATGATAATTTTTCAAATGACCTAGAATATTGTACATATCCCATTTTATAAACATATTTAGACCTTATATCATATATTTTAATATAATTACCCATTTATTATCTTTCTAAATTTTGAAGACCTGGGTACACATTATCTTTAAAAGAGATCCTATTGTGTCTTCTCTATAACTTATAAAAGGACACCCTCTCTCCTCACCATTTCACACTTCCTAAACCATATGGTTCTTCCAATACTTACCCAAATAAATTCCCTAATCATCTATATAGATTTTGGATCCCCATAACTGATTATTAATCCATCCTAATAAGGTATTAGGTATAACCCAAAGGAGGTTCTCTAACAAAGTTGTAATATTCATAAACCATTGGTTTTTATTTTATTTCTTTTCTACTACTTCAAATAATATTAAAATATTATAAAATAATAACAAAATATATCCTATATAATGAGATTAATATATTTTCATGTCCTACTGTATATCTAATTCCACCTCTATAAAATTGGAAATGAAACTTTTGATTACATGTACGGTGGACTACCGCCTTGCGATTAGATGTCTTTCGTATTCCATAATCATCATAAGAAGATGTATATAATGATAGGTTTAATATCTATATATGAATTTTATGATATTATAAGTCTTTTTAAATAATCATTTCATATATGAATTCTAAATCATAATTCGATGGGGGATACGATAACATCATTTGTTTGTACGGTGGACTATCACCTCAAGAAGCGATGTGATTCATTTTCTCATAAACTATGTTCATATAAGGAAATTAGTTTAAATTTAATGAATATATTATATATATATGATATATACATATGATTCTATTATTTTAATATATTATATACTATTCATTCTTACAATCCATCAAAAAGATGGTAACATCCTTCACTCATATGTATGGACTACGATCAACCTGAATGGTGTATTTTATTTTATAGCTATAAATTTTATATATTGCAGTAAAGAAATATGTAGGATTATATATGATTTTAATATCATTTTTAAAATTATATAGATAATGTAACCATGATAAATATAATAGTTCTGAAAACAAAAATTCAAAACTTGAATGATAAAAATAACCGTTATTACCCAAAATGTGATTTATACATGGATTTTTTTTTAAAAAAAATGAATAATAAAAAGTAATAAGTAAATAATATATGGTATTATATATATTATTAATATTAATTAATATATTTATAATACAATTATATTTATTATAAAATAGTTTCATATTTATAAGAATGAATTTTATACATAAGGTAAGAGATTTTGGTATCATTTTGTCTTCAGAGGGACACATGTTTTATTATACAATTATATTCTTTTATGTGGTGTAAATACAACCCCAATAACATATAATAAAATTTATTTATTTAATGTAATGATATTTGATGATTCATTTAATTTTACTCATTATTGAGGATTATGATTCCATCTAACCAATGTTTTATGGTTTTATGATACAATCTCAGTGTTTATCTAGATTGCTTATGTTTATATATCCTTTGATCAAATCACATAAACCATCTCTCAAGAAACTCATGAATTTTATTATATTCTATTTATGTGAAAATAATTAATGTTAACCATTAATTTAAAACTATTAATTTATTTAATATTTCAAAATAATGTTATCCAGAATAATCAACTCTATTTATCTCTTCAGTAGACAACCCATTTTTTTCCATATTAATGTTTTCTTCAATTTTTTTCAAAAAATTATCCATAATTTTCTAAAATAATTATGAAATAAATGTTTTAAACATTTTTGATATATAAATAACGTAATCTTCATGTTGTTTTGAAACAAAATCTCATCTGGAATTTACTAAAAATATGAATGGATTATTTGGTTTTTAACACGTAAAGCATGAATGGTATTTCCCACTAAAACCACCAATCAATGTTTTTGTTTTATTTAATATTATCCCCCTTCAAATAAAATTAAAATATTTTAATATAATAACATGATAATTCTTAGATAATGATATGTAATTCTCTTAATTTCCTACCATATTTATATATACACCTCCATAAAATGGGAAATGAAACTTTTGATCATTTGTATGGTGGACTACCGACTTGTGGTCAGATGTTATTTGAATACCATAATCATCATAAAAATATGTATATAGTGATACATTTAATATATATATATATATATATGATATGTATGATATTATTAAACTTTTGAATAATTGTATCACATATTCCATCTCAATCTCAATTCGATGGGGGATACAATTACATCTTTTGTGCACAACGGACTATCACCCCAATAATTAGTGTGATTCATTTTCTCAAAAATTCTTTACATTGAAGGAAATTAGTTTAAATTTAATAAATATATTTGATATATATGACATAAATATGAATCATTAATTTTAATATATTATATAACATTCATTCATTCAATATATCTGGAAAATGGGAACATTATTCATTCAAACGTATAACCAACCGTCTTCAAGAATAATGTATTTAGTATTCTATCTATAAATTTTATAGATAATAATAAATAAATAAATATTATTTTATATTATTTTTTAACATTCTAGAGATTATGGAACCATGATCAATGTAATATGACTAAAAATAACAAATAAAAACATTCATGAAAAATATAACAGTTAATAAACAAAAAGTATTTTTTACATGTAATTTTTGTTAAATAAATAATAAATAGTAATAAGAAAATAATATATGGAATGATACATAATAGTAAGAATAATTAATATATTTCTAGTAAAATTATATATATTATGAAATAGGTTTAAATTTTATAGAAGAATTTGAGACATAAGGTAAGATATTTTTGACTCATTTTTTCTTCATAGGGACATACAGTTTATTATGTAATTACCTTCTTTTACATGGTGTAAAAACTACCCAATTAACATGTCTTATATTTTATTTATTTATTGTAATAATATTTCATGTTTCCTTTAATTTTACTCATTTATGTGGCTTATGATTCAATTTAACCAACATTGAACATTTTTTCTGATACTATCTCATTATTTATCTGAATTTCTTATATTTATGCATCCAATGATGAAATAAAAAGATCCATATATCAATAAACACATTAATTTTATTCTCCTTAGTTTATGTTAATACTACTAATGTTTTTACTTTATTTTGAACTATTAATTTTCAGACAAGTTCAAAATAACATTATTAAGAAAAATCAACTTTATTTATCTATTCAGTTGAAAAAAAATTTTCTTCCATATTAATTATTTCTACATATTTTTTCAAAAAAGGTCTTAAAATTATTTAAATTCATTATTTAATAAATGTTTTACCCATGTTTTAAATATAAAAAACATAATATATATGTTGTTTTTGAAAAGAATTCTCATTTATGATTTACTAAAAATGTGAATAGATTATTTTGTTTTTAACATGTACAACGTGAATAATATTTCCCTACGAGCACCACCAATCATTGATTTAATGATTACATTATATTTTTTCAAGTGTATTAAAAATAAAGAAATTTTATTTTTTTTATTAATTTTTATTTTAAAAATTTATATTCAAAGTGAAAAGGGTATTTTCCTCAAAAAATGTTCCATGCAATATTTGAGAATAATTTTCAATATAAGATGACATCCTTTGATGTTACTTAAGATTTAATAGGGTTATTATCCATTTATATAATTCTTTCTATTTATCTAAATGGTTTATTATTTTGATTACATGATTCTTTTGAGACCCAATTCTTTATCCATGGTTTATGTTATTATGAAATTATTATAAAACAAGATTAATTTCTATAGATTTTTGTATTAAGAAATGTTTATGAAACCAATTAAATTTTATGGGTTTGGATATAGTCAATGATCAATTATGTTGTGGAACACATACATGTATTTTTTATTATATGTCATGTGGGACCTATATCTCCCTCCAATTCATTACTTATAGGTTGATATCTCTTCAGATAAAAAGGAAAAGCATGGGAAGTGAACCCAGTTTAGTAATAAAATTTTTCCAATATAAATGTCTTGGGGGTGAACCTTGACAACTACTTTTGTTTGGGGAGCGAACTCATTCCACTATGATATTTATTAAATTATACTTGAATAATAAGATAATAATATTTATTCTTATGATTATACCAAAAATTAATTCCATACAACAATGCTTTGTTATCATAGATCATATTCTTTGGTTCAATTCTAATTAATTTCTAATGAACTACAATGATTTATTCCATGACTAATGTTTATGACATATGATACAAAGGGTGTGGTTTTCAAATTTTATTCTCATGTTCTCATATTCTTATGGTTATGTTATGTTAATATCTACCTTATTTACACATAATGGGAATCAAATATCACCCTTTATTATGTTATCTACCCCATGTAATGAATAGAGGTTTTATGTATGATAAGACTAACAATTTTATTACATAATAAGAAATTATTGTGATAAAATATAATTCAACTATGAACCGTTTGTTTTTGTCTCCAATTTTCTAATGGAAGCAGACCAAAATAGTTCCTCTATGGGTTATTATGTAATTTTGTGAATATCCACATATTAATATCTTATATCAAAATATGGGAAGTGAGGGCCCTTATGGTTGGTATTATATAAGGTTGTAGTTAATATTTATAAATAAGTATAAAAAAATATTGTATGTCGTGTGGGATATTTCTGAGGATATGTCTAGATATATGAGTAATGAAATGATTAATGATAATTTTAAAGTGTAGGAAAATATCATTAAATTTTGATGAAGGATAGAGTTAGTGGTTTACATTAAATTACATCAATTTCTTGATAATTAAAGTGTTTATTGATCTAGAATAAAGGTACATAACAGTAATAACTCTTAAATGTGTGCGTTGATGTAGACTAAATCATCCCTTAGTTCATGATAATTGCACCTTGTACACACCAATTCTGATGTGGTATATTCTTTTGAAATCCAAAAATTCTCTATGAGCCATTATGAAGGATTTGAATAATGTACTATGTTAATCCTATAGTATCCAATATTGAAAATATAGTGTCATGATTTAGGAAATATATAAGTTATATTTTATCATTGTGTGGTTCACCTATATGATTATTGTTTCTTACAAAATTATTTTTGATTTTTGTAAATGGGTTAAAGCTGAAGGAATCAAGGTAATTGTGAGTGTGATGGGAAATGAAATATATTCCTCCTAAAAATGTAATTGTTATAGTCTAAAAAATGAAAAATTTCATTGCAGTTCTCACACAATGTCTTCAATATATGAATAATTTCGATATTCAAAACGATACAAATAAGAAGGACATATAATCAAGTCCTTCATGAGGTAATGTAAACTATATTTTTCCCTATATTGATACACTAGTTGATGTTAAATTCATAACTACCATTGAAAACATATTTTTAGTTCTCCAGTTCTTCGATAATTAATAACTCATTATGGTTTTCTATAATTTGGAAGGTGACGCTGACAAATGGTGGACTATTATCATAAATAATTCTCAACATGATGAAGTTGACTCTATTGATTGGGATGAGTTTGTGAACCTATTTTTTAATATGTACATTTATAGAATTAATCATTTAAAAATGGATTATTAATTCCTTGAGTTAAAATATAATGATGATGAATCTATTATTTCCTACGGGGAATATTTTATAGGACCTATGATGAATGCATATAGTATTATCACTTAACCTCAATATAACACTTAATAATACATTAATGGTTTAAAATGAATTCTATAAAATGTGTTATCCTTAAGAAACTTTGATATGAATGAGGAAATTATTCTTTATTCAATCTATGTTGAAATAGAAATTTAGGGTACCCATCAATCAAATTGTTTTGAAAGGAAATAAAATATTTAATTTTATAGAAACTCTAAAAACCTTAGACAAAAGAAGATGAGGTTTCCTTTATGCTCAAATTTTTGATAAAAACATTGAGGAATTTTCATGAATCATACTGGTAAATGATTAATTTTTGTAATTGAAGGTAATTATGAAATTTATTACCAAAGATAAGGGAATAGGTCATATAATGATACAAATAGAGAAATATCTTCATATAATTCCCTACCAATAGTTAATTGTTTAAAAATCATGGTGTTTGGGATGTATGCAAACCAATGCCCAAATATGAATGTTAATGATGATGATCGACATCAATAACCACTTAATCGAATGGAAATAGTTAAATCCCATGTGATCACTATTTATAATGATGGTCTTGATTATAATTTAGTGAAAGGTACACTTACAATACACTCATGAAATACTAATTTCTTATTTCAATATGGATCTACACATTCTTTTATATGTAAACAATTTTCCATGTGAGATCCAACCCAAAAAAACAATAATTAGAAGTGAAAACCCATAATGTATGAGGATCACATCTAATGTTTATGATTCATCTATTATATAAATTCAGGAGAATGTTATTTTTGTAAATATTATCATTCTTCTTGATTATATCTCTACATAAATAATATATTTATTACTGAGAAAGGTATTCCAGGTTTTATGTTCCAAACTAACCTATTATAGTTTATTGGTGTGATGATAGTTATGAAATTATGAAAGAATTCATATATGTTTTTTTTGTTTTGATTCATATTCAGTAATGGGATTTATCTATGATGATGGGGAGGAAAATCAACATCAATGATATTCCTATTATGTTTGCATTTTTTATGTCTTCCTAGAAGAGATTCATAGTCATCGATAAAATCATGATTTTGAGTTTAAAAAATAACACATACCAAGTGCCACACCGATTTCAATGATTATATACATAATTTCCACAATTGAGTTGTATGAATTAAATAAAAAACTCCATGTGAACCTTAATAGGGAAATATTTCATCCATGTGTATCACTTTAGGGGTAACCAGTTCTTTTTTTTGTTAACAAGAAACATTTATCAATGTAAATATGCATTAATTATCAAGATATGAATAGTATCAATATCAAGAACATGTTCCTCTATCCCGTATTGATGACTTATTTTATAAACTGGACAAATCTAAATACTTCTCAAAGATTGACCATCATTCTCGAAATCATTAATTGATTATAATTATTGATGATATACCCAATATAACATTTTGTTCAAGGTGTAAACACTATAAATATATAGTGATTCAAATTGGTATTACCAATTCCACTGTTATCTTCATGTATTTAATAAATATAGTCTTTATAGATTACTTTATCCCTTTTTGGTAGTCCTGATAAACTATATTTTCATTTATTCAATGTGCAAGGAGGAGATCCATTATCATATTAGAATTTCACTAAAGACCCTAAAGTGGAAGATACTATATTCAAAATTAAAAAACTATGAATTTGGGTTACTATTTTGAAATGAGGTGCGTTTTATGAAAGAAAAAAAATCCCAATGGATAACAACTAATTGATTAAGGTTATAGAGGGTTTCATGCCAGGTTCACCAATTTTGTTTTATCTTGAGAAACATCATACCTGGGACGAGATTAGTCCCATGGGGACTGGTACGTACATCTTTATTATATTGTGAAGAAGGTTCCATTGTTGAGTGTCTCATCTGGTGATTCTAGGGTTTTAAGTGTCTGTGAAATCGGTCCATGTTAGGTATGATGTCCTTGGATGGTCTCAAATAGGATTATTTGTGCATCTAGAAACACCACATCCCTATTATCCATGATTCTGGACCTTCTTTCAAAGGTACGTGCTTGTTGGATGATGATTTGGATAATAAAACATAGTGACTCTATTGGTCGAGAGGATGGGAGGTCAGGCAGATCAAACCATTTTGGGGGGATTTATTGCCTATTTTGAGAGTATGTTATAGATTTAATCTATGTTCATATCTATGTGAATCCATAGTTCTTTCCCAAGAATCTGTTCACAGGATACTCTTAAGTTGCAAGATCGATCATAGATAAATGAAGGTCTAGAACCATATGTATGTATATGAGGTTCTCTATTGATAAGGATACATATATGTATTCGACGTTATTAATTAATGTTACCCCTATGTGGATATATTAGTAATTCCTATTTTCTTTCTAAGACATCATGAGTTTAATCCCTAGGGTTTTGTTCTCTAGATTCTATTTTCATCTAGTGGATTTGAGAAATATTACAATGTTGGGGTTGAATTGATAAAATGATATTCTTATATATCCTCATGAGAGGAATCAGAGCGCACATTGTTTGGTGCCTCTTAACCAGGAACATCCCCTTTTAAGGACTTGTGATGAGGACCCATCCATACATTTTAATGTCACACAACAAGGATGTTTAGGCATAAGGTTCCTCATCAAGGATTGATGTAATAATTATGCTGAGCTAGGATAAGGTACCCAGAAGCGGTATGGTCTTCGGGGTAAGGGTGACCCTCTCAGGGATATGGCCCAAAAACATCATGTAGGATTATGATGTCGAGTTTGGACCTCAGAGAGGATTCATATGTATCTCAGTAATTTGGGAATAAAATACCTCATAGATCAATAATATGGGGCTTATTCATGGATTCATTGTTGAGTCAATAAGGTTTCCTTATTAATTTTCCATTCCTCTATGTTTTGAAAATCACAAACACTCTATCTTAAGGAAAAATATATTTTCCATATGATTTATCTTAATAAGGAAAATTTTCCTTCCCCATGGAAATTTTATCATTACATATGTTTTCATTACGCATTTTATAGTTTCTCTAAATCTAACTCTTTATTCCTAAGGGAAAATAGAGTTACACATTTAAAAAATTGGAATCAAATAAATATTTGGTTATAGAGTATTCTGTTTTCAGGCGCTAAATTATTTGAAAATCATACTCTAAATTATGTGAAAATCAGACTCCGAATTCTCTAAAAATCAGACTCCAAATTCTCTGAAACTCAGAATCCAAATTCTCTAAAATTCAGACTCCGGATTCTCAGAAATTCAGACTCTCAATTTGTCAAATTTAGAACTCAGAATTCCTCAGAATTCAGATTTTGAATTACTCTGAATTTGGACTCAAAATTCTTCATAATTAAGACTATGAATTCCTTATAATTTTGACTCTGAATTCATCAGAATTATGAATCTGAATTAATCAGAATTTAGACTCTAAATTTTTTATAATTCAGAAACTAAATTCCTGATAATTCATACTCTAAATTCCTCAAAAATCAGACTCCGAACTTATAGTAAATCAGACACTAAAATCTATATAATTCATGTTTCGAATTCCATGAAAAATATAATTTGAATATCCATGATTTATTGTAACTAAATTTTTATTTTCTTATATTCCAAACATTTTTTTTCGTAGACTCCTAAGAATAAATTTGGTTCAAAAAACTTATATTTTTAAACTTGTTATAGTTATGAAATGATGTCATACAATCTGTTTCTATCTAACCATTATTTGAGTGACATGTGTACAGGTCCCTCCGCGATTCAAGGAAATATATGACCATTGGAAGAGGGATCCATCCGTTGGAAAACTACATATAAAAAGGATATCATTTAAACGATCTCAAGAAATATTTAATAAGGATAAAGATATCATGCTACTAAAATTATTTCTAGAGAAATAGAGACTCTCGTGCTTTGTTCGTACTGAACATCTTGTTTATCTTTCTTTGTGCGACTCAGATTGTTGTTGTGTACAATCAAAGAATTCTGGGGATAGGAAGGCAGAGGTGTCGACTAATTTAAATTTTAAGTATTTCCATGGATAAAAATACATAGGTTTTGACTACCTTAATGTTAGAGGGATTGCAGGGATAGCAAGAAAATTTTGATATTCTTATCGGAGGCTTACCCTGGTGTGCGTAAGATAGAATTTCTTGAAAGTATAAATCAAGATACCTTAATCAAAGGTTATTGGATACAATACTCTTTGGGTGAAAAGATTTTATACTTTTTACTTGTTTTGTTTCTTCTTTATTTCCATTGTATTTTTATAAAGGAAGAAATTATAACCTTCTTATACATTCTTGTTCTTTTGTATACTCTGAGATGTATGATTCTATATGATTTAAGTTGGAATATTTTCCCAGTTAAAATTCCATATGTTTTATTTTCAGAACCATATTTCTGGAACCTAGAAAGTTTGTAGAACTAATAGAGGTCTTTGGAATTTACCTTGTTTATCCTTTTTAAACACAATTTTCCTTAATGTTAAAAACAAATCTTTTTAATGTAAAAATTCACCTCCTCTTGTAATTGAGCATATATATTCAAATTTAGATCCTACAATTTGTATCAGAGTAGGTCTCTGAAATACTTACATTCAAATATAATATTTCTTGCTTATGTTTCTATTGTTCTAAATATTTTATTACTTATGAATTTTTCTCCTTGTTAACAATCATTCACTATTGACAAGTTTTTGTGGAATGATATTCTCTTTTAGATGGAAAGAATGAATGTTGGTTCGATTGACAATATAAATCATACCATACCTCTTATATTTGATGGGAATGATTATGAATATTGGAGATATCATATGAATACTTTTTTTAATAATGTGTTAGACAATTTTGTTATGATTACTTGAGATTACAATATTCCTAAGAAGGAAGTCAGAACATTCACAAATCAAGAAAAGTCAGAATATCAACTAGACTACAAGGTATATAATGATTCGTTGTGTTCCATGACGAGGAATATATATGGTCTTATTTCTTCTTGTGAAGATACTAAATGTATCTATAAGAAATTGGAGGTTACCCATTTTGGTACATCCAATGTTATAGAAACTAGAAGAGCTATGCTTAGAGAAGAATATCATGGATTTCTATTTCTTTATGGAGAACCAATGTGCAAGGTTCAACAATGGTTTATGACTATTTTCAACAGGCTACAAGACATTGGTGGGAGAGGTTTAGATGATGAGTCACTTGTAGACTAGATTATAGATATTATGACAGATGAGTGGAAGTCAAAGAGAACTGCTATTGATGATATTAGGAAAGTATCTCAAATTAATCTTGATGAACTTTTTTGAACTCTTCTATAACATGAGACAAGAATGAAAAGATATGATGATATTAATAAGAAGAAAAATGGTAATAGAATTATTTCCTTTACTACTACTAAATCCTATACTCTTAAAATGGATACAAGATCCATGTCAAAGAAATTAACTACTTTATTTGAATCAAGTTAAAGTAAACATTCTGAGAATGATCTAGCTAGTCTTGCTCGAAGGATGCAAAAGATAGTTCGGAATAAATACATTCAGTATATATTTTTAGAAGAAATAAAGAAAATACAAGAAATATTTGTATGTCACTTCTAATGAATGAAACAGATCAGGTCATATCAGACTAAATTTTCATATGCTTAAGAAAATGGATTGAAAATAAAATCATTCTAAGATGAATATAAAAAAGTATTACAAGGATAAAGATAATAAAGTATTGAAATACTATGACTCCTTGAGTTCCAATGGTGGTGACTCTTATGATGAAACCTAAATGTATGAATCTTATGATTAGAATAATCTTGTTCTACTAGCCAGACTACCCTTTAAAAATCATTATCTAATGGAAAAGGTACACAATGTTTAACCTATCCCAAAGGTTTCCTTAAATAAAAATTATAATGTTGATAAATACTTTATGTCTTCATATGAAGAATCTTCTTCTAATGAAGATAATATTTTACCTATATATGAATAAGTATCTAGGTTTTCTAAACTTCATGAGAATGAAAATTCTAAATTCAAGAAAACTAATGATAATGAAAATTCTAGAATTTCTGTTTTAACAAAAAAAGTATCAGATCTTTCTAAAGATCTTCATAAGAAAAATTTTTAATTTAAAAATATTTCCAAAAACCTTTAAGAAGTTAATTATGAAAAGGTTAACCTTTTTAAGGATCTTGAAAATGTAATTTCTATGAAAAATATTTTAGTGACTAACTATAGTTCTAAAACTAATGTTTTTGAGGATAAAAATGTGGTTATTAAACTAAAGTAAGAAATATTTTCCATGAGGAAGTGTTTTTCAATATTTACCTCTGGTAAGGAAAAAATTGAAATTATGTATTCCCAAATTTTACCCCTAAGAAATAGTTCTATATTTGGTTATACTCATTCTAAACCAAATTTTTGTAATTACAATTTTTTTCCTAAAATTGGTTTTTCTTTACTAAATGCTAGTGTGGTAGAAACTGGAAAAAAATGTTCTTTAAATAAAAATCAGTCATTAGGTATTTATAATGTTTATTTTCTAAGAAAATGTTGATTCCTAAAATAGTTCTTTTTGAAATTTCTGGATCCAAGATAATTTGGATTCTGAATGTCTAATACCCTTATTTTTAGGAAAATAAGGAAAATACCAACTGAAATACATCGTACATGGATATTGGATGTTCCCGACATATGACTGGTAACAAAAATTTCTTTGAAAATATTATCAAGACAAAAGGAGGAAAAGTAACTTTAAGGGATAATGCTCAGGGGAAAATTATTAGTATGGGTAAAATTATTCTTCTTGGAAAAACATTTATTTCTAATGTTTTATTTGTTAAATGTGTTAAGAAAAACCTTATTATCATAAGTGAATTATGTGATGAAGGTTACCTTGTAAATTTTAGGAATGATAAGTGTTTAGTACACAATTCCAAGGAGGAGTTTATTCTTTCTACCCATAAGCAAGAGAATGTATACACACTAAATATATAAGACCTTAGGTTCCATGGTCTACATTATCTTATTGTAATGGAATATTAATCAAGGTTATGGTATTGAATATTAAGACACTGTAATCTTAGAAACCTATGAACAATCTCTAAGAAAAGACTTGTTAAGGATCTACCAGAGCATAGATATGTTTCTTAAAATGTTTTTAATCCTTGTAAATATGGAAAGAAACATAAATAAATTTTTAAATCTATCGGTTATGTCTCGACTACAGATGTAATATAGTTGGTTCATATGGATATATAAAGTCAAAAACATTGGTAGCATTGGTGGAAAATATTATGTATTTGTCTTAGTTGATTATTACACTAGATTTACATGAGTCTATTTTACAAAAAGGAAATATGAAGCTTTTTCATGTTTTAAAATGTATAGATCCAATGTTAAAAATGAGAAAAATATTACATTGATAACTATTGATATTGATCATGGAGGAGAATTTCAAAATTCTAATTTTGAATCTTTTTTTAGTAGAAAAGGAATTACTCATAACTTCTCATCACCAAGAAATCCTCAACAAAATGGTTTTGTTGAAAGAAGAAATAGAATTATTAAAGAGATAACTAGAATCCTATTTTTGTGAATATTTGATATCTAAACTCTTTTTGGATGAAGCTGTAAGTATAAGACCCCAGACTTCAACATTACTTAATATTGAGATATTTCAAGAATACACCTTGAGAATCTTTTCAGGTTTAGAGTTTTAGAGAATTAGATCAATAAACATGCATTACATCCCACATTTAAATAAAGTGGTTATAATAAAAGATAGTATTCATTTTTCCCATCAACAAAAACAAATTTAAAATAAAACATGGAGTCTTTCTTGACACTTCCTTGACACTATAATAATATCATGTACCATTCCCTTGACCTGTGGAAATCATTTCAAAAACATGGGATGAGCATAAAAATCTCAGTAAGTATTATAAAAATATGGAAAGGAAAAATGGGTTCATATATACATAAGAATGAAATCATACTTTACCCATAAAAAATAAGCACTTTAACATACCTCATCAAATCATGAATAAATCAAAGAAATCATAATAAATAAAGTTAACTTGAGGAATTAATTACATTCTTACATAGGGAGTAACCCTCTTGGTTACGTTTGGAATAACCATCACAGTATATTCCTGAAATCTCTTCAGGGAAACCTTAACGTTTAACTCCTTCGTGTTACCCAATGCATTGGAGAGCTATATCGGGCGCACCCGCCTTTAGTTTATCATGGAACCACCCATCTTCATAAACAATTCCCAAAAACCATAACATAATCATAGAACATAACTTAAGCATAAAGGAAATATAACATTCCCACATTGCAATAACAATATAACATTTTATGATATTGAAATAATGAATCCATTCTAAAAACCATTTTCAAAACCATTTAAAACATTTAAAAAAGAGATCTTTGAATCAAAGTGTACCATACAACTTTGAAGCTTTTAACATTTTAAACCATTAATATCCATATAAATCCTTAAATCCATTTTGAAAACATGTATATTAATGAGAAATATTTATAATAATAAATCATTAAAACATTTAAAACGATATTTTAGTTAAAGGGTTTTTAACCAAATGAGAGACACTTGAATAAAATAATTGAGGAATAGAGTTTAATCATAAATTTATTATATCATGAGAATAAAGGAATTCATGATATAATATTTCAAAGGATAGTATATACACCATATAAGAGTGAATTGGTGCATAATAACAATGATGTCTCAATGGAAATGTAAATTGAGATGAAATCCATTATAAAGATGGTATCCATAAATTAAGGATAAATAAATCTCATAATTATGTGCGACAAATATAAATACACCCAATACAAGTGGATATTAAGTGTAAAATAATCAAAGGTCATTCGCATATATTCAATGGATGACATATTCAATAACTATATATTAAACCCAAAGAAATCGAAATTGGGTTAAGAAGTTCCCCTGACAGCCTAACAGCGTCACATCAAATTTTAGAAAAAGAGTTGATGAGAGAGATAAAGGGTATCTCATCACTTGGACATAAAATTTACGGCAATAAGGATATATAATAACATATACCCACATAATACGATTTAAATTAAAAGACGTAACAAAAGAAGTATTTTAAAAAGAGGAGGGTGAAAGGTTCCCTTACCGATTTGGGTAACTTTAGAAATGTACAACGCATGAAAGAAGGACTATAAAACATTGATGTAAATAATCATAAACGAAATTATGTTACACAAAGAGTAGAATAATGGACAGTACATACACCACCCAAAAGGAAATATTGTCAAATGTAGAATGAATCTCACGAAAACACAAAGTGAGATAAAAAGCCCCTTACAAAATTTTGGTAGCCTAAAGGCGCCAATTAAAACTTCCAAAATGTATTGATGAGAAAAAATAGGGTATCTCATCATATGAACATAAAACGTACGGTAAGATTAATATAATAGAATATCCCAATCATAAGAAATATTAGCTTAAAAGGAATGACATAAAAGAGTGTACTTAAAAAGAAGGAGAGGGGTAGGATCCCTTACCTCGGGTCCGACTTGACTCGATCGTTCTTTAACCTGCTGAATAATAAAATTGAGTTAATTTATACTTTCTTAAGAACCTCTTGGAAGTTCATTATTACTTTTATATCACTTACTACCATTCTATGAACACTATGTAATTATTTAAGTTAATAATGGTCGTTTTGTAGATCATTGCTACTTGAGTCAAAAAATAAACTATTTATAATTACAAGTTGTTCATGTGGTAAAATATATATTATATCCAGAATTATATTAATTATGTATATATCATATATATCGTATATATCCATTATATACATGCATTTATAATATTACATAACATTTATAGGTAAGAAATGAAATACACCGTTCAGGGAGACGGTAAGCCGTACGTACGCATGAACGCTACTTCCGTTTCTATTTCTTATTTAATAGAGTTAAAACATAATGATACACAATAGTATTAGAATTATAGTATGGTATCATATATAATATCATTAAATCTATCATTTATACATACCACATATGGTATTAACGAATCAAATCACTTTGAGGGGGCGGTAGTCCACACTTCCTAAAATAAAGATATCGCGTTTAACCATAATGGAAACCATAAAGGTATGACATAAATGAGAAATACATAAGATTAAGTAAAACATAAACATATTATATATCATATATAAATATAGTTACATCTTAATGGCCACCATTGAGGGTGTTAAAATAATATTGAACAATCATTGTTTCGTGAGGCAGAAATTCACAATCCACAGAAACAGTATGTTCATTAACCATTAGATGTAGGTGTGTGTAATTGTATCTCGAATAATTCTTATAAAAAAATCCTAGTATATTGAAGATACTGGATTTTTTACAAAAGACATGAACAAAAAGAGTATAGGGGGTTGAAGAAGCAAAATAAAACAAAAGAACACAAGTGAAGACATTACCTTAAAATTAGGTATCTCTCATTGATTTGAGCTCAAAGGTTTCCTTGGGAACACTTCTGCCCAAAGTGAGTCTTATAGGAGTAATAAAGGGATGTTTAGAGACAAAATGAGAAGGGTTTGGCCGAGAAAAAGTCTTGAGAGGTGTGGGTAAGGTGGTAGAGGTGGGGGCCTTTTATAAGAGGAGAGGAGGGGCAATCTTGGGAAGTTATAAAAGAATATTTTATTATAATATGATTTTCAGATTTTAAAGGTTCCAAAATTATATATTTGGAGGATAAGGTTATAAGAGTTCTAAATACACCCATCCTATAGGTTTTTGACAAGTGTAGGTCTTATATTTTACATTATTATTTCATTTTATTTAAATCGTTAAATAATGAGGGAATCGCTGCATCATCATGGTGTCATAAATAATTTAATTCATTTAATGTCTAAAAATCAAAAAACAAATATCATGAAGTAGTAAATCTTTTTATCTTTATAATGACTATTTATAGTAAAAAATATGACTTTTATAACCCCATAGAAAAATTGTTTTAGTTAAACAACTCATGTTTGTGACATTTTTAATTTTACTTTAAATAAAAGGCATTAATGTCATTATCTTACCCAAGTGGCTCCCTGGGGTTCCAAAAATAGACCCATGGGATGTCTTGGACAGCCATGACACATCCAATAAGGGTAGGACATGTGTCTATGTCATGTCATATTATTAGAACATTATTTTTACTTTAAACTACACTAATTATCTCTAATTGCGATTAAAAACGTAAAAGTTACTATTCACCAAAAAAATATTTTAATCCCATTGAACCAAATTTTACTTCCTAATGAAAACCATGTATGTTGGATTGTTGAAATTCAAAACACATAGGTGGTAAAATTTTATTTAAAAGAAAAAATTAGTTTTTGAAGTACCACTTAGTGGTTTCACTATTCATCAAAAATTGACGTTTTTCAAAAAAATACCAAAACTTCACCCTATGATATATTTGATATTCCGAATTAAAAAATGATATCTATTTTAAAAAATTAAAAACATATAAGTTACATTAATTAATTTAATAATTAATTCCGCTGTCAGAGCAAATAACGTGTTTTTATGAAACAATAAGTATCAAAAGATTGACACTAGTTTAAGTCCAATTTCGAAGTGAAATTAATTCCAATGACCACTATTGGATTAAATGGTAAAAATATATTCTAATTTAACTTTAAAACCAATTTAAAAGATAATCTAATCATATAAATATATTATATTAAAAAAAGTTTTTGAATTAAAATACAACATTTTTCACTATTCATTAAAAAATGAACTTTATCGGAAAAATACCAAAACTTTACACAAAGTAAATTTTGATGCCCTGATTCCAACGAAGAATTTTATTTTTTCAAATATAACACATAAAATTTCCAAAAAGTGGATTTAAAATAGGTTCACCATCAAAAGGCATTTAATCGACCTTTTAAAGAATATTAGAATGTTTACGCTTAAAATTGGATTCATTCACATTTTTAATCCTCTAACATTTATTGTAAAGAGTAAAAATATTTGACAAACATATATAATCATTTTTTAGTTAGTTATGTTCATTCAGAACATTATAATGGCTAGGCGTTAACTACCATTTAAAATAATATTATTTTGTTATTAGAGTGTAACTTAAGATTCCCAAGAAACTCGTTGTTGCGTATTGGGTACGCCATCGAGCATAGCATCCCCTTTAAAGTACTATTAATATTTTATTCACAAATATGGATAAATATTAAAATGTCATATTCTTTATTTACCTAGGGTGTTACATCCTTCCCCCCTTTTGGGAATTGCGTCCTCACAATTTTAAAATTGGGCATGTAAGCTTCATTGAAAATCCCACATCAGAACAAGAGTCAGTAAACCTATCACTTTAAAAGTATGGGATAGAAGTACAAATATCACCTGAGTTAACCCATACTAATATTCCAAGTATGAAAATATGGATATGGAGGAAAAAAGGGTCATGTTCTGATGGAGAGTGATAGTAAAAATGTCTAGGAGAATGTTAACAACAAGAAAATCACAAACTTGAGATGGGTTAAACGGTATTTGATTCCCCAGTAGGAACAATTAACAGACAAAATTTTGTTTTATGTTAATTTTCATTGAGGAATTTATTTATGAGCTTAACTAAAACATAAGGAAGCATACTTAATTGTCATGTTGACTTTCAACTTTTACTATATTTCTTACATGAACTCATATTTTCTCCAAAAGACGAGTATTTGGGATGACTTATTCACATTAAGAGAGCTATAATCAACTTCTAGAGAATCACCTAATCCAAAAAAGAGAACTATATACTTCCCATGTCTTTAGACCTTAACCAAAACTAAAACCCAAAGTTCAACAAAGACCATTCAATAAACATCTATCCATAATATTCTATAAAGTAAACCAAACTAATATTGAAACTCAATTCTCTGATTGATTTAATCACATAGTCTCCTAAGACAAATTTTAACATTTTTCTCCAAAATAACATCAGTTACTCTTATAGTCTCTTAATGAAAATTAATTAACCTAATCACATATCCTTCATGAAAGGCTAATCATTTCAATTGATAACAAAAAAAATCAAGTTACTCTTCATTCATAAAATCATCTAACTAGAAAGAATCATTCAAACTAACCAGGGACTTCACGTAGTACAGTGGTAGGCGATAAATACCAGTTGCACTTTGGTTTTGGGTTCAATTCCCACAGCTTCGTCTAACGCGACGGGTTGTCACACGGTCTGTGTGTTGTCCCTTTTCAAAAAAAATAAAATTTTATTACATTCCTCAAAAATAGATAAATTCATCAAAAATAACCATAACATATTTTAACTACAAAGGTTATCTGATAACTTCCATTTTTTAACCCAAAATGTATTAACCAGTAATTGCCTCAAATTCAAGGATCATATAAACCCAAATGGTTGTTTATAACTATATCCAAAAAAGAAAGGATAATTTTTCCTTGCATAAAATTTTTGTATATCAAACATCAGGGTTACTATAAAAATTCTTCTAATGTAACCCCATCATCAAAAGAGACTTAATGCATCTAAGAATTTCACCATCCTAAAATCTACCATAACTCTTGAATCCCTTATATGATGACTTCTTACTCATTCAAAATTCTTCAAGATCCATTATCCATTCCTTTTCAACTTATTCTGAAATAATTCTTTCCTACAAACAAAATCATGAATCATATCTCAATATTCCAATAATAGGAAAAAATATGTTAAGAAATAATCCATACCTTTCATTCTTCATTGTCAGTTTCTTCATCCTCAATCGGAATGGCATTAGGTATTGGTAAATAAATATTTGTACGATCTTGGTGACCCCATTCCTGAAACTTCTTCGTAGGACATGTGTTTTCATAATGACCATGCACACCACATTTAAAACATTCAATTGATCATTCAGAAAGAACTTCTTTCACTTTCCTAGAGTCAACTAGATGCATCCTTTTTCCATGGAAGGTTCTTGCTTTATGACCTTCATTTCCACATCTATAGCATCTTTCTGTCCCTTTGAAACATTTTCCTATTTGTTTCATTCCACATATTTGAAACATAGGTTTTTAAACATACTTACCTTTATGATTATTACCTGAACATCCGTAGGGATTTGTTTCTCGCATACACGATGCCTTATAAAAATCACTAAGGTTCAGGTGCTCAATCATGAATCCAGATAGTTGGTTGAGGATAACCACAAGAGTTCTCATTGTAGCACCCATTTCATTCAGTTTTTCTTTCATAAAACCATCACAGTTTTTTCAAATCCACTGTTACTTTGGTGCCTGATAGATCCAACCATTTACTAAAACCAAAAAGGTCAGTGTGAGTATATCAGTAAGATAATCAAATAAAAAAGAGGAATATAAACAGCAAGATATACTTATACATGTTATCTCAAACTCATTCTAACTTTCAAAAAAAACGATGACTCCATCAAATATACTAACCATTGTGGTTATACACAACTTGTCACTTTTTCATAAACAACACTCTAACCTCTAAAGTTATCTAAACCAACCTCTGATACCAACTAAAAGGCCTGAGCCGTAAACATTACTTAATCATAAGATATTTAAAGAATACACCTTGAGGATCTTTTCAGGTTTAGAGTTTTAGAGAATTAGATCATAAAACATACATTACATCCCACATTTAAACAAAGTGGTTACAATAAAAGATAGTATTCGTTTTTCCCATCAACAGAAACATATTTAAAATAAAACATGGATTGTTTCTTGACACTTCCTTGAAACTATGATCATATCATGTACCATTCCCTTGACCTGTTGAAAACATTTTAAAAACTTTGGATGAGCATAAAAATATCAGTAAGGGTTATAAAAATATGGAAAGGAAACATGAGTTCATATATACATAAGAGTTAAATCATACATTACCCATATAACATAAGAACTTTAACATACCTCATCAAATCATGAATAAATAATAGAAATCATAAGATATAAAGGTTACTTGAGACATTCATTACATTCTTACGTATGGAGTAACCCTCTTGGTTACGTTTGGAATACCCATCACAGTATATTCCCTAAATCTCTTTTGAGAAACCTTAATGTTTAACTCCTTTGTGTTACCCAATGCATTGGAGAGCTATATCGGGCTCACCTGCCCTTAGTTTATCACGGAACTACCAGTCTTCATAAACACTGCCCAAGAACCATAACATAATCATAACACATAACTTAAGCATAACGGAAATATAACATTCCCACATTTCAATAACAATATAACATTTTAAGATATTGAAATAATGAATCCACTCTAAAAACCATTTTCAAAACCATTTGAAACATTTAATAAAGAGATATTTGAATCAAAGTGTCCCATACCACTTTGAAGCTTTTAACATTTTAAACCATTAATATCCATATATATCCTTAAAACCATTTTGAAAACATGGATACTAATGAGAAATATTTATAAGAATAAATCATTAAAACATTTCAAACGATATTTTAGTTAAAGGGTTTTTAACAAAATGAGAGACACTTGAATACAATAATTGAGGAATAACATTTAATCAGAACTTTATAATATCATGAGAATAAAGGCTTTCATGATATAATATTCCAAAGGACATTATATACACCATATAAGAGTGAATTGGTGCATAACAACAATGAAGTCTCAATAGAAATGTAAATTGAGATGAAATCCATTATAAAGATTGTATCCTTAAACTAAGGATAAATCAATCTCATAATTATGTGCGACAAATATAAATACACGCAATATAAGTTTATATTAAGTATAAAATAATTAAATGTCATTCACACATATTCAAAGGATGACATAATCAATAACTACATATTGAACCCAAAGAAATCGAAATTGGGTTAAGAAGTTCCCTTGACAGCCTAACGACATCACATCAAATTTTAGAAAAAGAGTTGATGAGAGAGATAAAGGGTATATCATCACTTGGACATAAAATTTTCTTCAATAAGGATATTTAATAACATATCCCCACATAATAAGATGAAAATTAAAAGACATAACAAAAGAAGTCTTTTAAAAAGAGTGTGAAAGGTTCCCTTACCGATTTGGGTAACTTTAAAAACGTACACCCCATGAAAGAAGTACTATACAAAATTGATGTAAATACTAATAAAATAAAGTATGTTACACAAATATTAGAATAATGGATAGTACATACACCACTCAAAAGAAAATATTGTCAAATGTAGCATGAATCTCACGAAAACACAAATTGAGATAAAATGCCCCTTACGAAATTTCGGCAGCCTAACGGGGCCAATTAAAACATCCAAAATTGATCGATGAGAAAAAATAGGGTCTCTCATCATATGAAAATAAAAAGTACAGTAAGAGTAATATAATAGAACGTCCCAATCATAAGAAAGATGAGATTAAAAGGAATGACATAAAAGAGTGTACTTAAAAAGAAGGAGAGGGGTAGGATCCCTAACCTCGGGTCCGACTTGACTCGATCGTTCTTTAACCTCCTGAATAATAAACATGAGTTAATTTCTACTTGATTAAGAACATTTTACAAGTTCATTATTCCTTTTATATCACTTTATACCATCATTGAACACCATGTAATTATTTAAGTTAATAATGGTCGTTTTGTAGATCATTGCTACTTGAGTCAAAAATAAACTCTTTAAAATTACAAGTTTTTCATGTGGTAAAATATATATTATATCCCGAATTATATTCATTATGTAGATATCATATATATCCATTATATACATTCATTTATAATATTACATAACATTTAGAGGTAAGAAATGAAATGCACCATTCATGGAGACGGTAAGCCGTATGTACGCTTGAACTCTACTTCCATTTATATTTCTTATTTAATGGAATTAAAACATAATGATACACAATAGTATTATAATTCCAGTATGGTATCATATATAATATTATTAAATCTATCCTTTATACGTACCACATATGGTATTAACGAATCAAATCACTTTGAGGGGGCTATAGTCTGCATTTCCTAAAATAAAGATATCACGTTTAACCATAATGGAAACCATAAAGGTATGCCATAAATGAGAAATAAAGAAGTTTAAGTAAAACATAAACATATTATATATCATATATAAATATAGTGACATCTTAATGTCCACCTTTTAGGGTGTTAAAATAATATTGAACAATCATCATTTCGTGAGGCAGAAATTCACCATCCACAGAAACAGTATGTTCTTTAACAATTAGATGTAGGTGTGTGTAATTGTAGCTCGAATACCTCTTATAAAAACATCCTATTATATTGAAGATACTGTATTTTTCACAAAAGAAATGAATAAAAAGAGTTTAGGGGGTTGTATAAGCAAAGTAAAACAAAAGAACACAAGTGAAGACATTACCGTAAAATTAGGTATCTCTCTTTGATTTGAGCTCAATGGCTTCCTTGGGAAGACTTATGCCCAATGTGAGGATTATAGGAGTAATAGAGGGATGTGGAGAGACAAAATGAGTAGGTTTTGGCTGAGAAAAAGGCTTGATAGGTGTGGGTAAGGTGGTAGAGGTGGGGGCCTTTTATAAGAGGAGAGGAGGGGCACTCTTGGAAAGTTATAAAAGAATACTTTATTATAATATTATTTTCGGATTTTAAGGGTTCCAAAATTAAATATTTCGAGGATAAGGTTATAAGAGTTCAAAATCCACCCATCCAATAGGTTTTTGAAAAGTGTAGGTTTTAGATTTTAATTTAATATTCATTTTATTTAAATCGTTAAATAATGAGGTAATCGCTGCATCATCATGGTGTCATAAATAATTTAATTTATTTAATGTCTAAAAATAAAAAAACAAATATCATGATGTATTAAATATTTTTATCTTTCTAATGACTATTTATAGTAAAAAATGTGACTTGTATAACCTCATTTAAAAATTATTTTAGTAAAACAACTCATATTTGTGACATTTTTACTGTTACTTTAAATAAAAGGAATTAATGTCATTATCTTACCCAAGTGGCTCCATGGGGTCCCAAAAATCGACTCATGGGTTGTATTGGTCGGCCATGACAAATCCAATAATGGTAGGACATGTGTCTCAGTCATTTCTTATTATTAAAATATTATTTTTACCATAAACAACACTAATTATCTCTAATCGCGATTAAAAACTTAAAAGTTTCTATTCACCAAAAAAAAATTTAATCCCATTGAACCAAATTTTACTTCCTAATGACAACCATGTATGTCATATTTTTGAAATTTAAAACACAGAGGTGGTAAAATTTCATTTAAATGAAAAAATCAGTTTTTAAGTACCACTTAGTGGTTTCACTATTCATCAAAAATTGATGTTTTTCATAAAAATACCAAAACTTTACCCTAAGCTATATTTGATATTCCAAATTCAAAAATGATGTCTATTTTACAAAATTCAAAACATTTAAGTTACATTAATTAATTTAATAATTAATTCCCGCTGTCAGAGCAAATAGAGTGTTTTTATGAAACAATAAGTATCAAAAGATTGACACTAGTTTAAGTCCAATTTCAAAGTGAAATTAATTCCAATGACCACTATTGGATTAAATGGTAAAAATATATTCTAATTGAACTTTAAAACAAATTAAAAAGATAATATAATCATATAAATAAATTAGATAAAAAAAGGTTTTGAATTAAAATACAACATTTTTCACTATTCATTAAAAAAAGGAACTTTATCAGAAAAAAACCAAAAATTAACACAAAGTAAATTTTGATGTCCCAATTATAAAGAAGAATTTAATTTTCTCAAATTTAACACATAAAATTGTGAAAAAGTGGGTTTAAAAGTTGTTCTCCATCAAAAGGCGGTTAATCGACCTTTTAAAGAATATTAGAATGTTTACGCTTAAAATTGGATTCATTCGCATTTTTAATCCTCTAACATTTTTTATAAAGTGTAAAAATATTTTACAAACATATATAATAATTTTGTAGTTAGTTCTTTTCATTCTCGCCATTAAAACGGCTAGGCGTTAACTACCATTTAAAATAATATTATTTTGTTATTAGAGGGCAGCGTAAGATTCCCAAGAAACTAGTTGTCGCGTATTGAGTACGCCATCGAGCATAACGTCCCCTTTAAAGTACAATTAATATTTTCTTCAAAAATATGGATAAATATGAAAATATCATATTCTTTATTTATATGGGGTGTTATAGTATGTACTGCATGTTTTACTGTAAATCGATTTTGGGTTAGACATTATCTTAATAAAACCCCTTATGAATTTTGGAATTAAAGAAAAACTAGACATACCTACTTCAAATTATTTGGTTGAAAATTATTAATTTTGAATGATAAAGATAATTTTCATAAATTTTCACCCAAATATGATAAAGTAATTTTCTTAGGATACTCCACAACTTCTAATACGTGTAGTGTTTTTAATAAAAATACATATACTGTTGAAGAAATAGTATATGTTAAATATGATGAAACTGATGCTTTTGGTTTTAAACAACCTCAATTTACATCTTCGGATGTGTTTTCAAAAACTAATTATCAAACCTTGATATATGTTCCATATAATAATGAAAAATGATCATGAAAATGTTTCTGAATAATTTAACCCAGAATATTTTCCACTATATGTTGAGGAAATGGTTTTAGGAAACCCAAATCAGTTATTTAATAAAAATCATCCAAATTAAAGTATAATTGGAGATGTAAATAAACCCATAAGAACTAGAAGTTCATTAATAAAGGAAGTAGAACATCAAGAATTCATAATAAATAACTAATGATGCTTTAGGTGATGAAGATTGGATAAAATCCATGCAGAATGAGCTAAATGAATTCGAAAGGAATAAATTTTGGGCCTTGGTTGAAAGACCTATGGAAAATTATATTATTGGTGTAAAATGGGTCTTCAAAAATAAGTGTGATGAAAATGGAATCATAGTGAGAAATAAATATAGATTAGATGCTAAATTCTATAATCATCAAGAAGGAATAGAGTGTAAAGAAAACTAGGCTCTAGTATCTATACATGAATCTATCCGTATTCTACATACCTTTGCAACATCCTTCAAATTTAAAATTTTTAAGATGGATGCTAAATGTTTTTTCCTTATTGGATATGTTCAAAAGGAAGTTTTTGTTAATGAAACTTTGAGTTTGGATGATATAAAACATCCTAAACATGTTTTCAAATTTTCCAAAGCTTTATATGGACTTAAACAAGTTCTTAGAGCCGAGTATGATAGAATTACATGATTTTTGTTAAAAAAAATTATGTTAAGGGAAATTATGATCTAACCCTATTTATGAAGCAAGATAAGAAAAATGGTTTGATAGTTCAAATTTATGTTGAGGACATTATATTTGGTTCAACATTTCACTCTATAACCGATTTGTCTGCAAATATAATGAAATCTGAGTTGGGAATGAGTTTGATGGGTGAGTTAACGATTTTCCTAGGTTTTAAAATTTCTCAAAATACGAGAATTAACTTATATGTCTCAACATATTTATATTAAGTATCTTCATAAATAGTATGGATATGACAACAATAAGAGTATTTTAACTATCATTGGTACCTCAAATTCTCTTGATCAGGATGAAGCTGGGAAACCAGTGGACCGAACATCATTTAGAGGTATGATAAGAAGTGTATATTATTGAAAACTAGTAATCCAGAATTAATGATTTCAGTATTATTATGTAAAATATATAAATCTAATATTATGGAATCTCATTTAAAGGGAGTGAAAATAATGTTTCGCTATTTATAGGGAACCAAATATTTAAGACTCTTTTATACTTCTGGAAATGATTTAGTTTTTTTTTTCAGATTCTCATTTGGTGGATGCAGAATGGATATAAAATGAACTTAAGGAACTTGTCATTTATTAAGAGATTAATTTGTTTCATGGTCATGAAAAAAGAAACACTCAGTAGCACTTTCCACTACTGAAGCTAAATATGTAGCAGCTGAAAGTTGTTGTGCTCTAGTGTTGTGGATGCAATAGACACTCACAGACTATAGTATGAGTTTTACCAAAGCACAGATATTGTGTGATAATTATAGTTCCATTTCCTTATGTAAAAACCCTTTAAATCATTCTAATGAAAAACACATAGATATGAGGCATTACATTCTTATGGATTATACAAAAAAAGAGACAGCATTCATCAATTTAACAGAACGCAAGATCAACTTGCTGATATTTTGACAAAATATATTTCTTCTAATAGATTTTAATACATTAAACAGAAGTTAGGAATGATAATTGTAAGGTAATATTCCATATTAAATTATTTTTTAAACCTATCTTCTTATAATAAAAAACTTCTTTTCATAGGGGGAGTACATTTTTTTTCCGTAATCAATATTTTTATATTCAAAATTTTCATAATCAAAATTTTTGTAACCGGTTATTTTAATCTAATTTTCTTAAAGAAGAATTTACCTCATCATAGAAAATTTTCCAAGAAATCCAGAAGGTATGTTTTCATTCATAAATTTTCGAAATCATTTTTTTGTCTCCCTATTGGTATTATCTTTTTATTGAAATTTTTTGCATTAACGTTTCCTTAAATATAATCGTTTTATCTTTAAAACCACAAAATATTGGAACCTACCAAATTATTTCTTCGCATATCATCTCATCCATCACATATAATCATGATTTTCTCAACTGTTGGATCAATTATGGAAGATGACCTATTTTCCCAAAATCATATATAAGGACCCCTAAATGGATGGCCCAAATCGATTCTCAAACCATTGGCATACTGAATCCCTACTACTCTACTTAAGGCTATTCCAAATCCTTAGGGTTTTCCTCAATTATGAATGTCTGTGAAAGTATATCCTATGAAATAAATGTCATATGTAATGGAAATATCAGAGTGGCAGATATACTGAGAGAGGTTAGTTGATCCCAAATTATTTTCTAAGTATGATTATATCATTTCAATGAATATTAAGCTTAATGGATAAGAGAGCTTATGTGTATCATAACCAAATGTACATGATCCAGTTTATCCAGAGTTTTTGATTGAATTCTACGAATTTTTATGTTTCTTAAATGAATGAGGGTGAGACAAGTCTTCCTTCAAGATTCATGAAAAGGCCTAATCCCTTTCATACACTAAGGCTGAAAGCTTGATTGGAAATTCGTATGAGGGGGAAGCAGAGTTCTATACCCAAAATCTACAATATGTAGAAGGATATTTTGATAAGGAGAAAGCTATATAATGTCTATTTCATTTAGGAGTGAAGACTCTAAAGATTATCCATCTCTCTACAAACCTCCAGATTATTGAGTTATGCGTTCAAGGTTTTATCATTCCGATAAAAGGGGATAATGATACCATGAAGAAAAGTGATATATATATTCTTTATTTTCTGTTGATCCTCAAGAAGATAAATTTGATGAAGTATATCTTGATTACAATTGAGAATATCAATAATGGAAATTTGAAGTCTCAAATTATCATGTTTCTAGATATTCTATCCAATATTTTTGTTCTTTTTCATGTGTCCTTCTAAATTCATTGTAATTCTATGCCAAATAATTTCAATGTAATGTTGTTGAGTGATGATGCTCTTATAAGGATGAAGGTTGGATTCAGTTGAAAATCCAGAGATTTATATGATTTGTCTGAATCAGAAATCAAAGCTTTATAAAAGAAACCAGAAGTGGCTGATTCTTTCAATAAGGGTGGAATGAAGAGGAAGGTGAAGAAACCCATAGTGAAAGAAATGTCCATGCGGCTAAGGAAAGTCAATAAACACCCCCAAAACCAATGAAGAAAAAGACTTATCCTAATGTAGTGGATTCTAAGTGTAGAGAAGACAAGAAGAATAAGAAGGAAGGGGAGACTACTATTGGCATGTACCATGCTAAGGAAAAATCCTTGAATCTGAAGGTTGATGAACATCCTGAGAAGCAAGAAAAAGAAAAGAAGCATAAAAAGAAGATGTTTAAAAGTGAGATAATTCAATCCCTTCTTAAGGCTACAGAGAAAACCTCAGAAAAATTTATGTACCAGAGTCCTTTTTTCATGAATCACTTCCTGTGACTCCAGAAAACAAGATGAGGATTCCAAAACCACAAAAAGAAGAATAAATAGTTTGGGAGGATAAATTGGAAGAAGACGAAGAATAATAAGTAAGGAAGGAAGTAGTTATACATATTACGTGGTAAGGAAAGTAGAGGAATATAATGAGAAGGAGAGTCCTTCTGGGAAACTATAAATCCAAAATTTTGAAGCAGAATCATCTAAACAAGCTACACCAGGAAAAAAAGGTTCAGGGAGAAGCGAATAAACTATTTAAATAAGAAAGCAGAAACCATGACTTTTTTCAGCAAGAGGATGTTTTGGCAGGTGTCAAGGAAGAAAATCTTAAGGAAGACAAAATTGATCAGTTATATGATAGTGAGCATGAATCACCCAAAGCTAAAGAGATCATTTGAGATCTGATAAAGGATAGAAGGTGATGGTTGATACACCTAAGAAATTTATTTTGAAAAAGAAAGAAGTTGGTCCTTCATTGAAGAGGAAAACTGACGAGATAGAAAAAGAATCCTCACCAAACAAACACTCGGATTTGGAATTATCCACTATTGAGTTTGATTTTGTGGTATAATCTTTGAAGATGTTGGTTGATAACATTATTTTATTCCCAAGTATATATTCAAGCTACCAAATGATTCACATTCAATAAATAAAAAATCATATTCAGTTTCCGTGCTATTGGATAAGTTTTTCAGACTTGAGGTCGATTTTAAATCTTTCTTCATTGGTTACGAAGCTCATAAAAGATCATACAAGAAGATTAAAAATTGGTCAAGAAATAAAATTGAAGACCTACTCATTGATTAATTTTATGTAAGTATGAAGGATGATTTTTTCAGAAAAGATAGGTTGTTTAATGATCTTACTAAGAGATTTTAGGAAAAGCTAACTCCGAAATAGAAAAATCAGAAGCAAGAAGTTAAGGACTTGAATAGGAATCTTAATTCCATGTCTATGAATTGGAAGAGTGAAAGGGATATCAGAATAATGTTTGAAGAAAGGATTTCTATGTTAGATGATGATTTTAAGGCTCAAGTAGATATTCATAAGGTTCAAGAAGAAAAGATCAAATCCTTAGATATGAAAAATGAAGATCAGGATTAGCTTCTTAAGTGTGAGGGAGAAGATCACAAGGCGACAATGAAGAGGAAGAATATTATAAAGAAGTTAATTCCGAAAGAGAAATAAGGGTAATTCTACACTTTTCCAGTCTTTTTTTGTATTTTATTCTTTGAAGAAATTCATTCAATAATTAGGGAATTTTGGTTGTTCTTCGTATATTTGGTTGTTTAGTACAATTGTTTCAGGTACATAATTTTGTTCCATTCACTTTATTCCTTTTTGAAAATCAAAAAGGGGTAGAAAGGAATGATATAATGAATACTAAGTAAATAAGTGAATTCCCAAATAAATCTAAGGGGGATTTTCATCAAAGAATCTTTCATTATTAAGAAAATGGAAAATCATTCTAAGGAAGTCAAGAACATGATCCATAGGGATTTCGAAACCTAAGGGGGAGATAGTATTATTCATCAAGATCCATAAGTAAAGGGAGATAAGTATTTATTTTCATGTCCATAAAAAAACTCTAAGTCCTTATATTCTTTTTCAAAAGGATGTTTGTTCTTTCCAAGAGGGGGATATTGTTGAGTTAATAAGGTTTCCTTATGACTTTTCCATTACTCTATGTTTTTAATGTCACAAACACTCTATATTAAGGATAATTATATTTTCCTTAATAATTATCTTAATATGGAAAATTTTACATCACTAAAGAAATTTTATCATTACATATGTTTTCATTTCTCATTTTATAATTTATATAAATCATACTCTTTTTATTCATAATGGTAAAATTTAATTTCACATCTAAAACCTCGAAATACTATAAATCATTGGTTATATAGTATTCTATTCTCAAACTCTGAATTCTCTGAAAATCAGATTCCAAATTCTCTGAAAATCAGACTCCGAATTCTCTAAAATTCAGACTCTAAATTTTCAAAAATTTAGAATATAAATTCTCTGAAATTACGACTCCAAATTCCTCAGAATTCAGACTATATATTGCTCTGAATTCATCAGAATTCAGACTTCGAATTCCTTATAATTCAGACTCAAAACTCATTGGAATTTAGACTCTAAAATATATAGAATTCTAGTTTCGAATTCCTTGAAATATAGAATCTGAATATCCAGGATTTAAAGTATTCACCAAATATTTATTTTCTTAGATTAAATTTTTTTAGTAGACACTGAAAATATATTTGGTTGAGAAACCTTATTTTGATTACACTTGTTATTGTTTTGAAATGATGTTATAAAATCAGTTTTTAACTAACTATTGTTTGAGTGACACGTGTACAAGTCACTCTGAGATTCAAGGAAAAATATGACCATTGGAAGAGGGATCTGACCTTTGGATAAGTTCCTATAATTTGGATCTCATTTGAATGATCTCAAGAACACATTGATCGCTCTAGATATTGCATGTTACTGATGTGATTTCTATAGAGATAGATTATCATTATTTGTGTGTACTAAACATCTCGTTTTGCTTGATTCATGAAACTCCGATTGTTGATTTTTATAATCGAGGACTTTTGGGGATAGGAAGATAGAGGTGTTGAATGCAATAAAATTCAAGGACTTATGTGGATTGGAAGAAAGAGGTTCCGACTACCATGAAGTTCAAGGGTTTGTGGTGATAGAAATGCTGATTCTGATATTACTTTTGAGGGCTTACCCTAGTGTGGGTAAGATAGACATTCTTGAATGTATAAATCAAGAGACCTTTATCCAAGGTTATTGGATAACATACTCTTTGGGATAAAAGATTTCATACTTGTTACTTATTTTGTTTCAAGTTTATCTGTACTATAATTTGATAATGGAATAAAGTATATCCTTCATATACTTTATTGTTCTTTTGTATACTATGATAAATAAGATTCAATACGATTTAAGGTAGAATGTTTTCCTTATAATCTTTCATTATGTTTTATTTCTGGAACCACATTTCTAGAACCTAGAAATTTTGTAGAACTCAAAGAGGTCTTGTGAATTTGCCTTGTTTAACCTTGTTAAAAATTGTTTTCCTTAAAGTTAAAAAAGAATGCTTTTAAAGTTACAATTCACTCACACATTAAATTGGTCATCTACATTCATATTTCGATCATATGGTCTTCCCATAAAAGATGCATGATGCATGGATTACATTAATGGAGAATGACCTTTGTGATAGAGTTGGGACTCACACCATAAAAGTTTCCTTAATGAATTGGGGGTCATGAATGGGGTTATTCCATAAGAAGGGAACCCTTTGATCCTAGGCCTTTGACTTGAATCCTATGTATATTATTTGGGTTAGGAATCCAAGATCGCATAGTTCATTTCATGAAGGGATTACACTCACCAAGAGTCCCATTAAGGTGAAACTTGATTTGATTTGAGGATTACACCTTCTAGAAGGCCCATTTGATGGGGGACTTGACTGGGTTTGGATATTACACCTTCTTTGAGGCCCATGGATTGGTATTATATAGATTTTGTGATCACCGGAAACCTCTAAAGTCATGTGATCCATGATCTATGTGAGAAACAAGAGGAGGTAATGAATCAAAAGATCACACATCAAACCTCATATGTTGATATATGATACTAGAGTCCAATGGTAGAGAGAGACGATCCATGATTGTTCCAATTTACACCCTTGTATTTTCATACCCTAGATAAATAGATTAACCTGTATATGTATTCCCTAGGAGGAGGAAGATAGGAGAATAGACACAACCTCTTGTAAGAAAATCTAGTGGCTGAACTTAATAATAGCTCCCAAAAAAGTTTTTTGCAGAAGGAGAGGAATGTTTATTCTCATCAAAGGTAATATCAATCCTGATTTCCATTGTATATCACCAAACATAATTGAAGGAAAATTCAAGTGATTACCATTGATACCATGAATTCAGAGGTTCACAATGGTATCCCAATGTTGGACCCCAGGTTATAATGAGAATGTACACTAATAGATTTTCTTGGGGTCAGTACTGTTATGGGGATTACCCATGTGACTCTGCATACCCTGGGTATGTAAACTCAAGAAGGAATACCTATGAAACTGATGATTCTATCACATGGGTTCAGTGGTTTTGGACAAGGCCTTGGCATAATATTGTTGGACTGGTTTGTGGAGGTACTATTGATTAGGCAACAGAAATGGATGGAAATGATCAGTGCCGAAGGGTGGACTGCTTGAAGTTACCCCATTCTATATACTCTTTCAGGATGTTGGATGAGGTTTTCATTGAATGGAATATTTATATATAGATGGGGAATCCATCCATGTAACTCAGTGGTATGGAAAAAGTGATTTGTTCTATGTAATGTCTTGCTACGTGAAACCAGGTCCCACCCTCCTAGAGCTTTTCTATATGGGGTTGAGATCCAGCCCCCATATCATAGTGGTACATGGGGTTGAGTTCTTGAGGCATAGATATTTGTTATGAGGATCTAGGTTTCTTTGGTGTAATATTTTACTATCTGGGACACCTATTTTGAAAAGACTAATTGGTCTTATGCTTCACAGGAAATTCATTCGTGAAGGATGTTGGGGTCACATTCTGCCAAATCATATTAGATATTCTTCTTTTATGTTATGTTGTGAGCTATACCTACAAGGAATAATCATAAAAGTACATCTTTATGGTACTTTATAATTTTTTTTTTCAATTCATGGAAATACATTCTTCACAAGTCTCCAAGTCTTTGTCCCCTCTCTTTTTCCATTGGGGTCATTTTATAGTAGAAGGAATGAGCTGAGTCTGTGGTTTGCACGACACCTTTTGTAGAAGAACAAAGAAGAATCATCCAACCCACAAATGACTTGGTCAATAAGGACCCATGTGGACTGTGGTTCATAGAGGCATAAATCACCCACTCAGTCCCTTAAAAACATCATTAATGAGATTCTATTCACTTTACCTCTCCCATAAACTGTATGGGTCTATAGAAAATCGTACGCATGGAGATTTTCTACACCTATGTTTTTCTAACGACATCATTCATGGGTGACCAATGCCATCATATTCTCCCCAAAAGCCATTTTTTTGTGGATGGTTTATGGCATGGACAATCATGTGGAGCAACAGACCATGAAGGATATTTTCCATTCGCGGTCCAACATCATTTCCATTGACATTTTTTCTCTGGAAAATATTTTTCTTTATGTATTAAGTTAGTTCATTTCTCTTTCTTTTACAAATTAATTGGACTATTTCACTTCCCTATTCCAAATTTTAGAGACCCAAAAAATTACCCTCATCGGAATGGGCTCCTATCAAGATGACGAGGATACTATTATAATGTATATAGAGATCCTGGCATAAGTCATTTTTCTGTATAAGGGTATACCCATAGGAGGAGACCACCAATATGTAATATTCCCAAGATCATTTGACTTTTACCATTTTATCTGTCGACATGAGTGCTCCCAAGAATTGTCCAGGCCTCCTAGACTTTGTGAACCATCTCTTTTTTGGATACTTTTCACCAGTTAATTACTCCTTGCATTCTAGAAAATGAAAATATTTTTCCGCAAGGGGTGAGTTTGGGATTTCGTGTATTATGGCTTTGTAAGAAATTTACTATTCCATGACCATTTATTTTTTTTGGAATATCACATCATGGGCTAGTGCCTCACGAGCTTCTATGAACTATTAGTTGATATATGATGCCTTCTGCAAAAGATTCATGAGACCTTAGTATGATGGGTACTTTTAGTCATTCTCCATCTTTTTTGTTGGACTAACCTTTGGTATGGTCCTTGGCAGATAAAACAATGTCTATTCCATAGGATGCTTTTGAGGTCACTGTTGATGATGCCTCTTCTCTTCCCCCTTCATTCACTGATGAAAAGTAGAGGAACATGATAGATTCTAATGAAAATATGATTATAGTTTCCCTAATTCATCTATCATTAGCTAAAATACTCAGTGAAGGTCAAAGATAGTATCTCACTTCAGATAAAGTTCCTATTTCATGATTTTTTTACTATTTGATACATATATTCTTGAACAACGACCATCTAGTCAGACCATAGCTTGTATAATAAATAACACTATTCTAAGGCCCTCATTTCATCGAAAGAATGATTCACAAAAAAGGATACCACTGTTGGGTTTGTATTGAACTATACCCCTTGATCACCGAAGGATGCACGGTGAGGTCCAGATGACAATGACCACTATTACCGTAGCATTGCACAAGGGTCTATGGAAAATTAGTAACATGGTTGGTTGTCAAAATGGGAACATTGTTCCATAGGTTCATTTGGATTGGACATCGATTACCATTTTTTGGGTTCTTCCAAGCATTGAGGAATTTTAGGATGAATTGTATACTGTGGGGCTTTACAACGCTATCTGGGTATCCCAAACCTACATTCATCAAACCAATTATCCAATTTCCCTACTTTTGAGTATATGGATCCTAGATACAAACACCTTTTATCTAGTCCATGGGGATGTCAGTATTGACCTCTAGGATGTTCAATTTATTTAAAGAGTCCTCGTCATTGGGGATATGTATGACGAATTCCTACCTACCTCATCTACTTTGGATGATGAAGATAGGATGCCTCCTTTATCTAAGAAAGATATTAGTAAATCCAATGTTGTTTCAAAAGACACTGACCCTTTCCTAAAGAAGGAAAACCATTTTTTCTGACTGGATCAATGCCTTTGGTTGATGTAATGGAAATGGGAACGATGTGCACATACCATGGTCCTATACAACCAAAGACACAAAAAGGAGAGTTGGTTATTATTGTCAGGTTTTAGAGGAAATTCAATTTTGTTAATTTTTATGATAGATTTTTTCCAATGTTGTCCTGTTGTTTCAGCTGATGGCCTTCTAGGTCATCTTTATAAGTGGCTGGCACTTACAGGTTTTTTACCTTGGCAGTGCAAGAGTCACAACCTTCATCATGGTGGCTTAAATAGACACTGGAAAATGTTTCAACTTCTCCATTCTAGTATTGGTGAAATTATATTAGTTTTTGGGCCAAATTATTGAGTGGAATCCACTTCACAGGCTGATGATTCCTTTCCAAATAATTTATGGCTGGAGAAGAGCCTATATGGGGGGGTACACCTTCATCAATCCTCTGCCGATTCCATACGCTATACTCTGGATGTCCCTTTAGAGTAATTTTGATGTCATTACAGTGGGATGGGCCATGTAGGATAAGATGGAAGAACATAATGAAAGGAATTAATGACAATTGATGGCTCAAATCAACTATCCCGAACACTTTACGTATAGTCCTCACAGCTCCCCTACTGATACTTTAGTGAACGATGAATCCAAATCCATTATTAACTAAGGATACCTAATTTCTTTGTGTGAGGGTATGTTGGTTTCCTATTTTTATAAAGATATTATCATCGAGGAATATGAACCTTATAAATTATTCCGTCAATTCAATGGTGTTCAGATGATGTGTCCTCTTTTACTTAATGGCACACATCAGGAAAAAAAATTCATGATTTCATTGAGACTTTGGAAAATGCATACCCAGGATGACACAAAGTGTAATATTAAGCTTCTGTGCCCCATGGGTTTTGAACCTGTCCTCACAAAGGGATATGATGATACCAAGATTCGATCATACCTAAATAGTGAGCTAGCATAATTGTTTCCCATTTTCTTGGACTGTAAGTCATCTAGAGAAAAAAGAATGCAAAAAAAACCATCAAGCACTCCCTACTAGAAATATTTCCTTATAAGTACATTTAAAATCCTCTAAAGAAGGATTTAAATGCTTGGGGACTAATGTATTGGGTTTTCAGTGCTACAACTAAGGGCTAACCACCCATCCCATATGATGATGCCTTTCTGTGACATGGAGACTGGGGGATTTTCTTAGGGGTGGTCAATATTTGTGTGATTAGTCCCCATGTTCCTTTTTTTATAACTAAGGGGGAAATAACTCTTACCAAACACAATTACATGTCAGTGCCAACTGACATTTCCTATGATGATAACACCTAAAGGGTGAATTGTCACCTTAAAAATTTGGAAACCGTGTTTCATAATATGAAAAATAGTTGCAAATACTATCATCATGTACATTCCATGGTGAGACTAGAGGATGTTCTTGTTGTTATTGATGATGATGATGATAACACCTATAAGGGGATAATATTTCAAATTTTACTGATGTGATCAGAGCAGGGTAAATTCTATACCCACATATAGTGTCTCACAAGAAGCCAACCCCCAATAGTTCAAGGGATGAAGAGGAACCCAGGATGATGTTGTGGATAACTGAACCGGTCATGCTTCTCCAAGAATATCCTCAAGCCCTACCTATCCATATTATGGATACATTTATGAAATCTTGGAGGTTATGGGATGAATTTAAGTAGAGTGATTCTAGTAAGGACATATGGGAGATGCTTCAAAAAGGACATTTTGATATTTTGGGTTTTAGATATTTAATTTCTACATCATAGAAATCTATTGGGGAATGTCAAGATAAAGTAGTCATGAATCTAGATTAGAAGAGAACCTACATTCAATCTTCCAATGAAAGACCTTATTGGTCTAATTAGCTGGCATGGATAGAGATAATCTCAGAAATGGATGATACAGGACGGGAGGTAGTTATATTTTAGACCCAAAACATACTTTATATTGGTGTAGGGATTATAAATTTATCACTCACTTTTTAAGGAATTTGGGGAGGCCTAGGCGGTGGAACTTTTTTGTATTTATACCCCCAAATGTACTACAACATGGGAACATTCCCCTTCGGATGTCGGGGGTGCTGTAGAGGGATCCCCCGAAGCTATATAACATAAGGAGGTAGTCATTGAGATCCCCAGAGGGGTATTTCCACTTCTGGTTTTGTCTATTTCTAGGGTCATCTCCCAATCGAACCATGAAGCATCAACATAAAAAAATTTATCAATATATATAATATAAATTATGAATGGTTGATATCATAGACATTTACCTGTTGAAAAACCAAATGTTTCTATTTGTCTCCCAATTATCACATATTTTTATTGGTGTAGGTCTGATATGGAATAAGGAATAAACTGTCTAAGCATCTATGATGCCTTTCCCTTTTGAGGGGAAGGGGATATAGGAGGTACCACTAGCGACTATAGTTGAGAGGTTCAAATAATTGGAGTTGAATGAGGATGTCGAGGATGTACCTATCCTTAAAGGGGTTTCAATTCAAGATAAAAAAACCTCCATTTCAATAAGGAGAGAATCTTTGGAGGTGGAAGATTCAACTGGACGTGGTGATCCCACTCATTTAGAGAAGATTGGGATAACATTACCAGTGGTGGTGGATCTGGATGGGGAGTCTCAAATTATGGATTCTATGAGGGAGATTTCAATACTTGAGAGAGTACCCACTCAAATTCAAATTTCTTTTGACACCACGGAAGGGGTTCCATCTAGAGTTAATGACCCCCTTGCTCATACATATCCAACTTCTCTAGGTAACATAACCACAGAAGATGGGGTTATCTCTCCATAGAGAAATCTAAAACTAGCCATAATTCAATAATCTATGATATCAACTACTATAGGTATAGTCTTAGTGAGTGACCTATTGGGATCTACTAGTAAAACTGATCCAGGTTCTACTTCACCTGCATATTTGAGAAATCCCGATGTCAGTTCACAGATTGAGGGCACAAAACCCATATTGATGGGTTGTAATTCCATAATGAGAATTAGGGACATTGGTACATAGTATAGTGGAGTTTAGTTTTCCACCACTTCATCCATTAATTTTTCTCTTAGTGTTCAAACATCCACTTTAATTATCCCTTGATTTCAAGATCATAACCACAAGAACATGTGACTGCAGTTAATTCTTTGACACTACCTTATTTAAACACTACTGATGAAGAGGTTATTGAGGGGTCCAACTGAACTAAAGCAATTGTATTGAGACCTTCTCTAGGGACATTCATTCCTAAGTACATTCTACCCCCTAAGAGTTATTTTGAAGTAGACTAGGAGGCTTCGGTCCACCTCCATCCTATTCACCAGAAAGTGTAGGTGAACATTTGGAGGATGATTTATCAAACCCCCTTGTAGAAATGTTGACCATGATTCAAAAGTTACACCATGTGTTTTTATTCCTTATGTAGGGGGTTCAACTATAGTGGTATCCATTATATAGAGAAGTATGAGGTTTCTTAAAAATAGGCAACTGGAATGCTCAAGAATTATCTTTCCACTATAGTGTCCATGGATCTTCCTACCGTATCAAAAAAGATTATTATGAATGAAGATATAGAGCAGCTTGGGGCAGTTTAAATTCTAAAAATAGATCTTACAAAGAAAAAATTATTAGTAGAGTCACTCGGTTAGGAAGTTTAGAGATGATGAAAATTACTAGAACAACTGAAACCGGAATGTGCGCACATCACGACAAGAGTTGATGAATGGTGGAGGTTAGTGAAAGAGGGGGAAATATCTAGACATGATGTAAAAAAGGAGCCATTGGTATTGCATACAAACATGAAGGCTAAGGCAACATCTTTTTCAGGGCTCCGCCAATCCATTGAAGAGTTGAACCAAGAGCTGATACAATTATCTAAATATGTTGAACAACACTGATAATTATATTTCTTGGCTCATATAAAAAGATTCCAAGATCTGGTTAATCCTCTATTCCTTCTTTAATATAATGACAATTAGAAATATCTTCGTCATTTTTCCATTATGTCTTCCTACAAGATCATTCAATTTTAGTTGACTACATTTGAATGATAGTTTTTAACCGAATTGACATTTGAATCATGATACGGGATGATTAAATTGAAATATACCAACTAAGCTCCAATTTTTTCCTAAGACAAGGGACTCAATGATCACAACTTTACTTTTTTTAGGGTCACATGAAAGACCCTACAAACATTATAAATTTTTAGATTATAACCTTAATTTTTTCGTATGACTGTTATGATGTGGGCCAAGTGGTTATAACTTGACTTTTGTTTAAGCCACCCTTTGCGAGTTTTTGACATAAGAAGCATTGTTTCTCTTTTTATTGTCTTATTTCTCATCGTTCTACCTAAATTACACAGATTAAAGGTTTAGTGAGATACTACTAATTTTTTTCCATGATTACCTTTGAAGGTTTTCATCCAAGTGGGTTTAGTCTCATTTTCATGGTCAGTTTAAAGTGTTGAAAACCAATCTATTATTACTAATGTTTTAGGTCATGAATCTTTGACCATGATTGATGATTTAGTTCAAACAACATTGAATAGGACTGATGTTTTGGTTGAATATCTTAGACCATGACTTACAAGGAGAGGGCCCCATTTAAGGTTTATAGACAAAGGATGTCCCAATACTTTTTAAACATGGATTAGGAATTTCTATTAATCCTAATTTTATAGTATCTATATATTAAACATGGATATGGGGAATGGTAGAAATGGTTGTACAGAGCTAGGGAAATCCACTCTTAGGGAGGATTTTTCCTTCAATTGACATGCGTGAATAGTGGGCCACTTATATAGATATTTCATGGAATTGTGTGCATAATCAAACAAATGTGTTCTTAAGACACTAAAAATATATTTCTTGATGGATTGGAAATTTAATGAAAAAATGGACATCTCAAAACCACATGGGGTGGAATGTCGAAAGAGTGGTGTATGAAAAGTATTAGGTTATTTTTATCAATGATGGTCATGAATAAAAGACCACTCCTACACATATTTTTCCTTTGTAAATAATGGTTAAATCATAATTCCATTTAACATCATTTAACTAGGATATTTTATTATTATATTTAAAAGAAATTTTTCTCTAAACAAATGGGATAAATCATCAAATTGTTTTATAGTAATATTACTAGGAATGTTCTGTTGTTTTCCAAAATAAATGTGGAGAAAGATGTAAATAATAGTCCAAGTGGTTTCCAAAACCAGGGAGAGAGGTGAGATGTAAATTTCATATGGTGTAAAAATATAGGAAACGCCTCTCCTAATGATGAGTTTTTCTTTGGTTTACATGACATTTTGTGGGAAACTTATACAGAGCCATCAGGGGATTATGTGTATATTCAAACAAAGGTGTCCACATGACACTAACATTCTATTTCTGATGTCCATGGGTGATTATGGGGAATCAAAACCATCAATACCCAAAGTATGGTTTGTGAATAAAGGGTTCCTGAACATGAAATTTGGAATTCGAAATTTAAATTTCTCTAAAGTTGTTACCAATGTTCTCCCCACATCAATGTAATGAGGCTCCAGACACAGGTCTATCCCATCCATGGGGAAGAGGGGAAATATTATATCACAGCAGGACTTGAGATAAATTTTTTGAGTTTCACTATGTATCCTATGATAATATTAATCATGTTAGATGTAGTTTTTTATTTTGGGCTACCCCATTATGTGGATCTGATTTACATATAGGGATGGGACATTTTTATCTTGTACACATGATCATTGAAGGTAGTTATCATATTATAATTTCATATTAATATTTGTTTCATGCACCATACAATTTTAATGTCATGCGATTAGGAAATTTATAAAGGAGCATTGATTGACCGATTGAAAACTAGTCTAGGATGATCTAATATGTAAAAAATGTGGGTAGAAAGAAAAGTGTATATCGTAGTTTTAGGGGATCTCAAATCGGGAGAAATGATGTGGGGGTATGGAATTCATTGAGAGTACAGAGGGAGGAATGCCTCTCTAGAGGAAATATTTTACATTTTTTGATATTCATTTTTGTGGGTGACTTATGCAGAGCCGCCAGGGAATTGGGTGAATAGTAAAATGATGGTATCTGTAGGACACTAACCTTCAATTTTTGAAGAAATGCGAGGTATATGAAGCTCCAAAACTGGTCAAAGCAAGGAGTTCGATGGGTAAAAAATATGTATATGGATATATCATAAAAAATATGGATATGATTACACATGGAATTGGGGATTTAAATATTTTGATCTGACATGTATATAGAGTGGGGATTTTTTATCCCTTTGTTTGAGTTAGAACTGAGTTTGATGGTCCAACTATCTTGTCATTACGCTCCCTAAATATGTCAGAGTGATATGTTGGGGAAGGGGAATTTTATCTTTATCTTGGTTGCCTTACAGTTTAATGTCACATGGTTTGTAATTTGGACATCCCATTGTTTGGGGAAAAGAACCATAACATATATTTAATTCTTATTAAACTAGTACCAACCATTATAGATTGATTTTCCATATCTCTATGGTGAATCCCCTATCGAAATACCTAAACTCATAGGGGTTGTGCCCGATGTGAGAAAAAATGGATGAAAAGGGTTTCAATTGACCGACTAGGGATGAAATAATCATGTAAAGGTTCATTTTAAACTCAGGGTGATGTTGTGTAGTTTATTTTCATGAAACAAAGATGTTTCATCACATAGTGTAATGTCATATGATTAGGATGATTTCTATATGGTTTAACATTGTGTGGAATGAACATAAGTTCCATGAATTGTATCCATGTGCATCGATGATGTATTGGAATCATAGTTTAATGACATGCTGTGGGGACATACTACTATAGAGACCATGAGTATGCACATGCAAACTAGACTGGGATATTCTAACAATCCCTATTCATGAGGGGGGGGGGAAGGAAATCCTAAAACATTATCTTGGGGCTCCTCATATCAAGAAGAATGATATGGGGTTTGTAATCCATTAAGCGTACGAAGGTAGAAAAATCCTCTCCTGAGGAAGAATTTTCCCATGGTTGATAAGCCTTTTGTGGGAAACATATGCAGTGATTCGGGGGTATTGTGTGCATAGTTAATGAAAGGTGTCCATAGGCTAATGACCATCCATCTTTGATGACCATGGATATTTGTGACGATCCATGTTTTCCAAGGTTATTGAGTTTTATGAATGACAGTGATATGTAGGGGTACACAAGGAATATCAAGACCATGATTAGTTGTGAAGCATGGAATCCCCTAAATATGTCGAAATTATGTGTAAAGGGGGAATTAACATTTGAAAACCACTTATTGTTTGAATAAAGTTTCATAATCGCCTACCCGACATTTTGTGTTTATGCAAGAGATGAGGGAATTTGTAATTTCCCATTTTATAGAGCTGGTCCCATGTTTGGGAACCCAGGTGTCACTACATATCTTATTATATAAAGAATCGATCGAAACATAGTTCTTGTGGTACATTTTAGTTTAACATCATGTAGTTAGGATGCTAGCATGTAGTGAATTGATATTCAAATTATGAATCCCCTACCAAAACTCCTAATCCCACATGAGTGGAATTAAGTCTTAGAAGTAAAGGATGAAAAAGGATTACTCCACCACTCAAGGAGAACATGGATAAGGATGTGGGAATTTTTCCTTAAATATTTTCCCCATCTAGACCCACATTTGAATACTAAAATGCTAATTACATACCTTTTGTGTATTGTAATAAATACGAATTTGGTTCAATGAAATTCCCTATTCAAGTCACAACTATATTCTAGAGATGGAATGTTTTGGTATGGTGGTGGCTGGGTCGAAGGATGTGGATACTGGGCATCACTACGCATCCTAAGAGGGCTGGAATCAAGCCACACATAGTTCTTTTTAAGAATATTCCCATGTATAGGTCTGATCCATATGTATGAAAAAAGGGACATATTAATGTGGTGGTGTCTGGACCAATTTTAAGATTCCAGGATAAAATACATATCCTACGAGGGTAGGAATCAAGACACAAGTTGTTCTAAATATCCCTATGCCAGTTGGGCTTGTGCACATGGGGGCGCATTTTAATGTTTTGGTGGATGGACCAAAAGGCAGAATCTAGGTGTAACTATTTATCCTTTAAGGGTAGGAATCAAGACACATGTATTTCTAATGCTCATTTTTTTCGGGCCCATGCAGAGGGCGGGGGAATTTTAATTTGGTGGTGGCTGGACCAGGATGAAAAATCAAAATGTCACTATGTATCCTGTGAGTGTAAGAATCATGCCACTTGTAATTCCAAAGATCCCTATACTAGTTAGTCTCAGGCATGGAAGGGGGATTTTAATTTGGCATTTACTAGGACAAGATACAGAATATGGGTGTCACTATGTATCTTATGTGGGAAAGAATCAAACCAAACATATTTCTAAAGATCCATGTGCCATTTGAGACTATGAACAGAGAGGGGGAATTTTAATTTGGAGGTGGATGGACCATGATAAAAAATCTAAATGTTACTACGTGTCCTATAAGGGAAGTAATCAATCCACACATAGTTATAAATCTCTCCCGTCTGGTTGTTCCAATGCATAGGGAGGGGAAATTTTAATTTGGTTGCGGCCAGACCAGGATGTATAATTCAGGTTTCACTGTGTATCCTTCGTGGACAAGAATCAAGCTACACATATTTCTAAATTTCCTTGTGCTAGTCGAGTCCATGAATATGGATTGGACATTTTTATTTGGTGGTGGTTATACTAGGATGTGGAATCTGAGTGTCACTAAATATCTTGTGAGGAATGGAATCAATCTACACATAGTTCTAAATCTCACTATGCTTGTCAGGCCCATGTACAAGGCGAGGGAATTTTAATTTAGTGGTGTGTAGAAACCATGAAATGTCTTAGATGAACGTTTTCGAAAACATTTCATCAAATGGGCTCGAAATGTTCATGGTGTGACTCAAACTTTTTCATGGGTGTCGGTGACGGTAGCGATGACACCGGACCAAAGGACTGAGACTACAACCCGACAATGATCTCGAGCAGGGGTGTGGAGGTGCAACCACAGTGGTATGCGGAAATTATTTTGGCTAAGTCCCCAAAGAGGCTCCCAAGGTGTCTACACACAAACACAACCATTCCACCATGGTGGAGCTAAATAAAGTTGTTATTTTTGCTAAGTCCCAAAAGTGGTTCCCTAGTTCATCCAAAACACCTTCAGTGCGCAAGGTACTTACATGCCACAGTTTTCTACAAAAGACACATGCGCACCCAATCCCTTTTCACCCAAGGTCCTATTTTTTCCTATAAATGATCCTCAGGTCCTTCATTTGTATGGAAAAATTTTCCTGAAGCCTAATTGCAGCTCTGGTCTCCCTAGTGCTTCACCCATGTCTTCCAAAAATTATAAGGTAGTTATTTAACACCTAAGGTATAGGAATTGAAGGAGGATCTTAGGACATAATCCCTTTTGGTGTTGGAAATCCATAACACTCACGCACATAAAGTTCTCAACCTCCCTTTATTAGGAACACCTGTACGCCACCTATTCTCCTCATAGGAACATGAGTGCCCCACTTCAGGGAATACCTATGAATACTCTTGAAGGATTGATCTATGTCTCTCCCATGTATTGATATCTAGGTTTTTCGTCACTAATGTGAACATCAAGTCACCCTTGCCTACTTTCACACCCATACTTATGCACTTATTCCTACTGGGCATCCCTCTTTGATCCACCTATTATCTTCAGTCTACAATCCATTAATCCATCTTCAAAGACAATAATGGGAAGTCTTCTTATTCATTTAATCCCTTTTACAAATGGGAATCTTTCTAGACCTCAAGTAAAAACTATGGACATATCAAAACTTTGGGAAAGTAACATCATTATGTCTTCTATTTGGGGATGTATATCCACAGTTAGAGGTTTCCAATATTTTTGTCAAAATGGGGTTAGGATTCATGGACTGTCTATGGGTTTTTATATCCATAGTCACATGGACATTTCTCCCTGAAACAGTGTTGTGAAGTTCCCAGTTTGGAGTATTGGGGTTTGGGTTCTAATCTTGGCTTCTCGTCTCTAAGACCCGAAACCTCATGTCTCTGGTAGGGAAGGTACAGTTGACACTTTCTTTTCCATCCAAGAAAAGGAGAAGTCTCCCTCCCTTACCAGGACAAATTTTAGGGTAGAAATCCTAGTGTAATCCTCTAACCATTCTTATATGAGGTTTCAGTCTTGCTTGTCTCTACTTCCTTCACCATCAATCCTTCCTTACATTGGACCCTTGTCCAATGTAAAGAGAACAAAGGGAAGACTCGTCATCTCATCCTCTTCCGAAGATGAATTGACCTTGTCCACCCTTGCCTCTATAGGTGATCCCACATTCACCAGAAGAGGAGGAAAAGTGTGGGTGCCTTCGTTGAATATTTTACATCCTATTTTCTCTCACACTATGCACGAATCATGTGGTCTTAGTGAGTTCTCATGATCACAACATTTTCAAAACCTCTTGACTACGAGAACTCTTATTGTTGTACATCCCAGGATATGTAGGAAACCTACTTGAAGAACCGAGCTCAAAAGGGTGTCCTTCCAAAAGGGTTTACCCAATCATGTCCCATCCAATGTACAACTCTTCTGTATAATCCCCAACACAAACTTGAACTACGCAAAATCTGATTCCTGTTCAAACTAGGATATATTGGAAGCCTTCTCCAGGAATGAGCTCATTGGATATACTCTTCATGAATTCAACCCTAATTCCCTTAATCTAGGAAACTCTTATGCATAAGCCCCAAATAAAACCCCCCACATTACTATGACACCCTTTTTAGGAAGTAATCTCAAACTAATTCCTCTCAAAGGACTATACTCTCCTATGAGACTCATCAAACTACATGGGATTTGATTCCCATCCACATGGGATATGTAGGAAGCCTCCTTGAGGTTCAAACCCAACACTTCAAATCATCCATGTTCTCTTTTGGCCATATTCTCAACATGGTCAAATCTTACCTGGGAACCCATATTATTTATATTTTCCACTTTCTTCTTCGACATAATTCCCGCACCAGACATTTAATAATCACAATTCTATTAGATTTCCTTACCACATGACATTAAATTGTATAGCTAGATCCTTATCACATGAACTTAAAAGGAATGAAGTGTCCCATTAAGTGGCACCAAAATAAAAGGGTTCTGATTTCTTTTATAAGGATACATAGGTAGCCATTTTTATGTGTATGATCCCAATATCAAAAGAATCCTTCGTCTCCCTAGAAATAAATTCCAAATTTCCGTACTGAGTGGATTAAAAACAAGTATCATCATAACGATGATTAAAAGAATCTATAGGTAGTATATGAGAGGATAACATTGATGGGGAACCACGAATAAATATAGATACCTCCATTATTGAAGAACCTAAAATACATACATATGATTCTAAATTTCACACATGTTAATAAGTGGTTTCAAATTCCAAGTAAATAATATGCTATACATGTTTAATTGATAAGTATTCCTGAAAATATATTAAATTTATAATGAAATTATAGATTTAGAAGATAATTCTCTATAAAAGGGGGTGATGATTCTGAACTACCTTTCTATCAACAAATGAATGTTCTTAACTATTGTAACATTCAAATATAATGAACTATTTCCTTTGGAAAGATGGTTCTTTTGGGATAAAGAACTATTGGATGTTTCCAATTCCATGAATAAATCCAATGGAAGCCGCTTAGAAGAAATGATTCTTAAAATAGAACACACGTTTCAAGGAACTACAAAATATGGTGGCTGGACTAGGATTTATAATTTGGTTGCAACAAAATATCCTACAAGGAATGGAATCTATCCACACCTATTTCTAAAGCACCACGTGCTGGTCAGGCCCATTCGAAGGGAGGGATAATTTTAATTTGGTGGTGGTTGGACCATGATGCTAATTTTGGGTGTCACTATGTATCCTACGAGGTAATAAATCAATAAAAATGTATTTCTACTTATGCTAGCTGAGCCCATGATCAGGGATTGGGGATTTTAATTTTGTGGTGGATAGACTATGATGCATAATCTATGTTTCACTTCATATCCTCTGAGTAAATGAATCAAGCCACAAATAGTTCTAAGGTTCCCTGTGCCGATTAGACATGTGCACATGGAGGGGGAACCTTAATTTGCTGGTGGTTGGACCAGGATATAGAATATGGCTGTGAAAACATATCATGTGATGGAAAAAATCAATCCACACATTGTTCTAATGCTCCATGTACTATCCAAGCCTGTGAACTGGGAGGGTGAATTTTAATTTCATGGTGGCTAGACTGGGATAAAAAATCTAGGTGTCACTATGTATCCTACGAAGGTAGAAATCAAACAACATGTAGTTAGAAATATCCTTGTGCCGGTCCAGCCCGTGTACAGGGATGGGACATTTTAATTTGATGGTGGTTGGATTAGGAAGTAGAATATGAGTGTTAATAAGTATCCTACAAGGGTAAGAGTCAATCCACACGTAGTTCTTGTGTAGATACCTCCTTGTATAGGTCTGGTCCATACACAAGGAGGGGGATTTGTTTTTGTCTTTCTTGGTGGTGGAGAATGATCTTGGGATAGGCATATCCATGTATCCTATATTGATAAGAATCAATCCCCAGGATGTTTTGTGAAAATATGGTCCCAAGTGGACATAGAACTCACATAGGACACTCTCATGGGAGCAGGGGAATTTTTATTTTCTTGAACATAGATATGAATCATGTGAGGAAAACTAGTAACCATAATGTAATAAACCCCAAACATTTTAACATATTGTATTTGAGAAGATTAATGCCATGTGGTTTACTTTCATACAGTGAGGAATTTTTCACCATGCAGTTTTACGTCATGCGATCAGGTGGTTCTGTCCATACAGTTTAATATTGTGCGGTGTGGAAATTTTGACAATGCAGTTTTACATAATGCAATCAAGATAAATTTTTTGGTTACATGAAAAACATCTATAATAACATTTGACTGGTAGGGGAAGTAGTAAGTTTTCAATCCATTGAAATTATGGAATATGCTCTATTAGAGTATACCTTTAGTATGAAAAATGGTCTTTCTTGTTTGGATCTAATTTCAGAGTTTTCTTTCCTAGAATCATCAGAGTTGTAAGGACCAACACGCTTTCTCATTCGAAGAAAGGCTGGAGGCGAACCTTTTTTTGAGGGCTTGTGTCATACTGTTTTGGTATATTTCCAAAGGTGCAGTGTGTGCAATAGTATCTCATCCAAATATTATAAATCATGCAGTTTCATCTAGGATTTATCATATGTGGATAATTGATCACAAATGGCAACATAGAGCCAGGGTAGTTGAAATCCATTTTTTTGAAATGATTCCTCGCTGTATACCAATGAATACATGGTTTCTTGTGTAACTATGTGGGCGGTAGTCCAGTAATCTCACAGAGAACAGAGGAACTAGTTTGGCTATGAATTATTGTCCTTTTCTACCATATTATTGAGTTTATTGGTTAAGGTCTTGTTGAAGGCCTCTATCTGTCTGATGGCCACTGCATGATAGTGAGATGATCCTTGATTCTACACTCCTGGTATAGTTTTTCCAATTAAATATAGTTGAAATTTGTGACATTTTCCATAAGTATTATATAATGGACATTAAATATTAAGATGATATTGGTTTTAAAAAAGATTACAATTCTTCTCTCCATTATGTATTTAAGGGGTACAACTTCTACCTTTTTAGAAGAGATGTTAGCTACTGTGAGAATATAACTGAATTGTTTGGCCATAGCTGGAGGATATGGTCCCACAACATCCATTCTCCCATAAAGAAAATGACCAGGAGTATTTTGATGTGGGAATTAACTCTGAGGGTTGGTGGATGAAGTTGGTATGAACATTATTGGAGTGGAAGTTATTGGTGAACTGAGAAAAATACTACATCATAGTAGACCAATGATACCCAGGACATTGAATTAGATGAGAGGGCATGGATGCTGATTGATGCGCTCCAAAAGCTCAAGCATGTACTTCTTTAATGATGGTGACAGTTTCTTTCCCATCAATACACCTAAGGTGGACTCCATCAAAGACCCACTTGTAGAGAACCTTTGGCTGGTTTGTTCCATTATACAACAAAAATTTGAAAGCTCATCTCTGGATCTGTTCCCTTCTATCCCTTTCCTATGGGAGCTCTCCCCTTTGTAAGTAATCCATAATGGGAGTCATCCAACTAGTGGTTGGACCATATGGCACAGATATGGGACTGATATCATTGATTTCATCTGTGTTTTTCTTAATAAATGATAATACCATTCACCATTGTGTAATGTAAATGTCCGTGTCATCCCTGTCTAGGTCAGTCAGATATTTGGCTGCATTTTCCAATGCATTGGCCTGTGCATTTTGAGAATAGGGGGCATAATTCAATATTTTCATTTATGGGAACTCTGCCATTAGTTCTCATTCAAGGTCAATCAATGGCATCAAATCTGCTTTATTTATATCATATTCACCATTTCATTGATCGATGGCCAGTTCTGAATCACCTTTTTTCTTTAGATTTCCTGCTTCTACCTAGAGTGCTAGCACCTGGCCTAGGATAAGGGCCTGATACTAAACTTCATTTCTTGTGAAACCCTCTGACATGAGGAAGGAATATGAAAAAACATCTTTTTCCAGAGATATGACTATGAATCCTAGTCCCACTTTGTTGAGCCTGGGATATTCCATCCTTCTTCCAATTAGGCTTCTAGATGCACCATCAAAGTACATTTACAATGTTTGGGAGTCCTATTTTAAGGATAAAAACCTATTAATTAGGTAGTTTAGAATCCAATTGTTCTACTTTCTCTTGAGGAATTGTTTTCCAAAAAATCAACTAATGTCTGGCCTCTGATGGCCTTCTACGATATTAACAATATATGGAACTGCATCATGATGACCACCCATCATGATTGGAATCCAGTAAATATTGGATGACTGAGAATATACTTGAGTGGGATTCTATGTGAGACTAAATATATTGGGTGGTGTTGAAACTAATTCTCATCTTTTTGACCAATAATATTAGGACCATGATTCTATTATCAGTATGTGAATTTTTATCCTCATCATCGATAAGGGTTCAGATGAGATAGTAAAGGCAATTTGCATTGCCTTCATCATTATTTTGTGATTGGAAGGACCCTTGGTATCTCTCTAAGGTGATCACATATAGAACGAAGGGTATTCCATTGATACAAATCATTACCCCTAGTAGACATAATATTTTTTTGATGTTGTCGAATGATTCCCAAAAATCATTAGACCATTGATACTCTACCCCGTTTTTAAATACTTAGTGAAGGGAAAACATTTTACTACAAAATTGGATATGAATCACAAAATGTAGGTTCAGTTTCCTTTGAGTCCTCTTAACTTAGAGAGGTTGGGAGAATGTGAAATTCCAAGGATAGCCATTTTCTTCTCAAGATCAGCTTCTACTCTATGGTGACATACACCGAAGTTGAGGAATTTCCCTAGGATAACGGTGAAAAAACATAGTAGGGGGTTTATTTTTAGACTGTTCTTTTACAGTTTGTTAAAAATGGTTTCATGATCTGATAGGTGGTATTAACACTTTCGTGACTTAACCACCAAATATTCCACATAGGATTTGATGAAATTTCTTAGGAAGGGTTTGAAAATGCGATACATGGTGTGTTGATATATAATGCCATAATTTTTCAAACCAAAGGTAATGACATAATTGAAAAATAATCTAGGGTTACTTTAAATGTGGTGTATTATTCATCATCTTTAGACATTCATGTTTTTTTATATTTCAAAAACCCTTCCATGAATGAGAGTGCCTCATATCCAGTAGTTTCATCGATTAGAAATTTAGTGATTGGGACCATGAAATCTTCCTTCAAGAAGTTCCAATTGAGATCCCCAAAATCAATGCAATAAATGATCTACCAATTATTATTCTTGAAAGAAATTATATTGGCTAGAAATATTTGATATTGGACCTCCCAAATTATATTTTTTCTAATGGGATTATCCAATTCTGTCTCGACATTGGAAGTATGCATCATATGTGTACTTATCGTGGCATTCTTGTAACCATGATGGTCTTATGGGTGGCCAAGGTGGTGAGTGGAAACCTCAGGATCAATACCCAACATCACTTTATCGTAACATGTTAAAACATATTGATTATTATTTTAAAAGGAGGTGTATACCTCTTTCTCTTCAGAATACATTGCCGCATTAATCTGAATGGGATGTGAGACTTCTTTGGTAATCACGTTTATCTCACAAACTTCATAAATAGTTTTAGATAGGCCTTTCTCGAATGATAGAGGGGAATCCCTAAGATCACTTTCCTTATCCTCTTATGTTTCCTCCTCATACTCTTCTTCCCCTTCCAATGGGGAGACTATTCTGGAGGTGATCACTTCATAATTGGATGAGGAATCCCAATTCTTATATTTGGAGGCTGAAGTAGCTTCCTTTATGCCGACTAACTGTAGGGAAATTTTTTGGAGATGATGAATTGAGGGGTGAAAGGGTAATTTTTTTTCTTTTCCCTAAATGGTGGGTCATGGACATTCGTTACAACTAAGGATAATTCAATAGAATTTTTTATTTGATAATTCACTATTATCATGGGGATAAATGGATTTTTCAACACTATTGGGCTCGATAACCATGATAAAAATCATGAAGATGGATTAATAAGTGTTTCAAGTTGTATTTACAAACTCCACCTTATTTATTGGAAGTACATATTATTCTCCCACATTTCTGAGAGGATTCGAAGGGACCACCTCTAGTCTATTTGGAGTGGTGACCCAATCAATCCAATCGGCTGAGGGTAACTTACCTTCATGCTCAAATAATGTGGAATTGATATAGCGTGACTCAAAAGATTCAAACAGGTCCTTATCAACATTAAATTTCCAATTATGTCCATTAATACTATACATGACACACTTATGTTCTTACAGTGTGATGATGGGATCTCTATGTGTTGATTCAACCAATGCCATCCTAATAGGAGATTAAAGGCCATATTTTTTCAAACCACCATAAATTATTAGTTGTCTATGAGGTTTTGAAGAAAAATTTTGATCTTGATTTAGACCAATGAATTATGGTAAATTATTTCTTAAACCAACATGTTCATGGTGCAGGGAATCAGATTTTCCTCATTAATTCCTAGTTGACGATGTTTCCGAAGTGGAATGAGATTAAATCAAAATACATTATCAATGAATACATTTCTTATATAAACATCATATAACGTTCTAGATGCTTATTGGGGTCTGATGTTCCCTTGAATAATGGTGTCATCATCTTAATTCATAAATGATATGACAATGTGAAGATTTTTATTTCTGGTCATTGTCCGGTAGTAATTATCATTGGCTAATTCAGCTTCAAACACAAGGGGGTTCAGTAAAGCTTCCATGAGGTTTTCTGACAGATTTAGAACATATAGGATTAAAACATGTCTATTACATAACAGAACTATTTGAGGGTTTCATATTTATACTCTGAAGTACATCACTTCATATCTTGGGATGCTCTTTCATAGGCATTTAAGGGCATTGAGCACTGGAAATAGAGAAAATCACTCCTAAAGCATGATTTTTTGGGGATTCTATAGTTTATGGATTCATCCTAATTGGTATGGATATATGTCATGGGTGATCATACATCCATAATTATTCTGATGGATACTCTTGGATTATTAGGACAAAATGGATTTTGGTAGGGCTAGAAGAAATTTCTTGTTCTTATTGGGTCCATTGAAGAGATCTTTCACAAGTTTCTACAATGTTGATAGTTTGAGCCAGAGAGCAACAATAAGCTTAATTTCTCCCTCAAATGTTTCATCCTGGGTATCTTTGGATTCGATGGCCTCTTACTCTAGCTCCCCAATTGAGTAAGGGGATTTCAGGTTCAATAACATATTCTTCATCGAATAAGCTGTCCAATAAATGAAGGAAATTAATGTAGAAAATTTTCAGTTCCTCATCTAATGATGAATTTTCCCAATCAACTTATTCTATTGGGTCCATTTTGTAGAGTAGTTCACATTTTACCATTCAGATGGGTAGTTCCCATACTTTCATATATATTGGTATGACATTTAAGATTTTTAAAGACAATTTTGGCCTTGGTTTGGATTCTCCTTATTTCACTTGATCTTCTTGACCCTTGGAGGATCATGGGGTTGAGGATGTTGGCTACGCTACATTAGAAGCTATTGGGGACACATTCAGTTGCTTCTACTATTCTTGTAGGATACCATGGGCTTGGTTGACAATTTTTCATGACATCAATCCTTCAAACATCAACTCATTTTTACTAATGTCCTTTTTCCACTCCCCTTCCTCTTCAGGGTTGGTGGTGGAAACATACATCACTTCTTAAAGAGGTGGTCCCATTTTGACCAATCCTGAATCTATCATCCTTTGTAATTGTTCTATGAAGAAAAAAAATGATGGGACGGTGTGTCCCAATATTGTTTAGTAGGGAAAATAATTGGGTCTCTCATCAAGACGTACTTCATTAGCCCTCTTCTTCTCTAGTAGCCATAGCATGTTGAAATTCATGGAAGATACAATGTAGCCACAAACTTGATCATCTCGAAACAAACACACATTATTCCATCACTACTTCCATTTATTTTTTATGGATTCCATTCTATTGTCTTGTCAGGGAACTGGTGGATTTTGACGTCTGGGGGGGGAGGGATGCACAATTTGGAATGGGCCTGAGAGAAGGACCCAATATAGGTGTGGATTGAGTGTAACAGAAGATAGTTAATCTCTTCCCACTATATTTCATGGGGCCAATGGATATGATTCAAACTTTAGATTAAGAAATTTCTAGGGATACTATATTATCCTTGTTATAGTAAAGATATTCTAATACCCACTTGTATACTTCACCAGGATGAGTGGAATTCACAACTCATCATGGAGGTTATCGATGGACATAGAAAGAATCTAATATTAGGGGTGAAACTGGTTTAAGGATAAATTCATACCTTTACATATGAAAAATGAAGTCTGAAACACTTTCATTCTCTCACTATTTTTAGTTCACGGGGATATTTATTATAGTCATTGGTAACACTGAACTGAACTGAAAGAGGAACTACCACTGTAGGTACTCCCAACCTATTATCAAATTAGATGGAAATATGGTATACCATACTAGGTATAAACATTTTAGGATTCACATAAAGAATATATGTTTCACTAATCATTGCCACTCCAGAGTTCCCATCATGAAATCATAGTATGATTTGTAGTGTATCAGATGCTATTCTGAGTCACCTGAGTAATTAAACTTTTGGAATACAGGGTTCTTAAATATTGGGGGTGGTGGGACGTTACTCACCCAATTTTAGTATGGCCTCTATTTTGGATTTATTAGAGCGCTCCATAGATCCATGGATTCTAACCAAGTAGAAATTGATTTGATAGTATTCATGGGTCCTTAATGCATGTCCTATTAAACTCTAGCAATGGGAAGGTGTGGCAGGGGGAAAGATTGGACATGCCAAAACTTCTAGAACATGAGGCAGATACCCAGCCATGGGTATCTTTTATGTATTCACCTAAATCTATTCTGTTTAGTTCTCTATTGGAAGGAAATATTGGTATGATTTTGGGATTGGGTTCAAGTATACTGATGGTCTTCGTTCTAGATTGGAAGAGAATTCAGGCCTTGATTCATTCAACTAGATAAAACATCATGTTGGAGGAACATTTCTTACAAGTTAATGCTCACGTTTTACATGAAAAACATATCTAGTAGGATGAATCTCTTGTAGTAGTTCAGGGTTGACTTTCCTTATCTCTTTTATTTCTTCCTCTTACTGAGTGAATATCTCCATGGTAATATGGGATGAATTCTAATTGGGAGGGGGAGGTGAGTTGTATGCAGCAATGTATTTATTCTTATGGTTGTTGGGGATTCATATGGGAGGTAGTGAGTGATTGACCAAGGGATTTCCCAAATATAAGGTTGCTCATTGCACTATTGGAAAACTAACATATACCAACGGTTTGGAACTGTTGGTATATGCCATCAAACCGTTGGTATAGCCTATACCAATGGTTTGGAGAAACGTGGCCAAGTAATCCATTGGGATAGGTCTATACCAACAGTTTTCCCAAAACCGTTGGTATAGACCTATCCCAACAGTTTTGGAAACCGTTTGTATAATTAATATGAAAATCTTTACCAACGGTTGTGGAACTGTTGGTATATGTATTAAAAAAAACATTCGCTCAGATTTGATCCTAGCACCCCTAGTTTATTATTGAACGACTTAACCATTAACCTAACATGACTTTTGTGTATATAATTACATAAATATATATATGTATTCTCATAATTATATTAAATTTTTATTTATATAATGTTCTGGGTAAGAAGAAATTATAAAAAATCAAAGGATCTATACCAACGGTTGTCAAAACCGTTGGTATAGACCTATACCAACGGTTTTGACAAACGTTGGAATAGATTTTGAGCCTGGATTTGATTCTGGGTGAAGGTTGATCCTTGGGGGACCTTTCCCAACGGTTTTGGCCAAACTGTTGGGAAAGATTTTCACAAAGTGGACCTTTCCCAATGTTTTGGCCAAAACCGTTGGGAAAGGGTATACCTTTCCCCATTGGTAAAGGACCCCACAATGTGGGCTTTCCCAACGGTTTTCCCAAACCGTTGGGAAAGGTGGCCTCAAATTGGGATTTCCCAACGGTTTGTCCAAACCGTTGGTAAAGGGAACCTATACCAACAGTTTTTATGAACCGTTGGTATAGAAGCGTTGGGAAAGGTCAGATTTCCAGTAGTTTTGGTTCTGGGTTCGCACACCTCCATGCACATTATGGACCACCTCTAGGAGGGAACCATATTCTCCTACATCTTCATCCTTAATATTATATTTAGTGAGGTCTATTGGATTTATATACCTAATTTTCACCAATTAATATCACATTAGGGGTGGAATACTAGGTTCTGAATGGTAGGAGACCTTCTGGTGTCCTTTTATTGGTCGTCTCCTTCCATTCTAGGGTCCTCCTCGAGTTTCTTGATGAAGGGTAATTCACAAAAAACATTGATGTGACATGTTTGTACATCTCATTTTCATGGGATGTGAGTCCCAAGTTGAAATATAATGGGTAACCTTTCTATTCATTGTTATCCTTGGTGGGAAAATACCAACGTCCAATGTGATGGAAATTGAGGTAAAAATACCCCATCCCTGTGGGCAAGGGTTTCCCCACTTCCTTTTCTTTTGTACCCCAGCTCACATATTCTAGTGTTATAGGGGAATTTTGTGTTAGAAATGACACCATCCATATAGGTTAGGGATGATCTCATACTACAGTCATTGCTACTCCTATCACCAATTTCTTGATCTCACATATTCTCATTCAAGAGTGAGCTAGATATGGTGTTGGGTCTATATGTGAATTAGATGCTTCTGAAGACATGAGTAGAGTTTATTGATTAACTTACCTCATGTGAGAATCCTAATGAATTTTCTCGGTGGCCTAGTTCAAGAGATCTTCATAGTATTTTATCTTCATTCTTAATGCTTTTGAGACTAACATAAGACCAGGTCTTGTCGATAATGTTGTCTTTCTTGAACATGGACTTCATTTGATCACTTTCATGGAATAATTTCATTACAAGATTTAATTTCCATTGTTTTTAGATATATGTGGAGTGGGGTGAAGTGAAATTCTCCATGCTCTCTCCAACCCTAGAAATTAACAGAAGATGGTGTTTCAATGATAATGAAATGAAGCTTTTTTAATTGAGTTGAGGTAGACCGGTTCAAGATCTTTCTTCCGCCTCTTAGATTGTGGCTGTCTTATAGACATAAGAGCTTCTAGGACAATTTGATGGTGAATTTACCCCAGTATATTAACATGGTTTTCATACCAATCATAGAGTAAATGATTTTTGATAACTAGTAGAGAGTTGTCCAGATGTTTCTGTGAATGTAATGTATGCATTCCTCAGACAACTCTCTCCGTATGTCAAGTTGAGAAGTGGTTGTTGAAGAAAAAACTAGTATGGCATCCCTATTTAGATGTCTTCTCATGAGAAGCATATATTTTTTGTTCATTTTCATTATACTCTTCTAATTTTTTGGTATAATTAGAGTGATTCATAATGATTGATTCCCCAAAATTGAGGTTACTAGAAGTTTCATCAATATATGAATGGTATGGGGGTGGTTTGAGGGATAAACATTACCACAAACAATCTTCTGGATGGGAAAGGATGTCATATAATATATAAATAGTTTACAAAATGTATGACTCTGTCTTTCTAATAACCTCAGAATATGTGTTCTTTCTCGTATTTGATCTGAAGAGGGAAGGACCTTCTTGCGGGTGTGAATTTTGACTATAGGGAGGACCTACAGAGTTGGCACTGCAATGGAGAGACTACCATCACAACATAATGTATGATCTTAGGGAGTACCCCTAGAACATATACCCTAGGGAGGTCCTTCTGTGTGGACTTCTGTGAGGGGAGGACCTTTTTGTTGCATGATGTCATTATTGTGAGGGGCTTCGTAGTGACCGCCATCATGGAGAGAACAACCATCATGACTTCATATCTAGATGTAGGGAGAATATCTAAAATGTGTATCATGGGGAGGAACTTTAGGATTTACTACAATATGGGGAGGAACTTCTGGTTTAGTAGTGACATTGCATGGTTGTCCTTCTCAATGGATATTATCATACTGAGGAATACCATGATAGCTTGATGTTAGATTTTAGGGAAAACTTATGCATTATATTCCATGTGGAGGACCATTAGGGAAGATGGTAGAAAGGGGAGTACCTTCTTGTTGTATAATCTTATGGTCAAGGGGAGGGCTACCATGACACTCATCATGAGGTTGGTTGTCATGATCGATTGTTCTTTTCCCGTTAAGTAAGCCCTCATGGGTGCTCCGAGGAGGGCCTTCGAAGCTGCTTGTAGTGACATTGTGGGGTGGAAATTTGCAACTACTAAATCTAATTCCATAATTTGTTAATGGATTGAAAATATCATGAGCCTATATTGATATATATATTTAATGGTCTCAAAACTCCATTTTCCAGTAGAGTAGAATCATGAATGTGCTCTTCATTTTCCAGCTACCTTTGGATTATTTCAATATTAGGAATTCTCTTGTAAGAAATAAGGGTTGTATACTGTTGGAAATACCTTGATACATGGGTTCCATTTATTTGGTTCCCATTATGTCACTAGGATACGCCAACTGGCTTATTGATTTATTATAGGGATATATGCCTTCCTTGGGGAATCCACCATATTAGACCCGTCTCCCATATTTGGAACGAGTATTTGTTCACGATTTGCCTGTCCTTGTGTCACAGAATATGGAAATCGACCCTCCTAGACTGCAGTAGGGATGTATGTCTTCTCTGGAGTGACTATCTTATTTTGTGGAAGATTCACCCATATTCAGGAGATGAGGTCAATGTCCTGAATCCTTTCTTTTTCAACAGATGAAATTACATCTTGACAGGTTTAGTGGACATGATATGGAATCAATATCTCATCATCCTTTATTCCCAGGATGTTTTGAGAAACTTCATTGGCTATAATGGGTATAATTTTCCATTATGATGTTAGAGATGGAGTTTTTTCATACTCCAATCCTCCATGATTTTCTAGTGGGTACTATCAGTTCTCTAGTGTTGGGGTATAGGAACAAGTCTGTCCCTAGTTTATAGCTTGGATACACGAGTTGTTTTCTCTGGTTTCTACCCTCTTTAGAAGATGGGATTCACATTTGTGAGAATAAATTTTCATATGATTATTTTATATTGTATTTTTCTACTACATTTGATATGAATCCACATGAATTTGACTCTGTTGGAATTTTCTTTCAATCATATTTGACTGGTGGGCTTTGTTGGGGAAGGCATGAATTTTAATCAGTCAGTTGATCACCACCGAATTTGTCTAGTAGTCTTTGTATACATCATTAGTTTTATATTAATTCCTATAGTTTTCCACTATATTTGAAAGGTAGGCATATTCTGTATTAGAAGGAATTTTTTCCTACATGAAATTGGTTTCCACCCTATTTGGATGACAGGATTCTTTCACATTAGCAGGGATTTTCATCTACTTAAAATTTGTTGGCCGATTTAAATTGTGGGACCAATGAGCATTGGAAATAATTTTCACAAACTCATAATTTTCCATTGTATTTCTAAGGTGGGATTTAGAAGAGTGAGTGGGGATATGCATCCATTCATAAGTTGTTGTCGTATTTTTATCATGAGCTTCATAAGAGAGGGAAGAGTTGTGTTTTTTCCCATTATATACCACCATGTTTGTACAAAACATTTATTCCTCGAGAACTAGGGTGATGAATCACTCTTGGTTTTATATTTTCTTCCCTAAAAATTCATCATAAGGTGCCTACATCCATTGGACATTAGCAGGATCCCTTGATTTGGTATCTTCCCCAGAAAGAGGATATTGGGTTGTGCGACATCATCAACGACACTCTCTTATTTGGGATCTTGCAGAAGGCCTCTAGAAAGATAGGAAGAATTCAACCCTGTTGACTTCATCTACCAACCTAATATAATAAGGGTACTTATTATCACGTTCTAAGGACAAACTCTCCAAAAGGTTGTGGACAGAAAGTGGGGCCGCCCAGTTCTGGACTGCTGGTCATCGTTCCGTGGGTGATTAGCAGGGAATTATGGCATGTTGGGATTTCCATTCTACCAAAACTGTAGGGAGAGTACATTTTTCTTGGTACTCCTTAATCAAAATATTTGAAACCTAGAATTCAAGACGATGGGTGGGTAATTGTGTCTTATCTTCATTGAGGACCCATTTTTAGGTGCGGTTGTGAAAGCACATGTCTGAGAAAACAATTTGAATTCCATTAGATTGAAGTTAGCTCTACATAATTCATAAAATTCAAAAGAAAGGTAATGAAAAAATCCCCATTCAATGTAGAATCTCATGATCACATGTATAATTGATGATATTTCATGGACCTATTCCTTTTGAATGCGAAAGGGGATCAAGGTAGTGAAATGCTTCCACCTTGGTTATGGATTCACACCGGGTTCACCATTTTTGTTTCAACTCTAGGTGCATTTTATGGGTGTGAACAAAATGGAGAAATGGATAAAAACAAACTTTTTTACTTTTAAAGATAGTATAATGTTGGATTCACCATTTTTTCAACTTGAGAAATGTTGTACGTAGGACGAGATTGGTCCAATGGGGACTAGATAGTATATCTTTCTAATATTGCGAAGGGTTCCCCAATGTTGAGTGGTCCTAGGTGGTAATTCAAGGGTTTATGTTTTTGTGAAATTGGTCCACGTTGGGCATGATGTCATTGGATAGTCTCCAAAGTGATTATTCGTGGAGAAAGAAACACCCAAGGACTATTTTATCCTTGATTCAAGGACCTTAATTCCAATGGCCGACACTCGTTGGATGATGATTTGACCAATGACACTTAAGGACTCCATTAGTCAAGAGGATGGGATCTCAAACTCATCACACCCTTGGGGGGTGTATTTTCAGTTACTGGAGTCTCTTATATATTAATTAAATGGTCATATGTTATTAAATACTTGGTTTTTCCCCATGAATGTGTCCTTGGACTACTCTTATGTTTCAAGATTGATCATAGATACATGTAAGTCTAGAACCATCTGTATGTATCCGAGATTATCCCATGATAAAGATACCTATATATATATTTGAGGTTCTTCATTAATGTTACCCTTTTGTGGATAGATAAGTAATTCATTTATCTTTTATTGAGACATATCATGTTTAATCCCTATGGTGAGGTTGTCTTGATTTTATCATCATCTAGGGAAGACGATAATTGTTCCAATGTTGTGGTTGAACCTAAAAAATGGGAATTCTATGTATCCTCATTAGAGGAATCCGACCCCATGTAGTTTGGAGACACTTAACCCGGAACATCACCTTTTCAGTTCATGTGGTGACAACCAATACATACAGTTTAACATCTTGTGGAAAAGACATCTAGGCAGAAGGTTCATAGTCAAGGGTTCATGTTGGTCTTATGGAGTTGCGGACCAAGGTACACGGAAGTGATATTATCTTTGCGTGTAAGGGTGACCATGTTGGGGATAAACCTTAGAAAATTCATGGTGGATTATGTTGTCGGGTTTGGACCTTAGAGAGGATTCCTATATATCACGACAAGTTAGGAATCAAGTCATTCATAGTCCAGTAATATGGGGCTTATCTATGGATTCCTCCCATAAAGGGGGCATGATGTAGGAAATACATTGGTAGAGAAGGCCCTTTTTTACTGGATTTGGGACTTACACTATATAGGAGGAATGATGATGGACTTACATTGGTAGAGAAGGAAATTTTTATCTAGAGTTGGGACTTACACCATAATGGAGGCCTTAATGAATTTGTGTTCATGATTGTGGATAACTGTTGAGAAGGGTACCCTTTAATCTCAGGCCATAGATAGGCACCCTACGTATCCTGTTTGGAGAAGGAATTAGAGTTATCAAAATTAATTTCATTTGGGGATTACACCTAGGATGAGGACCATTTAGGGGAATCTTGATTTGAGTTGGGGAATACACCTTCTAGGAGGCCCATATGAGGGGGGTCTTGATTAGGTTTCTGGATTACACCTTCTAGGAGGCCCATGGTTTGGGGTTTTGTTGATATTATGATTATAACCAACATCTAGGCCAATATGAGTCATTCTCTATGTGAGAAATAGGGGGAGACGGTGAATATGACAATCACACGTCCCACTTCATCAGTTGATAGATGGTACAAGAGCCAAAATGTTGAGTGAGTGGAGACCTGAATGTGGCAATTTCATCCATTGTCTTTTCATACACTGAATAGTTAGATTAACTTATCCATGTATTCCCTGGGTGGAGGTATATAAGAGTGATGATGCAACCTCTTGTAAGAAAATATAGGGTATTACCTTAATAAGAGGACCCTAAAATTAGTTTTGGGAAACAGAGGAATGCTGCTTCTCTTCCAATGGAAATGAATGCATGATTTCCCTTGTATATCACAGAACCTCATCTAAGGGAAAGGCCAGTGATTACCATTGATCCCCAGAAAAGGGTGGGTTACATTGTTATCTAATGGTTGGACCTTAGGTTACCATGTGAATGTAAACATATGGACATTCCGGGGGTCTGAACCATTACCTGGATTTCCCACGTGGCTCTACTTCCCATGTGTATATAAAATCAAAAGGGTATTCTGATGAACCTCATGGTTCACTCACATGGGTTTAATGGATTTGTAAGATGCCTTATCATAATTATATTGGACTGGTTTGCGGATGGATTGTGTATGAAATAATAGAATATAAATCAAATGACCCAGGAAAGAGGGGAAGACCGCTTGAAGGTACCCCATTCCGAATACTATTTCTTAATGCACGATGGGTTTTCCAAAACATGGTTTATTGATATGAAGATGGGGAATCCATCTACTTACCATAGTGGTTTTTGGACGAAGATTTGGTCCATCTATAATTTTTCTACGTGGAACCAGGTTCTACCCCCATAGCACTTTGCTATGCGGGGTTGAGTTTTAGTCACATACTGTGGTGGTATGAATGGTTGAGTTACAACAATGTATTGATTTTATGCATGGTGTGTGTTTCTTCCATGTAATATTTTACTACGCGGGGCACTGATGTAAAGAAGGTTAATTGGTCCTGCGCTTCATGGTAAATTCCTCCATGAAGGAAGTTGGGTTTGCGTTATTTTAATTCTTATTATATTTTCTTCTTTCATGGTTCACAGAGATCTCTACCAACAAGTAATCATTGGAAACTTCCATGTTTTTGGTAATTTATTCATCCATTCTATATAAGCTCTAAAATATGTTCTTCTCAAGTATCAATGTCTCAATACCCTTTATTTTTCCCAAGGGTTCTTTAATTGAAGAATGAAAGAGTAGGGTTGGTGGATCAGATGAAACATTTTGTAGAAGCCAATGGACGAATCACCTGACCTATGGATGAATCAATCAATAGAGTCCCATAGTGGTTGTGGTTCATGGTTGTAGAAATCACCTCCTCAGTCCTAGTGAACGACATCATTCGTGGGACATCATTCACTTTTCCTTGACTATGAAATATTCGGGTCCATAGAAAATAGTACACAAGGAGAATTTTTAAACCTCTATTTTGATATCAATATCATTAGTGGGAGACCACTGCTATCATATTCTTCTGGAAAACCATTTGGTTCAAATATTGTTCATGACAAAGACAATCCTACGGAGTGGGGGTCCATGAAGGATTTTATCGCTTCAAAGTGTTGACTTTTCTGTATGCCTATTTTTATTTTCTATATATTTCTCTTCAAGTATTCAATAATTTATCTTCGCTTAATTTCCCAAAAATATGTGAGTATTGGACATCCCTTTGACACATTTTATGGACATAACAACTATAAATGGTTTCATTTTGGGGTTATATAATCTCATGGGAGGGTATATCGGTAGATCTATCAATGATGGGGGTTATTTAATGTTATCCCAGACCAGCCATGGTGACCTAGATCTATAGTTTTATTGGGTTTTCCTGGTATTATAAATTGGTTTTGGAGAATTTATCAGAATATATAATCTAATCTATGTGAAACAGATAATAGAGCCAATTAATTTTAGATAGTTTAATGTGAGAAAACATTCTTAGAAATGAATATATAAATAGTCAACACACCTTTTATTACATTACCCTATAGTGTAAAAGGGATATTAATATATAATGATTTATAAATGAAGAGATTGAGAATAATTATTATGAAAAATTACATTTGTATAGATTATGACTCAGGATAATTTATCATTCGTGGGAAAAATTAACCATATCAAAATTATAAGTTAGCTTTGGAATTTTTTTTCATTAACGATATAAAAGAATTATATTTACATAAACAAATGTGACATATATATCGATAAAAATGGTTTAATGAATATATTGAAATAGAAGGGGATGGATATTAACTGAAGAACAGGGTTAGAAAAGATTAATTTTAATCTCTAATCAACACCCTACTATGTTGTGAAAGAGAACAAGGCAGATGATTCTTTGAGTCAAAAGGACCATGGTAGCTTATCAATGATGAGGGAAAAAAGATAAAAAATTTATCTATTTACAATGTATGGATATAGAATTCCTGATAGAAGGGGATAAATATTGTATTTCTCAATTTAATGCTCAACTATCAATGAATGTGATGATAAAAGTTATACTAAAGGAAGACATAAATCTACAAAAGAAGGTTAAAAATGATAATTAGTTAAACCATGATCATGAAGGAGTGATATGATTCTTGAACCACTAATGTGTTTCATCCATACTATATTTTTTAACGTGTGGTTAGATATATTCAAATTACATTATATTTTAGTCATCCAAGATGTGTGATGATCAATTGGGATTTTAATGAGTATTTCTTGTGGGAAAATATGAAAAAAGATATTGGAGACATTGGATATTTATTCCAGGTATGTTAACATGTTATGTTTGATATAAAAATGTATAAGGGGATTTTCATATTCTACCCATTACATATTGAAAATTGGATAAAATAACCCAAGATACTATAGTCGGACACCCAAAAACATCTAAAGGGAATAATGATATAAGGGTTATAGTAAATTACCATAAAAATTCAATATATTTCATCACTGTTAGATAATAATTCACTCTAGAGAAGCATTCATGGAAATAAATTAATGAAGATGAATGTTTTAATGAGGTACCACATTGGATTATGTCAGATCAGTATGTAAGGTTTAACTTGAATTTCGAGTGAAGCCTTTAACAAGATCTTCATAAAGAGTTGAGTTTAAGAATTATTTATTACCCCCAGTAAGATTTTCAATCCAAGATAAAAATTTCAACCCAAGAGGATATATTGAGATCTTTTTTTTGAAGATTATAATGGTTCTTGTGATTAAATGATTTTTGTAGTTGAGTTTTCTTAAAACAATAGATTTCAGAAAAGAATTTAGATGGATCTTTATAAATATTTATATAAAAAATGTGAAAAATTCCAGTTATTTTTTATTGGAGAAATTAATATAATAGAATCTAAGATAGATGAATAAATGATATATAAGGTTAGAGTCATTAAACACCATATAATTGAAGAAAAATTTCATCAAGAAACATATATTGATAATCACTGGTGTGATCTGGGATTTGAAGATGGTGAAAAGTTGATACAATAAATTTCTATATAGAATAAGTTAATGATTTTTTGATAAGAATGGAAAACTGAGACCTATATATAAGAGTCGCTATGAAATTATAGACTGTATTGTGAAGGGATCCAATCAGTTGGTGATTCCAAAAAACATATCACACATTCATGATGTCTTCCATGTATCTTATCTATGGAAGTGAGTACCTAACCTTTCACATATACTGATATCAGAGGTGATTTTTTTTGATAAAGATCATTATTATGATTATCAATCGGTTTATATTATGAAAATATTATATAATGTTAAACCAAATAAGGCCAGTTAATCAATGTTTTTTTGTGAAAGAAATAGTATGAGGAAGCTATGTAGGAACATGAGGATAGGATATGGAATATATATCATTATCTATTTTTATTAGGATGAAAAATCATGATGGATAAATGTGTTTTATGGGAGTTGGGTAGAATGTAACAACCCAATTTTTTTATAAATAAATTTTTTGAATAAATATAATTTTTTACAACTTTTGTTACACATAACACGTAGTTTTAATGAACCATGACACACTATTAATATTATTATTTAAACATGACTGTTATTTCCATGTAAATAATCATGGAAACATAAATATAAATAATAAATGTTTAAATATTAATTATAATGATTTTATATAACTAAAAAATAATTGTAAAAAGTACTTTTTTTTGGTTAATAATTTTATGATTCAAAAATAATATTTTCGCAAAAAATGTTATTTTTTATTTTTTCAAATAAATAATAAAACCATATTATATATATATATTTAATAATTTTATTTCCCTTTAAAATTATCATGTCAAAAATTATATTAGTGTGAAATTTGAGATTCATATAAAATTTTTAATTCTTCGATGAATAGTGAAAAATAGTGATTTTTAGTGAATATTGAAACTTCATTTAAAGAATGTATAAGGTTAATTTAGATTTAATATTATTTTGAACATTAAATCATTCAATTATATATTTATTAATTTAATTAAGTTCATTTGAATCAATATATTATTTTAATTTTATTTAAAAACTATTTATATTTTTGAACATTTTCTTTTTGTAAAATTGTATTCCCATCGCATTTTCAAGTACAATTTTAAATTAAATCTGCTCAATTTATGGAATTTTATTTGTTGAAATGGATTATATATTTGAAATAAATATAAATATTTTTATATAATTAGTTTTACATAATATTATATAAAATATAATATAAAAGACATTAAAATTTAATAATAATGTTTATTGTTAAAATCGGTTTAGCTTCTTAATTTTTATTCCATTGGGTACATGATAACATCATTTGTGATTACAGTGGACTACCACCTCATGATGCGATGTTATTTGTTTTTTCACATAAAATTTGTATGGATGTTAATTATGCTAAATGTAATGATATATATGGGAATTGTATGAAAAATGATTATAGAATGGAAATATATTATTTGTATTTCATTCCTTCAATCTATCATGAAAATAGAAAAAACATTGATGCGTATGTATAACATACTGTCTCAATGAATTATGTATTTAATTGTATATCTATAAAATTTATGGATTACTATAAATATATACATTCATGTTAAATTTTAAATTTATATCATGGTTAACAATATAATGATAATGGAACCATGATCAATGCAAGAGGAAAGAAAATAATAAAATAAAATATATATGAGTAGAGAAGTTATTACCCGAAATGTGATTCTAATAAGGACTTATGAATAACCACATAACAAATGGCCATAATTAAATCATATAGTGTACGATACATATGAGTATGGTTCTATAATGAATTTATAATAAATATATATTTATTATATATGAGGATTGAATTTGTGTGGAAGGATGTTGACAATAAATATAAGGTATTTTCGTCTCCATTTATCATATTTTGGACATACATTTTTCTATGATCCAATATTATTTTATGAGGTGTATATATATACCCTTTGAAAAATAATTTATCAAATTTATTTATTTTTGCGTTGTTTCATGTTTCATTTAATTTTAATCATTTTTGGGAATTACGATTCAATGTTACCAAATTTTTGAATCTTTTATGATTCAATCTCATCATTTATATAGATTTATTATGTTTAGGTTTATTATAGTTAAATAATATGATCCAAATTTAATAAAACCAAATAAATATCTTGTCCTCATATTCATTTTTTACATACATTTTCCTCAATTAATTAAAGAGTTCAATAGAATGCCTTAAAAAATAATCTTTATTTAATTTATCTGTTAAAAAATTATTATTATTTCAAATCTATGTTGTTTAAAATGTTTCCAATAAAAGTTTTATAAATCTCTACTATAAATATTAAACGAATTTTTATGAATTTTTTTAATTTTTAAAAAATGTTTTAGATGGAATAGTCATATTGTTTTCTTAATAAGGTGTGATTTCCATGTAGGAGAATGGGAATGGATTTGTTGTTTTTTAAAATGTATGGCCCAAATGTTATTACCCAATGATATTGAAATTAAATTATTTAATGAATAATTTCTATTTTTCAAAAACATATTATAAAATAAAAAAATTTTCAAAATGCATTATGAGTTTTTATATTTAAAAAATTATTTTCAAATTGAAATGGGTATTTTCCTCAAGAAATATTCAAACTAATAATTCAGAATCATTTTACATATAAGTTGACACATTTTGATGTTACTTATGAATTTCATGGGATATGATTCAATGATAATGTTTATATTATTTATTTTAAGGTTTTATGTTTTTGATAAAGTGATACTTGTGAAACCCGCATCATTTTTCATGGTTAATGTTATCAAGAAATGATGAAATGTTTATGAAACCTCTTTCTTTTCCACAAGCTATTATATGATGAAATTTTTGTAATCCCCACATAATTTCATGTGTTCTAATATGATGAGTTTTTCATGGTCTCATGGGACATGAATGTATACTTCTCATTATGTGACATGTGGGACCTATATCTCTATTTAACATATTGAGTAAAGATTGATATATGATATGATAAAAAGATCTTGAATGGGGATTAACGTTATAAAATTTGAATCTTTTTCCACTATTATATTCTTGGGAGTGATCCTTGATTTATATAGTGGTTTGGGGAGTGAAAAACTTCACCTATGATTGTTTTTAAAATGATTATTTTAAATTAAGGAAACGATTTTCAATTTTATGATCATTCCAAAAATATATGTCTTATACCATGGTTATGTTCTCATGGATGAATTTCATTGATTCAATTATGATTCATTTCCTATTAGATACTAATATTTATACCATTTCTCACGTTTATGATCTATGATGTGCTGGGTATTGTTTTCAAATTCTACTCCAATGTTCCCATAACATTATTTTCTTGTTATGTAGATATATCATTTCCCCTTACAGAGATTTAGAGTTAACCATTTATCATATCTTCATCCCCAATTTATGAAGAAACATTTAATGTCTAATATATCTGTGAATATTTATATATTTTAACATCTTAGTGAGAGAAGTTGTTGTTAACCAATAAACTATTTTTTATTTTTATATGTTTTCTATTGAACTATACATAAACTTATCATTCATTGATCATTATTTTATATGATTAATAAACATATATTAAGATGTAATATCAATAAATGCGAATTTTTGGTTTCTACAATCACAACAATTATAATTACATCATCAATCATGACATCTCTAAACCCACATCCTAGATATATTCATCAAAAATTCCAAAAAACATCATTCCCACCTACTCATTGGATGGCTTTTCAGTTATAGGTAAATATTTTCATTTTTAATCACTACTCCTCAAGATATTTCTATGTAACAGTCCTTAATCATTAAATAGAACATGTTTTATATAGATATTCTATAATTTAACGACACTTTTATTTAATTTCCCTGAGAATAATCTCTACAATAGTGTGACATGAATTATTATATCAACAGAAGTAGTAAAAATTATAATAATAAAATACTAGAAGCTTCCGCTCTACCATCTTATCCATTTATAGTTTTAGATGCTTATGGAATCATTATGATCATTATAAATCACATAATATATATATAAATTATTAATGAAAATTATTAAAAGATAAATTCCATTGGCTCTTCAATATCACCATGTTGATTTTTATTCAATCCCTTAAAAGTAATCACTAATGAAATGGTTAATATATTTTCAGCACTTGTATTTTATCACCTTATTAATAGTAAAAAAAATTATCTATAAAATAAAAATTCTACTAATATATTTACCATAATTTACTATAAAAATAGTTTTCTCTATGTTATTATCATATTTTCATTAGAGATACGACATAAGAGATATATTTTCCAATTTTCTTAACAAATTGATGAAATCAATTTTTACATAGAAAAAATTCATGAATTTATAAAATATATTTTTATAGGAGGAATACTCCCTATAGAAACTAATAGAGAAAAATATAGAGCATAATGATTTCCCTAAACAATAAAAAAATATAAAGAAAATTATAATTTCACCTAATAGGGGATGTAAAAATATATTTTTATATAAATTCAAAACATGAACATTGAATTTCAAAAACCATAAAAAATTATGTTCAATATTGAGCTTCATCTTTTTTAAAAATGATTTTTTTATTTTAATAATAACACCACTTTAATGAATAATATTTATTAAAATTTAAAAAATAGTTAGAAAGTGATTTTCAAATGTCAATCTAGAACATTAAGTAAATATTTTATAGATTTATATATTACCATTAAATAATTTCATTATGTAACATTCTCATATTCTTAGATCACTCTCAAGAAATTATATTAAATATAATTTATCATGGTCCATTATAATTTAAAAATGAACCCCATACTTAATATTTTGATACTTGTTAATATGTTGTAATGGGATAATATTATACCATTGAAAATTCTCTATGATGGGTAGTTATTCCCACTCTATAGACATAAAAAATTAATTAATTCTCCCTTTATAGGTTCCAACATCAATTTCATGTAAAGTATAAAAAAATAAACTTTAATGAGAATATGGAAATTCTCTATTAGCTCTAGATAAAAAGAAACAAGAAAGAGGATCACATCTCAATTAAATTAAACTTTTCCTTATTTCCCAAAAATAGTGAGAACCCATAATGCTACATTTATCCTAGATTATCCAAATAATAGATTCAACATGATAAAATGATATATTTATATTTTTAAACCTCACGATAGATGTAATAAAATTTGAAACATAATAAATAATATAACTTTCATTCATTAGATTTTTCTCAGGTTTCCTAGAAAATTCCAATTATTATTCCTAAATGATTATGAATTATTTAGGCACCTGAACTTCCTTAATCTTATTTGTTTGAACATTATTCATAACAACACATTTGAAAAAAATAAACCACCAATTTTTTACCTTTATCCTTTAACAAAATTTTTTGACATGGTCAAACTTTGATACATTTTTTAAGAGTGTGTCAAGATATATTTGAACATCCCCCATTATTTATAGCATCATTAGGATTATACTTTATAGGAACATCCTAATATATGAAATATGTATATGTTCCACAAATAAAAACCATTCTTCATTTCTAGGTTTGACTCCCTTTTTAAGTATAGATTCATTCTATCAACCCTGATATTTAAAGAATATTTGGAATAATCTGTAATATGTAATTCTAATCTATATTAGAATTTTTTTCACTATTTTTTAGTACTTTTTAGTTTCAATCATGGGTGTAGTATTATTTGCATTATCCCTTTTCAACACCTTTTATTAGTTCCTTATATATCAAATTATACTTATTATGTTTTCAATATAGTTTCTTCATATATTTTTTTCTCCCTTCTCATTATTCGAATAATTTTTAATGATTGTTATATTTAATAATTATTTATAAAAAATATATATTTTTTACAATAAAAATATAAATTTTATAAGAATACAAATAAATATATTTTATGTTAAGTAACCTTTTCTGTGTTTTTAATTTATATCGAATAATAGTTCTTAAATTGATAAATAATCCAACTCATTGCTTGAAATATTTTACATATAAAAGTTGATATGATTTTTCAATTTTTAGTGGCCTTAGGAAAAGGAATCTAAAAATACTAATAATGTACTATAAATAATCATACATTGTAAATATTTATAGTCATTCAATATTGTTTTGTTGGTTGATATTAGTTGGAAACCCAATTATTATGAGATCTATCAGAGGTTATAAACTTCTTACACTAGATTACACAAACCATTTACACATTATATGTTTTTTATGATATTTTATCCACAAAAATAATTAAATATATTTATTTTAAAACATGAAAAAGTTAAGAATACATTAGTGTAAATATCATTTTTGCCTATGATATATATTATTACATGGGCATATAATTGATATTTATCAAGATGACCTGAATCTAATGTTTTTGTTAATATGATGTTTTGATCATAAAATTTTCTATTATTATTCCTCTATGGTATAACATATTCTATGAGTTTCAATGAAAGATGATTAAATGGGGTTTAAGACGTCTAAAATATAACATCTGAAGAATTAATTTTTTTATGAATCATTAATTATCTTGAAGTGAATTAAACTATTATTCATATTATTTCATATTCTTATGAATAAAATATACATAAAATTTATTTTCATCTTGAATATAGATTTCAATATATTTGTTCTGAAAAACTGATATAGGGTATTTTTTGATTTTGATTTCTTATAATGATGTGTGATGAGAAATTAAAATAATCTTATATAATGTGGGTTGATCATTGAGGTTTTTAGAGGTAAAACTATATATATGACTATAGTATAGAAGTAACACTATGAAAATATTATATTTACTTGAATTTTATTAAATTATATTTTTATATAATTGTCATTTAGATTATCACTCCCTACATGGAATATATGTGCCATGAGTTCTTAATTATAAGATCATATGATTTTACAATATATGTGACTATTCTATGAAGTTGAGTCTTTCACTACGAATAGGAATGTTTATATTTTTTTTCATATCCTTGTGAGTATCATTTCATGATTTAAAGGCTCTCACCATGATTCTATCAAAACTGATTTTACTGGTTCTATAAAAATGAGGAATTAACCCTAAAATATATTGGTGTGAGATGATATGTATGATAAAAAAACAAGATATTCCCCGAAACATTCTTTAGTCTATTGAATATTATATATATGGATTATATTAATTTTATTTTATTGTTATCCAGACATTTCATCATGATTCATAACATGAAACAATTATGTGGAACATTATATAAAATCAATAGATTTTAAATAGTGTTCAAAACATGGATTTACCCAATATTATAGGGGTTATAATATATTTATTAGTATGTGGTTACCGTAATAAAATTTATTGGTACACATGAATAGAAAATTTTGTTGTAGAAAAAGTGTAATTAATTATATCCCTCAAATTAAGTGTTATTGAAAAATAAATTTATAATATCTACTTGTATAAGTTTTGAAATTTTGAAAAAATATATATTGAGAATGGATACAGTCCAAAAATCATAGAAAAGAGTAAATTTGAATTCAAAATAGATACTCAAATGGATGATAATAAGAATAAGGGTTTTTAGTGGACTCCTTACTAGATATTTTATATGCTGTTCAACTCAAATGTAGTAGAGAAAATTGATACAACCCTTTTTATATGACAACATTATTTATTATAGATTATTTTAACCAGCCCAAATTAGTGGAATAATTTATTCCCATTGTATTATAAGGTAGGTATACTTCATCTTGGTAGGTTTTAAACTATAATGGTCAATGCAGCTACTATTAACTTATAAAAGTGTAATAATATTTTCTATTTGTAGAAATTTTTTTAATTTCCATTCCATTAAACAATAATATCAATGGTAGGGTAAAAAATGTAAAATTTTTGTTGTCCCATTATTAATAATTTACTATATTATATTGTTCTTTTGGAATAGAGAGGTGTTCCTAATATCATGAAAAAAAGATAACTTGTACGAAACAATTTAAAAGAAAAATCCTCAATCAAAACCTAATCATGGAATAATATTTTTACAATATAGTGGTATTATAGATAAGTTTAACTATGAATTAATTCATTGTATGATTTTATGGAATATATTTTAAATCATAATATAATTACTATATTTTAATGAAACAATTTATATTTTTAGTAAAATGGAATAAAAAACTACTTTTCACCATTGGCAATGAATGCGCACATGGATTCTATGCATAGAATATAATCCGAAATTGACAGTGAGGAAATATCTAGTATGGACCACAAGAAGTTATATGTGGATGCCAAAGATAGGTGGATTATTATACAAACAAATATACTCAAAGGTATTGTTTTCAAAAAATTAAAAACTATATGGGGTAATGTTTGTTATATTTATAATGGTGAATCAAAAACTCATAAAAAATATATTTTGACTAATAATAATTATTATATATGAGTAATTTCATATTATTCAAATCATAAATTCTTTTATCTAGAGAGAATTCATGTAGAAGACAAGGGTGGACATAGAAAGATAATTGATGATGAAATTTTTTAGAAATAAATCCAATGAATATTTATGATTTTTTTAATCCAATAATTTTTTAAAGATATAGATTTAAAGGAGGTGATTCTAGACAACATAAATATAACTCTCAATGAATATGTTTTTAGGAACAATGAAAAATCATGAGTATAAATGGAAAATTATCAAGAGGTTTCTTTACAATTTATGAAGAAGCCTTAAATTAAGGAGGATACTGATGATGATGTTTATGATGAAGTGATTTATGTCAACTCTTATATTACTAATAAATGTATATAGAAATTTTAATTCTATATACCATATTATTTATTTTACTATGGGAAGGTTGTGCATCCTGAAGCTATGTGTCCAAAAAATTTCAAGATAATCATGTGGTATATGGACTAATGGATAAATCATTCAATAGGGAGAATAGTAATAAAATACCATTATAGGAATTCCATGGAAATGGGTTATTTATATCATAAGTAGAGGATACCCCCTAGGGTAAAATGATAAGGACATGTGGGTCTAAAGATAAATCTTTGAGGATGTTCTAGTGGATATTAATGATATTCATCCAGAGGATTTGAATGCTGATGAATGTATCATAATATGATTAAGAGGTGGTATAGAATTTGAACACATAAAATTAAATTAAGGAATTTAAATTTATTTTTATGAAATAAGGTCTGGATAGTATAATATTACAAAAAAAAACAAAATGTGACATAAATAATATGATAAATTATAATTTAATGATGATATTCAAAGGCTGAAATCGATAATTTTTTAAACGTATATAATAGATATGATATTTCTATAAAAATTATAAAATATTTCATTATTATTAATCTCCCATGGATAATTTTCTAATAAAGGATAAAATTAATTAATGAACTTGAATGTGAGATCTTCATGATGTGATTAATGGGTGGAGGTTGAGAATGATTTCTTACATTAAGTATGACATTAGAATATTTTATTACATAAATCTATAACGATGATGAGGATTCTGTTGTTGAATTTAATGATTTTTTTTCATCCAAAAATATTCGTCATTTAAAATTAAATAGAAATTGCACTACGGTGTATGATTAATAGAAGAGATTAATTGGATTTTTTGAAATGATAAAAACACTCAAACCCTAGAAGAAGATTGATTTTCATAACACTCAAAATATAAAAATTTATATATGTGGGATAGAGAATACGCATGTTAAAGACTTACTGATCTTGTTATATTAATTTCAGAAAATGGGTAATACATATTTGTGAGCTATAAAGCTAAAAGCATATAAAGGCACATGAGTAATAAAAATAGACAAGAATCATTTCACATAATCGACTTATTATTTATTGACATTGATTTGCTGGGGAGATTATAGTCATAAGGAATTGAATTTTCCATCAATAATATTGAGGAATATTCCAACAGAGATGATAAAAACAAAATCTATATTGTAGGATATGTTATGAATTAGGATTAAAAGTCATAAAATATAAATATCCATACAAGATGATAAAGAAACAATAGGGTTGGAGGTTTAATAAGTTAGTCCACCACCAATGGAATATATAAAATATATATTTTCCATGAAATGAAAATATGAGGTTAAAAATGATTCTAGAGTTTACGTGAATGTAAATCACATATCTCTTATAAAGATGAAATTATGATTTACTATTTTAATCCACCGTCATTTTACTTTTTTCTAAATATTTTTTTCATTTTATAATAAAAATATAATTAAAATATGGAAAAATAATTTGAATAAATTTGTTAATGTTACACCCAACTAAAAAGGGTATCTTAATTAATTTAAATTGTTTCATCAAAGGAGTTGGTGATTATGATAGTTTTTGAATAAATTAAAGCTATATATACTAAATTTCAGGGTATCAATAATAGACCTGTGTACAAATTTTCAAAATCAAAAAAGGATAGTCGAATTTTTTAATTTTTCTTCGATTGATTCCTAAAATAGTCTTCTAAAAGTAAATAGATTAATTATTTAACAATGCATTCTATATATTTTCCAAATGAATTGATTTATAAAAAAATGTCCAATTTTAAGAGTTAAACCCGTTATTTGGATATATATACCCATATAAACATGAAATGGAAGAAAATATTCCTACATATTTAGATAATGAACCTCCCAAAAATTCATGAATATTTTTTTAATGTTGAGATAAGGCAGTTAACAAGACCAAATATAACCTATATGTTATATTTTAAAATCTATGTGAAAACAATCTATGTTCCATTTCCTAAAAATTAGTGTATTTAGTGACTCATTTTTAAGTTAACCCATTGGTTTGGGTGTGTCATACTATAGTGATTTAGGTTTACTCTCATCACCATGGATGGTTTGGATATCCATACCATCAATGATATATATTCATAGAAGAATGATTTTAAATCACACCACCTCATACTCTCGATGACATGTAGAATTGTTGGTCCTCATTGGACAGATCTACACGTATGGTTACGTAATCAAGGAAAAAAATTTACTTTGTCTTGATTTGTGGATTGTAATAGTTATTTTATATAAATCATGGTTCCTTTTAAATGTATTTATAAATTTTAATGAAACAATATGTATTATATTACATATTGGTTATCAATTTTATCGGTGTGACATTTTTTCTTCTAATTAAAAATGCCATTAATGAATTTCATTCAAAAAGATATATATTTTAGTGTTCGTTAAAATAATATTGAAGATGAATATGACATATTAAATGGCTATGTGATTCTATGAGAAGGTATAGTTCTATATAAATATTCTTTTTCTAACATAGAATGAAACTATGATATTTGTTAATCAACTTCGATAGTAATATAACAAAACATAAAAATAATTTAATTATAAATAACCCTCAAAGAGTTATAGAATTCATGAAATTTTAATATCCCTATAATTTTCCTTAATCTTAAATTAATTATTAAAAAAATAAGTCATTTTTATTTGTTGTTTTACATTAAAATATTATAAAAATTCATTTTATGTTAGTTTTTTTATTTTAAAAAATAATTAAAATTCACACTTTCAAACTCCATGGATCTATAAGAAAAAAATAAGGGTCTAACCTATTATATGAATAATCTCTAATAAATAATTTATTTTAGAAATCAAGACAGTATAGTAAAATTTTAGCATTGTTTCCATGATTAACTTCAGTTTTTAGTGTGTGTTTTTTGATAAGAAAATTATGTACACTATCTAAATATTATTTTATTTTCTATCATAATCATTGATATATAATGTTTTATCAGTAATTATTTCTATTTATATGATAAATACATGATATGTAATTCTAAATTTTGACTACCATCATTCAACACCAACTATAATGAATCCTACGTCATCAACACCAAGATACATAGAATGATCCTTTAATGGAGGGATGGAAACAAAAAGAATGCTCTTTAATACATTTATTTTTAAATCAATCATGTAAAAAAATTAAATTAACATTGGATACATTAAAATTATTATCATAAAAATAACGGATCTATATTCATAGGGTGATAAAATCCTTCAAACCTATATTCAAATTCATGGTGAAGCACAAATATTTAGATTAAAATCAATTATAAATTATTTTATGAGCACAATTTGTTGATTTTTTAGAGAAGATCAAATATTGAAAATAAAAAATTATTTTGAGTAAAAATTATTAAATCTTGTCAGAGTGGTTCAATAAATTATAAAAAATAAGAACTCTTCATTCTCCTTATGAAAATGAAAAATATGGTTTGTAATATCTGAACTAACCAATTATATTTTTGGTATACATGAATTTCCTTTTTAATGGAAATTTTACCTCAGATTCAAAAAATTTAAACCAATGAAATAAAAAAAAATTGTATGCAATAATCTAATGGGGAAACATTTCATGAATAATATGAATGTTTTAAATGATTCTATCCATGTGAACCCCATAATTAAATTAGTGATAAACATTTTATAGAATAAATTTATGAATAATTAATTTCCTATTTATATAAAAATAATTGATGCACATGTAGTTTCAATTGTAGTTGTTAATATTCTTATAAATGTATATAAATTTATATAAAAGGTGGCAAAAGAAACACGTCAGCTTTGTCACAGGCCCAACTTATATAACATCAGATTATGTTAGGTGATATTTTATGACATTTAGTTGAATGCGGACATATATTTTGAATATATACCTACCTTAATACATCAAAAATATATTTTACTTTGGAAATTAAAACATCTTTTACAAATTCATTATTGTATCCATGTCACATAAACAAACACCCGTAAAAAAATTCCCCAACTAACTGACCGTAAAGAAAGTTGTGAGGAAATTATCCCATGATAAACTACTACTTGTAATTTTTTAAAATATTTTTTATTATCCTCCAAATAATTATGGACTGATAATAATAACTATATGAAATGTGAATATTTCAAATAACCTCAATATTGAGTAAACAATTCTTGGTGGGGTACTGATCCTATACCACCTCAAAAAATTATCAACCACCATAATAGATATTCCAAAACCCCCTAAAAATATCGATACTATCCATGAATACATAATGAAAACCATTTTCAAAAATAAATGTTATTTTTAATAGAAATCTCAAACATCCATAGAATACCTAAGGACGTAATTATGCTACCATGCTAAACCTATAGGAAAATCCAATTCCAATATGTGGGTAAATAAAGTTCTAACCAGATAGTTATCCCATGTTAATGAATATATGATATTTCCATCACCATTATATGTTTTATACAACTTTAATTAAATTTTTTACCCCTATTAATGTCATAACATCCTTCAGAACTCACAATTCTAACTATATATAATAATCCAAACATGATATTACTTATCATGATAAAATACCCACTAGTATAAATACAATATATTTTAGAAAAACTTATTCAAAAATCATCTATGTCACATTCCCCAAAAGGGAAACCAAAATATGGAGTCTAATGAAATTCAATATTATAAATAAATATTTAAAATATTTAAAATAAATATTAAGTTAATATTCCCTTTAATGATTATTTAAAAAAATTAAATGATAGTACATGTTAATGAAGGGGATGTGTACAGAATAGAATGGGCTTGGTGGAAATGAAAAGGTGATAAAAATATCATTAAATTGATCAAAACACAACTTTCTAGTGGGGTCTTTATCAATGAGCGGTGGTTGGGTTGCTCAATTCTCAAAAAAAGATGATTTTCTTCTCTTCTAAAGAATACATGGCTATTTCTTAGTCTAGTAGCTTTCCCTCTATCTTATGGTTTCGTTTTATCCTCCTTAGATGGTCTTTTTCTCTTCACATTAATCATGATCCAGAGATCTTTGTGATTTGGATCCGCTTTCCATGTTTCCCTCTCACTTTCCAAAATCCTTCAATTTTTCAGATGATAGGAAATCTTGTCGGCCGCTTCCTGACTATGGATCCCATAACCATAAGGAGTATACCATTACATTCAACCTCAGATATATGTTGAGGTTGATATATCAAAACCTCCTTTGGACTTCATTTGGATCGAAATTGAGAGAGATTACACGTATAAATAGATTATTATGTATGAGTTGTGTACTCAATATGGCCACTCCTACTTCCTACAAAGACATTCCACAGTAAGATGTCCTCGTGGGGGAGAAGATATGCTTGAATAAAATCCATTGAATGAGGATTTCACTCCTCATAAAGTGGATGCTAGTATAAAGGGGGTGGTGGTTCTAGAGAGCAATGAATGATGTGATGTCAATCCTCCTCCTTATGGGGATGCTGGGATTCAATCGCTCCCCTTGGCTATGAGACCAGGATCCAATTTAACTATGACCAGACCTGAAAAGTCGATGGATTTTATACATGTTCCCAACTTGAATTTTTATGATGATAAGGATAATGGAAATGAGGACCCGTCTAGTTTGAAGATAGACATGAGTGAATCCAGGAAGAAATTCAAGGGAACTTGATGGAACCTGAAAATGTTTGTGGTATTGTGTGATGGAGACCTAATTCCATTTGTGGGAGGGAATTGTGAGGATGTAGGACAAGAAGGGGTTAGTTCCCAGGGAAGGATCAAATATGGATTTGAAGATGAGATGGATTCCAACACATGTACATGCTAAACCGAGAGTAAGGAAGTGGAACAAGAGGATTATTACTTTCAGTCCTTTTCCCGAAAGGGAAGGAAGACCATCATGGACTCATAGGGATTCACCAAACATGTGAGGAGTTTGTGCCCTCAGAAAGACTACTCTAATTTACCCAAACCACCAGTTACATGACCTTTTAGTAAAGTCTATCTCATTCAAAATAAGTCAATCAATGACATAAAGACATTTGTGAAAAGTAAAATTGAAAAATATTTACCATCTCTTCTAGAGGAAAAAGTTTCTCCTCCCAGTGAAGAGGTTGTGGGATGTCAGGCCGATGCAGATTCTAATCAGAAGCTAAAGCCTACGGTTACTCCAAATTCAATGTTTATCGCGAGTAAATATGCCCATGTTCCTTCTTCTCTTCTTCTGAAATTGGATTCAAAGGCCCAAGAGACAAAGAACAATATTCAAGACCCAACTACCCTCCAAATGGATTCTTCAAAGGTCATGGTGCAGGCTAATAAATAGGATCAAGTAACTTCTAAAAGCCCATATTTAAGCCTCTTCTCCTTTCCCCCACAATTCTTTTATAAAATGAAGAAGTAGCTTATTACACATGATCAAGAGTGGAAATATTGATGGGATCCATTTGGTTAGTGGCCAACTACTTTCCTTGTTGTGCAAGGGATTAGAGGTAGTGCAGGTTTATTTTATTCCGATTCTGGTTTTGTTTTATGGTATCCTTATATTTGGGTATTCTATTTTATTGGTGTCTTATTTTCTTGAGGATTTTCTATATGGTTCCCACTCCCCCACAAAGTGGTTTTATATTTAAAAAAGGGATTTGAGTAAATATTTTCTATGAATTTTGTGGTTTCATTTTAAACATTATCTTCCTTTACTATATTAGGCACCCTTAAAAATTTAATTTCACTTATTAAATTAATATTATGGATTTACTCTCTATCATAATAGATCCATCTAATATTATATAAAAACTACATTTTTATTTTTCATCATGAAATATCTGTTTAGGTTGTGATTAATGTAATTATTTATTTAATAGTCTTCCAATATTCATTACAGGTGATTAAATTGATTACATCATGTTCATTGAATAAAAAATGATGATCTATGATTCATATTATTATTTAAGAAACATCATATTCTATGGTTTCTATCATTTTTTAATGTATTTGAGATCATTGACCTATCTATTTAATATTACATCCTATCAATAAAAAATAACCTTAAATTAGATCCATAGAAACTACCACAAAATATGAAATTTCCATGTATTTATAATTTATACAAACAATTTATTTTCATTGGTATTTGAATATCTCATGATAATGAATTATCATTGAATTCCATTTTGAGGGACTATAAATATTAATTTCAAGTAAAACATGATCCCATTTATTATATTATCACATAAATTTTCTAGCATCATATATTGTCAAATTATGAGGCTAAACACGTGAGGAATTTTTAAATCTGATGAGAAAAAACCACAATGATTTTATTAAAATATAGTTATATAAATTGTTACCTCCTGGAATAATTTACAATATATAAAATAGCTAATGGTTATTTAATGTTCATTTAATAACTAAGAAAACTATTCAAAATGTAAATAAAAATGGAAAAATGAAGTGGTACCAATATATGTGTAGAATTACTAGTCTGTTTAGATAGACCATTATTAACTAAAATAGACAACTAAGAATGATCATTTACATATTGAATTCAATGAATTGATGTTGGAGAGGGTTCTAAGAAATTACCAAAACAATTTTATAGATGTGTATTATAGTAATTTTCGGATACATATTTCCATCAAGGATAACTAAATTACACCCCTCATATACCCATTAATAGAATTATCATATAGGGGGATTCAATTTGGTATGTGTAATGGTCCAGGTACATTCAATGAAATGCATAATAAATATTTATTCATTTTCCCTATAAAATTTAATTGATGTATTGATTTTTTATTATCCTATCTATGGTACCTATTCGAAAGGTTATTTGAGTAATCTTGGTTACTTTATTCATCATTATGATGAATACAGTGTTGTATTAAATTATTAGAAATTTAATTTCAAGGATCAAAATTGGATACTACAATGACATGTCATTTATGAAGATGGTTTCAAAGTTGATGAATTAATGTTTGATTTCATTTCATCCCTACCGTGGCCCAAAATTGTGTGGGATATATAATCATTCTTATAAGACATTGTATTTTATCATCACAGTAATAAGATAATTATAATTTTTACACTTCCTCTCTCCCAAATAGTCAAAAAATTAAATGATCTTTTTCTGAAAAATAACCAGGAAGCTACACATATTGAATATATATGAATTCTTATGTAACCCTAGGTAATCCAACCTTCACTATGGGATTTTCTATTTTATCTATTAAATGATTCTTTTGACTCTTCAATTTTGTATTTCGTATCACATTGTATCAATCAAACTCAACAGGTAATTGACATGGCATCACAGAATGAGGAAACATCCATAGAAAACTAAACCAAAACTAAAAAATAGTATCATTGTTTATCATTTTCTTTAGAAAAATTCATGTCTTGTAATGAATGGTATAATGTGATTTTTTTAATCTAACCATCTATACCAATGGTATCTTCTTATATATGGATGATAATATGTATCAATTTTAGGATTTTTGCCACTAATAAACTGGTATTTGATACTATTTACTAGAATTATTCATCAATGATAGTTTTATTTAAAATAATTTTTTGTGGCATTGAGATTAGTCTTGTTGTTACATTTGGGATAACCATTCATTTTTCATATATTAAGGGATCATTTCCGTTGAAATTTTCTTCTTGACAGTTAGTTTCAGTCCATACTTATATTTTTTCATACTCTTATATGTGGGGTCATATTTAGTCTAGATAATACTACTTATAAGTTACTAGATTATTGTCCATTGGGGGAAATATTTTTTTCTGGATTATCATGATTTTTATAGAGCTTTCCCCATTTATAAAAATATATCTAGTGTCACCAAATGAAATTAAATTCCAAAAAAGTCATAGATTTTACCTGAAATTTATAATATCATAATATGTAATAGTAAAGAGAAATTATATTATTTATTGGTAAAATTGTACATTATTAAACAGTGGATTATGTGTGTAAATGTGTAGTATAACATGACATAAGGACTGGTGAAAATGGTTGAACCAAAAATAAAAATATGATTTTATTTTTAACATGGTCATTGGTTTAAAATATTTTTCTTTTTCATAAAGCTCAGTGATTGTAAATTTTTGATACATAGAGAATTGGTATGGGTTTATTCAATACATAATATTGGTTATAACTTTAGAGATTTTTTATAGATTCATTCTACCCATTACGTTGAAGTTGAAGTAGTTCATGGGATGTTCCATGAAGGTTATAGGTACTTCATATTTATAAATAATTCTTTTGGGTGGAAATATGGAAAAATAAATTTTTCATAATCCCTATGTAATTTTAATGAATTTCATGTATAAGTTATTATTACCAATTTTCAATGGTAATTTTTGTGATGTACATGTATGAAAAAGCTTTTGAATGGGTATCATTATCAACTATGTGTTTGCACGAGAATACATAATCGTACAATTAAGATCATGTATAGCCACATAAGGATTTTGTGAAGGAATATAGACGCTTGGGTATGGGTATAAGAAACAAATTTATGTGTAAACTGATCGATGTATGGGTGACCCACATTGCATAATGGTATGTCAGGAGATATACATAAGGTTAAATTTATCAATATAATGGTAACATATCAAATTATTTGTATGCATAAAAAGGAAGAATTATTACAAATAATAACATATCATGATTCATCCATTATGAATAAGAAATGAAAGGAGTTTACATACACCATAGAGACACTATGTGAACCATTGAAGTTGTTTTAAATGTAGTTTTTTTGATGGGTACATTGTAATTAAAATATCATGTAATAGGAGAAAGGATTTTCCAATGTGGGTATTATGTCTACACCAAAAATATGAGTATCCATTATATTTATTAGTCAAAATTTCATGAAATCTTTACTACATATAGAATAAGATACATTAAAAAATGTTTGTGAAACACCATGGAATATGTACTATGTTTTAGAACTTTTTCTATAGACATGGATAAAAATCCTCAATGGAGGTAAATGATACACCATAATATCCATTTATAAATACTAGTGACATTTTAAATATACTCTAAAATATCAAAAAATGTTGTGAACATGTGAATTTATTCATAAATGTATTGTAATTTTAATAACACTATCTTTATTGTCACTGTTTTTTGTTATCTATGATTTATAGAAAACTCGTATGCTAATGTAGAATCTCATTTGTAGTTATATCATTCAGGATATAATAATATGCATAAATTTACCACATGATATATTTGGAGATATTATTTGGGGATTTTATCATGGGCATTCATATTTTTACCATGTGATTATACCCATTCTGATGAAAATGGGATATTTAAAACACATTTATGACTCTTAAAACTACCGTTGTTGAAATTTTGTTTTCCATATTTATCAATATTGATATTCTTTATCCAAATATAGGAATATTATTAGGGAGATATATATTATATAAATATCCCTATATATATATGATATTTGAGTCATGGATACTTAAAGAGTTTATTGTGACTCTATAAATATAAGTTATAACACATATGATTATGAATCTATTTTAAAAAAATATTGATCAAATTTTATTTTTATCTTTTGATGAAATAAAAAACAATATTTTTTTAAAATATATAGAATAACTAGGGAGAGAGATTTGATTCCATTGAAATATTCAAATTAAAAATGTATAATATTTATTACACTACATTCAAAAATGATGTACAAGTGAGGTGAAACTGAAAATATAAAAGTGAATTATTTATAGTACTATTATGTAAATGTGTTCCATTATTTTTTTAAGGAATAATACTGGATATCTCCTGATGATATTTTCAATGGAGATGAAATCTCTTTACACAACCAATTTATCTAAAAAATATATAATTATTATAGTGGGGAAAATGATTTTTTGGAGAACTAAATTCATTTAATATAAGAAAAATGTTATGTTCCTATGGGGGATATACTAATAAACCTTCAGAAACAATTAAAGTCTTCTCCAATGTGAGTTTTATATTATTATGTTAACGTCAATTTTAAGAGTTATTCAAAAATTCTTCTAAAAACATGACAAAAATTGATTTGAAGATTCATACATTGATTGTGAAGGACAACATAAAAGGAAATCAATAGATTATCTATCTAAATTTATTGATGAATTATATGTTTTTGGTGTTTTATGGTACCAACATTTTTATGAACATGAAAGGTTACCAATTCCACCAACACTGATCCAGTAAAATAATGTCTGTGGGAGTTTCCCATGGTAAGTAGTGATATGTCCTTAAACCATATATGGTAGTGAGTCCTAAAATAGGAGTTATTAGGACTAAACTATTTTAATTTGTGTTATTTATAGTACTTTTTGTGAAAATAAAATTTTTAATGAAATCCCCATGGATGTTTCCCTATGACGGTGAACCTAGTAAGAACTTTTAATCATATTTATATTAGAAATGAAAATAGAAAAAGTTCATTAATCCTATTGAATATTTATTTAAAGAGAATAGTAATGTGACCCTCATAGATGAGAGGTAAGGATACTATTGGGAATGATATACATTTATGGTTCAAATAATTTAATTTATAAATACATTGAATACCTTGATTTTCCCTACTCTTAGGGAAATATCACTTTATATACCTTGTTTATTCCCAACAAGTGGTATCAAATAGATGTTTAATTTTGATTCATTATTAGTATTAATTTCTTTGATGTTTTTTTAATATTTCATTCAATGTGAAGGCTAATATCACTGATAAAAAATTAAAATCCTATAAAAAAGAGTTCATCCAATACATAGATGTTTATCCTGGAGTTTCTAGAGAAGTGATATAGGATGGATTTTTTGTTTAACATACAGGTAGTTATCATTGAGATAAATCAGTAGAAAATTATAATCATACATTCAGTAAAATATTCATTTAACAAGACTCACTAGTAATACTTTCCAAAAACGATAATCATTTCATGTTATATAAATACATGTTGATTATATTGGATGAATTTTATATAATGTAAAATAATCCACCTGATAAGTTATTTATTTTAAAATTCATGAAGAATAAAAGAATGAAGATATCACCCAATACGTAATTTTATCATGAACAGGTAAAATATAAAACTAATAATTATAATTATAACCCTCGTGTGTATATAGGATGTGAAATTTAATACAATATTTAATAATTTAAAATGAGATATACTTTTTTGGATGAAATTGAAACGACATTAACTTTATATTCCAATTAATGTTCAAGAAATGATAATGATGATAAATTTGTTGTCATTAATGGAGTGTAATTTTCAATGATTTATGGTTTATCCTTAGAAAAATGATCATAATGGATGATATTTCCATTAATTCAAGTGTGAAAAAACTAGGACCAATGAAAAAGGAGAAAAGGAAACTCATTTAAATAATTAATGATAATATCATAATGTACTTGTCTATAGAGATGGAAATGAAAAATATAAATAAGACCTATCAAGAGCCATAATGAAGAAAATTCATAATCATTTTGAATAATAATTCATATATGATAGTGGTGTCTACTAAATTGTTAGAAAAGGATAAATAAATTGAAAAAAATTAGGGGAAGATAAAAATACTTCTAAACGTATCCTTAGAAGAAACAATAGTTACATGTTATAAATATAAATGTAATGATTTGTTCCATGAAAATATTGAGTTATTGTTATAAATTTCATAACAAATTTATTCAATTAATGAATTATTGGGTGAAACATTCGTTGATTTTATTGAGTCAATAAATCCAAATATGTTAGAGTAACTCTATCATTTCAAACAAATCAATAAATGAGATACCAAAAGAGATATGATTCTTATGTTAAAATTATCATTTTCTTTAACCTTAGTAATATGGTATGGTAATTTAATTTTTTAAATAGATGGATCTCTAAGGAATCTACACAAATACACAACATTCTTACAAATTAATAACATATTATTTATGTTTTAAAAATTACTATTATAGAGGAAAACATGATCAATGTTTTGTAGAATGAAAATAATCCAAAATGATTGGTCTTTTGTGGAATTTTTTTTAGAACCCATGGAATGTATTTTGGATCAAATTAATACTAATCTAGAAAAAAGTGGTGTTCTACCTATGAATAATGATTATGATAGTGTGAAGTTTAATCCACCAAGGAAAATATATTCCATGATAAAAAAAATTTCCATCAAGGACGGTGTTTTCCAAAGTTCTCCTTCACAATTCACCATGTGGAAGAAGTAGACAATAAAACAAACATGAAATAAAGATGTGAGATCCACAAATTTTTCAATTCATGAAGATACATTCTCAAGTGTGATTGATTTAATAATTGTGGAAAACATAAGACAAAGAATAAATACAATGTTAAAATATGTGAAAATTTGTATATGGTAGGTATCACATAATGTATTTATTTTTTATAGAGGTATATATTTCTAGACACGATTGATGATTAAAAATAGGATGATTCCTTTTCATTATTTCCAAAAGTATGGAAATATGAAATGGAAATATGGAATGTGATGGTATAGTTCATCATGAAATGGCATTTTCCTCATCTTGAGGAACATAGTGGTACCCCTATCTCCATAATATTTATTATATCTAACTATTTTTAAAGACATATAAAATTTTAGGGGATATATGGCCCACGAGATGATTTTTCTCAAAAACCACATACATGATTTTCCTTTAAATTCACAAGTTTTATAGAGCTTAATGACAATATGGAAAAGCATACATAAGTATGAAAATAATGATTTTAATTTTCTTCTAAAGGATAGTTGATATTTAGTTATAAAAAATTTTATCAACTCTAATGATTTACTCTTGTTTAAAATTTCTATACATAAAATAAATGGCGGGAATACGATGATGGTATTAATCGAAGTTATTATTATGTTTTATGTTTGAATTGATCCTCAAGAAGGTATATAATGATTTAGAAATAGCAGTAGAAACTAAATAAAACTATTTATTCAAATATTTTATTTCTGTTTTGTGGTTTTCTATTTGGTTTTATCTGATTATTTCATAGAATAAAAATTCAATTAATTTATAAGAATATTTTCAATATATGTTATCCCATATTGCACATCTTCAAGAGATATCAAAATACTATCAAGAGATGAGGTTTCTAGGAGTGTTTTGGTGGAAAAAAATGATATTATAATCCATGAGAGATTTTTTTCCACCCAATAACAAACATATAGTTATGGATATCAAATGATATTATATGTATAAATTAAACTACTATTTCAAAAATTAGTTTCAAATGATACCATCTTACATCAATTACATCATCAAGGTTTATGTCTCTCAAAACAAAGTAGTTTATTATTGTTCAATAATTGGTTTCATTGATATGAAGAAGGAAATAGGTGGTTTATTGAATTTGAAAGGTTGAATATATTTTTTGTGTTTCTTGGTATTTACGAGTGATGTGGAAAACATTGTTGTTTTATATTAAAGATATTGTTTGTTATATCAATCTCTATCTTTATATGTTTAGAGTATTTATTGAAATCCCATGTTCTAAGTGAAATGTAATTAATTCACTTAGTGAATCTACAATTTAAAATATTATAGTAAAAGGTATTGACTTGTGTGATATCTTGTTTCAAAAGACAGAACTACGAAAACATTTTTTAGATTCCAAAAAAAATAATTTTTTAATTGGTAGAAAGGATCTCACCAAGGTTGAGTGAAGAAGATATACCAAAATGGGAGTTGGGATTTACTAGAATCATTCAATATATTTATTGGGGTGGTGGGGAGGGTCGATGAAAATGAATTATACCCTTGAATTTGTTTGACAATTTGGGGTTGAAGAAAAATGGAAATAGAGAAGTGAAAATGGAGACTGTATCTATTGAATTAAAGGTGAAATTTTCAATATGGTATTTCTAATTAATTTTACATAGGGTATTGTTGAAACACAAATGTATTTTGTAGTGGAGTTTTGATAAGATAATTTTTGGATAATATATGTAGTGCTAATAATCCTAAATGATTTGATTTATTGGTGATTCTTGAATGATTATTATAGATTCATTAATTACATAATATGAAAGTTATGTTTGGATAATTACTATGGATTCATTTAATCTATAATATTGAAGATGATCCTGGATAATTTTTAAGGATTCTTTCAATCCATAATATTAAAGTTGAAGTAGTTCATGGGATGTTCCATGAAGGCTTTAGGTTCTTATTTCTCAATTTTAAAAAATTTCTATGTAATTATGGAAATGTATATGTTAAGATATACCTATATAAATGTAAAGGAAAACTTTCATAATGGTTTATTTACCTATGCATAATGGTAACTGAATCTATGTGAAGATACCTACAAGATTGCATAAGTGTAGAATATTTTGTCATGTAAGTGTAAAATGTTGTGTTAGATTAGAGGGATGATCTTGTAATGGTATATGAATCTCACATAAAGGTATTACGAACTCTATGTAAGGATACACATATCATGCATAAAGGTAAAGAGGCCCACATAATGGTATCCCACATTGTGTGATGGTTTGTTAGGTGAACTACGTAGAGGTAAATATAAATATACAAGGTTAAATCAGGAGAGGATACATTATGGAAAGAATAAAAGGAAATGGTGTATAGGATAATATCATGATTTTGTATTCATGAAGATGAAATGAATTGAGTTTTTATCTGCCACAAAGTCATGTCTTACCCCAGGAAAGGTGTTTTGAATGAGGTTATGGTGAAGGATTTACCACTAAGAAACTACCACATAAAATGAAAAAATTTATTACACCGTAGAGTATATATTTATTCTATACATATGAGTTTTAATTATATTATAAATTCATCCAATTAATAATTTTCAATACTATAGATAAGAAGATACATCATAGAATGTAGGTTCTAGACCATAGAAGGTGGACTACATAATCAAATAGGTTTAGTTTTTTGGGATTGTATGATACTTCACTATAGAGGTGATGTCAAAATATTAGTATCCATGATTGAATACAATATCAATTTTCCAGATACTCATAAATATCTAAAAATGTAGTGAAATTCTAGGGTTATTTGTAAATTGACGGTTAATATTATACCAAAATAATTGTGGGTGCACATTCCATTTTCAAAATTTTATAGAAATTTGTGTTGGAAGGAAAAAAACTCAGGAAGATACATCATTCATGGATAAAAAATATTCAACAATTCAATCAAGAGATACATGGATATATTCTAGGGGTAATTCTACATTGGAAATATTATTATTCCCATATGATAACATATATCCTAAGATACAAGGGGGATTTTAGTTAAATTTATGAATCCTGAAATTTTAGTGGTGCACATTTGGTTTTCCATATTTTTAGAAATTAAAATACATGTTCTATAGATGAAGATATTGATAGGTTATGATATCATCTTGAAATATCCATGTAGATATGATCTGAAATAGAAATAAAATTTAAGTGTGCATTATTTCCCTTAAAAAAAGTTATAACACATGTCATAAATTTGATAAAATTATAGTATTATTATAGAATGAAATTCTATAATTATTTTTGAGCATATAATAAATGGTAATTTTTAAAGATCCTCAAAATATTTTTTGTTATTTTTTTCATTTTCAGAAACCAGGTGAGTGGGATCCTTACAAACACCAATACCAAATTCAAACACCACCTCCCTAAAACAAGTTTACACAGCATACAAGATATGAAAATCCACATTCATATTTGAAAATTAAAACTCAAAATTTGAAAACTCAAAATGAGGGCAAAACAAGCCCCCCGAGAAACCCAAAACGAGTAAAGCCACATCATCGTCGTTGCCATCATCACTTTGCTGAGCTTATCAACTCATCACAGTCACCACCTTCACATAGTCTCATCACCATATTCCCTGCATCGCCGACGCCATCAACTCATCCCTGTTGCCATCCACACGCAGCGCCATCAACGCATTTCCATTGAAAACCCACCATAGAATCACACCGCATCATCCATCACAGATTACACCTCACCATAGTCGCTTCACCCTCCAGAAGTCGAATAACCACAAACAAAAAGAAGACCATCACGACAGACCAGAAGACGGAGAATAAGCCATCATGAGACACCCCCTAGGACGTCGCCGTCCGATCGAACTCACATCCGAAAACACCATAAAAGCCACCGAATAGATCCAACTAGGGTAATAATTATGGAATCATGGAGCAAGAGCCGATAAAGGATTAGACTCAGGCGTTGACAAAGAGCTCGTCGTCATGGCCACTCAATGCCGACGGCCGCGAGCTCATTCAACCAAACATCACCAAAACCATAAATGCAGGTCAACCACTTCACCAAACAAACATCAGAAGGCCCAAGATAACACAGGAGAATAAAAATGAAACAAAACTCCTCCATTGGATGAGGAAGAAACTTCAAACGAGAACCCGTCTCACAAGAGATTTCCAACTCAGGCCGTGTCGGGACACCGTCGACTGCCAAACCTCATAACCCAATAACCATATGTTACCGCCGCTCCAGATCCCCCTTGAAGAGTCGCAGAGGAATGAGGTGCCAGAGCATTGGCTTGAGTGTTCAAGTGCTTCGACAACACACCCTTTTTCAGAACCACCTACCGGCATCTTGAATGTTGTCAACAACGAAAGGCATGTCACCAGCAACCAGAGCTTCATATATCACCGGGAAAAACCCCATCGAAGACCAGCATGAAAGTCCCGTCGCAGCCATCCAAACACCCACATGGACCACAACGGACATCCGATGCAAACAACAGAGTATAGGAAGTAATCCTCAGTCGCGGAGAATGGATCTTGCCTGTTGGGTCATCACCGCACTACTAGGAGAAATCCTATCTCCCAAAGGGGGAGTGAGGCAAGAATAAGTCCAACCTCAATGAAAAATGCCGATACAGCTGAGTCCGCAATGTTTCATGACTTCACAATGAAAGAGAAACTGCCCCAAGCCGCCAATCCAACTCCAAGGATGAATACCGAGCTGAACTGAGGTGGAAGAGGGGCAGGCGGCGACAGAAAAAACCCTACCGGATGAGCGCCCCTTACGGGCCTATCCCACTTCTTCTAGCATGAAATTATTATCAATAGAAAATGAATCAATATGCACATAATACATATCCGAAAAAAAATATAATAGTGATAATAAAACATTTTATTTTCTTAAATATCTGGATTCCTTAAATAGATTTTTTTTGCATTCTAGTGAGGGTATATAAGCATGAACATTTGAAAACTATTGATTAATTTTCCAAGAATATATTTTGAATATTGTGTCCGTAGTATGGAAAATATGTATTCTAGACATTTTCTAAAATGTGAAGGATATGTTATGAAAGTGTGTTTTCACATATTATGATGGAGTAGCTAATGTGGCTTCATAAGAGTAACTATCATTAATGAATGATGAATATTATGATAGTGATGATGGAGAAGGGTCCTAAATGTCCAAAAACAATGAAGGATCCCTATTCCACCAATAATGAGTCAAAGAAGGAACTTTCTAATGAGTCATTGTAGGGAATAAATGTGTTTTCCAAAAACCATGTCGTGTTTTAATCCTTTCTATATGCGTGAACTTTCATGAACTTTTTTATGTAGTGATCTTCATAGTGGTCCTTTTTTATTAAATAAAAATTATTATTGATCCATAGAAATTGTTTTGTGATGGTGAAGTAAGTAATTACTCATGTCCAAATTTTCATTATAGATTCAAGATAAAAATGATAATGAAACATAAAGTATATCATGTTATAGAGAATAAAAAATTACCCTTAGGGATGAGAGGTCCTGATCCTATTTGGAATGTGATAAATTTAACAATGATGTTTTTTAATGTTCAAAGACATTTCATACCATGATTCAACCCGCACCCCTATTCAGGGTAATAACATAGTAAGTACTTTGTTTATTCCAAATAGATGAATGAAAATATTTTAGTTTTTTAGAACACAAATATTTGGTTTTTTTATAATTACAAGGTTATTTATGACTTAATATTGTAAAAATGTAAATTATAATACAATACAAGATATTTTTAACTGATAAAGGGTCATATATTTTTTTTATACACTATCACCACCAAAATAATCTTTAATTCATGTTTTCATAAAAATAGATAAAAATTTACCATAAAAATTATCCAATAAAAAATATTTTATTCGAATATTTTATTATGAATTTTATTCTTACAATATTTATCCAAAAAATCCAACCATAATTTCACCATACCTGCTTATGTTTGAAATGAATTTTTATCTACCCATGGAGATAACACTTTGATCGCATTGGTTCGTTGAAAAATGATATTAATATCATTTAGGGGAATGTGATCAAATGAAATTTTTTAGTTTAGAGTTTGAGGAAATATAAAGCTATTATCTTGAGAACACCTAAATCATCAGATCCAAATTTAGTAATAAATCCTACATCCAGTTAAAGGATGATGTTTCACTATAATATGTTTTTTTCACATGATTATTTACCATACAATATATATTATATCTATGATTTTGTGGTGGAATAGAAAAACAATGATTATGATAAATTATTATTCATAGTAAATGGGATGTGGATAAATCACTTACACAAAATCCTTATAGAGTCCGTAGTGGAGGAACACCATATTCATGAAGCCATCTGTCAATGAAATTGACTATGTTGTATCCTTCATTATCATATTATATTTAATTACTACGTGTAAGATAGAAATTATATGTGTGGGTAGTGATATAGAAATATTTGGAAAACCAATGAGAGATGATTTTAGAAATAATAGAATATAATAATAAATAAATTAATTAAATATTAAGAACATGAAAATAAATATAAAAATTTATGTGGTTTATGATTTGTCCCAACATGCATTGTGGTGAAAAATAACGGCACTATTTTTTACAGAAATTTTTAGGGAAAAATCATCTTATAGAGACCCTAGTACAATAGTGAGCACATAAAGAAACTTTTTTATAATGTAACATGCATTTATATAATGAAAAATTAATATAAATCATCCATTATGCTGTAGTAATAGTGTGAATAATCCTATAAAACTATAAAAAAATTTCTTTGTAAAACTTCATCACTACACTAAGACCATGTCGATTACTGGAGTATGATAGTAACAAGTCATTTTTGATGGATCTCTTTACAATATTAATTTATCATTTTAACAATAGTGTATAATATATGAAGATATAATTTAGGTCAAACTTTATCATATGAATCAGGATCTACCAGTTCAAAAATATGACACATAGATCATAATTCATAAAAACTATTTCCTTTAATTATTTCATAATTATAAAATATATAGAATCAATTATCTTATACTTCTTCAATTACCTGTGAGAACATACATTTAAATTTTTCAATTTCAAGCTAATTATTCATGAAATAAAATATGGTTTCAGATAAAAATATAAATTTCAGGCTTAACAGTTTGTAAAATTCAAACTGATTTCATATACATGATTATATAGTGTTCTTTTATGTCATTATTCTCATCCTTAATTCATTAATAAATACATAATAAATCAAAAAATTTCCCCCATTTATAAATCATAATCTTCTATTTTAGAATATATATTTAATTTTGTAATTATAAACTATTAGTAAGGTTATTAACACATTCATCATTAAGTAACTGATAAGATCTCTCATCAACAAAATATGATTCATCTAATAATTAAACCCTTATTTCATTTCAATATTTTTAACAATATGAATATCATAGAGTAATATTTTTTCCTTTATATGTAACAAAATCCCCCCACCCCATGAAGTTCTTCTAAAAAACCATGCACTTACCAGATCTAGTAATAGTAATGTACTATCCACTTATGGTACATATAGAAATAAATTTCTAAAATGAAGATATAAAGTTCAGTCTAGTTTCCCAAAAAGTATTAATATAACATGTGGTACTCCTAATATAATATTCTCCTCCATTATCAAATAAATCAAAATGATATAAAGAAATTACTTTCCCAAATCCTAGATATACGTCATTGATTCCCATATGATACCTCAACATCCACAAAAAAGCATAATGTTGATGTTTTCTAGGGTTCTATTGGAACCCTTTTGTATCTCAAATAAAATGGGAAATAGTTGGTCAAGAACATACCTTGGTATACATTAAAATTGAAATATATGATGTTTATGTGAAATTTTATATTTACTTTAAATATTTTTATTCATTTGATTTGTGACATTTTAAATATTTTAAATATTTTCCATGTGAATAGAAATAATTTTAATTATTAATATTTTTAAAATACATAAAATAATTATAATATATTAACCCTTGGGTGACATAAATTTTCTTGTTTCATGGTATCTCTTGCCATCACCCCTAAAATATTACTAGATTCTCGATATTATATCCTCTTGAACTCATCTTCAAATTTCCCATATTGATCATCACTCCTCTACAAACAAGATTATTTAATGATCATGTAATCCAAAATTTGATGAAATATATTTTATCTATCAACAAAGGACATAAAATAACCACACTGATCTATAAAACACCATTTTAATGGATTTTTTATATTTAATAAAATCAAATTATTTTTCCAATACACATGGCCCTTTAAACTAATAAAATAATTCCACTTAGAGTATCACAATTCCATAATTTACTGAATCAATAAATCTTTTTGGTTGATCCATATAGTAGACAACTATTAAATCTCATTGATTGAAAAAATATTTTTCATTAATTAATTGAAGATGTAAATTATATGATGTAATTGTAATTTAAACAACCTATATTTTTATAGACATCGAAACATGTGATAAAACTTTAAAAAATTCACATCATACTTATATTTAAAACAATTCACCCCTCTCTTTTCATGTACATGTTCTTAAAATAATGTTAATCTTGGACATGGTGTACCCATTTTTTCTACAATTATTTAATTCCGTGTATAATGGGATATTTCTCTCAAGTATTGCAGCCATGAAACGAAAAACATTATTTCATCATCGAAAAAAAACCATTTATTCAACTCCTTTAACTAAATTTATTTATTAAATCATTTTTATTATCCACTATTAGTCAACACAAAAAATTTAATAATGAAAGATACCTATATATTGTTATTGTTTCCCATGATAATATTCAAAAATCCACTAGATAAGTATACTCAACTTTTTGAGATATCACATTATTTGGTTCATCTACCCGTTGTACTCTCATTCAATTAAACAATGATATGTGTAAATGAATCATTATTAAAAAATAATATTATAAAATCTGAGGACCTACTTTCTATCATCACACTAGTAGAAAAATCCAAAATCAACAATTCAATTGTAAATAGAGAAATATTATTTGGGATTAGAATGTAGCATCATATTTTAATTAGCTTCTATGTGTATATATTCCAAAAAATTATTACTCTTTAATACATAATCATACCTCCTTTTCCAGATATATTTCCTTGAGGAGACATTCTCTAATTGGTATATATGGATTCATATTTATGAGATAACATTCCATGTTAAATTTGTCTTCTAAAAAGGCCTTAGGTAAATTTTAGTGTAGTATTATATTACCATCATATTTATTCATTACCTTAATCATCCATTTAGCTAAAACATTCATTTATGATGTTCATGGAAGTGTATTATCTGAAATAAAATCCATTATTAGTATTTTCTTAAAGATATATTTACTTTTATACTCTCTTTCATTATCTAATATCAAGAATTCCATATTTTCTACAAAAATTATCTAAAAAAGTTATCCACTTATATAAAATATTATATAAATGATATTTTCTTTTAACAATATAGAGTCATTTATTTCGTGTTAATTTATAGATAAATTCAATGTAATATTGTTAGATTATAATAGAATATACTAGTTTAGGAATCCAAACATCAGTGTCTCCGGGTCTAGCTTCCCAGGATTTGGTGTTCTACTTTCATTAGAAAATAAATACATCTTATGGAGTAAAAATATATATGTTTTATAAAAACCAAAATCCAAATATTTCACATACAATGTCATTTATTTTATTTATTTCCCTATAATCATGTTATCACTCATTTATCTTAAACTAAAAATAAATCTCTCTTAATACTAGATAGAATAGTTTATTATAATATTTTCTATGAAATGTTTCATCATGTTGTACATGACTCATTCCTTACTCATTGAGTTATATACATATCTCTATTAATAATTGTTCATGCACTATTCAATATTTTGATACAAAATGAAATCATCATTTTTATATAAAAAATAAATAATTTTACATCCATGTCTAAGAATATAAAATCATTTACCAGGGATAAAACATTTCAACCATTCTTTTGATTAAGTAATTAAAATTTTGAATATTTTTTGCAGGATTCATCACCAACATTATGAACCATTTCAAATTCTTATAAAAAAAATATTAGGAAATACAATCATTAATATTGAATAGAAATATTAAATGTAATAAAAAAACTGGGAATCTATATGCTAATTGACACTGAGTATGAATATATCATCAGTTCCTTTATCTAACATCTTGATGCATTGGGTTTTGGTGACTTCTAATATTCTCTACAGTATTTCATGACATGTTATTTCATTTTAAAAACAAATTATTAAAGACCATTTTACATTTACTTATCTTAAATCATTCATCTTGAATATTATATTACATTATGATTATCTTTCAGTACATATTTTCCACTTCACTCCCTGTACAGGTTATAAAACCAAAATCATCTTTAAAATCATCATTATAAAGAATCATTTATGATAAAATCATGAACATCATTAAATATTTTTATCTATTCATTAAATAAATAACAATAGATTTTAAAATACAATCTAAAATATTAGGTAATGAAGATAGTAAAATAAATGAACATATCTCATTATATAGTGTAATTACTACCCATGAAAACTTTCTTGTGATGGTATTTAATTCATTCATATTTGATAAGGAAAAAAATCCTTCCATCATCGATATATTGAATAATATCCGACTATGTAAAAAAATTTACAAAGAAATATTTTTTGTAAATATTTTTTAGATATTTCATTAACCCAACTGCCAACTTCTCCACACTGATAAAAAATACCATGTATTTTTAAAATTTTTGTTGTGAAACTCCTCGTACCAATCAATCTAGTGACTTATACTCTTCCATCCAAATATACCTAGAATTAAATCATAAAATAGGAAATATTTTTATTATTAATGAACATACTAGATCACTATAATCATATAACTAATATCATATCTATCAATACTATTATTCATTTTTTCCTTGTTATATAGACATATATCAATTACTATAATATAACCATCATAATATATATTCGGTCTCTGATACATGTTTGTATAGACACACATGGATATTTAATGACTAATTATTTTTGAAGTATGTGTTAATATTAGAAAATCAGAAAAAATAAGAAGAATAACTTTAATATAAATATAGATATTTTTTTCCAAGAATAATCCATTCATCCATAGAGAGGTACAATTGTTTCTTTATTCTTGGAACAAATTATAGGTAACCCAATTATATTAATTTAACCTAATTTAAAAAATGAAAACATAAATAATGATGATGATAAAATATGTTTTTTTCATTCTTAATTCATAAAGATTGATCAAAAGCTATATTTATAGTGTAAGTAAGTTCCTAATGTTACAATACCATAACAAATTCACTTTTTAGCTATTGAAGAGTGTTAAATAGTGTCAAAAAAATTATAGTACATTGATGATGTTTCTAGTAAGATCTGCTACAGTTATTAATCAATATTATATTATTTATATATAGTATAATCATGTAAAATTTCATCACAAATTATTCTGATTTATTGAGATCCACCATGACTATATAGTGGTAGAATCATTCCTAATAAAGTTAAGAAATTGAGAACATTATTCTCTCTCAATTTTATAATTGAATAGTATATTTATTTATTCTCTCTCTCTCTTAATCCTCTTTACTTCATTTTTGTTAGAACACAAAACTTTTATGGGTGTCCCATAATGGTATTTGTGTAAAATTTATATGAAAATTACAAATTTTATGATATTATAACATTTATAGAAAATTTCATTTGCTAATGTGATATGAACTAAAAACATTGATAATGGAAATTATATGTATAATATCTAATATTTAAATGATATTTTTTTGTATATCTATTTAAAATGATATAATATTCACCTTAGGTGTGCATTTTTTTAAATAATTATTCCATTTAAAATATCAATACCTCATTGCAATCAATAGTGTAATGTAAAATATTCTTATGTAATGGATGTCATCACACCCTGACCATGGATTCCTTTTATTTTTTGTGTATCTCTTGATGATCATTATTTTGGCTAACGTTTGGGTCACGCTTCTAGTGGGAGTTTTTTATATTTTAGTTTCATACCAAGGTTCATAGTTGTCACATTGTTAAGAGAAATGTTGCGGCAGTTTAGTAAAAGCCTTGTGGACTTAAATGTGGGGATATACATTGAATATGGCTAGTCTCATAGGCATATTCCCCTCCCTATGAGCCCTGGTAGTCACTATTTTTTGAGATAGAGGCATCCACACATTTTGTGCATAGTTTGGAAGATTGTGTGTCCAAACCGTGCAGTCTTCCCCAAGTTAAAAAAATATAAATAAAAAACAAAAAATGATCTAACAATAAATATAATAATATTAAAAATAATATTATTACTATTATTATTATTACTACTATTATATATAATTTTACCCTTAATGGGTCCCCCACTCCCCATCTTTGTACACCCTCAACTACCCCCAGGTCCAAAAAAACCCCGTAAAAGGGGGCTTCCCCACACATGCCACCACATCCTCCCCTCTCTATTCAAAATCATTCTTCTTATTAATTTGTGGGTTTTATCATCACATGTAAACCTATTCTCTTCACCTCATTTTACCTTTTTTGGTTTTTATGTATTTATTATGGTACACTCATCATTGGATGAACCCTAACTCATTTTGTTCGTTTTTTGGTCAATTCATGATGAATTGGGTTCAATGATATTGTTGATCTCGGTTCATTCCATGATCATTGAAGGATGTGAGTTTTGATTCAGATTTGGGTAAGGTTTCTTCAATTATTTCACTTAAGACCAATTTTAAATTATAGGTTTTGTGATTTTTAAGTTTATAGTATTTTTTATAGAGTGTGTTGGCCATCATTGAGGTGGTTTTGGGATTACATTATCATAATTGACACACATTGGAATTTATATATTTCCATATATATAAATATGTTCCTCCATTATATATATATATATATATTCACACATCAAGGAATAAATACATATATATTTGGGATATGTGTTCTTATGTGTAAATATGAAAAATACACATGTGAATAAGTGTAAAGGGGGATTATAATGCATAAACATATATGTAAGGATCCCCTTACACAAATTTGGATATAAAAATATTTACATAGGGTCTATCGGTCCTTATATATATGAAAAAGTGAATATGCATTCAAGAGGAAAGGGATGATCCACGATTCCATTGTCAATTACAGCGTGCCATTAGCTTAAGGTATATTCCATATGATTAGAATTTTAAAAGTGAAATCTATAATTTATTAGGGTTTTTATATTATTTATATTTTATCTTAATTTATGTTGTATTATATATATCATTGGTTTTTGTTCTGGGATAGTTGCTTCTTACTTTTTTTCTAATAATTTTCTTATGATTTTAAAATGGATTTATTTTATTTAAGAATAGTTTTATATTTTTCATTTAAATGTGAGGCTAATTTATGATTCAATTAGTATTTTATACGGTTTTGTAACATTTATGTGTTGGAAAATTCTGTTTTCTAAAATAATAGTATTAATTGTAAAGTAATGAGGCCCATTTAGAATATTCAAAATGATTTATGGAAGTAAAAAACCATTCTTGTTGCATTAACCATGATTTATAAATTTTATATATGTGTTATATGTTTGATCTATGATTTTTTCATACTTAAGAGGCTTTCAAATTATTGCGTTTCTTAAATAGGGGGATGTTTTTAATAATGTAGATCGATGGGAAGAATTTTGATTGGTTTTGTATAAAGAACATGACAAGTATGAATTTGGTAGCTTCATAAAAGCTCACCACTATTTGGTATATGAACATGGGAACCCAAATATCATGTTTAGGTTGACTAGGTCTAGTATGACCGGAAAATCAGTAGGGGAAAGGCCCAATTTTCCTAGCAAGAATTATGATATAACACTAAATAAACATATGATTCTAATTTTATACCACTATACCTTGGGTTGTGTTCCCCTATAGTGACTCTTATATGGGGATGTGGTGCGTTTTAATTTATATACCTTAATATTAAGGTATGAGGATCCTAGGATACCAAAAACCCAAGATATATTGCAATATTCCATTGTGGTTTTAATCACTTACCCCACTTCTTTTGTAAAAAAACAATTTTATAATATGATTTAAAAAATTAAATGTACATTTCATTTGTTTTATTTTTCTAGAACCTGATGTAATGATTTCACACAAAATTATTTGTTTTGTTTCCTAATCCTTATAAAGGGATAATTGATAGTTTTTACTCTTTAAAAATGTGTTTCAAAACAAAAAGTGGAAAAATGTATTTTATGAAATTTTCTAGTGTTTCTTGTTTTGAAGATAAATGGAAGACACTATATTTATATAGTTGTATTTTAAAAATTTCTTGAAATAGAATTTATTTTAAATGTTAAGATATAGGAAATATTTTATCTGCTGATACCTATTGAGATTTAGGACTCATGAATACATCTTTATCAGTATTTATTGTTTTGGTGTAGCTTCCAGCATAGTCTTGGTCATCATGGGGTGACATTACTCTAGAGGTAAGTGGTAACATGTAGGGTATGATGAAGATATTCATTGTTTTATTTTTTACCTTTAAATGTTTGTTTTTAGAATTACGATTTATTTAACATTCATTTATTTGTTTTTTTGCTGGGATAAAACATTCTCAAGTATTTTATCTTGATTCATAATACTAGTTTCCATCATTGGAGGACCAGGAAAGCCATTAGGGACTAGTCATAGGCTTGATCAGGTGACCAATTCGAGGTTAACCATGGGAGGATTGTGAAAAAAATTATTGAAGAAGAATATTTTTATTTCCGAAGTTTTTTAGATTGGAGATATGATTGTTCGTGCTATGGAGCAAGGACATGGGTTGGTGCCTGATCACCAACACCCATGATGAGACCTGAGTAACTAGGGTTAGTTGTTTTTCAAGTCATTATGTTCTACATTAGTTTGTGTTACTAATAGTTATTTAGTTTGATGGGATTCTTTATATTGTGTGATTATAGTGGATGATAAATAGTTCTATATGGTGATCATATATGGAATAATGAACCATGTAGAGCTCATGTGTATGGTTCAATATGCATAAAGTGGTTGGTGTATTCTCAATTCATGGCCTGCTAAAACATGTGTCCTGGGTATTCATGAGAACTAGTTCCCTATTAAAATTATATTTGTATTAGTGATGATTTAGTTTTATATAAGTTCATGTCATATTTGAAAGGAAAATTATTTTTACAATGGTTTCTGGATTCAAAATACGAGTTTTAAAATACAAATCGATTATGAATTCTGAAATTATTAGGAAAATGTGAGGGAAATTGAATTATAAATTTATAAATCTATCTTTCTATAAACAAATGTCATATATTTCCCTTTATATTCCTTATGGAAATTCACATATATATGTGTGTGTGTATTTTGTTTTATTATGAATGAATGTATGATATTAGAATAAGTGTTATTCACACATATGTGATAATTTATATGTTTTTTTGAGGATTATTTAAAATCAGTGTTTTTACTTGTTTTTTTCTAGTTGTTTTTGGAAATGATAATGTTTTTTGGAAAAAAGGATTCAAAAATAAAATGAATATTTGTAGCATGGTTATTCTTAATAAGTGTTATTTGGTGTTTAAATATAATTTTAAATGTAGGTTAGGAATTTTGAAGAGATCTTAGGTAAAACAGTTCTGAATGTAGAATGTATATGTTGGTATTTAAAAAAGGATTATGGGTTTTTTATGTTTTGTTTGTGGTTGTAGTTTTATGGTTTTATTTTTCCATTTTTTTAGCACTGGTTGTGTGTTGAATTTGGTATTTTATCCTTTTTTTATTCAGAGTATGTCACCGAGAATGGTCAGAGGGGTTTCCAATGAGGCTTTCAATGTTTTTGGCCCAACCCAACTCCCTAAAGAGTGGATGAGTCCATTTCTTCACAGTAATTGTCATTTTTATTTGTTGATCTTGGTCATTTAGAGGGTATGTAATGGATTAAGGATATTGAGAGTGTTTTTAATATATTTGGGAACTCCTGAGGATATAAGGTTTTGATATGTTTTAGGTTTGATCAAATTTGTGGATTTAGACTGATAGAGGGTGGTCATCCCCGCATTCTTTAATGTTGGGATGTACGGGGATGTGATTATGTCAACATTTATTCAATGGTTTTTAGATGATAAGGTAAAGGTGAGGAAAGTGGTTGGGCTTATGAGAGTCTAACATGGTGACCAGATGACAAATGCCTATGTTGACTAGTTTAAAGAGTTGGTTTATTTTTATTTAGAGGTATATTTAGAGGATACAATCAAAGATAAACATCCATTTTGGGTAATCAACTATATAATAAAGGGTGAGTCCTTTCATCCATCAAAATTCAGTTTGAGAAGTTGGTGTATGATTCATTTTGGGTGAATGTAGTTCCCAAAGAATAGGTGGTTGGTAGTTCCTTTTCTATTGGTGTTTATGAGGGTAACTAATATGGTAGAGGGTTTATATGAGAGTAAACTATAATTGAGGAGTCTCTTTTTTCCTCCCATATTATTGTTTAATTGGTTGACTATTTTCTTCAACTAGTTTCATCAGTTTGGGAACACATACACATCTTTTCCAAATCATTTGGAAACATGCCACTGATGTTGTCTTCAGGGTCACATAATGTGGTTATGAAAGAAATTTCATTGGGATTATAAGTCTCATTGGGAGTGTATATGCTTCTGAATGTAAGGATGTGGAAGCTACAAACATCAAGGACCCACCAACATGCTTCATAGTGAATCTTCTTCATAGTTAGCAATCATTGGTCATGTGAGGTGCGACCTTGGACTCACATTTGACTCCAGGGATGGAGTGATAATATTTTATTATTCAAATTGATTTCAAAAGGAATTATAACTTTTTATCCATTTAAAACTCAATAGATTTAATTATTTTTTATGGATGGGAAATAGTGAATGGTTACCCTTCTCATGAGATGGTTTTCTATATGAATTTTGATTGTTTTTGAGATGCTCATGTCTTGTGTAAATGAGAGACTATGGTTTTTTTGTTCTTTTTGTTTATTGTTTATTCCATTAGGGACCACTATTCGTAGGGGTTGGTCTATTTAGGGAGTTCCTAGGTTAGTTTATGATAGTTTTAATCTGCCAGGAAACGATAGTTGGCCAAATCTAGTCAGTTCTTAAATGGTTAAGGGACCCATTATTGATCTTCTTGTGATTTCTTCTAGAGTTTTTTCATGCTAGTTGGTATCATATTGTGGGGAGACCATTCTGTTATTTTTTTCTTTCCACATTACTCTACTCTTTATATCAGATTGGGTGTTACTTGTATTATTAAAAGAACAATCCAATGTCTATGGGTTTATTTTTCGTTATTTATATTTGAAATACAACTTTTCTAGTTATTTATATGGGTGACTTTATAGGGGGACAATGTTTTTTGTGGGTTGATTTTTCACTCCCTAACCACAATTTACATTTTTTAATTTTTATTTATTCATTTATAATATTTTGTTTGAGGTTTAATATGATTATTCGGTGTGAGTTTTGAATTAATGAGTTTCCTTCATAGGCTCACAATTGGCACACAATTAGGGGAAACCATACGCTAGGCTAGTGAATCCCACGTGGCCAAGATAGTGGGGCTATCCAGGAAAATTTGATAGGGGCATGGGTGTGTGACCCTATATTGGAGGATGTGCATACTAAATTCTTTGAGAGAAATGGAACCACACAATTTATTCATGGTCTGGTCAACAATGAGTTAAAAACATTAAAAATTAAATGAAATACATTAAATATAAAAATGTTAATAATAATAATAACATATTTTTTATATTTTTATTATAAATATTATTATTATTACTACTATATTTAATTTTATCCTTAATTTTCTCCCCTTCTCTCATTAATTACACACCCTCACCCCCTCGTACGGTTATCGAATCCCTATGCCTTGGGGGATTTCCCACACATGCCTATACCTCCTCCCCACTACATTTAGTGACCATTTTACTCACTTTATTTGTGTAAAAAAATATTTGATGAGCCCCTTCCCCCATAATCCTTCTTCATTTATTTTTTTCTTATATTCTATGTGGTACTCAAATCATGGATGAAATATAATTCATTTTATAGATTTTTGTGTTGGTCGATTATTGATGATTTTGGTTCATTGGTCATAATAAAGAAAGTTATTTCCATAGATGGGTAAGAAAATCAGTATTTATTTTTTTTAGTTAAACTTTATTCATTTACATCCCTTTGGATCAATATAACATTAGGGGTTTTGTGATTGTTGATTTTCTATAAATTTTTCAAGAGTTCATTTGTCTTTATTTTGGGGTTTTCATGATTCCTATGTCAAAAGAGACTTACATGGGTATTCATAGGTACACACACACACATATATATATATATATATGTAATTTTCTCCATTAAATATATATATAATCACAGCTGGTGTTCTGAATATATATATATATATATATATATATTGGGGCTTGGTGCACTAATTTTTATATCCTAAAAATGGGAATATGTGTAAGTTTAAAGGGATATATGAATGTATAGTCATATATATTAAGAAAAACCTTGTCTATATTTGGCCATTAAAATATATAAATAGGGGCTATGTGTCATTATATATTTTTGAAAGTAAATATGTGTGAAAGAAGAAAGGGAAGATTTGATTTGTTGTTGTCAAAATGACCGCTCCTAGAGTTTGAGGTAGGTTACATATACATAGTACATTAGGAGTGAAATATAAAATTTCATGGTGGTTTAAAAAATTACATTTTATATAAAACACATGTGTTATATAATAATAATTGGTTGTGATTTGTGTAAAGTATCTTATTACATGGTTGTAAATATTTTTTTATGATTTTAAAATGGAATGATTTTATTTATGCATGGTTTAATGTAAATTTTTAAATGTGAGGTTCCATGGAGATTAATTTTTTATTTTATATAGTTTAGGAACATATTTCATTTTTGAAATTTTGATTTTAAAAATGTAGTTATTCTTTATAATGGAATTAGGCCCATTTGGAAATTGGATAATAACTCATGGTAGTTGAAACACCCACTTGAGGAAATCCCCAGGAGTAAGTAATTTTATTTAACTTTTAAATATGTTACTTGTGAAAGGTTCCTTATTAAGTGGTTTATAAACCGTTCTATAAAAAAGGGTATCTCTTAAGTATAGGGATCAATGGTGAGAATATGTATGGGTTTCGGAAAAAGAATGTTACATGGATATATATTCTTCATTGATAAAAGTTCACCTCCATTTAGAGTAAACACATTGGGAATTGGTATCTTGGTAGGGATGACAAGGTCTATTACACTCGATGTATTAGTAGGTAGATGTCTATTTTTCCTATAATAATTGATGATACACCAATAACTAATAATATGATGATGAATAATGACAATAAGGAATTGGGGTATGTTCCCCTATAGTATCTTATGAACTAGAAAAATGTGGGTTATGGTATCTATACCATGTCACCAAGGTATTGGGATCATATGAATCTAATTACTATAGATACTTAGTATTTCGCTTGCATCATTCTATCATTTACCCATATTCTTATATATGTTGAACTATTTTATAACATGATTGATATAATCAAAAGTACATATTATTTCTTCTATCATTATCACCCAATTTTACGATTTCACAATGAAATATTCCATTTGTTGTGCTCCATATATTAATGGATTATGGAAATTGATTTATTCGTTAGAAATTTGTTTGAAATTAAAATGGAGGAAATGGATTGTTTTATATTTCAACTTTTTTTCTTGATTTATAATGCAATGGAATATTCTATTTTCATATAGTTTTATTTTCAATCATTATTTAAATGGATTTCAAAATAAAATGCAAGGAATATAAAATAGTTTATTCCACATTGAATATTGAGAACATGTCCATTGGAGGATGAGTGAGAATCTATTGCTTCTCTCTTGCGCCGAATGACCTAGCCGCATGCCGCTTGGGTCTGCTCCCCCCTCCATGTTGGAGGGGGGAGTTTCGCATCCTCCTTCACCTTGGAAGGTTAGGGAACTCTCGGCTTCGATCGATTCCCTTTCTCCATTCCCACGTATCTGACTATATCCGAAGGTTCCTGGTCTTTTTAGCAGGGTGCCCATTATGTCTCTACTTAGGACGGAGATAAATTGTGCCTTAGATCTGTGCCGGATCACCCTGATTTCATGCTTCAGGCTCAATCGGCCTTCCGTGGATGTGTTTGATTAGTTTGTGGCTGAAGGTTGGAATTTGTGGAAGAACACAGTCGTTGGTTTTCTTGACCGGAAGCACTTCATGATACAATTTCCTTCCGAAGAGTATTTGATTGATGCCTAGCCCAGGGCTCCTCGGTGATGCAAAGACTCTTCATACTACCTTTTCCATTGCAGCTTCTATTTTCACCTGATGTGTGACCCTTCAACGATCGCGACATGGGTAAGACTCCTTGGTTTACCCCTTTCCTTTCATAATCCTTATATTATGTGTGTTATTGGGAATATGGTGGGTGGTATTTGTATTCGGATCTTCGCACTAAGGTGGTGTGTCATCCAATCTGTCTTCGGATCTGCGTTGAGGATGATGTTGTGAGGGCTTCCATGAATTTCATTTGGATAACTGATGGTAAAGAGTTTCGGTGGAAATAAGAGGTCGTTTTTGAATCCTGGATGCAGTACTGCCCGTCCTGTTTGTGTTTTGGTCACACAGAGTTAGTTTTCTGTAACGGGAAGACAAGTCGGAGTCATTAAATGATTGTAAGGAAGGAAAATTCTGGGCTTGAGGATCCTGGTCCAGTGTATCTGGCGGCAGAAGGTAGAAGTGAGGGTGTTTTGGATGGAGAGGATCGATTTGGTGATGCAGTGGCGGGGAAATCAAGTGATGGACGTGAGAATCCTGGGCTGCTTCAATTGGAGATGGAGGGAAGCAATGGGGGTACTTGTACTGGAGGCGATCAAAACGGAGCTGTTGTGGCTGAGGAATCATTGGCAGAAGTGGCTGATGAATCTGTAGTTGTAGTAGTGGATGAAACCTACTAATGGCAGGGGAACCCATTAGAGGAGCCTGCGAATGGTAGCGGACTGAAAGAGATGCAAGTGTCTGAAAACACATCAGTGAAGCGAGTGTTTTAGAGGTTGGTGAGTGACCTTGGGTGTGGAATGCTATCCGCAATGGAAAATGATACTGACTGCCCTCTATTTCAGTCGTGTAATAGGCATGTGGTTAAAGGATGTTGTGTAAAAGGGAATAGGCTTTCATGCTTGGATGTTGAGGATGTTCATGCTGTGATGGAGGGACCCCAACTGTCTTAAATGATGCATATCACTAATAATAACCATGAGGTGTTTGGTATGAATAATTTTGGGATGGAATTTCATAATGGTTGTGGCATTGTGGAAAGGAAATCTCCTGCATCGATTGAGCATAAAAATCACTCTGAAATGAGAGGGATCATAGATTCTGTAAAAAATGTCTTGGTGAGGAAGGATGATAGAGTCAATAATTCTACCTCTGTGAAGAGAACAGGAAATTGTGGAAGCTGTTTTTACAGTGAAAGAGAAAATAATGGAATTGTCATACATTCTTATAGTAACATTGTTCAAGGTGGATGAAGTAGGGCATCTGAAAGTGATGGAATTAATTATGTTCCACCAAAGAGGAAAGAAAAGAAATATTATGCTTACCTTCCAAAGCCGGTGAACACTAGGTCTTCATCTAAGAAAGAAATAGGAGCTATACCTGTGTATAAGAAAGGTCGTGCACATTCCAAGAAAGAGGATTTATCATCAGAACAGTTGAATCTCAAAGAGAAGTATGCCAATCTCTTGATGAAATATGAAACGAATTCAGAATGGTAATCAGCTACAAGAGAGGAAATCCCTGACTATGGTGGTGGTGAAGGATATGAATACTATGGTATGTAATTGTCTTATTTATGCTTGAACTAGTGTCTGGATATGGTAAACCTATTCATCTACGTCCTTTGTCTTGAATTTATACACTTTTTCTTTCATTTAATAAATGGTTCGGGGACTTCTTCCTCTGAAATACTTTCCAGGTAAGATTGAATATTGAGTTTTAAAACCAATGTCTATAGATTTATGTTTGTTTCAATATTTGGTGCTTCTTCCATCTCAGTCTCAATCACTTTGTGGTGACATTAGATTTGTGATAGGTGGTGACCCACAGGGTTACATGAAGGTGAGCAAAGTTATATTTTCACATTCAACTACTAGTGTTCGATTATATTATTCAGTTTACATTCACTGAATTGTATTTTTTATTGATAAAAATGAATCCCAGTGATTTTATATTAATTTTCAAGACTATTTTCTATACCAGGAGGATCTGGAACACCTCGTAGGCCTTGTCACAGGTTAGCTCAGGTGGCCAGTTTGGGGTTGGTTCATGGAAGATGATATATTATAATGAAGATATTTATTTTTTCCTTATGAATTGCTTTTATTCATTCATTAAATCCTTAAATAATTAATTTCATTATTGTATTAGTTTAATATATGTGTGGGTAGATATTATTTTACCAGTTATACTCCCTTCAAAACAGAAACAAAATAATATTGACTAATAAGGGTGTTTGTAATGAGTTATAAGAATTAGTGTGTAACTAGGTCACAAAGTAAACATTGGGATTTATTTAATTCTGAAGTGGTTGTGTTTTTGAATTTTTTTATTAAGGACATAGAGAATGTATAGTTGAAAGAATCGGGTAAGAATAATGTTTTTAATTTTTTTAGATGATAAAATGTAGAAAAATAAGCAAAAAATTGATTTCACACACACATGTTGGGAATTAGTTGGATGATAAGCTTGCTAATTCCTGTACAATGTTATTATCATGTACATACTTTAACAAGTTTCTAATAAAATTTATTAAAAAATAATATATATGAATAATACTATTAACTCAATGTTATCATTATTTCTCTACGGACCTTATTATTTTTAATTTAATTACCAATAAATTAAAAAATCATGAATTAATTAATATCAACATGATTAATTATCTAAGAAATGACTATGTGTGAGGGTGTATTTATTAATCTATATAGAAGTTATTATATCTTGATTAAATATTTCATCAGATCCCCATTACACTTTTTTAAATTAATTTTTTGTTTAAATAGTAATATAATATTCAGTTTTAAATGTCATTTAATTTAATTAATTTATGTTATGTACCATTAAAAATAAAAATATATTTTTTATAGATTTCATGGAAAAAGAAGGTGATGTAGAGAGTTTGAGATAATTTTGAAGAAGTATAAGTTAAACAATAAGGATAACCAATAATACATGTTCCCTAATTTTCATAGTAGAAAAATGTGTCCATCTAAATGAGAAAAATTATTCATGATGTATTTTTATCAATGATATATAAAACTCAATTGAAGAAATATAATCTTTTTTATATAATTTTATCACTAATTAATTTCTTTATCAATAATTTTTAATATTCTACATGTCAATATCACAATAAGTTATTTTGACCATAACTATCATTATAAATAAGAAATAATAATGATTTTTTTTGGAGATCTAGTGATTTGGTCACCCAATAAAAAAAATTTCTTTAAAAATTTCATATAATTCCATTTACTTGAGAAAATAAAATCAATAACTAGTATTGTGAAATAATTTATTTAAAACAAATAGAACACATTATGTATAAATTGGAACATTATGTGAATCATTTGTAGGTTTAAACAAGGGAAATTCACTTTTATACTATAGTAATTTAGAATTATTCTCATAAAAATGAAGGTTTTTTATATCCATATCATCATTATTAGAACATAAATGAAGATGATAATTTTATATGAACACCCCCTCTTATGGATGGAAATATAAACAACTTGTGATCTTTATGGGGGAGAAAAACACTTGCAGAGATAGTTCATGAAGAGAATTTTCAAACGTTTTGAAGTATTTTATCATTATAATGACTTATTTTCAAAATTTTAAAACTATTTTATATGTATTAATATATTTTAGTGAAACATTTGTTATTTCATTATCTAGTTTTTTTCCATTATATCTATGTTACATGTAATGTTAAAATTCGACCAAAAAATATAACATTTCATTCAAAAAAAATTGAAATTTTACGGTCCTTTTAAAGTCCTTTTGAAATGATAAAATTTTAAACATGATTACAATAATTTTATTTCATGGTTTAGTTTAATAGGAATCATTATAGTGGATTGAAGGGTAATCATGTTCTTCATTAACCATCCAAAAAAAATATAAAAATAAATTTAACTCTTTTATAACAAATGAACATTCAAATAGGTGTAGAACATTTGTGATGGAATCATGAAAAATACAATTTTTTAACATCCAATATCTGACAATTCCGGATTATTTACTAATTTTTTATTTTTTGATGCATTTCAATAGATATAATCATTTAGAATTATATGGAAACTCTTTTTTCTTACATAACTATTACATCATTTTAAGGATAGAAAACATAAAATTGTTATTGCACCAGGATGAAAAGGTTTTAATATCTTGGGAAAATTAGGACCAAAAACCAATTATACAGAATAAAACATATCAATTAATTTAATTACTTATTTTCAAGATCATTTTTGGCCATCTTGTTCTCTTTATTACATGTAATCAAATTAAGGATATACATAAATGAAATAGGTGAGATAAAATCCAAGTAAGAGGAAAGATATAGATATGAATCACTATAACAAGTATGAGAATAATAATAATCATCATAACATAATCATGGGTTAAAAGTCATAATCAAGAGAGGATAAATTTCATAAAGTCATAGATTGTGGTAGTGTATAAAAATGTATCATCATGTCTTAGTGATCATCTACCACATTTAGTTTTGAACAAATATAGAATCATGTTCATACATAACATAATTGAATCATCATAACCAAATAGTTGGGAAAAAAATATAGATTCATGTTCACACATACTTCACATAATCTCATGAGGTAAATCACATTTCCAAATTCATTATAGGGATATATAATTTGGTATGCACTTTCCATATCATAACATTTACATAATCATGAAAATCACATTGAACACTTATTTGTTTCATAACATAATTCATGGAAATGAATGGGTTTCACTTCATAAAACATAAATTCATGAATAAACATTAATATTCCCATGTAAAAATAGAATAATATAATTGTTATTAGAGAAATCAATCTAGAGTGAAGAAGAAACAATCTCAAGAGAAGTAAAAGCCATGTTTTCTAAAAGAGTAATATTTTTTCAAATAATTTTTTATGTCAGAAAACTAGATTAGATACATGTATATACCAAAAAAGAAAAGGTAACAACCCAAAAATTATATTTTATGAATATTAATGGAAAATACACACTATAAATTGGTATGAATGAAGAATAACTATAAGAAATGAAATTGGGTTCGACAATCCCATTACCTTGTGACTGAATGCTTTATTCACTTTAATATCCGAGATAATATTAATAGATTCAATAATTAATAATTAAATAACCTATTATACCATAGTTGTATTCATTATATTTTTTTATGTTCATTTAGGACCATTTTGAGTATTTATATATTTAATTTGTTACATTTATAGATATTTCATTTTCTTCATTTTCATTATAGGTTCAGTTCTGTATATGCAAGGACGTTCATGAAAAATGAGAGTAAAACAAAAAAATTTAATTTTTATGTTTTAGTGAATATAATTCTATTTAAATGGTCTTATATATTATTTTTCTTCCTTATATGTTAATTATTAATTAGATAAAATATTAAGGATAATTGTTTATATTAATTTTGCGGTTTTTCGATCTTCACAAACTAGTTTTGTTTTGTTTTTAATATAATGTATATATATTCGATCTAAAACATAAAAAATGTTATAAAATAAATTTTATAATGTATTCCAGCCATTATAATGGATTTATGACCATCCTTGAAGGCGTAAAAGAAAAATTAAAACATTTCATCATCGAAGGAAATAAATCATAACCTCATAGATGTTATTTCATTTTTAAATAGAATGGAGAAGATAAGTGATGTGATTATGGATTAGTACACTTATATAATATAATTATATTATATATAATATACTGTAGTTATAATTTATCTTAGACAAGGGGAGATGCATATAGAATATGAAAACCAAAGAAATTGGAATGAAAACAAAAGAAAACAAAAGATGATTTTAGCTATTGAACTTATTCTCCTTAAGCAGCGCCTTAAGGAAGTAGGGTTTTTTATATTGTTGAAAAAGGTTCCTTGATGTAGGGAATAGTATTAAGAAGTTTATGAAGCATTGTGTTTTCAATAATCAAGGATTTAGATGTGTTAGGAGAAGAGGCGGCGAGCGGTGGTATTTATCAGGGAGGAGAGAGGTGATTTCTCATTAATTTATTCATTAGCTTATTATAATGGCTCAAGACTTTGAACATTTTGTTCAATATCACTAAATATATTAAATAATTATAAATTGTTTGATAATATGTGCTTAAATTATCCCTACATCATCAATGACTAAAAAAATTCACGTATTTAGCTTATATTGTAAATTATAGTATTTCACTATTCACCAAAAATTCAACTATTTTAGAAAAAAAATGTCCCTAACCCAAATTTGATGAATATAATTAAAAATTAAAACCCATTTTATGATGTTATTTAATTTATGGGAAATTTAATTTTTGAATATAATCAAAATTTATTAAAAAAATATCGATTTTAAAATTATTACTGATTTTATGACACTTTGAAAAATTAATTAAGGTCTAATAAAAAATTATTATTATTATAGGAAAATAAAATATAAATTTATTAATCTATTTTATGAAAATAAATTTTCATTAAAATAATTATATGAATTACCAAATTATAAATAAGCAGAAATGTTTTGCAAAAATACCAACACATAATTTATCATTTAAAAACCGTAATTTACTTATGCTATATATAATTTTATAATATTATCATTTTTAAAATGCCAAAATTCTATTTATACAGTCATATATAAGGTAACTTTTATATTGGTTGGATTACTATTCATAAAGGTCATGTTACTATTCAAAGGGTAAAGTCGCTATTCAATTGGTACAAGTTCATTAATTTTTATGAATATCACTTATTCTATTATTAATTTACGAGGATAAGATTTTATTTGAATATCTTGAATTTGTATGTGTTTTATAACATATAACATAATTATAAGAAGGATAATTCCAATTATTAATGATTGCAGTTGTTACATTCTCCCCCCCCCCCATTGAAATATCTCCTTTCAAATTACGATTTACATAAATAGGTGAGGGTATTTCTCCTTCAATAATTCCTCCAGTTCGTAAGTATCATATTCATAGATATAATTCCTCAAAAACACTTTGAAAATATATATTGTTTTGTTTTATTGGAATTTGTCTCTTTGGTCCCAGATATTTATCATTTTCTCCATATATGATAGACCATCTTCTAGTTATACCACCTCCATATTTGATACCTGTGAGGAGTCAATTATGTAGCTTGTCAAGAGAGATATGTGGAACACATCATGAAGATGCGACATAGATGGTGGATGTATGATATGATAGGAAATTACTCTTATATGATCAATGATATCAAAGAAGAAAATGTAACTTAGGATAAGATTCACTTTTCATTCAAAACCACATGACTCTTTTCCACTATGATATTCAAAAGAATACATTTTCTCCAATGTTGAAATCCATGTACCTCTGAAATTTCTCATCATAGCTCTTTTTCTTACTCTTAGATTCTTGGATACGATGATGGATATATTGAACCTTCCCAATCATCTCATGCACATGATCAGGAAAAAGTATCTTTTATTATTCAAATTCATCCTAAAATGTTTGAGTTATACATTAATTTTCATTCATAACTTTATTTGGATCCATCATAAAAATTGAGTAGAAGTTTTTGTTGTATATAAACGCATCAAATTAGAGATACTGACCTCCTCCATCTTTGAATTCTATTGAGAATGATATTAGTAGGTCCTTGAGAATCTGAATTATGCTTTTAGACTAGCTATCCATTTAGGGGTGATAGGTAGTGTTGAAATTTGATTTAGTAATCAATTTATGCTGAAATCACCTCCAGAATGTAGATGTGAACCATAGATTATGATTTGAGATAATCGAATGTGGATCCCCATGTAGCCTTACCACATCCCTCACATATATAATGTTATGATGTTTATGTAAGAGATATTAATGAATAGGAATACATTGGGTTGTCTTGGTGAGTCGATCCTCCATAACCCATAAAACATTGTTTCAATTTGATATATTTGGGAGACCAATGATGATGTCCATAGTAACATTATCCCATTTCCATGTGGGTATAATAATTGGTTTCACCATCCTTTTGGACTTCTATTACTCAACATTATCTTTTAAACATATCAAGACCCTTTCAATATATTCCTCAATCTTGTTTTCCATATTATCCCACCAGAAGTGTTCTCGGATATCACAATACATCTTGATACATTTATGATGGATGGAAAAAGCCGATATATGTACATTATCTAATAAATCATTCTTTATCTCAGGTGATTAAGAAACATAAAGCCATGTTCCAAACCGAATCACTGAATCATCATCGAAATAGATCTCTTACACCCTCCCTTCATTTAATACATTCACCATCATTCGTAACTCCACATCATCACTTTGTTCTTACCTGATCATCTCTTAAACTAATAGTGGGGAAATCCTTTGGGAAAAGTGGGATGTTTTACCTTCTATTATTATATCCAAATATATCATTTTCTTATCCATGAAGATACGGTATTTCTGAATGCACATCATGGATAAAGTAGAGGCTTATTTTTTTGCTAAGTACATATTCTACCTTGTTTTCCTTCCCATGATAATAGTGAATAGATGAATAATAGTCCATGATTAGATCTTACCACTTTATTTGATGCATGTTGATTTCCATCTATGTGAATATTTATTTTATTCTCTTGTGAATGGAATATTTTTTTCACTTCTCACCATAGATGTAGCAATGCTATATTTTCATGATAATGATCACCAATGCTAAGTCCAAATCATGTGTCCGGTATTTCATCTCAAATATCTTCAATTTATATGATGCATTGGCCCACAATTTATCATTTTTCATGAGTACAAAACCCAATCCTTTCTTGTAAGCATCACCATATATCACAAAATATTATCCAATTTTTGTTAATGTGAGTAAATGTGTAGTGATCAACTTATTCTTTATCTCCTCAAATTTTTCCCACATTATTGTTTCTAGACATACATTTACCATTTCCTTGATATCATAGCTTGAGGGAAGGACAATAGTTATAAATTTCTCACAAAAAAATTGGTTTCACCCTACTAATATAGGAAAAAATAATATTTTTCTAACATTAGTGGGTCTCATACATTACTTTATTTCCTATCTTTTTTATGTTTCCATAGAGAATCTCTCAGTTTTGATCACATTCACAAGTAATGTTACTTGCTGCATCCAAAAGTCACACTTTCTGAACGTGGGATATAATATCTACTTCATTAATGTCACCAAAAATTTTATATGGTTTTCATAATGTTCCTCCTTTATCAAATAGTATATGATAATATTATCTATAAATAATAAAATTAAATTTTCATGATAGTATATTATGACTATATTCATACAATCCATGATGATCATAGGGTCATTAGTATGTCTGAATAGAATCACTAGAAACTCACAGTTCTGAAACCATGTGTGGAAAGAAGTCTTGAAAATAACATCACTATTTACCTTTAATTGATGACAACTAGAACTAAGATGCACCTTTGAGAATTATTAAGTTCTTTATAATCTATAAATCATGTCATCAACACTTGGAAGAGGATACTTGTTAATTATGATGACCTTGGGGTGTTTTTGATAATTAGTAAACTATTTAATTTATCAATCCATTTTTCATAGAAATATCACTGGTTCACCCCAAGGCGATGCACTATTGTGTATGAACCCAACGCCCGAAAGCCTTTACACATACTTGTTTAACTACTCCTCTTTGATCAGGGTCATCATGCTGGTGAATTTTTAGATAGGATTAGATCCTTGTAATAGTTATATTTACAAATCTACCTCAAGATATATGGGGGGGGGAGTACGGGTATCTCCTTGGGAAATAGATCACTGTATTCCCTCACAATTAGAATTTCAACCAATTTGATACCTTCATTCGACTTGACCATTTGAGTAGGGTATGATTTTCATTGGTAATCAACACCCACACCATTGAGTTATTTTTCAAAGGAGATTCATGGTCTTCTATGTATTTTTATATTATCACGTAATGGTTAAGAATTTGAAAAAATATTTCATTTTGACATATATAATTCAAAAAAGAACTCCATTTTATGAAATTAATTTTGAAAATTAATTTTTTAATAAAATCATCATTAATTTGAAAAATATGGATTTTAAAATTATAACTAATTTTATGACACCTTGAAAATTAATTAATGTCTCATAAAAGTATCTTATAATCATAATAAAATAAAATATTAGTATGTGATTCTATTTTATTAGAATACAATTTCTTTTAAATCATTGTATAAATTATAGAATTATAAATAAAAATTTATGGTTTAAAATAATCCAAACAAATAATTTTCATTTCTAAAGCATTTATTTACTTATATTATGATATAATTATATCATATTATCATTTATAAGATTCTTAAATTTTATTTAATCTTTCATGTATGGGGATACAATTTTATTTTCTGGATTACTAATCTTAATGTTCATGTCACTAATCTATGGGTCGAGTTACTATCCCATCATTACAAGTTCTTTAATTAAAATTCATCTCACTTATATCATCCTTTATTTATGAGAATAAGGTATTTATTGGGATATATATTCTATGTATGTTTTCTAAAGTCATATAACAGAATTATAATAATTAAAATTCCGTTGAAAAATGTTTTAATCATTATAATACTGGTATGATGGAACAAATTATCCCATACAAGATTAAAATGAAAATTGTAACAAATTATTCCACCGGGGCACTCGATTCCTAGTTTTAAATATAAATATAGATTTACGGTGTTCTCTAAAATCTTGCATAATAGGGAAATTCTTATTAATATTTATGTTTAAGTTTATTTTTTCCTTTGGTCAATTATATCATGAAGGAATATCGCTTTGAGCATAATCTGAATCGTTTCTTAGTGGTATCTCAAATTTTTGGGATATGTATATCCTTCCATCAATAATAAAATATAATTCTAATTGAATTTCTTAATACATTGAATTTTATTTTATATCCCAATTCTCTATTACATATACTTTTAACGATTGAAATATTTACTTTCTAAAATTGTAGAGATCAATGATACAAGAAATGAGGGAAAAGGTGGTGGAGATTATGGATTCCAAAATAAATGATCCATTCCCAATCATTATTTTAACTTCATTAATTTAATATACCGATTTTTTTAATATTTTTTATATTTTGATATTCTAATGATCTATCCCATTATGGGATATTTTTGAGTCCTCTTTATTACGATTTAATATTTTTATGAGCTTATGTTATATTCCATGGTCTAGTATCAGTTTAGTGGGTTTTATAGATTCATTACTATGAGAGTTTAGTGTAGAATCATGTCCCCATCCGGAAATGGCGACCCCTCCCTAGATTCCTTCTGATCAAAGATGTGTGGGTGAGTTCTCATATTCTAGAGTGAGTGGTATTAGTCTATTTATATAGAGGTAATTTAAAAATGTTTTCTCAAGTGGAATAACTCAAACCCTCATTGTACTGGATTATGTATCCCACTCATAGGCCATGATCAATACTCATTCGTTAATTTTTTACATTGGTAGGGCTTCTGAAATTGGAGTGAAAAACACATAAACAAACATCAATCCCCTATATTATAAAATTATTCATGTAGGGTTTTATGTCACCTTAGGGATCCTTAGTCATTAAACCCATTTCTATGTATCGATATCTGATATTTATGAGGAGTAATTTGACCAATGGTGTGTGTATATTGAATGAAACCTACAATATTCCAGTGTTCATATTCTTTGACTAAACAAATCAGCATGACCTTTGTGATGAGTTTATCATATAGAAGGATAACTAAAAGAGTGGTTCCATCTTGACACTCGTGACATATGGAATTAGTTTCTACAGTGGATTTATATATCATGGAAAGGTTCCATCCAAATGAGATTTACCAGAAATCCTAAAGAAGATATATGTGTTTAGTGATCGATAACTTTTGTCACATTGGTAATTTTATTAGTATATATGGGATACCCTCATTCATCATTATATCTCGTATTTTTTTGTACCTATGGTTGATAAGCTCACTACTATTGACTCTTTATTTTTTGTTTTCTCAGGGTATCCTATTGGGTATTATTATACTCAACACTTCAAGAGATCTTCACACACATGTACTATATTACGAGGATCAAATACCTTCTTACAGATTCCTTGGATAACCTAGAGTAGGTGGAGATTAGTTTTACCTGAAAAAACTGAGGTGTATTCTGGGGTTGTGTTAATATCATTTCCCTCTTTCTGGGTATGTCAAAATATATTTTCTATTTTTTAGGAGTCTTGTATTTGGATCATTTTTATTACATTCTAGTAGTTTATGTTGAACTCTAATTTTGTGATTATATATGTATGAATGAATTTTTACTAGTTTTTTATATTTCATCTTTAGATATTCTTGGAATTGTGTGTACATATACACATAAAATTGGAAATGGAATCGAATTATAAATATTCTTTCTCTGCGCTTACAGCTAGAACCTAGACTATGATAATGGGTTTGATATTGATACATCAAAGCCTTACACCAACCATGTGGGACTTAGTGGGTTGGTTTTTTATAATCGACATTAATATTTTCCCTTAGAAATTTCAAATACCTTGGATACCATGACCAAGAAATCAAAATTTTATTTCCCATTGGGTTCATCATGTTTTAAAACCATAACCAAACAATTATATTGTTTCCCTATCACTATGACATGTAATCCAAAAAACCTAAAATGTAAAAATCCTGTAGTTTATATTATTATATTGGAAAAAAATTAAAATAAAAATTTTAAATCCTATAGAATGTTATAAAAACATATATTCTAAAAAAATAATCAATCTAATAGTGTTTAAAAAATCTAATATATTAGATTAAAACTGAACTATTTTTTATTTATAAATTATATCAATCATGTACAAAGATAAATATGATACATATATGAATATAAAAATTTCATGGGAATTATTCAATATGTACTCATGGTAGTCTAAAAAATATCATGATTCATATATAAATAGAATCTTTGTTTCCACAATATAATATGGGTAACCTATCCGAGAAAAAAGTTTCAAATAACCCTTTTAATCATTATATTATTTCTCATAGTAATACCTAATATGTTCTAACTCTGAACATAAACATTGATAAAAAAATTCAATTATAAAACAGTTACTGGACTTAGACCATCTAGAAAAACAATAAAATTACTATTATGTTAAACTGTGGTTCACTAGGATTACCTTACAAAGATATGGACCGGTGCCTCCCACTATGATGGAATAAAAAATGGGTGACCTTCTCTTACTAACCCATAGTACATAATCATAAGTACTCATATAATAATAAAAATAAAAAACATACCACAAATTTAATTTGTATAGATAGAAAAATACTTGGCATACCTTATAAAAAATTGTTTACAATACATAATCCATGTCAGGACAAAAAATATATATAATAACATATCTATGATAAAAATTAATGTGTGTGTGAAAAAAAAAATATTGGTCGCCAAATGAATATAGACTACATTACATTGTCAACATTGATCAACATCACCTAGTCTACCTATACAGTTCCACAAAACCAAATCCATTACTAATATGTTAATTTTTAAAATAATATAAAATATCATGTATATAAGTATTTCATTTCCCAAGATACAATGTAAGGTTGTGTACAATAACACATTTGGAAATCAAAAGTAAATATATATTCCAACAACATAATCATGATCAAATTATAATTTATGTTTTTAAATTCATAATATATATTTAAAACTTTATAACTCAAACAAAAAAAGTGTTATCACATTTACTATTCCACTAATAAAATTTCATACCTAATATATATACTAATATATATTATATTAATTGTTCCCATATTAAAATCAATATTTCTAAAATCTATTTCTCAAATTTAGAATAGAAAAATATAATAAATTTCACAATAATCTATCTTTTCATAAAAAATATGTACATATGGGATGTTAAAAACATTTTATAAAAACCAAAAATATTCACCATTAAAAAATTTCATTAATTATTCAATATATAATGAAACATCATATAAAATTTTGAAATTTAAATACCAAAAACCCATCATATAGGATAACATTAATCATAGTTTGATATGAAACAAAACATTAATTAAACATTATTTTTTTAGAGGGGGATCGTATGTATTCATCAGTTTCCCTAATTAAAGAATAGAATAAATTATAAATAATTAATTTAGAATAAAATGGATATTAAGGAAGGTTATAAATATGTATCTATCACTAATGTTTTATCTTGTCTCCTCAAATGATAAGATTATATAATGTCTTACTATTTCTGTCTATCCATAATGAACTCATAGATGTTTTCCAAAGATATAATTTCACTGAAGTAACCTAATAATTTATGGAACACACATAAAACCATTGATGAAATCCTTTTTATGATTAATGGTATCAATATACTACCTATAATTTATTCCAACAAATGGTAAAATGTATAATGACCCCAATATGAAAATGGAAAACATATGGATTCCTAAACTCATTTCATTAATTCTTTTTCATATCCTTAGGAGAGGGGAAAGAGGTTATGATCAAATTATTATTAAGGGTTATGTATAATGTAAAATTTAATGAATTTATAATCATAATGAACATGGAATGATAAAAAACTAAATACATATTCCATTAAAATAACGTTACTGTCATGGTTAGATAAGGAAGAATCGATATTTCGAGGAAAATAAATTAAAATAAATTTCATATAATCAATAATGTTAGAATGATATGAATCCATAGGTCATTTCATAGATAAAATCTCAGTATTAATAATAATAATTGAATTACCAATGAATAAAATTCATAATTATTATACTTCATGATTCCTAGGAACATGATTCTATAATTTTCAGGATCTATCATCAAGATAGTTTAAAACTATGAAATACCACATATGATCTGGACAACTAATTTATATCATGATATAGGGGATAAAACAAGAGGATATCTATAATAGGGACCCACTCATATATTTAATTGCAAAATAATTCCTTATATAATGAAAAATTGATTCAATTTGTAAACAATGGGTCCTAAAATCAAGTATTTATATATTTTATATAGAATACACATTTATCAATATTTCCCAAGAAAATAAAATATTTTTCAATGATAACATTTTATATAAAAATGGTATGTCGGTTAGAAAATAATAATATCCATCATACAATAATTAAAATACTTTAGAGAATTATTATTTCAAATAAAAAATTATCGCAGGAAACTAATTGTTTCATGAGAATATTAACAATAACATAATGATATTTGATTCCATAATAACTTTTACTACTTGGTAAATTTCATTTCAAGTCACCATGGAAGAAATAATTCAAATTGAAAAATAAAATACCCTGAATTATTATCTATTCATGTTATTACATGAAATTGGGAAGTATATAAACTATATAAAGTAAATTAGGTGAATTATATTTCAATATACCTCAATGATTGGAAATTGAAACTAATCCCCTTACATCACACATCCTTTAGTTTGAAAATGATTTAAAATTTGATATATAGGTTTTTAAAATGATATTATCTTATTTCAAAACCACATGAATATTTCTAATTTTATATATGATGATTTTTTAATATCTTATCAACAAATCATTAATAATATATCATTATTTCTATTTCCTTGGGTGCTAGTTGCTTTATTTTCTTATTTGTGATTTGTAATAAATGTTCAAGTTATTATGAATATTATATAGTTACATCATCTATTCAATAAAAAAATTGACATAATTATCATATTTAAAAATATATAATATTTTTAATTCCAATCATGAATGATGGTTTTTAGTAATGAAGTGCATTACTATCATAGAGATAGAATACGATATATTCACAAGAGTAATGTTTCCATTTTTTTCAGTGATAATTATGGAATAGAGGTTATAACAGTTTTACAATTAAATAATTATTATAATTACATAAATATCACTTTATTTCAAGACGTATACTTTTATATATCATCCATATTTTTGGGTGATGAAAATATAGTCACATATTTTCGTGAAGGCGGCGGTTCACACATTCCCAAAAGATTTTATCATTTTTTAGTGAGTCAAATAAAATGATGTATTATCATTTAATAGTGATATATATATGAAAAAATATAAATTATTTTATTTATTTGACATATATTCATTAAATTTATCCTCAAATCTGTTTATGTAATGGGTTAGAGAATGGTTAATCACATCGCTACACGGGGCGTTCGTATGTCGTACAGACGAGTGACCGAATCTTATCAACTATAGAATAAAAAAGTAAAAAATGAATATATGATTAAATTAATAGAGTTATAATGATGTTATAAATATAAAATATATACTTTTTATCTATCATCATACCCAACTGTAAAATGCGGTTAAAAAAAAGAACGATATCAGTTCGCTAGGAGGTAGTTCGCCCTACAAACGAATAATGATTTCATAACCCATTTGGTGGATGTTGGGACAACATTAAGTATTGAGCCTAACCTAATTTTTTGAGTATATGGATGATACTAATGATATTATCTCATTATTTTTTTAACAATAATTTTTTTTGGTCCTCTACTAATGAAGATGGAAACACTCATTGGGAAAATTACATCTTTTATGAGTATCCTACTTAGGTTTGAACCAAATGACTTTATAGGTTTGATTTCATCCCAAAATGGGGTTTATAGGATAAGGATATGGATTTTCAGAAATTATTATTATCGTGTTTTCATGACTATAATGGGTGTCATTGTGTGAATAATAGTTTGTAATGGGTTTCCATTTATATGTGTGGTGAGTGGCACCCTTGTAATTTTTCAAACAAAAAAAATTATACCAAATTTTTTTCCCATAAAACAAAACCAATAATGGTCCATTAAACAAAGTAAAAGATATTAATACAAAATAGTTAATAAATAGATTTAAGATAATTTTTTAGGTTATTTTAACATTTATCATATTAGTTTAACTTATTGGTCAATCAACTTTAACCATAACCGTAATAATTAATATTTATTGTATTCATTATTCATTTAGTTGAAATATTATGAAATATTTATTATAAATTATAAATTATAATTTTTTATGAATAAAATATAGATTCCATTTTTATAAATTTAATTATCAAAATATAAAAAATTTAATCTAAAAATCATCCCAAAAATGGAATGATAAATCTGGTAATGAAGGAGAAAATGTTTAAAAGTTTAAAAACATTTAAAATTCATAATGAAGATTTTTATAATGAAATAAATTATATTAATTAATAGATAATTTAAATTATTTTACTTAAAATAAAATTTAAAATATATTTTATTTTATAGACAATTTCAAGGAAAATGTATTTTTCAACTAAAATTCAGTATTTTTATCAATTCATCAAAAATTAAAACATTTAAAAAAAATCCAAAAAACTAATCCTAATATAATTTGGATTTTATAGTCTAAAAAATTAAGTTATTTTTATAATATTAATTTCATAACTATGGTAATAATTAAATAAATATTATGTTCGTAAAGCATGACTAAACTCGTATAAAAATAAACCTTTCAGAAAACATTTATTTTTATTTTTAATGATTCATATATTATTTATGGTCAACATATAAAATAAACTTCCATAATTAATTTTTTATTATTTATACCATCTAATTTAATGTTTTGATTATTATTGTATACAATATTATAGTTCATATCGAGTCAGTGTTGTGTGTTTTTCAAGCTACCAGAGATATTGAATTGAAAGAAATATATTTCATGAGTTATTTAATATTTCTATTATATGTCACGTATGCTATAAAAAACCTTCAACTTATTATAAAATCATGATTTTTATACAATTACCACCTTAAATAAATTACTTCTTCAAAATTTATACTTGTTCTTAGTAATCATCAGTTTGGTATTTGAATATACCATTGTCAAAAAAACACATTGTAAAAGGGTTAATAAAATATTCACATAAAAAGATAGAGGGGAATGTATAAGGTTAATATAGATTATCACAATACTAAGTTCCCAATTTAGGAGAAAATTAGTGTAAAGTGAATATATATACATGGTAAAAACAAAAACATATAATAGAGATTTTATGTGATCATTGATCAAATTAATTTGGGTAATCCAAAGAAGAGTAAATACCATAAAACCATAAATTTATATTGACTTAAATGGTTATTGGTTCAACAGAAATGATGTTATAAGGATAGAATTTTGATTAAATATCTTTTTACTAGATATGAGGAATTTATTTACCATATATAATGAGAATATTTGAGAATGAAATTACATGATAAATCCCATTTTCATAGGTAGAATTTCATATATTTGATTTTCATTCATCATTTAAAAATCATTGTCTAATGTTAAAATTTAATATCCTAGATGATTTATTCCCGATACACTAAAATTCACAGTTAATTGATCAAATTATCATTAATAGAATGAAAAATGATTACTTTAATATGTGGTTATTATTATTAAAAAATGTTTTCTACAAGTAATCCTATATGAATAAATCTTTATAAGATAAAGAAATCTTTTAATATCTAAAACCATATCAAAAATTAAAATTGAACAATTTAAAAATGGGTTATCTTATAACCCTTTCAAAAGATTAATATTCCCTACTATAGAATAAATTCCACTAAATTTCTATAATGAACCTATCATCAATAAGTTACAAAGGAGTTAGTGTTATATAATTTTATTTATCTATATCAATAGTCCCTTTTTCCAAGAAAAATTATCTCAACCTAAAGAACATATTAAGGGTTATATATCGTTCCATCATGTGTCTTCCTAGAAGATCAAATTTTTGCTGAATTTGATTTATTGGTCATCACTACTCGTCCACACAAAATTTCAATTCCATAATGAAAAAAGTTTATAATACAATCCATATACATTTCATATTTTTTAAAACAAGTTTATCATCGATAAAATAAATTAAAAACATAATTCTCATATCCAAATACTCATGTATAATATTCATTCCCTATTGGTTCTATAAAAAAATAAGTTTCTTGATCCCTTTTATTTTTCTGAGGCATGTTCCATTGACGCTTGGGAATTTATTTTTTTGGTTACCCATATTATTATAGTTGAAAAAGTACACATTTCCAATTTTATACATTCTATATCATTCAGGAGCATTATAAAATTTCTCTAAAAACTTATAGTAAAATCATATTTCATCCAAAATGTAATAGGGTTTTATTTCTACTATTATCACATGTGAAAATGTCATTCATTCCCTTGATCCCATTTTCCATTTATCTTTATGTTTTCATCCCTTTCTATTTGTTACTTTAAAATCTATAATACTTGTTTAATTAATTCTTTATCCTGAAAGAACATCATACAATTTCCTCATATAAAGAATGTGTTTGAGAGACTAGTTTATTTCAAAGAGATGGATTAATCCCTTTAATAAAATGGTCAATATCACACTATTTTTTTCATTGATAATTCATTTTCTATATATATGACCTTTTAAATGTCACTTCATACTAAATAAGACATTATTATTCAATTTTATTGATGTTAAGAAACATTATCTTCATCCTGGTTTATTTCTGTTGTGGGAAATAATTTTCATTGAATTTATTATTAATAGATTTTCATTATGTGAGTTATATTAATTCATCCTTATTTGTATTCTAGGGATATTACCACCATTTATTAGAATCACCATTGTGATAATACATAAAACTATAAACTTTTCCTTTTCATAACATCCTTATGCCATTAAAATATTTTCAAGCGAATTAATTATTTTTTATTCTACCATTGAATTTTTAGTACCTCCAAATGGTTGGGTATCCTATTGCATATATTGATAGAACATGTAAGAATAAATTTTTATATTAGGTTTATCTATATAGGTAATTATATTTACTATAACTTGATAATGTTTCTATAATATAACCGTAATTATTCCAGTTCTAATTCTAGTTCTATTGCCTTTATCAATAAGAAAAACTCCACATTATCCATAAGTATTGATACCCTTCTTCCTTCAAGGTTCAATTTATAAAAAATGGAAAATTATATATTCGATAATAATGAAATGAATTTTAATCTACAATTTGTAATTCTTAATATTTTTTAACCCTTAGAATAAATTTATAAAATTATCTATCATAACCATTGTTTATTTATGGATATCGTTATTTTCAAATCCATCATTAGGATTTTTTTAGAAAAATGTAAATTATCCTATGTATATTCCTCATGAGTGTAAAATTAGGTGCATAATAAGGTGCATGATAAGGTTCATTATCTAGTACTAGGTGAGGATCAGGTACATCAGAGTGTGCCATTTTTAGAATTATTACCCCTTAGTGATACTATTTTAGAACCATGTATACTTTTAGTATTAAAACATGGATGTGTTTATGTGAAAACACACATAATATCCACCTTACCAAATCATTAGTATGTTCTTTTACGCATATCATAAATTTCATCATAGTGATATTTTACCTATTCTATTTTTTCTCTAATCTATTTTCGAAGGATTCTTCGACATTTCCTCTTATAAAAACTGTAATGAACCCAAACCTAGTAGCCGAGAACTAGTGTTTTAATTTATTACATTAGTAATGGTAAAAATCTTATATTCCTTATGGACCTATCATTATAGTATATTTAGTGAACTAGAAACACACATGACAACTATTTTATACAGGGATATGAAATAAAATACATATAAATAGAAAAACATAGAATCCCTGCAATAATTCCATGAATTATTCTTCATATCAAGGGGAAATTAACCAAAATAATGGTTATCTCAAATGCTCTGTAATGGTTAATTATAGTGTAAGAAATCATGAATCAATATGAATAGTAAACATATAAAAGATAAAAAGTAAACACAAATTCCATTTAAATAACAAAAATAGCATGGTAAGAGAAGTCAAAATGAATATGTAATGATAAATAACTAAAACAATAATCAATTTAATGAATAAACTATTAATTATATTAATGTATGATATATATCATAGTGAATATCTCATTGATAATGTTAAAAATTGAATTATCAATGTTGTAAATGATTAATTATTGGTTGTCATTTTCTTAAGAACATAATGCCTATAATTTCAAGATTTATCCTGATGAAAGTTTAAAAATAATGGGTAAAAATATATCATATTTGGTTAAATGATTCATCTCATGAGGATATGGGTGCATCAATAGGAAATCTATAACTAGGCCCCACCCTTGTCTAGAATTTCCAAAGCATTCCTTATATATTTATCATTTTATTTAATTCAAATAAAATTTACCTTATCATCGTGTATCTATATTGAGTAACCTATATAAATTTATCCATATATCCCATTTTAATCAAATAGGTATCAAAGTAAACATGTGATATATAAATATATCTAGTTTAGTGATATTGCATATTAACTTTTACCACATGGTTATTTACATGTCAAACACCCTTGGATAAAATAATTCAAATTAAAAGGAAAAATACCATTTTTTAAAAATGAATCAGGATGTTACAAATAAAATGGGATTATAAAAACCATAAAACATAAATTAGGTGCATAATATTAAAACATGATTTGATAAATGGAAACTCAGGTGACGTACCTTACGTACACTTCCTCTTGGTGGAAAGTTCTTTAAAATCATGTATTGGGGGTTCGAAAGTGTTATTAACATAGAACAGAAGAATATTAATATTTATAATATCTTGTATTATACATTTCATTCATCTTATTAGTCATTAATTAATAATCTATCATTAATTTAGTTGTTTCTAATGTTAATTTCTTTTTAACCATTTGTAATTTCTCATGAAAGTTCTAGTTTTTGTGAATATTATATAGCTAAATAATCTATAAAAAAATAACAATGAATTATTTATCATATTAATACATCACTTATACATCTTTTAAGAATCATTATATTTGGTATCCAATAATGAATTATGTTACTATCTTGGAGATGGTAAGTCATATGTACGCTTGAGTAACATTTACATTTTTCAATGGTCATTATAAAATGGAGGTAAGTAATTTTTATTTATTTATATAATTATAATAATATTATAAATACCATATTTTGTTTGTTGATATATACTTATATATATTATCAATGTGGCGTGGTTGTGAAAAGGGAGTCACATCTCTTCTTGAATGCGATAGTCCACACAAACACGAATGATGTTATCATCTTTTAGAGAGTGAAAATAAAATAATATATCATCATTTATGTATGATAAAAATTTAATCAATATTATTATTATTTAATTTATAATATATATATATATTAACTTTATATTTATCACCTTCCATGCATTATTTTATTATAAGATGAATCACATCACTTCACGACATGATGGTCTTCTATGAAAATGATAAACATCATCATACCCCTAAAAAATGGATAGTAAAAAATGAATATACAATATAATTACTCTATATATATATTTATAATATAAATATCATATGTATACTTTATTTACATCATCATACCCAATCATTAAATGTAGTAATCTAAAAATGAATGAAATCGGTTCATGAGGTTGTGGTTGACTGTATAAACAAATGATGATTCGATAGCCCATATTATAGAAGTGGGGACAATTATAGGTCATGTACAAAACATAAAAACAACTGATTTTATGGAAGATATTGAGGTTATTATCAGATCATGTTTTACTAATAATTTAATTTGGTAGAGAAATAAATAAAATAAAAAATTCATATTGAAGAATGTAACCTCTTCTTCGTGTATCCTCATTAGGTTTTCCCCAAAATACTTCATTGGTTATATTTTGAAAAAGAGAAAAATATTCATAGATTATTTGAGCTATTTTGGAATTCTATTTGGTTTGATCTGGGCCAATCCAAATGGGAGTGAATAATTGAAGAAGTTACTGGTGGGGGTAGCCTTTTATAAGTGTGGTGAGTGGCACACTTTTCATATTTGGAAGGAATGAATTATACCCAAGATCCCTTCATATCACAAGAAACATTAATAGACCATTCATGATAAAATAAGTGATAATCAATACATATTTACATAAAATATTTTTTTGGAATGTTTTTATGTTATTTTAATCATTTTCACTATATTTTAACACCGAGTCATTCCATTTTTACCTTCATTAGAGTAATTAATTTTTACTGTAATTAATAATCATTTTTGATAAAAATTAATTTTACCATATTCTAATGAATAATTTATTCTTATTACATATATGTAATTTAATTATAAAAATTCATTAAATAGAAATGGATGAATTTACTTTAAAATTAATTCAGGGGATGTGATGAGAATTTAGTTTTTAAAGTGAAATTTTACAAAATATTACATATTTTTAATATTATAATTCAAGATGAAAATAATTTAAATAACATAAAATTTATTTATTAATATATAATTTAAAAATATTGACATTAAATACAATTCAAAAATATATGTTAACATTATAAATAATTTATAGAAAAGGTAATTTTCAAATAAAATATAGTATTTTTCATTATTCATCAAAAAATGAAACATTTTAGAAAAAAAGATTAATCCTAAGATAATTTTGATATTGTGATTTCATTAAATGAGTCAGTTTTATTATATATATTATTTAATTTTTTTGAAAATTAATTATAAATTTTGTATTCAGTGCAAGAAAATAACAAATTTTATAATAGTGAATAGTTTTCCTAAGAAATTGATTTTTATTTTAGATGATTATTTTTTTGATTATAGTCAATATTGATCCATAATTGTTATAATATAATTATTACTATTAATTCACTCCTATTTAACACTTTTATTATAACGATTTACAATATTATTATTCATTTTGACAGAGGGATTCTTTTTCCACAATCTATCGAAGAGATTAGATTTAAGGAAATATACTTCATGGGTTGTTTAAGATCGATGTTTCATTTCATATATGTAATCTAAAATAATAATCTTCCTTTTGAAGTTATGGGTTTTTCAAAATTTAATTTAATCACAACACTCCTTCATAATAAACAGTTATATATCTCCCAATATAAAAGAATGATACATTTTGTATAGAATAACTATATTTATGAAGAAAAAATAATGATTTCTTAGAAGAATGTCACTGAATAATAACATCGAATCATATCATGAACCCAAAAAGATGAAAACTATAATTACCTATCTCAAGAGGCAAATTAACATTTCATTTTTCATCAATACGCTAAATTTTATTAAATGATTATTTTCATATTTAATTTTATACCATCTATTTTTCATGAGAGGCCGCTAATCTATGTGACTATTAGTTATATTATTCTCAATAATAGTTTTAGTAGGATTTACTTGTATATTATAGTCCTCAAAATAATTAGTAGATAATAACAACATATTTTGTTGAACAAAAAAAATCTCTTCAATTTTATTTCAAAAAATGGTAAATGATTTCATTATTCTTTTGTACTTAACGATGTGAAACCAATAATAATACTATAATTTTTTTTTGATTCAATTCAACATCGATTTCATTTTCAAAATATTAAAATGGGAAATATTTACTGATAAAAAATATATAATAAAATTTAAAACATAATACGTATTATCAGTGTATAAAATAATGTAAAATAAATTTTACATGTCCATAATTTTAAACCATGAGGTTTTAAAACTATTAAATTATTTATCGGGTCTCAGTAGGCCATATATGAAGACAAAATCATTCCGACATGACATAAAATGGAATTTCATATTCACTAGAAATAATGGGAAATTCATTCAACATGAATCAAACTAAAATGGATTATGTACATAACATGTCAAATCTAGTCTATTAGAACTACCAATTAAATTGTATTTAATCTGATGTACTGGCCTTATTTTAAAAAGGCCCACTAAAATGGCCCAATAAAAATACACTTTATTGATTTAAGGTCAATATTTCATGATTAGATACACTAATTTTTACGTAATTTCTCATCAATTGAATTAACCCTCTTAAGGGATTGTTTCACACACCTACCCCCAACAACCATTTATAACTTTAATATACGGCCTTGATATTATATATATAAATATAATTATTTACCCAAAAAAATTAAATAATAAAATAATAAAAATGAAAAAGTATTTTGGGTATTAATAATAAATTTATATTACTTTCCATAAATATAAAAAAGAGATAATTTCATTAAAATGTATTATACACATCAATTAAACACATTTTCAAAATATTATAGTATTTCAAGACACTATTCAAGTCATTCCCTTATATTTATCCTAAATTTTCATATTTTTAAAATATCACATGGATCAAATCCATGTATAGAAAAATACTAAAATATACCCTAAATTTGATCTAGTGTAATACTACTAAACATGATGGTAAGGTATTTTGTGGTGGAATACATGTGAAGATTGTATATGACCTCTTTTAATAGGAATGGAAGAAACTGAACGTTCATCTTTATTTTGAAAATCATTGGTGGTTTTAGACCATCATATAAAGTGATTTATATCATATTATAGAGATAATTAATTGATAATAAATATATTTTTAAATTGAAACACAATAGTGATCAAAATAATGACATTGAAATAAAATTATATTTTTTTAATATGGTAATTGACATAGTTTCTGAAAAATCAAAATTGTTGGGGACCCACCATCCATCCATTAACCCATACAAGATCATTACATCCATTATAAATCATGGAAAATGTTGTTAGGGGGAGTGTTTTGGTATTTTATATAAATATGATAACATTAGATGATTAGATCCCATATTCAAATTATTTTTCCAATAAATGAAATATTATTCCCTAAGAAATAAATCATAAATTTAATTTCAATATGAGGATACATTTTAAAGATATCAAATGTTTTCTTTCTATGGTAAATTATTAAAGAAAAATAAATTTTTACAACTATCAACCTAAAACTGTCATGGAATGTAATTAAAATATATATAAACATAAGCATGAAAATATGGGTTCAAAAAAATTTAATGAATTAAAAAAAGTATCATTTAAATTTTATGTCAATCATATGTTAAACGTTTTTACATTATAAGAATCATAAATTAGTTTATTAGATGTGGTAATTAATATAAATATTATGTTAGATGAAAAATTTATTTGATATATATACAAATTTTTTTCGTAAAATCATATACGTATCACTTACAATACTGTATGTTATACTCTTTATAGAGTAAACAGTCACAAATATCTCACTCAATCAATATTGGTAATCCTAGTAGTTTGTTTTTTCTGGACCATCTTGTGTATGGTCAGTAAAATATGTATATCCCAATTGTTAAATGAAAATAATTAAAAGTAACATTTGTATACACTTAGTTAAGTAATGATAATATTGAGGAAACTATAAGAATAAAATTTTGGATAATTCATTTGTTAATCATCAAAGAATATTTTCTAAAAAACACTTTAATAGATAAATATAGAATAATTTACATGATTTTATACCTGAAAAACTATTTCATGTGAGAATTTTTTTTTTAAAAATGGAACTAAAAAATCATTTGTATATGATTCAAAAGATAATCATTTCAGAAATAATAAATTTCACATGATTTAAAATGAATATTTTGAAATCATGGTACTCCATTAAAAAATAATTTTTATTTATTTATTATTATTAGATAATTAACTATATCTTAATATATATATATATATATAATATAAATGATAATAGTTTATTTGTTTGATATATTAACATTACAATTGATCTTAGAAATATGTAAAAAAACATAAAAATGTATATAAACAATTTATATTTTATAATTTGGAAAAAATGTATATGATTAAAATATTATATCATAATTATGTGTTGGTATATGTAGTCATGATATATTAGAAAAATGGTTAAGGAAAATTAACCTCATTATATTTTTAATTATGTATATCAATTATATATAAAACGATGGGTGTTTTGATCTATATATACCCATAAATAATTTCATTAATTTAATTTCGGATATTGTGATATAAATTTTTTTATTAATTTAATGTATGTAAATGAGGATTTATTCATTATTATGAAGTATACTATTTCAATATTCAAAAATTATGGCCAGGAAATATGATTAGAAATCAATATTCTATAATAATATAGTTTAATTTATAATGTAATAAATGTGAATATAAGGGATATTGGTTCTGAAACATCTTACTAATGATTTTATCATATAAAGTTGAAATTATAATAATTCCATAAGATATATGTTTTTGGATCAATTCATTATGAATCATTTGTTTTTTTTTTGTTTTTTTTATAAAATGGGCTAATATTACATTGGGTATAATGGATAAAGGTGTTAGGGAAACTTGATCTATTAAAATAATATCATATGAGTTTAAATGAGCAGACATGAATGTTTGTGTTATAAGATAATAAAACATTTAAATCTTAATGTTTTTAAAAATTGATTATAATAATAACATTTATGAGTTTTAAGATATGTTGATTAAATTTAAGTATGTTATACTAATGACTATAATCAATTGGTCATATCATGTTCTAAAATATATTTACATTCTATTTAACCATATCATCTAATATTTTTTCATATCACATTTTAAAATTAATCATATTTAATTTTATTCTTGAATACAACCACTATATACGATATTAAGTATGATTGTAAAGTTTTTTCCATTGGAATGATTCGGGTTGTATGTGAGAATATGTTTTTTATTACTTATCATTTGAATGTAACAGATTTATAAATAAAATTTTATTTTCAGTTTTTTGAGGGTTGATTTATTAAATGGGATCTAAACGTCATATTAAAGAGTGTTAGAACCTCTAATAGTTTCATATTAGATTTACAGTAGTTCAATGTGGATGATATTTGTTTATAATGGTTATAGAGGTGACATGGGGTGGATAGGGCTATAGCACTGGTGTTATGAAACCAAGAATCCACCGACTAGTTGGTGGCCTTAGTCCTACTAGGAAGTGGGGGTTTTAATTTGGGTTAATTTACATTATTACTACTATATCATTTATATGGGGAATAACCATTCACTCATGTTTTTTACATAGGATGTAGTGGTGATACCCCTCATCTTCCTTTCTGATTTCTAATTTTGGGGAAATTTATTGTGGTGTTTATTGGTGTTTTGAGGTGAATCATACCATCTAGATATCCATGTTATCACATTAACGTATTTCAAAAAAATTATACTTTATCATGCTAGGTTTTTGATGTTGATTCTATCAAATCATGGTGTAATCATCTAAGAATGATTCAATATCTGGTTATCCTTAGAAGAGGGTGTCTTATAACATCATTTTTATGTGGTGGATCAGTGATAATTTTTAGGTATGTTCCTCCATTAAATCATTCTATGGTTTTAATTTAAATTAACTAAATTTAATTATTTTAATTTTGATGTGTGCTTGTGATTTGGCTCTTTGTAGATTTTGGGATGAGTCATGGATTTTCAACACCCCATTGATCGAAGAACCAATGATCATTGATGCATAGTGAGAAACTAGGGAATATGAATATTTTAAATTATTCTTATTAAGGGAATTTAATTTTTGGGATTATTGATATGGGTTATCAAGAAATAGTTAGGGGATCGTGTGATGAGTTTGGAATAGGGTGGAGTGGGGATAAGGCTTACAGTGGCTAGGGAGAGTTGTTCGCCACTGTTGAATATTTTGATTAGCTCCATAAAACTAGTAGGTAGTCATTGCAATAGTCCTATATAATTATAAAAGTTGTTTATAAGAATTTGTAGTTTGTTATTTCCACTATGGAGATAGACGTCCCATGGAATAATTAAATTTTAAAATTTTAATAATATTTTCTAATTTAAATTTTAATTATATTTTTATAGAATATCCTATGAATTAAGCAGAACAATTTTCATACATTACCACATACCTAGTGCACATTCATGATCCCATTACCACTAATGGAGATTCTTGGACTAATTTGGTTTCTTAACAGATGATCCCCCTTGTGGTGCATTTATCAATTTAATAGAAAAATATTAGGAATAATTGAAAATTATTGGTACCCTTGATAGTGATTTTCCCCAGTATGAAATATCATGACCCTTATGAAACCTAAGGGAAATTAGTCATAATTAAGTGGAATTGGTTTGAGAAATCATTTCCCTTCAATTTTTTTGGTCTTCGATGATGGACCATAGGCTATGTGGAGTTTTATGGGTGAGTGGATAGACCTTGATAGACCATAATGGCAATGATATTTTCTATGAGTAATATCTCAAGGATAATGGCATTATGGTTTATACTGTGCGGTCTATGAGGTTGTTTTGTGTAAATAACAATCCAAAGGAATTTGATACCCATGAGAGATGAGTGATGATCTTGTAAATAGCATTGATTGGGGACCCCTAATAAGGATAAAATTCTTATAAATATGTCATATAGGTCCCCTATAGGTTTCCCTATGATATATACCAAAAGTGGGGATTTCTGATTAAGAATAGATAACCACATGTGTCACTTTAGAACCAATATCATTCTCCAGGGAATGTACGAGCTATGATGTTTAGGCACATTTACCTAGGGGTTTACCATATTTTTATATTTGGATTAGGTATAAAACCAATTCATGTTCGATTTATTTTTATACATTTTATTAAAATGATCTATAAGTTTTTTTTGAGACACAACATACTTCTACCTTGAAGGTTGTTATAATTTGATATAACATATTCCCCTATGGTGGTCATGATATAAAAACCAACTTATGATGGTTGTGGTATGATATAAAGAGTGAATGATATCTATTGTTTATTGTATAGAATGATCCCTAATAATATGTAGATATACAAAACCCACTAATGAGGTTATCTAGATATTTTTGGGGGGTTATGATGGATTCGGATTTAGGATATTTATATTAGGATGATTCATCAATTGTTATGGTGTTGGTTGTATTGTGGTGGGGAACTATAGCCTGATATCCTTTGTTGGTCGAATATCATCTAAGGCATGTTTGGTCATTCTTAACTAGCATCATCAACACATGTTATCTAGATGAGGGTCTTACAGTGGGGGATAATGGCCTATAATTTAATAGTGTAATTCTATCTATTGAGATAGGGATTTTCTTCTATATAATGGTGGGTTTAACAACTAGGTAATTATAATTATATACCGAGGAGGAACATGACCCTCTTCATAACCTATATAAAAAGGTTTTAATACACCTAGGGAATCATTATGGTTATAATATACATATAGATATTCTCAAAGACACTTCACTGCTATCTATTGTTGGAATGGTCGATCAAGGTCATGGGAATGGGGTTCCAATAAAGAAATAGTTTAGTTATTGTCCATCATGAGAAAAGAAAATACAATTCAAATTAGTACTATAAATTTTTCTAATAGATTTACTATTTATGTTATTATAGATATAATTCATTGGAATGTGTCAAATTTTGTGATGGATATTAGATTGGTGTACCAATAACACCTTTCCTGATGTGGAGTGATGGTTACTGTGGACATTAGATTGATTTTATAGATCATAAATGTCACAATATACTTATTTCACATAATTTTTTGCACATGATGATCATTTTTGGTGATTTATTATGATCAATTTTCTCTTGTAATGTTAGAAGGATTCCTATTATTAGATTTTGACTCCAATCCATAGTGGTAAAGAATGTATGATGAATCATGTTATGAATATTGGATTCATGTGGAAGTTTGTCTTTCTAATGTGATTTTCCTCAAAATAAATGGGGGGGATATTTTTATAGTGTTTGAAACATCACGTATGATAATTTCTCGTATATTTTTTTGTATTATTTCAACTGTTGTGGATATCCTTGTACATGCATGTATCTCTAATAAAAGTTATATTGGATTCAATGTTGAGATTATTGGTGGTGAAAATGATACAATACCTATAATATGGGTTGGATGGTGTATTGGTGGGTCATTGTTGGAATTTGATGCCTTCGTGTTAAATCCATTCTCATTTAATATTATAAAATTTTAGTTATATACTATTTTTATAATAACATATATTTATTTCTACATATTGAATTTAAATGAATTTTAATTAATCACAACCTCTGTTAATAACATATTTATCCTAGATCTCGGAAGATACTATTATTATTACAAACAATATCAAATGATAAATGATTCCCAATAAGGAAATACTCTATATGGATTCAATATGGGAATCAATGCCTTTACATTACAGGTATTGGATCCCAATTAGTTGGTTGGTTTTGGAATGTGATTTCAATTACATGTTTTCATAATACCCTATAATCGATTTCATCATGGATTTATAGTGATTTCATAGATGGGTGTGTAGAATATGCCACAATGATTGTGACATACTTAAGATTAGATTAATTATCTTGGTGAGAGACCTTAATGAACCATAAGATGTGTCTACAAATATTAGTGGATTATTAAGATATGGTACATGAGGGTAACTCATAATAGGGGTTATCCAAGACATGTTACCACCTTAGTGGTGGGAAGAATGAGTATATACCTGTGTTTCGGACCGATACAAGATATTATTCAATAGATATATGTTTAAGTATATGTATTTCTATTTGGGTTTGGAAATAGATATCATGATGATAGTAATAAAATTGTGGGTGTTTGTGAGATGCATGATAAATATTCCATGAGTTTTAATAGGATTGAAGGAATTTAGTTCCATTTATTTGGTATTGAATTTGGATTTAAAGTGCAGGAAAGGATTACAAAGGTTCTCTTTGATTTTAAATACATTTCATGGACCACATCTAGATCGTTGATAGATTATTTAGGATTACAAATGAATCCAATTTCTGGGTGGTTAGGTGATAGAAATTGGAACAAGTTATGTTCTTGATTTTGATGTGGAGTAGCGAGGGTGCTCCTGATAATGTGAGAATGGTCAATGGTTTAGGTTTTTGAACATGGATTTGAAGTGAAAACTATCATGAGACAATAATTTAGGTAATATTATTAGATGAAACATGATTGTAAAACTATAATATCTAATAAATAGAGTTAAGGAATGTGGTTTAATGTTGTTCTGGTTGTATTTTAGATCCAAGAGCAGTTATGTATGACTTGGGGAATAGTGGTTGCAGAGACACATGATGGAATATAGTCTTAGGGTAAATTGGAGGTTTTTGAGGTCCTTCTATAGAAGGATTGTATCCTAGAGTTATAAAGTACATTGTAAAGGCCTATCTAGAAGATGATCATGGCCATTTATTTACATGGAAGTGGGAGTGTCTTGGGATTAGAATCAAATGTGTGGTCTTGGAACCCAATTTAGTGGAACAGTTGGAGAGTAATGGTGTTTTACATATGATGGTTCAGTGAACCATTATTCATTCAATGGAGAACAGCTCAATATGATTAGTGATTTTTTTGGGTGTCATAAATGGTGTTCTATTGGATTGAGAGTTATCATTAATTGATTTTATGGTGGTTCTCAGTGATGAGTTGGACAATCAGGTGCAGTTATTTTGTATGATGGGGGATGGAGGTAGGGATATTTTTATCTGTATTTTATCAGGTGGAGTGATGATAAGGAGACACCTATGGTTTATTGCATCACATTTATCCTAGGTATATGACCCTCATATGGGAAGGGTTATGGACATGAGATATTGGCCAACATACAATGGTGATTGAAATGCGTATTAGTGTTTCATTAAATTATATTTTACCTATATTCTATAGTCAATGATAAATGTGTATTTTAATGTGATGTTGGATAGTGAGAATCAACATTTTTCATGATTTCTATTATATAATATGACCCAATTGTAATGTATCAGAGATGCTTCATTGACTGTGTGGGAGGGTGAAGACTCTTTTGTTTGATAGTGATCTTTTCAGATAATTTTACTAAATAAGGGAATGTTTTTTTGTGATAAGGTTTGGATGATACCTGAATACATCCATGAATTATTGAATTATGGTAAGGTGAGTTTTAGGATTCCTTATAAGGGGTAATTTATGATTTTGATAATTGTCAATTATGGTTCGTTAATATTTTCTATGTAAATTGATGTGGTGGCCAATGTATCGAATTGGGTAGTCTTATTTTCTGCGATGTTGGTTTATTTAATTTTAATTTTGGATTTTTTGTAAAATACAGCATGATCATGCCTGTTGTTTGGGTTATTGTAGCCCTTACAATTCAATTAGAGATTTTAAATGAATAGTTTATTCAATTTTGGATTAGTTATTCCGAATATGTTTAAAATTGGTTGTTGGGAACCACATCAGGGGTTTCATTAGAATTATAAAAAAAATTGAGAGTAAATTCAACTAATTGATGGTAATATACCTTTTAATTATCCAATTTTTATAGGTCCTATTATGGGGATCAATTTAGGATAAATCATTAATTGGATGATGAATTATTGTATTGAGATAGGAAAAACTAGTTAAAAGAATTGATTTTAATGATTCAGCTCAGAAGCTATAAGAACGTTCAATGATGGAATGTGATCATTTATCTTAGATTTTATGATCTTATGAGGTCAAAATTCTGATTAGATATCCAAATAGTCGTCATGGGGATTTGAAATTCATTGGTGTGGATTTTTTAATACAAGTATCCTTGAATATTCAAAATTTATGAATAATTTTTAGTTTTTTGTTGATGTAGATTTTTTTTCCAAATTGGGATATATAATTAAACTCTAATAGGGAGAGAACATATGAAAGTTCATTTTCCCCCATAATTTTGTTTATTTAGAGGCTGAGAGGGTTTTAGGAGAGGATTGTAGGCATCTTATGTTATTTGGGGATGTAGTAGTGTTGTAGTGGTCATCACAAAGACAATGACTAGACATTGGCTTTCACATGGTGAGACCATGAGGTTTTAAGGGGGAATAATTACAATTATAACTTCTTTGTTTATTAGAATGATGATTTACCTCCCCCTCTTTCCTTTTCTTCATGAACCCGGGTGTTGTGACCCCTCCACCTTCTTATTTCCCCATTATTATTGGGTGATAATATTTTTCATTCTTTGGGGATTCCAGGTGAGTTCTACCCTTTTTTATCCACATTCATTCTTACAACTATTTCTTATAATTTTTTTATTATCCACCTATGATTTTCAGTCCTTTTCAACCCAAACAAGGTGCAATATGTTGATCATTATGGGGCCTGCACACTACCTATGTAGAGGTATTCACAATACACTATCTACATACACAGGTTCATAGATTTAGTTTAGGAATTTTTCCCATTGAATTTATATTCAATGGTTGTCCAATAAATTAAATTAATTTGATAATTTTATTTTTCCATGTGTTTTAAAATTTGATTGCTATGGGTTTGGTGTGCGGTGGGGATATCTGGATGAAATTTTCATTATCAATCATTGATCATTGGAATCTAGGTGAGTTAATTAGAAATAAATTTATGTTCAATTTTATATCATTATTTAATTTAAATATCATGAGTAATGTTTTGGGTTATATTCCATGGGGAATTATATTGATAATTGTTTTGGGGTTTGAGTGGACCTTGAATGTGGTAGTATGTGACTTTCAATTCCTGTTGGATCATGAGTATTTTTTGGGTTTTCCATATAACAGGGGGGTTTTCACAGTACAAGAGCTATGGAATTATGATTTATTGTTATATTAAGGTATATGAGTGGTCACAGAACTATGGTTCTAGACACGAATATTAATAAATAATTTCATTATTATAAGAAAAATTTATTATTTGGAATTAAATATTCAAACATATTGGTGTACCAATGTTTAAAAAGAAATAGTGTTTCTAGGACACTATAGACAAAATTCACTATCTTGACGCATCGAACCATATGGATAATACATGTAATAATTGTATCACCTAATCCATAAACACCTATATGGTTATTCATTAAATATATTGAAACATATATGACTTAATACACATTGTTTGGTTCCCTTTATATTGATTGGATTTAGATGATCATATCATGAACCTTATGTGTGGAGAATTTAGGCTTGGTGTACAATGTATCTAGTGATTGACCTTTCCCCATGAATAATGATCATCTAAGGATGATTAACCATAGGTTAGGTGAATTTGGTAATGTGAGTAGATCAACCTAGATAGAACCCAGAGGAATTCAGATGATCTATAAAGCAAATCTGTAGACTAGTGTTAGGATGGTTTAGCCAATTAATTTAATGAGGTTGTGTTGTATTACTAGAAATATAATAATTTTGATACAAATGAGGATCATCTGATGGCATGAGACTTGTATGAGAAAGAGGAACCCTTATAGGGATACTTCACACAGGTATTTTTCTTAGGGGACAGTTATACGTTTCGTTGAGGGAATGACCCTGGGAAAGGAAATGTGGTAAGGTTTATAAGGCCATGTGTTTCACATTAGAACCTGAATTAGCATTATAGTGTTATGTTGGATGAGATGTTTAGGCTCGTTCATTTAGTAGAGCTATCTCATTTAATTAATTATGACTTATATTATATTGATGACCATTTTTCCTTTATTATATAAAAAAATTATTTGATTTAATGATAACAATATTACAATACACCTTATCAGCGATTCTAATAAGATATATTGAAATTCCATGTGGTTATGGTGATATAAAAAGAAAAGGACCTTGGGGAGGTTATTCTATAAATAATTATTTTTCTCTATGAAGTGGTCACTGAACATTGAACAATTTATGTGGAATTCAATACATAAAAAATTCCAATGATGTGGTCTTGATGATACGGGTAGAGTTTCCATTAATATAGAGAGAGAGGATAAATATACAGTGGTGGATCATAAAATTATATCCCAATGGGGATTTGTATTGAAGGTCTCATTGCATGTAATATTCAAGGGGTTTTTTATATACTTAGGTATAGCTTTCCCTTCATCATAGGATCGATTGTCATGAATTATCCTTGTCAGGGTATAAAGATGGAGGATCATGATTTCCCTGCAATCTAATGTGGTGCTGATGATCCAATATAATGAGTTATGTTTCATTTATTTGTAATTATCACCCTCTTCTATGGTATATTTGTCCTTGGGAAACTACCTGTATACTAGGGTGAAAAAACCTCTTCTCGTTATTATGCATGTAATAGTAATCAAAACATTCCCAGATCAACTTCATCAATGGTTGAAGAATGTAGGTTCAATAAAGGTCACGAACCTAAGGTTATATGGTGGATTATTTATTTATTCTTTAGAAATTAATTATTTATTTTGAAAAGTTTACATACATGTATTAGTAAATTTTTATGAATTGGTGGTTCTATGTTGAGTTTTGTTCTGAAAACCTCATCGGGCCCCTACAATACATAGTTAATTGGGAAAATATATCATGGATTTTTGTATATGTTCGGAAGGGCCATGGGTTCTTCATAATAGAGTAGTACATTTCATTTTTTAGCGTCTTTTAAGAGGGAATAAATATTGTTGGGAGTAGTTCTTCGCATATATATTTTTATTTTTAATTATATATATATGATTGGTCTAATCATGGATTATTTTTATATGTTTTCTGTACCCTCAAATATTTAATTCAACTTTTCATCATTTATATCTTCTTCTCTTTTATTATTTTTGATTACAATGTCTTTTATTATATATTATACGTGGTTATTTATTTTATTATTTTACAAATTAACATAGGGGTTATAGTCTCCATGGGGTAAATCTGTACACCCCTACTACTTGACAGTACCCACTTGAAATGGGCATGTGTATCTGAGTTCATGTAATGAAAATGGTCCAATTAATAAAAATACTAATACAAAATAGGATGTTACATTGTAAATCATTTTATCTATGATTTGAAATTTTTTATTTTTTATATTAAAAAAATAGTTATAGACTAGTTTTGAAGTGCATATAAAAAATAACAAGGGATTATGAATCTAGTTGGTATATTAATTGTGTGATATTTTATAGATTTAGAATCATATGGGAGTTGAATTTTATATTTATAATGTTCTTAACTAAAAAAATAATATGTTTTAATGAGTATTGATGTAACACCCCATGTTTTTATAGAATAATACATTTTCATATCTATCAATAAGATATTAATTTTATGATAAATAGGACTCTTTGTCTGATATGTTACCCGAAACACAACAATGGGTTTCTCCGAAAACATACATTTCACACAACATTGAGTTATACCGAAAAATAATATAATAATATTATTATTATTTTAGATGGTATTTAACGTATAGATAATATATTATTGGGAATAAAAATAACTAACTACAATATGATTAAACATGGTTGTAAAATAATTTTACATTTATCAAATAAATTTTAGTGTATTAAAATAATAATGAATATGATTTTAAGCATAAAATGCTCATATATTTTTTTAAAAGTCGATTTACGGTCTTTTGTAGCAGAAACCTTTTTAAATATAGTTTTTTTTTAATTTTTGTTTTTCAATCTGAAAAAATATAATTCATATTTCAGAGTGGGACATCAAAATATACATTTGATGAAATTTTTGTATTTTCTTGATAAAATTCATTTTGTAATGAATAGCGAAAATAATGCATTTTAATTCAAAAGCACCTTTTAATATTTTTTTTATACAGTTATATTACACTTTAAATTAGTTTTAATTTTTAATTGGATTTTTTAATTATTTAATCCAATTTTGGTCATTGGATTTAATTTAACATTTTATCTATACATAAACACATGTCAATCTTTTTATAGTTTTTACTTCTTAAAAACATGTTTTTCAGTTTTGACAATGGGAATTAATTTTAAATTAATTAATACAATTTATTTTTTTTTATTTTGAAAATATATATTCAAATTTTTAATCAAATTTTTAATTTTTTTTAAATAGGTACCTTTTATATTTAGACATTATGAATATTAACATCAATATTTGTTTTTATTTAACATGATTAAAAGGTAAATAAGGTAAATAAGGGTAAATAAATAATTTTATAATAATATAAACTACACTAAAATGTATCATAATCATATTGGATGATATATTTCAGACCATGATCATCCTTAGGATGAACTTTTGGAATTTGGGAGCCAGTTATTTGTGATAAATACATTTTATAATGTATACTTCTAAGAAAAAGGGAATATAACAAAAACATGTATCGTTTACTAAATCAATTTTTATGGGTTTTATAATTTATCACTTCAATTATAAATAATAATTATAAAGATAAAAATATTTCATACATCATGATATTTATTTTTTAATTTTTAGACATTAAAAAATAAATTTAATTCTGATACAATGATGTTGTAGTGATTGCTTCATTAATAAAAGATTCAAATAAATGAATTATAACTATTAAAATAATTTGAATTTGATTATTTATATTCCATAAATTAGTTTTATGGATGATATTGAAATATTTTATTTGAGTTAATGTCTTTGGTTTTATGGAATAATATTTTTATGACTAACAAAATTCAGTTACTAAATAGTGTCAAAATTGACATAAATGAGTTTTTGAAACAAAAACTATTTTATTAAATGATATAATAGTCATAAAAATATTATATTCAGATATATAACTTATATAATGCTAAAAATGTCATTAATGATCCACTTATGGTTCTATTGTATTTTTAGAGTAATTATAGTTTCTATATATTATAAAAACACAAGAAGACATGGTAAGAGTTAATGTTTTTGACTAAGGGTTAAAGCTACACAATATGGATAATTTTGTGACCCAAAATATTTAAAAACATATTTTTTGAGATTTTATTTAGAAAAAATCATATTATCTTTAAAATTAATGTCTTCTTGACCTTTTTAAAAAATAAATAAATTTATAGTAAAATAATATTTAAATATTTTCGTAAAGTGCTCTTCCTCCCTCTTATAAATGGACATCACCTTTAACCACATACTGACACCTCGAAAGCCCCTTGGATTGTCTAAATTCTACTAAAATAATATATCAAGAACCATGGATTCCTCTTATAATAATTTTTCTGTGGTACAAAATAATTTATGAAAGCCTTATGACATAAATCCAAAGGAGTTACCAGTTTTAGAGGTAGTGTCTTCTCTAAAGTTACTTTTCATTATTTTCCTCCATCACTCCCTATGATCTTATTATTTTATGATTACATAAAAACTAAATTATACTAAATATACAAGGATTTTTTTATGATAATTATTCCAACTACACATACACACACCTCCATTAAATGGTTAGATGCATTTTGTTTAGGTATACAGTGAACTACGACCTCACGAAAAAATGATTGTTCAATTTTCTTCACCACCTTTCATGGTGACCATTATGATGGCCCAATATTTATATATTATATATATTATATTTATATTTTATATATTCTTCTATAATTTATCTTTACAACATACCTTTATGTTTTTCAAAATGTGTAAATATAATAATTTCATTTGAGGAAGTGAAAACTACAGCCCCCTCAAAGTGATAGGAATCGTTCATTCCATACATGGAATTGGTAATGGATGATGTTAATGAACATATGTAACATATAAAAAAATTTACATTATACTAGAATTATAATATACCTATGTATCATTTAGTTTTCATTCCTTTAATATGTTAAATAAATTAATGTAGCGTTCATGCGTACGTACAAACTACCGTCTCCATGAACAATGCATTTAATTTATTATCTTCAAATGTTATAGACTATTATAAATACTTATTTACTGGATATATATGATATTAAAATAATGAATAATATTTTTGTGATGATTTAATTTTGACTGCATGGATAATTTACATGAAAAGGAGTTCATTTTCAACTCATGTACCGAACATCGACAAAACAACTGATATAAACATAAATAATTATGTATTTTTTATAACAAAATTATAAGTAATATAAAAAGACTAATAAACATGAAAAATGTTATAACTAAGTAGAAATTATCATATGTTTATTATTTAGGAATATAAATAACAATCCAGACAAGTCAAACTCAAGGTATGGGACATCATCTCTGTAACACCCCAGGTAAATAAAGAGTATGACATTTTCACATTTATCCATATTTTTGAATAAAATATTAATATAACTTTAAAGGGGACGCTATGCTCGACGGCGTACCCAACACGCAACAATGAGTTTCTTGGGAATCTTGCGTTGCACTCTAATAATAAAATAATATTATTTTAAATGGTAGTCAACACCTAGGTGTTGTGATGGAGGGAATTAATAGAACTAACTAAAAAATTATTATATATGTTTGTCAAATATTTTTACTCTTTGCAATAAATGTTAGAGGATTAAAAATGCGAATGAATCCAATTTGAAGCGTAAATATTCTAATATTATTTAAAAGTTCGATTAACCGCCTTGTGATGGAGAAGCTCTTTTAAATCCCCTTTTTGACAATTTTATGTGTTATATTTGACAAAATAAAATTATTCTTTAGAATTGGGACATCTAAATTAACTTTGTGTAAATGTTTGGTATTTTTCCGAAAAAGTTCGATTTTTAATGAATAGTGACAAATGTTGTATTTTAATCCAAAACCTCTTTTTAATCTAATTTATTTATATGATTAGATTATCTATTGAATTGGTTTTAAAGTGAAATTAGAATATATTTTTACTATTTAATAAAATAGAGGTCATTGGAATTAATTTCACTTTGAAATTTGACTTAAACTAGTGTCAATCTTTTGATATATATTATTTCATAAAAACACTCTATTTGTTCTGACAGCGGGAATTAATTATTAAATTAATTAATGAAACTTATATTTTTTGAATTTTTTAAAATAGTCATCATTTTTGAATTCGGAATATCAAATATAGCTTAGGGTGAATTTTTGGTAATTTTCTGAAAAACGTTAATTTTTGATGAATAGTGAAACCACTAAGTGGTACTTATAAAAACTGATTTTCCGTTTAAATGAAAATTTTCCACCTTATTGTTTTTAATTTAAAAAATATGACATACATGGTTGTCATTAAGAAGTAAAATGTGGTTCAATGGGATTAAAATATTTTTTTTTGTGAATAGTAACTTATTCAGTTTTAATCGCGATTAGAGGTAATTAGTGTAGTTTAAGGTAAAAATAATGTTTTAATTATATGAAATGACCTAGACACGTGTACTACCCTAATTGGATGAGTCATGGCCGACCAAGAAATTCCATGGGTGAACTTGGGGACCCTATGGAGCCACTTTGGTTGGAAAATGATATAAATACCTTTTTATTTAATGTTAAAATTAAAATGACACAAACATGAGTTATTTTACTAAGAAAATTTTTAAATGGGGTTATACAAGTCAGATTTTTTGCAATAAATAGTCATAGGAAAGCTAAAAAGAGTTACTACAACATAGTATTTTTTTAATTTTTTGTCATTAAATAAATTAAATTCTTTATGACATCATGATGATGCAGCGATGACCTCATTATTTAACGATTTAAATAAAATAGGAAGATAATGTAAAATCTAATACCTACACATGTCCAAAACCTATTGGATCAGTGGATTTCGAACCCTAATCACCTTATCATCGAAACACATTAATTTGGGACCATTAAAATCCGAAACTCATTCTAAAATAAAGTAACATTTCTTTACTTTCCAAGAGTGCCCCTCCTCTCCTCTTATAAAGGCCACCACCTCTACCTCCATACACACACTTCCAAAGCCTTTGGCACGGCCAAACCCTGCCCATTTTGTCTCTCCACTTCTCTCTATTACTCCTTGAAGCCTCACTTTGGGCAGAAGTCTTCCCAAGGATTCCTTCGATCTCAAACCAAAGGAAGTTCCCCGATTTTAAGGTAATGTCTTCACTTGTGTTCTTTTGTTTTATTTTGCTTCTCCAACCCCCTAAACTCTTTTTATTAATTTATTTAGTACCAACACAAGTATATTAAATATACTAGGATGTTGTTATAATAAGTATTCGAGCTACACTTACACACACCTACATCTAATGGTTGAAGAACATACTATTTCTGTGGATGGAAAATTTCTGCCTCCCGAAACGATGATTGTTCAATATTATTTTAACACCTTCAAAGGTGGCCATTAAGATGAAACTATATTTATATATGATATATAATATGTTTATGTTTTTTTTAAGCTTTTACATTTTTCATTTTGGGAATACCATTATGGTTTCCATTATGGGTAAACGCGATATCTTCATTTAAGGAAGTGCGGACTACCGCCCCCTCAAAGTGATTTGATTCGTTAATACCATATGTGGGACGTATAAAGGATGGAGTTCTGATATTATATATGATATTACACTAGAATTATAATATACCTTTATATCATTATGATTCCATTTCCTAAAATATTAAATAGAAATGGAAGCAGTGTTCATGCATACGTACGGCTCACCGTCACCATGAATGGTGCATTTCGTTTCTTACCTCTAAATGTTATGTAATATTATAAATGCATGCATGTACTAGAAATATATGATATATATGATATCTAAATCATGAATAACATTCTAGATATAATGGATACATTAAGAACTTGTAATTATAAAGGGGTTTGTTTTTGACTCAAGTACCAATGATCGTTAAAACGACTGTTATTAACTTAAATAATTACATAGTTTTCCAGACATGGAAATAAGTGATATAAAAGGAATAATGAACGTGAAAAAGGTTCTAAAACAAGTACAAATTAACTCATGTTTATTATTCAGGAGATTAAAGAATGATCGAGTCAAGTCAGACCCGAGGTAAGGGATCCTACCCCCTATTTCTTTTTTAGTACACTCTTTTATATCATTCCTTTTAAGCTCATCTTTATTATGAGTGGGATGTTATTTAATATTACTCCTACTGTACATTTTATTTTCATATGATGAGAGACCCCATTTTCTCTCATCAACCCTTTTTGGAAGTTTTGAGTGGCGCCGTTAGGCTGTCGAATTTTCGTAAGGGATCCAACCTCTCTCTTTCATTTTAAGTACTCTCCTTTATGTCACTTCTTTTAAGCTCCTCTTTATTATGATGGGGGATGTTATTTTATATTACTATTGCTGTAAATCTTATTTTAATATTATTAGAGACTCTATTTGATCTCATCAATCCATTTTTGGAAGTTTTAAGTGGCGCCGTTAGGCTGCCGAATCTTCGTAAGGGATTTTTCATCTCACTTTTAGTCCCGTGAGATTTATGCTACATTTTCCACCATTTCCTTTGAGTGGTGTATGTACTTACCATTACTATACTATTTGTGTAATATAATTTCATTTATTGGTATTGACATATTCATTGTATGACCCTTCTTCAATGGGGTGTATGTTTCGAAAGTTACCCAAGTCGGTAAGGGAACCTTTCACCCTCCTCTTTTAAAAGACTTCCTTTGTTATGTCTTTTAATTCACATACTATTATGTTGGGATATGTTCTTATATATCCTTATTGATGTAAATTTTATGTCCAAGTGATGAGTTACCCTTTTTATCTCTCATAAACTCTTTTTCTGAATTTTTAAGTGATGCCATTAGGCTATCGAATTTTTGCAAGGGAACTTCTTAACCCAATTTTGATTCTTTGGGATAAACATGTACTCCGTGAATATGTCGTTCTATGAATATGAGTGAATTTACACTGATTTTTTTTCACTTAATATCCACTTATATTTGGTGTATTTGTTTGTCACACATAATTATGTAATTGATTTATCCTTAGTCCAAGGATACCGTCTTTGTATGGGACTTCGTCTCAATCTCCTTTCATTGAGGCATATTTTGTTTTATACACAACCTACTTTTATACGGTGTATAAACCCCTTTGACCTTTACGTTTATCGAAAAGGAATATTTTTATATGATGAGTTTTACTAAATGGAAAATGGGAATGTTTTTGTCGTACGTATGCGGCGACAACGACTTCTCCGCCACCGTGACCATTATTTGAGTTTCGGATACCTCAACAAGCCACACCTTTTTTAATGAAAAATAAATACCTTGTTTTACTTTTATTTTATTATGGTATTGAAAATGGTTTTCATAAAGTTTTTATATCAATGTGTTGTATTGATATCTTAATATTGAAAATTGGAAATGTTATGTTTTCTTTTATGCATGTTTATATGTGATACGATTATGTTATGGTTCATGGGCATTATTATGAAGATGGGTGGTTCTGTGATAAACTAAGGGTGGGTGAGCCTGATATATCTCTCCAATGCATTGAGTAACGTGAAGGAGTTAAATGTTAAGGTTTCTCCGAAGAGATTTAGGGAATATACTGTGGTGGGTATTACAAACGTAACCAAGAGAGTTACTCCCTACGTAAGAATGTTATGAATTACTCAAGTTACCTTTTATGTCTTATGATTTCTATGATTTATTCATGATTTTATGAGGTATGTTAAAGTGCTTATGCTTTATGGGTAAAGTATAATTTCATTCTTATGTATATATGTACTCATGTTTCCTTTCCATACTTTTTATAACCCTTATTGAGCTTTTTATGCTCATCCCATGTTTTTGAAATGTTTTTCCCAGGTCAAGGGAAAGTTACATGATGTGATGATAGTGTCAAGGAAGAGTCAAGAAAGAATAGGTGTTTTATTTTAAATATGTTTCCGTTGATGCGAAAAATGAATACTGTCTTTTATGTAACGACTTTGTTTAAATGTGGAATGTAATGCAAGTTTCATGATCTAATTATCTATAACTCTTAACCCAAAAAGATCCTCAATGTGTAATCTTGCAATAACTCAAGATTAATTAAGGATTAAGGATGGGGCCTTATAGTTGGTATCAAAGGTAGGTTTAGATAACATTAGAGGGTAGGGTATTCTTTAAGCATAAGTGACATTACCATAATGGTCAGAATTTCAGAAAGAGTCTTTGTTTTAGATAAAGTGAATCAGTAAGTATATCTTAGTGTTTATCTTCCTCATTTGTACATGATGTTTTTGTTGATATACTCACACTGACCTTTTTGGTTTTAGTAAATGGCTGGATCTAGAAGGCACCAAAGTAACAATGGATGTGAAGGAAACTATGACAGACTTTTGAGCAAGCAACTGAATGATATGGGAGCTGCAATGAGAACTCTTGTGTTTATCCTCAACCAACTATCTGGAGTCATGATTGACCACCTAAACCTTGGTGATTTTTCTAAGGCATCATATATGAGAGAAAAAAATCCCTACGGAACTACAGGTAACAATAATAAAGGTAAGTGTGTGCAAAAACCTACGTGTCAATGATGTGGAAAGAAACACCTAGTAAAATGTTTCAAAGGGACAGAAATATTCTATAGATGTGGAAATGAAGGTCATAAAGCAAGAACCTACCATGGAAAAAGGAAGCATCCAGTTTACTCAAGGAAAGGGAAAGAAGTTCTTTCTGAGGGATCAATTGAATGTTTTAAATGTGGTGTGCATGGTCATTATGCAAACACATGTCCTATAAAGAAGTTTCGTGAATGGGATCACCAAGATCGTACAAATATTCGTTTACCAGTACCTAATGCCATTCCGATTGAGGATGAAGAAACTGAAAATGACCAATCAAAGGTATGGATTATTTCCTAACTTTTGTTTTCCTATTTTGGAATCTTAGGATATGATTCCTGATTTTGTTTATAGGAAAGAAGTATTTCAGAATAAGTTGGAAAGGAATGGTTAATGGATCATGAAGAATGTTGTATGAGTAAGAAGTCAACATTTAAGGGCTTCAAGAGTTATGGTGAAATTTTTAGGAGTATTAAGTTTCTTTAGATGATGGGGTTACGTTAGAAGACATTTTATAGTATGTGTAACCCTGATGTTTTATATATGAAAATTTTATTCAAGGAATTGTTATCTTTTCTTTTGTGGAAATAGTTATAAAGAACCATTTGGGTTTATATGATCCTTACATTTGAGGTAATTATGGGTTACTATATGTTATGATTGAAGTGAAAGGCATGAGATAAAATTGAGGTTAAATTATGTTATGGTTATTTTTGATGATTTTATCTCTTTTTGGGGAAGGATTTGAGAATTATATAGTTTGGAAAAAGGGCAACATGCAGACCGTGTGACATCCCGTTGTGTCGGACAAAGCTGCGGGAATTGAACCCACAACCAAAGAGCAACTGGTATTTATCGCCTACCACTAGACTAAGTGAAGTCCCTAGTTAGTATGAATTATTTTTTTTACTTAGGTGACTTTATGAATTAAGAGTATGTTGATTTTTGGTTATTTATGAAAATGATTAACCTATCATGGAGGATATGTGATTAGGTTAATTACTTTTCAATATGAGACTTTAGGAGAAACTAATGTTGTTTGGAGATAAATGTTACGATTTAACTTGGAAGACTATGTGACTAAATCCTTCAAATATGTGGGTTTCAATCTTAGTTTGGTTTACTTTGAAGAATTTTATGGACAAATTGTTTATCGAATGGTCCTCGTTGAACTTTGGGTTTTTTGGACAAATTTTAGAGATTAAGAATATATTTTCTTTTTATAATGGGTTATCCTTTTCTGGATTATCTGATCTCATAATAACATTTTTGGTTTTGGTTTTGGTTATAGTCTAAAGACATGGGAAGTATATAGTTCTCTTTTGTAGATCAGGTGATTGTCTAGAAATTGATTATAGTACTCTTAATGCGATCAAGTCTTCCTAAATATTCATCTTTTGGAGAAATATGTGTTTGATTAAGGAATCTAGTAAAAGTTGAAAGCCTACATGACAAGTAAGTACGTTTCATTATGATTTAGTTAGGCTCAAAAATAAATTCCTCAATGAGGAGTAAATTGAACAAAAATGATGTCTGTTAACGTTTCCCACTGGGGAATCGAATACCATTTAACCCATCACAAGTTTGTGATTCTCTTATGGTTAACTTTCTCCTAGACAAGTTTACTATCACTCTCCATCAAAACATAACCCTTTGTTTTTTTTTCGACCATGTCCATATTTTCATATTTGGAATCCTAGTATGGGTTAACTCGGGTGACCTTTGTACTTATCTTTCTTTATTTTAAAGTGATTGTTATACTGACTCTTGTTCCGATGTGGGATTTTCAATGATGTTTCCAAGCCCAATTTTAAAGTTTCGAGGACACAATTCCCAAAAGGGGGAAGGATGTACCACCCCAGGTAAATAAAGAGTATGAAATTTTCCCATTTATCCATATTTGTGAATAAAATATTAATATAACTTTAAAGTGGATTCTATGCTCGATGGCGTACCCAACACGCAACAACGAGTTTCTTGGGAATCGTACGTTGCACTCTAATAATAAAATAATATTGTTTTAAATGGTAGTTAACACCTAGCTGTTGTGATGGCGGGAATGAATAGAACTAACTACAAAATGATTATATATGTTTGTCAAATATTTTTACTGTTTAGAATAAATGTTAGAGGATTAAAAATGCGAATGAATCCAATTTTAAGCGTAAACATTCTAATATTCTTTAAAAGGTCTATTAACTGCCTTTTGATGTCGAAGCTCTATTAAATCCATTTTTTTGACAATTTTATGTGTTATATTTGACAAAATAAAATTCTTCGTTAGAATCTGGACATCAAAATTTACTTTGTGTAAAGTTTTGGTATTTTTCCGAAAAAGTTCAATTTTTAATGAATAGTGACAAATGTTGTATTTTAATCTAAAACCTCGTTTTAATATAATTTATTTATTTGATTATATTATCTTTTGAATTGGGTTTAAAGTGAAATTATAATATATTTTTACTATTTAATCAAATAGTGGTCATTGGGATTAATTTCACTTTGAAATTTGACTTAAACTAGTGTAATTCTTTTGATATATATTGTTTCATAAAAACACGCTATTTGTTCTGACAACGGGAATTAATTATTAAATTAATTAATAAAACTTATATTTTTTGAATTTTTTAAAATAGGCATCATTTTTGAATTCGGAATATCAAATATATCTTAGGGTGTATTTTTGATAATTTTTTGAAAAACTTTAATTTTTGATGAATAGTGAAACCACTAAGTGGTACTTATAAAAACTGATTTTCCATTTAAATGAAATTTTGCCACCTTTGTGTTTTGAGTTTCAAAAATACAACATACATGGTTGTCATTAAGAAGTAAAATGTGGTTCAATGGGATTAAAATATTTTTTTGGTGAATAGTAACTTATTAAGTTTTAATCGCGATTAGAGGTAATTAGTGTAGTTTAAGGTAAAAATAATGTTTTAATAATATGAAATGACCTATACACATGTCCTAACCTCATTTTATGAGTCATGGCCGACCATGAAAATCCATGGGTCAACTTGGGGACCCCATGGAGCCACTTTGGATGGAAAATAACATAAATACCTTTTTATTTAATGTTAAAATTAAAATAACACAAACATGAGTTATTTTACAAAGACAATTTTTAAATGGGGTTATACAAGTCATATTTTTGACTATAAATAGTAATTAGAAAGATAAAAAGAGTTCCTACATCATAGTATTTTTTTTAACTTTTTAGACATTAAATAAATTAAATTATTTATGACATCATGATGATGTAGTGATGACCACATTATTTAACGATTTAAATACAATGGGAAGATAATGTAAAATCTAATACCTAAACATGTAAAAAACCTATTGGATGGGTGGATTTAAAACCCTTATCACCTTATCCTCGAAACAATTCAATTTGGTACCATTAAAATCCGAAACTCATTCTAAAATAAAGTAACATTTCTTTACTTTTCAAGAGTGCCCCTCTCCTCTTATAATGGCCCCCACCTCTACCTCCTTACACACACTTCCAAAGACTTTGGATGGGACATCCGCTGCCCATTTTGTCTCTCCACTTCCCTATCTTACTCCTTGAAGCCTCACTTTTGGAATAAGTCTTCCCAAGGAAGCCTTTGATCTCAAACCAAATGGAGTTACCTGATTTTAAGGTAATGTCTTCACTTGTGTTCTTTTGTTTTATTTTTCTTCTCCAACCCCCGAAACTCATTTTATTCATTTATTTTGTAACAAAAACAGTATCTTCAATATACTAGGATGTAGTTATAATAATTATTCGAGCTACACTTACACACACCTACATCTAATAGTTAAAGAACATACTGTTTCCGTGGATGGTGAATTTCTGCCTCCTGAAACGATGATTGTTCAAAATTCTTTTAACACCTTCAAAGGTGGCCATTAAGATGACAATATATTTATATATGATATATAATATGTTTATGTTTTCCTTAAGCTTCTTTATTTTTCATTTTGGGCATACCTTTATGGTTTCCATTATGGGTAAACGCGATATCTTCATTTAAGGAAGTGCGGATTGCCGCCCCTCAAAGTAATTTGATTCGTTAATACCATATGTGGGACGTATAAGGGATGAAGTTATGATATTATATATGATATTACACAGGAATTATAATATAACTTTATATCATTATGATTCCATTTACTAAAATACGAAATAGAAATGGAAGCAGCGTTCATGCGTATGTATGGCTTACCGTCTCCATGAACGGTGCATTTCATTTCTCACCTCTAAATGTTATGTAATATTATAAATGCATGAATGTACTGGATATATATGATATATATGATATCTACATCATGAATACCATTCTGGATATAATGGAAACATGGACAACTTGTAATTATAAAAGGTTTTGTTTTTTACTCAAGTACCAATGATCGTTAAAACGACCGTTATTAACTCAAATAATTACATAGTGTTCATGACATGGAAATAAGTGATATAAAAGGAATAATGAACAAGAAAACGGTTCTTAAACAAGTATAAATTAACTCACGTTTATTATTCAGGAGATTAAAGAACTATCGATTCATGTCGGACTCGAGGTAAGGGATCCTACCCCTCTCTTTCTTTTTAAGTACACTCTTTTATGTCATTCCTTTTAAGCTCATATTTCTTATGAGTGGGATTTTCTATTATATTAATCCTACTGTAATTTTTATTTTCATATGATGAGAGACCCTATTTTCTCTCATCAACCCATTTTGGAAGTTTTGAGTGGCGTCGTTAGGCTGTCGAATTTTCGTAAGGGATCCAACCTCTCTCTTTCTTTTTAAGTACTCTCCTTTATGTCACTTCTTTTAAGCTCCTCATTGTTACGATGGGGGATGTAATTTTATATTCCTCTTGATGTAAATTTTATTTTAATATTATTAGAGACCCTATTTTATCTCATCAATCCATTTTATGAAGTTTTAAGTGGCACCGTTAGGCTGTCGAGTCTTTGTAAGGGATTTTTCATCTCAATTTTAGTCCCGTGAGATTTATGCTATGTTTTCCACCATTTCCTTTGAGTGGTGTATGTACTTCCCATTATTATACTATTTGTGTAATATAATTTCATTTATGGGTATTTAAATATTCATTATATGACCCTTCTTCAATTGGGTGTATGTTTCGAAAGTTACCCAAGTCGGTAAGGGAACCTTTCACCCTCCTCTTTTAAAAGACTTCCTTTGTTATGTCTTTTAATTCACATACTATTATGTTGGGATATGTTATTATATATCCTTATTGATTTTAATTTTCTTTCCAAGTGATGAGGTACCCTTTTTATCTCTCATCAACTCTTTTTCAGAATTTTTAAGTGATGCCGTTAGGCTATCAAATTTTTGCAAGGGAACTTCTTAACCAAATTTTGATTCTTTGGGATAAACTTATACTCCTTGAATATGTCGTTCTATGAATATGTGTGAATGTCCTATGATTGTTTTGCACTTAATATCCACTTATATTTAGTGTATTAGTTTTTCACACATAATTATGTAATTGATTTATCCTTAATCCAAGGATACCGTCTTTGTATGGGACTTCGTCTCAATCTCCTTTCATTGAGGCATATTTTGCTTTATACACAACCTACTTTAATACGGTGTATAAACCCGTTTTGCTTTTATGTTTATCAAAAAGAAATCTTTTTATATGAAGATTTTTACTAAATGACAAAAGGGAATGTTTTTGTTGTACGTATGCGGCGACAACGACTTCTCCTCCGCCGTGACCATTATTTGAGTTTTGGCTTCCTCTACAAGCCATGCCTTTTTTTAATGAAAAATAAATACCTTGTTTTACATTTATTTTATTATGTTATTGAAAATGGTTTTCATAAAGTTTTTATATCAATTTATTGTATTGATATCTTGTGATTGAAAAGTGGAAATGTTATGTTTCCTTTATGCATGTTTTTATGTGATACGATTATGTTATAGTTCTTGGGAATTATTATGAAGATGGGTGGTTCCGTGATAAACTAAGGGAGGGTGAGACCGATATAGGTCTCCAATGCATTGGGTTATGCGAAGGAGTGAAATGTTATGGTTTCTCCGAAGAGATTTAGCGAATTTACTGTGGTGGGTATTCCAAACATAACCAAGAGGGTTACTCCCTACATAAGAATGTTATGAATGCCTCAAGTTACCTTTTATGTCTTATAATTTCTATGATTTATTCCTGATTTTATGAGGTATGTTAAAGTGCTTACGCTTTATGGGTAAATTATGATTTCATTCTTATGTATATATGTATTCATGTTTCCTTTCCGTACTTTTTATAACCCTTACTGATCTTTTTATGCTCATCCAATGTTTTTGAAATGTTTTTCATAGGTCAAGGGAAAGGTACATGATGTGATGATAGTGTCAAGGAAGAGTCAAGAAAGAATCCATGTTTTATTTTAAATATGTTTCCGTTGATGGGAAATATGAATACTGTCTTTTATGTAATAACTTTGTTTAAATGTGGAATATAATGCAAGTTTCATGATCTAATTCTCTAAAACTCTAAACCTAAAAGGATCCTCAATGTGTAATCTTGTAATAACTCAAGATTATGTAAGGATTAAGGTTGGGGCCTTATAATCTCCATCTCCATTCATTGAGGAATATTTTAGTTTATGTACCACATTATTTTATATGGTGTATATTCCGACCATTTGACTTTTAATTTCAGTTAACGTTTTTCAAAAGTTATCTTTGTTTTATGAAGTGTTTTACAAAATTAAAAAGGTATGTTTCTTTTTAACGTACGTGACGACAGTGACCTTTCCACATCCATGAGCATTGTTTGATATTTGGTTTCCTTAATAAGTTGTAATGTTTTTAGATGGGAAATAAATAATATATTCAATTTTTATGTATTGTGGTATTGAAAATGATTTTTAGACATCATTGATTATTTATATATCTTTAAATGATAATATTGTGATTTTGATGTGGAAATGTTATCTTTATTTTATGCATTTTTTATGTTTCCGGATTATGATATGGTTCTTGGTAATTACATCTGTATACAACTACTATTGTGATAAACCAAGGGAGGGTGAGCCCATGATATCTCTCCAATTAACTGGGTAATGTTACAAAGGTAAGAATTAATGTTTTTTCTATGAGATTTTGGGAATATACTATGATGGGTATTAAAAACAGAACTCCCTATGTAGATGAAAAAGCTGTAATGTATGTTTTTTATGGATTCCACATGTTACCTTTAAGATTTACGATTTGTATGTGTTATTTGTAAATATCATGATTTCCTGACGTATGTTAAAGAGATTACGTTTTGTGGGTAAAAATTATGATTTTATTAATTTGTATGCATTCATGGACTAACATTTTCATTCCTTATTTTATATCCCTTTCTCAAATTTTTAGTCTCATCCCATGTGTTTGAAATGTTTTTCATAGGGTATAAGGAAGGGTAATAGAATGAAATAATTCAATGATATTTTTATCAATAATAAGATTTATTGTTTTTATTTAAGAAGTTTTATTATTATAAAAAATGGATAGAGTATCAATGTATACATTATAATATTTGAGATGTAATGTATTAATTATGGCCCATGTCTCTAAAACTCTAAACTGGAGACGATCCTCATTTTGAATTGCTGACTTTACTCAAGATTACGTAATGTTTTTCACCGAGGCATTGTAGTTGGTATCTGAGATCAATTTAGACAACATTAGGAGTTAGGATATTGTTAAATGAATATCAATAAGCTATTTTTACTTTATGGTATGATTTTAATGTTATAGAATTCGAAGATTACCATGTTTTTTCATCAACGAAATGTTTCTTCATAATGGATTTCCATAGAGAAAAAAAGGTAGATGAACTAAGAATTCATATAGAGGAATAAAGCCTTCCAAAGTAGTATACTGAGATGTTTGGAATCAGAATTGAACAGTTTGTTGGAGTAATGGATCTGTTGAATTAAGTGATAAACTGTGGTTGATTTTATAGATGATATTGTGGTATATTCTAAAAGCTTATAGGGACATGAAACTCATTTAAGTGTTTTCTTGAAAATAATAAAAGGAAATAAACTGTATTTAAAATTTATAATATGTGGGTTTTGGTTAGCAAAAATTTCATTCCATGGTCACATTGTTTCTAAAGATGGATTAAATGTTGATCCTATTAATACAAGATTTGTAAAATAATGGATGAGACCCACATATATAACCATGTTTTGTAGTTTTCATGGTTTAAAAGGATATTATTGGAGGTTTTTAAAAAATATTCCATGGTTATCTATCCTACTAACAAATTTAACTTGAAAAAGTGCTATGGTATTTGGAGAAAATACTGTGATGAATGTTTTTAATAATTGAAAAGAATATCTGTGAATCCTCAAATTCTTACACTTCTTTCTAGAAATGGTGAATTTGTTATTTATAGTGATGTTTTGTTGAAAGGCCATGGCTTTGCCTTAATGTTGAATGATCAGATAATTACTCATGATTCACAATAGTTCAAAACCCGTGAGTTAAATTACCCTACACACGATTTGGAAGTAGCTGCTTTTGTTTTTGCTTTAAAATTTTGGAGGCAAAATTATTATGGTGTAATGTGTGAAATATATAAGGATAAAAAAATTGATGTATATATTAACATAGAAATAATTGAACATGTGACAGAGGAGATGGCTAGAATTAATCATGGATTATGATTTCATGATTATTTAACATCCAGGAATGAAAAATAACTAGATGACTCTTAGAGTTGAAAGAGAAATGCTATATTAACGATGCAACATTTGGAAAGAGATCGTTTGGTTTTTAATTTGATGAATTTGGGATTGTAAGTTCTTGGGGAAGGGAATTCCTCTCTATTATGTAATATTAAGAAAGCATAAAATGGAGTCAATGAGTTATAGAAAATGGTAGAATTGGTTAATAAGAGTCTGTTATATAAATTTAAAATTGATAAGGATTGTGTTTTATGGTTTGTAAAGATATTATATGTTCCTTGTGATTCATAGTTTATGGAAGAGTTGTTATTTGAAACAAAAAGTTTTGGTTTTCTGTTTATCCTAACAGGACTAATATGTACATAGATATTTATGAGTATTACTTATGGGATGACATGAAAAGATATATTGCTAACATTACCCTGAGATATTTGATTTTCAACAGGTTAAAGAAGAGCAGAAGATACTAAAAGGTATGCAGGTGCCTTTTCTAGTGAAAGATAGAAAATGGTAAAATATGGCCATGGATTTATTTGTGGTATTAATGAATACTCTTTAAGGTAACAATGTAATCTGGGTTATTATTGATCGCATGACTAAATCTGCTCATTTTTTTCTATCTGAGATACTCTGTCTCTAGATAAACTTTCTCAACTGTATGTTAAAGAGATATTCAGTTTACATAGATTTCCTCACTCCATTATATCTGATCATGATCCTATGTTCACTTATAACTTTTGGAAGGTTCTTTAGAAGTTGTTGGGTACCGAATTAAATTTTATTACAGCTTTTCTTCCTCAATCAGATGGGAAATCAAGATAAACAATTCAGCCATTGGAAGATATGCTACGTGATTATTCAATTGATTACCAAAGAAGTTGGGACCAACATGTTTCTTTGTTAGAGTTTTCTTATAATATCAATTTTCATTCTTATATATAGATGGAACCATTTGAACCATTAAATGGAATGAGGTGTCAAACAACTGTTCTTTGGGATGAAGTGGGTGAGAGGAAGTTAACGAGACCTCATTTAGTAGAAGAGATGATAGAAAAAAATTACTTTGATTTAGAAACTCATGGTAATAGATCAAATCATGCAATAAATTTATATGGATTATTAAGAGAAGGATCTTTCTTTCTAGTTAGGTGGTCATGTATTTCTTAATGTTTCTCTTTGGAAGAGTGTGACACATTTTGGTAGAATGGGAGATCTGAGTTTGAGGTTCCATGGACCCTATGAAATCCTAAATAATGATAGATTGGTTTTATACAGAGCCTCTTTACATCCATGTTTATCCCAGTTACACAATGAATGTCATGTTTTAATATTAAGAAAAAATATTCCAGATCCATCTCATGTTTGGAGTCTAGAGGCAGATTAGTTGGAAGAGAATATTTTTTATGAGAAACAACAAGTCTAGCTTCTTGACCGTAGAGATAAAGTGTTACCGAATAAAGTAATTAATCTGGTAAAGGATTTGTGAAAATATCATATGGTTGAAGGGGAAATGTGTGAATATGGAAGTGATATGAGGGATAAATACCACAATGTATTTTATAAATGAATAAAATTGTGATTACCCAATTCCCCAAAGATGGGAATGATGTAACAAACCAAGTATTTATAGAATAATACATTTTCATATCTATCAATAAGATATTTATTTTACAATAAATATGATGCTTTATTAGATATATTACTCTACAAGCAACAATGGGTTTCTCAAAAATCATACGTTGTACACTACTTTGAGATATACCATAAAACAAAACAATTATATAGTTATTATTTTAAATGTTAGTTAACTCTTACCCTTTATATTAGATGGACTGAAAAAAACTATCGACAATATAATTAAAAATCATTCTTAAATGTTTTTACATTTATTCAATAAATTTTATAGGCTTAAAATAAGAATGAATATGATTTTAAGTATAAAATACTATAATATTTGTTAAAAGATTGGTTTACATCATTTAAATATAGAAACATTTTTAAATATAGTTTTGGTCACTTTTCTATGTTTTATTTGAAACAATGAACATTTTATTTGGAATCGAGACATCAAAATATACTTTGGATGATTTTTAATTTTTTTTTTTTTTGATAAAATTCATATTTTAATGAATACTGAAAAATTCTGCATTTTAATTCAAAACTACCTTTTAATATAATTTTTTATATAATTATATTATCCTTATCTTTGGTTTTAAAGTATAATTGGATTATTTTTTATCAATATATTAAATTTTGGTCATTGGAAGTAATTTTATATTTTATTTGGATGTAAACACGTGTTAATCTTCTGATAGGTTTTACTTCTTAAAAAAGACTTTCTGGTTTTGACAATGGGAATTAATTTTAAATTAATTAATAGAATTTCATTGTTTTCAATTTGGAAAAAAAGGATTCCATATTTGGAATTATATGGTTACAATTTTTTAAATAGGGGAGTCTTATTTTTGAAAATTATTTATATTAAATTTAGTAATTATTTTTATTTACCATGGTTAAACGGTATATAGGGAAAATAAGGGTAAACAAAAAAATATTATAACAACATAAAAATACCCTAAAACATGTACTAATCCTACTAGATGATATATTTTTTACCATGAACATCCTTAGACAAGAACGTTTGGCAATTGGGAGGCACCTGGGTGTGAAAATGACATTTCATAATTTTAAATTTAATAAAAAAGGAAATATAATATAAACCTGTGTCTTTTAGTAAATATTTTTATATGGGGTTATATAAGTGATATATTATACTATAAGTAGTAATAATAAATATAAAACGATTTCATACATCATCATATTTTATTTTTAATTTGCAGTCATTAGAAAAAAATTTAATTATGACACAGTGATGATGAAATGACTGTTTCATTAATAAAGGGTTAAAATAATTGATATTTTAAATATAAAAATAAATATGATTTAATTATTTTGATTCCATACATAAATTTTATGGATTATATTTAAATGTTATATTTGATTTATTATCTTGGATTCAAAGAAATCTTGTTTTTATGAATTTAACAAAAATCAGTTACTAAATAGAGTAAAAATTGACATATATGAGTTTTTAGAAAAAATACTATTATATTCAATGATATTATAGTCCTCAAAATCCAATATTCAGAAAAAAGAATTATATATGGTTATAAATCTAATTAATGATCAAATTATGGTTCTATTTTCATTTTATATTAATTAGAGTTACTATATAGTTTGAAAATACAAGAAGACATGGTAAGAGTTACTGTTTGTAACTAAGGGTTAGAGGTAGAAGATATGGTATATTTTATGAAATAAAAATGTATAAAACATATTTGTTGAGAGGATATGGCCCAAAAATCATATTATCTTTGAAATAAATTATTTTGGTACCTTTTTAAAGGTAGAATAATTTAATAATTTAATAATATTTCAGGATTATCCTGAAGTGCCCCTCCTCCCTCTTATAAAAGGGAATCACCTGTACCAACTTAATCACACCTCTCAAGCCCCTTGTATAATTCCAATTATGATCAAATAATATCCTAACATACCTCTCTAACTCTTATATTACTTACATTATGAATACGAAAATTCAAGAATGCCTTTTGGCTAAAATCAAAAGGAGATACTTGTATTAGAGGTAACATCTTCTCTAAAGTTCATTTTCTTTTTTTTACTTATTCACGCAATATAATGTTTATATTATTTTATTACAAAAAAAATAATGTATAATAAATATAAAATTATTTTTTTATGAGAAGGATTCATACTAAACTTACATACACCTCCATAAAATGGATACGAACATATAGTTTCTCCGTACGGCGAACAACTTCGTCGCGAAACAGTGATTATTCAATTTTCTCATACCACCTATAATGGTGGCCATTATTATGGTAATATATTTATATATGATATATAATATACTTATATTATCTCTATTATTCTGTAATTTTTATTAACGACATACCTTTATGTTTTCCATGATGTGTAAATGCAATAATTTCATTCAAGGAAGTGCAGACTACCGCCCCCCTTCAAAGTGATATGACTTGTTCATGCCAAACATGGAACGTATAAAAAATTGAGTAAATTAAACTAAGTAAAAAATATAAAATATGATATGATATTTTAAATATAATATAGCTATGTATCATTTAGTTTTTATTCCTTTAATATGACAAATAAATGAAAGTATTTTTTATCCGTATGTATGGCCTACCATCTCCATTAACAGTGCATTTAATTTATTTTCTCCAAATGTTATTGACTATTATAAATATATATATACTTGATATATATGATTTTTATACAATTAATAATATTTTTGGGATGATATAATTTGGACTACATGAATAATTTACACCAAAATGAGTTCATTTTTGACTCATGTACCGAACATCGACAAAAAGACAGATGTGAACTTAAATAAATATATAATTTTTATAAATTATGATATGTAATATAAAATGAATAATAAAATTGTAAATGGTTATTAAGAAATTATAAATTAACCTAACTTTATTATTCATGAATATAAAGAATGATTGAGACACGTCAGACTCAAGGTAAGAGTGTTTGTCTCAATCTCCTTTCATTAAGGCATATTTTTGTTTATACACCACTTTCATTTATATGGTTTATACTCAAACCCTTTTAATTTTAGTTTAATTCAATGGCTTTAAATATATATCTTTTTTAGAAAATGTTTTAATAAATGACAATGATAATGTTTCTTCTTAACGTACGTGATAACAATGACCTTTCCACCACTACGAGCATTATTTGATATTTTGATTCCATTACAAGACATAATTATTTTAAAAGTAAAATAAATTCCAAATACCCTTTTTAAATATTTTAGTATGGAAAATTGTTTTTTATAAATAATTGATTATTTCAATATATTGAAATGATAATATTGTGATTTCAATGTGGAAATGTTATCTTTATTTTAGACATGTTTTATTTGTCATGATTATATAATGGTTCTTTAAATTTTATTATGTATATTGGTGGTTATGTGATAAACCTAGGATAGTTGAGACCATGATTGATCTCTAATTCATTGGTTAATGTGACCGATGTAAATGTTAAAGATTCTCCTATCATATATAGGGAATATATTATGATGGTTATTCCAAATGTAACTCTCTATATAGCTGTAAAAGCTATATTGTAATTAATTTATGGATCCCACAAGGTACATTTATGATTTATTATTTCTATGTTTTAGTCATAAATCTTATTTTTTAAAGAGTTATGTTAAAATGATAAATTTTTATGTGAAAAAATATATGATTTCATTGATTTTTTATGTACTCATGGACTAATGTTTTCTTTTCTTATTTTTTATCAATTTTTGAGCTTTTTATTCTCACACCATGTTTTTGAAATGTTTTTCATTCCGTATAATAAATGGTAAGATTAGAGAAATATTCATGATGATTTTGATAAATAAAAATAATTCTTGTTTTTATTTAAGAAGTATTATTATTCTAAAAAAATGGAAAGAATAGAATGTCCAACATTGTAATATTTATGATATAATATAATAGTTATGGCCTAGTAATCTAAAAAACTAAACATGAAAAGATCCTTAATGTGAATTCTTATCTTAACTCAAGGATATGTGATCTTTAAGGCTGCGGCCTTATAATAAATCATATCAAAATATTATCGAAATCATAAACAACAATTATATATATATATATAATTATGTAAATTATATTTTAGTGAGTGTAAAATTATTTTTTATAATGGACATGATATATCCTATATTAAATAATATTAGTTTAATTATTATAAATAAAAATAAACATGTAATATTAATATTGATGAAAAAATGGTTAATTGGAAACAGATTTATGAATCCTTATGTGATCTATATTATAATAAATTTATCTGCCTTAATTTAAAAATTACAATAGTAATAAATTTATTCTAAACATTATTTATTTTATATTAATGACAAGAAAAATTATATAATATGAACATATGATATACCAATGATTTATGTTAGTATAAAAAAAGTTAATTATATGTATTATATAATTGTAACACCCCAAAATTAAACATTTGAATTTATATTTTGGTTCTAGATAATATAAAAGTGGGAAACAGTAATCCTTGAAATGTTTTGTGTTTTAATAATTTCAGAAAATACATATAAAATATGATATAACATTATATATTATGCATAATATTTACGATTAATAATCCAAATGTTTTCTGTCATATAGGCCTTATAAAAACATTATCACAAAATATTGTCTTCATTTTCTTCATGGTAACTTTATAAAATAATTTTAAATTACATAAAATTTATATATGGATATTATAAATTAAAATTTCTATCTTTATATTTTATTAGTCATCAAATTTAATTTCAAAATCCTCATTCACTTTTGACACTCAATTGTTAGTTCAAATCACATGAATGCAATTTTTAATGATTCATTTTCTTATCAATTCTTCTTGAATGGTGATTTCCCATTATTTTATTAACTATTTCTAATAAAAAAATTTATTATTTTTTTGATATAGAAATGTTTATTAAATAATAGACTGATGTTTTTAATTACACAATTTTGGTTATATAAATTATTAATGAATTAAATAAAATATACATTTGATCTCAAGTTGAAAAAAATTGAATTTTTATCCCTATAAAAGGTAATAAATAGGTAGAACCATGTGAAATAACATATTTAATAAATATAGGTGATCAATTATTAAATTTAATAAAATTAATAGAAAATATTATGTTAGTTTTTTATTATATTGATTTCATTTTTATCTATTTGGAGGCGTATTAGTGAAATAGAAGTTAATATGTGGTGAATCATGACACCAAACCTTTATCAATATATATAGTCAATATTTAGTGAAACATTTAAAATTAAAATTCATTCTTTGTTTTCTTATTAAAAAAACACTACATAACATACTTCTTACAGTATTAGATCAATACGGCCCTTTTTGTTTTACATCATGAATTTTATATATAAATTTTAAATTACTATTTTGATTTTATAAGTATTTTTTTAAACAAATAAATATTATTAAATTTATAATAAAAATATAATACTTATTTCCCATATGTATATTTATTATTCATCATTGTATTCTACATTCTCTATAAATTCAATGCATATTTTCATCTGTGAAATTAAATTAAAAATCAATGGGTTATCATGCATGATAATTTACAAAAAATACTCATATACTTGTTATGAGAAATTTCATTACTCATTTAAGTAATTGGTTTCATGTATATTAGATTTAGGTGGCATAAATTTAATTCATGATGTGGAATATGTATGTGCACCAAACCACCTAGAGGGAATTGTATATTATTTAAATATAGCGTTAATATTTGAGGTATATTTTTAGTATATTTTAGTTTTATCCAATTGATCACTGATATTAATTTTTCAAAATATCCTTATTTAGGACATTTAATTCAAAAATGTATTTTAAGAAATTTTTATTTAACCAAATTTCTATATTAAAACTTTACTATCTTTTAAAATATAATTACATTAAAAAATTATCATATTATCCTATTTGTTTATATGAATAGTCTAATCAATTTCATTTAGTACATTATATATCCATTTTAATTGACATTCATATATTGATATTTATTACAATGTTAAAATTATTATGTTTTATAAATATTAAGAAACAAAATTTCATAATTTCAAATTTAATGAAAAATGTAAATAAATTAATATGAAATTTTTTATGAAAGGTTAAACAATTAAATTTCCTTTAAATATATGTTTCTAATTTGTAAATAATATTGAAAATTATTATACAAAACAAAAGGAAATGATATTTAATAAATGTGTTTCATCTACTTCTCTATATAATTTAATTCAAATTTTTTATTTTCATATAGCTAATTTTGAATAAAAAATACATCGATCAAATTATGGGAGTTGTACGATATAATATTTTTTTAAAATAAAAATTAAATTTTAATGATTTTATTTTAAAAATTAGAATTTTTATTATAGTTATAATGATATTTTTGTACTCTTTTTGTTAAAATTTAAATGGCTTTGTTTATATATTGTATAAGTCTTATATGTTCATTTTTAGAGGTTTTAGATACCAAAATATGTTTTTTATTATGAGTTAATAAATAATAATATATAGATCAACAGTTTTGGAAACTCTGTCATTATAAGAATTTAAATATCATGTCTCAAATTGGAAATGAATTGTTTTTCTCAAAGTTTCTTTCATAATAAACATTTCAACCAACTAAATGGTATAATGTTTATAACCATAAAGTTCTAGTTATTTGATATTGGTGGAAATACATCTATATAAGTTAGGTGTGTAACATTATATTATTATTTAATGGAAAACGAGGAATTTTTAAATAATAATAATAAATATAATATTTAAAATAAAAAACATCAAAATATGTGGAAAGTGGTTATACTTTGGAAATTATTTTACCATAAGAATGGTTCAAATAACTAGAGAGGAGTAGTGGTTTTTTGAAATTGATTATAATATACCACCCCAATTCCATGAATATTATATTTTACGATACATTTGTAGAACCCACACATAAATTATAAAACTCAACATCATTATCAATAAATTTATATATTTTGTCTGATTGATATTTGTTATAAAATAAGTAGGTTATCAGAATTGTACATAACATGATTATTCATATTGTACATTTCAATTTATTTAGTATATAGGATTACTAAGAACTATAAACATTAATGAATGTTCAGTAACAAAATTCACATAATTTTATCCCAATTACAGTTGGTTTTCATCTTTTTTATAAATCTTTTAATTGATCAAAGCATTGTTTCATGTGTATTTTATTTACTATTACAAATAATAAATTTTTAAACAACCCAATTCATAAAAAAATATGATATTTTAAATACATCAATAAATTTTAAAAATAATTAAAATTATATTATTATCCTCTTTATAAAGTATGTTATATTCATATGGATGGGAATAAAATAGTACCCAATACATCACCATAATTTATATTTTCATTTTAGAAAATATAATGGAATGTGTTGTAAACTGTGTAAGGTTTATGGAATGAAAAACCGATATAATATGACAAAAAAATATTCATTTTTCTATGTATCTACTAACCCTCCAGTTTTACGTCTCGTAAAGGAATCATCAATATTTATTTTTGATGTAACATTGTAAATCATAATAATCACACTATAGAGTAGTTTTCTAACTATGTACAATTATATATGTATTTATAAATACTTTCTATTGAACATAAAATTCAGCCCCCATCCAATCATTAGTCTAATGTCATAATAAGTACACACACAAAACATTGATATTGGGAAACATTGATTTTCTTTATGAAATTTTTATTCAGCTTAACATTATCATTGACCTTTAGTTAGGATATAGACTATAACTATATATTATATTATGTTAATTAAATATGATCTGGTAATTTAACATTTATTTACACACCGGTAAGTGTAAAAACTGAACAACTTGTTAATTTAGTTTATTTTAATAAATTAATCCAAATTTCTTAACTATCATCTTCAAATATAACCAAACACATTTTATTGTTCAATGAAATGTTTTTGGTATATTAAAAATATAAAAAAATAATTATTATCCATCCAATATATTTTATAATAATTTTTCAAATAAAAATATCATTCTTATAGTAAAATCATGGTTCAATCTTTTATAATTAAACGAATACATCAAATATCCAAGAATATGAGAAAAACATTACTATTCTTCACATTCACAAGTGTTCTTTGAATGGTTTAAAATAAATTATATTAAATTTATTATTGACTATTATATATATTAATATATATTATTAAAATACACTCAATATAATGAGCCATTTATAATTCTAACCCATTAGATGTTCTATATATTTTAATAAACAAAATGAAATTCGTGGCTCCAATGACATTCAAATCAAATTTACTAGTTTTCTTAGAGGTTGGGGCCAAAGCCTCATTTATTATTAATGAAAAGTTGTGACCATTTTAACTGGGTTGAGGGAGACCCATTACATAGCTCTAAGGACTAGTGGGAATTTAGCCCATTACATAGCCCGTAGGCCCAAATTTTTGACCCAAGGCCCATTCTGTGAATAATACTGCTTCTATACCCACCTGCTAGAGAACCACACAGTACCCACTAGTACTTCACTACCATGCCACCACTACAATTACCTGCTTCCGCTATAGTGCCAGTCACCACTACAGTTCTCATCGTTTCTACAATACGCTACATTACCTTTGCCCAATGGGTTTTGAACCCCCATTTTTCATGTAGGATAATAGGGTGATTACCACTAAGTTAAACCCCCACTATAGTAAATACTTAATTGGGTTAATTGATTATATAAATATATAATTTCAAATATGATCATAAAAATAACATGATAGAATACAATTACAAATCTATAAATAGTTCTTCTAACATGTAATAATTTGTCACAAAGATTGTTCATGTACAAATTTTAGGACATTAATTGATCAAGTATCATATTACATTTCATTGAAGACTATTTTTTCCAGTAATGATATATGTGTGATCAGTTTTTTTCTTTTACTATATTAATAAATCCTTCATGTTGTTATTTGTAAATATAACCTATTAAATCACCACTTAAGAAGGCGGTGTTACAAAATATTTAATGAATTTATATTCCATTTAATTTTACAAAATAGTTTCATATACTTTTATATAAAATCTGTTTAATAGGAGAAAAAGTGTTGAAAATGTTCCACTTTTTCAATAATCCCTTCAGATCATATGGATATTTTTTATTTTTAATATATTCATTGGACTTCATTAGGTTTCTTAAAATAGATATTCTTTCTTATGGGTGGTTTCTAATGGTAAAATCATCGTATTTCAATGTATGTTTCAACTAAATATAATCAAAATTTCAAATGAATAATTCATAAAAAAATGAATCTTCAAGGGGGCATGTTGACGCCAAAAAATTTCGTGGATAATTTAATATATATTAGGAAAATATTTTGGACCAAAACCCTTAATGACCAATTTTAAATTTCTCATTTATTTTCTAACATTACTTAAATCTATTTTTGTGGAAAATTATTTATAATCCGTTTAATGTTCTCAACCACCATATTTTTAGATGATATTTAAATAAATTTTCATAAAATGAAACATCCGACAATTCAATGATCATATTATTTTATATATAAACAATCTATTAATAAGAAACATGAAATAAATTTGTGATACAATTGTATGAAAAACTAATAAACCCAAAATTGGTAGATTTCTGTCACAAATACCCAAACACATTAAAATATTTATTGGAAACATGATCTAAACACAAACATACATCAAATTAGTTAATAATAAAATTTCAACCCTTCCATATCTATTAGGATATATTTTTCATCTCACTATGGTGAAATATATTAAATATATGGTTTGGGGTTAAAATATATTACTGAAACATGTATTGTGCTAAATTGAAATTATCAGCATAGTTTTCATCCATGATTTAAATTCAATATTATTCCATTCAACAACTCAATTGGATTTAGTAGGGAGGTTACATATTGTTAATAATTATAATAACTCAACTTTTTTATTAGAATGATGAATCTTATTCACCTCATTGTTAAATTGTTAATACATTTACTTTAATATTTAGGTTTTTCTCCACATGTTTTTTTGTAATTTTGTAAGAACAAATATGGTTGTCTTCAATATTTAGAAGTTAAAAATAATAAAACATTGAACGTTCATTTATGAATGGTATATTGAATTTTTTTACACTAGTTTGAAGAACTTATTTGATATCACATATATTAGTGCCCATTAAATATAAAGGCAATAGACTCCTTTTAAGAGACCTAATAAGTAAATTAAAAAATTCTGATTCAACACCCTCTTGAAATTTTCCCAAAAAATTAATTTTATGCAAGAAATATAATTTAGACAATTTTAATACATGTAATAATAAAAATGAACCAATAATTCATTCCACAAATAGGCTCAGTTGACCACATAATCTAAAAGGAACTTGAAATCTTTCATGTTCAAAATTATTTTTCCAATGGTAATTACACTAAATGTTAAAATTTCATATCTCATTTATTCCTTTCCAGTTCAAAAATAACTATAAATTTTTGAAACAATAAATTAAATGACAAATAAATTCAATGAATTCCTAAATAAAAATAATATTGGAAATAAATTCATTTGTATATAAAGTACTTAAAATATGTTTTATAGAGAAATTATCTTTTTGAAAGTAATTTTCAAAAGTGTTGATCTTATTCCTCCAACATTGACGTTTTATAAGTTCCCCTTGAATAGTATATATTCACTTCCCAATGAATCATGTATAGAGAACATCAAATTGATAAATCAACTTATTAGGATTATCTTGTTTTAATAAACCTCTACATTGTATTTCTGATGATATTGCACTAAAAAAAGGAAATAAAAAATCATCAACATCAATAGAGATATTTTGATGATCACCTATGTTTGGATGATTATTCAACTTATACTTTATTTTTCAATAATCATTTTCTTGATTTTTTGTCTTCCAACAGTTATTGTTTTTTCCATTGAACGTATTAATTCCAGGGTTTTGGTCCCCCCATTAAACATACAACTTTTTATCATCAAACCTCGTTCAACTATGAGGTATTTAGAGATCATTTTATTTTGGATCACTCTAATACCACGTTAATTGTCACCCTTTATCATTAAAGACATTATGAATTCTTCTTATGACATTATACTTCTCTTGTGTTGATGTAAATTTTTAAATAAGTATATTAATGATGTAATTTCATAGAAAATGTTGAAACATTATGGGTTTCACTAAATTATATAACTTCTTTACGATTATAAAAAATTGTGACGTAAAACTAAAAAAGTTAAATTGTTACTATTTTTGGTGAAACCATTTTTATCTATAAATATATACTAAATTTTTTTCATCAAAATGGAACTATTGAACCGATATAAGTAATAATGAATGATTAATTACTAATAAGTTATTTGGAATGAGATATAAATACATTAAAAAATGTTTCAAATAATCTGGGGGATAATAATATAAAATATAAATTAATAATTATTATAGGAGTTAGCAGAATGAGACTTCCCCATTCTCGAATCATCTTCACAATAATTTAGTGAATCATTAGTGTGAAACATTTACATATTTATTATAATATAGAGGAACAAAAAAATTTCTGGCCAACTTTTTGAAGTAAAATCCATTATATTTTTATAACTTCATTCCATGATCATTTAATAGCTTCACTGTATTAAGAGGGTTTTTAATTTTTATGTTTTTATTTTGGTTACATAAAAATAAATTGAAATCAAAATGATTTTATAGAAATTAAAAAATTATTCATAATTTTATTTTAGATAAAATCCCCAATATCTAAAATATAGTTATAGTTAAACACCCTATCTATACACAAAAAATACATAATTCATCCTCCATGTTTTTGAAAATAGAAGAGGTGGTGTTAACAAATATGTATCAAGATACAATAAGGTCCATATTTATATATATTAATAAAAAATTGAAATGTTTGACCTGTTATTAAATATAATATAATAGGGTCTTTCTATTTTCAAATAATCAATTAATATGAATATGTAGAACAATAGATATTGATAATGTAGTATGTATTAATCAATATGTAGTGTGAGGAATGTTGGATGATAAAAAGATTAAAAATAATGAATATATATTTATATATGAACCTAATGAAAACATTTTCTTTATATAAGAATAAATGTTTCCCTCTCATTCCCTTATTTTTTATTAATTTTTTACTATGATAGAATCTATCATCATTCGCGGTTAACATAATTTCAAATCTAATAACCCTTAAAAACGAAATTTTTAATGGAAATCACACTTTGAACTCTCAAAAATCTTGCATAAATTTCTAATAAGTTTTAATGCATTATGAAAGGGGTTATCCTTCTTTATCAATAAGGATATCGTTCAATTTTTAATTACGTTATATAAGTGGATTCTTAGATAAATGATATATATATAATAATAAAACCACATCTAACAATATAAGAATGGGATTGTGGTATTGTAATTGTTTTCATATCTGCATTGTAACATCCCATGTTTTTTGAAATATCATCGTTAAATTTAATTTAAATCCATTGATATCTTGAGTTATATACATTTAAATGTTTAGATTTCATAATACCATATTTATCTCACATTTCAGATAACATCGAGTTTTATAGTTAATATTAGTTACACACATGTTTGAGTCTCAGGAGTCAACAATATAGTATTAATTAATTATTTAAAATGATGGTTATCACCTAGCTGATAAAATGAATGTATTGAAAATTAATAAATAAATAAGGAAATTATGGCATATATTTTATTACAAAATTATTTCCATGGTAAAAAATTAATTATAAATGGGATTAATTTTTTAAAATAATGATAAAAAAACATTTTATGTTAAAACATTTAATGCGCACAACTATTTTTTATACCAATAAAATAAAAATACACTTTTCTAGACTATATTAATGAAATTCATATTTAATATATTTAATATAAATTTTAAACATCATGTTTTGTTTTTTCTAGATAATAGAAAAGAAAAATTCTAATTTTGCACATAAAAAATTAAATTTTTCTAAAAGTTAGTTTTACCACCCATTAATGGATAATATATTTTAAATAGGAATGATGAATTTTTTTTGGGATGAATTTTTTTGCTAAGTAGTTTAATTTTTTGATGAATAGTGGAAAATATTAAATTTTAACCAAAAAAATATATTGATTTAAATAATTTATAATGATTCTAAAGACCCATAAAATCCATATAATTTTTTTTTAAAATTATTTTGGATTATTAAGATGTCGTGAAATTTGACGGCACACGATTCCAAGGCCGAGAGTAACTAGAATGCTCTGTCAAAATTTTTGTTATGGTTTAATTAGACCACATGGGTAGTTTTCCAAAAAAAAGTGGAATACATTATAAATGTGTTCCTAGATCAGAAATCAGAGGGCATCGTCGCATTCCGGACAACGGGTTTACCATAGTCATGACTTATGTTTCGTCGGTACAGGCTTCCAGGGTGAAAACCCAAAAATGGAATAATCATAAATAAAATTATTAAATAAAATTATTTTATTTTTTAAAATGTTTATAACTCATAAATATTAAATTAGGTTAAAAAACTATGACCACCAATGAACTCATGAAGGTATTCTATCTTTAGGCAGACCCTAACATTGGCCAGCACGGGACAAAAATAGAAGTTAGTTTTTGGATGTAAATAAAATAAATAAGTAACAATTATTTAATTGTCAGAAATCATAACTTCTAAATGATAAATCAGTTTAAAATTATGAGAGTAATGTTGAGTAATTTAGGGTGTGTTACACTTAGGCGGAGCCTATCCTCCACCAGCACGGGTCGAGGTTGAATGCTAATAATTTATTAAGCTTTTTTTTATGGTACTTTCAGTAAACGTGCGAGCGTAATTTTCTATCCTTTGAACCAATGATCAGATTAAAAATATAAGGGCACCTTTGAATCCATAGTACCATGATTCTTTTAAGGTAGGCTTCACCTCGATCACTGTATCTTGGGTGAAAAAGTTAATTTAGCGGACTTTTGTGAAAGAATTTAATAAAATAACATGTTGAGTTATTTTATTTTTCTTTTTCTTTTTCCTCCAATGGAAAAGTGTCATGGATGGTCAACGACTTGTCAAGCCATTAAATGGCATGACTCCTCAAATCCTTTGCAACAGTGCCGTTGAAATTATAAAGGTTCCTATTAAATGAACCCCCATTATTTTCCTAGGCCTTACTCACCCTCCCCTTCTTCTATATATATAGAGATTGGGGATGAGTATGGGAACAACTTCACCAAGAGACCAATTTATGATAATGTTCCATGAGACTAAAAAATTACTGGACGAGACTGGTTCCGGTGAGCGGTGACGAGGGACACCGAATCCTGAACCGAGGAGAGATGATTGAGCGGTGTCATTGGAGGTTTGTTGTGGGAATGAATAACAACAACTCTTCCCCAAAACGCGGGTGTTCTCTAACAATCTTGAGGTGGGGGTTTATTTTGAAGTTGTCTCTGAGGAATTAAATCATCTCCTAATTCCTATCATCTTCACGTGGAGGGAATGAGCCAAATGAACAAGGCCCAGACCCTATGACACTTCGTTCATGGTGTGAGCTTCAGGGAAATAATTTCTAAATCGACGGAAAGATGAAATAGTGGGTCATGATATGTCGATGGCCGCATGGAAGAGAGGTAGGTGAAAAAGGAACCGTGAGTGGATAACGGAGAACGTCCGGTGAAACATAGAATAAACCACCGAAACAGCATGTTGGTGGTGGATGGCGGCAGCTGGAGAAGACCCACGCCAACAAGCCCTGGGCGGTGGAAGGTGTCGAGTGACCGCGCGTCGCGGCGGCCTGCCCAAATCAGGCGAGAAGAACATCTGTGGATCCTGCAATTACTGTCGTTGGAAGAAGCCTTGACCAGTAGGTCAGGGTAGGAGGTTTTGGCACAGCCCGTGCCACACCTCGTTCGTGGAACATGATCAGCCGAACGACCGACTAATTATTGTTGTGGGAAAGAACCCCACCTGTTGGGTGAACCAGCTCCACAACCACATGACCAGCGAAGGAGGCAGCCCACTAGAAGGTGGACTGAGATGGCACGGGTCGACAAAGTGGGCCAGACCCACCAACGGGCTAGACCTCACTAGTAGGTCTCGCAAAACCCGCATCCCAGTGGGCCAGCACGGGTGGGCCGAGACCCACTTGGCGAGCTGGGCCAAACACGATAAGACCCCATGAACTGAACCGGGATGACCCCATATGGCCGAACCTAGTAAACCGGGCTGACCCTTAGTGGGCCAGACCCGAGAGATGTCTGATAGATCCTAGGACCCATTGCGTCAGGCTGATCTGACCTAGTTGGACTGGGCCCATGCCCAACCAGTACCCTAAAAAAGAAACGCCCTTAACTGACAAAACGACAGTCCATTCAACACATCGTCAGTGGCATTGGGATCTCTATTGGGAAGAATTCCATTTGGCATATACATGTGGGCCCACCGAGTCGGGATGGACCACGGTGTGATCACCCCCGTTTCATAGAAAAGGGTGTAACTAACAGAATGGGTGTCCATTTGGAGAACTATCTTTGGCACTGGAACCCTTAGGACGAGGAGGTCCTTTTGGTATACTTCACATGAGTTTGGATGAAATTTGGAGTGTGGCTAGGTTGGATCAAACCTGAATCCAACAATGCCCTCAAAACAAAAATTCTTATAAGTCACAAACTATGCATTCTATTGATGCACCGTCTGTCGCATTGGAACCCTTACAACATAGAATTCCCTTGGGATACCTCTTCATGGATCCTTGTGGAGGTTGAGGTATGATTTACAGCTTGATTATCGGTTGTCCCAAATGTGCTATGAGTGAGTATCCAACGGTTGGTAGTGGGGCGGAGGTTGCAGACAGATCATATATGGGTTTGTACCAAGAAATCTTGTGTGGGTTAGCACCAATAATGTGTGGGTCAGATCCGATGTGGGTTATCTCTTAGTGATTCTATGTGGGTAAGCGCATACCGATCTTGTGTGGGTCAGATCCAGTGTGGGTCAGTGCTCAGTGATCCTATGCAGATTAGAGCATACTGATCCTGTGTGGGTCAGATCATGAGTGGGTATTTTCTAGGTTTAGTACCCATCGATCATGAGTGGGTATTTTCTAGGTTTAGTACCCATCGATCATGTGTGGGTCAGAATCCGTATGGTCGACAGTAGTTCTTCTTGATAGAATAAGATTATCTATCTTAACGACTAATAATTTTTAATTCTATACATCACTAATACCTGGTGTGAGATGATTCCTTTACTTTTGTGGTCTTATCTTCCTGGTGTTACCTATGTGGTAAATTTAACTTCGTCGTGTTATATTCGTGGTGTTACCTGTGTGGTACTTTTAACTTCGTGATGTTATCTATGTGATGTTATATGTGTGGTAATTTTACCTTTTTGGGGTTACATTCGTGGTGTTACCTATGTGGTATTCTTTCCTCATGTATGAGATGATTATATATTGATAAATTAAGTACATGAATGGGAAAATACCTATGTAGAGTTTATGATTACTTTGTGATTTGTGTTTGAAGTCTTGATTTTTGTTATTTCCATTGTGGAACTCGAGGAGACCTTTGGGGGTCTCAGGGTCCCTACTGAGTATTTTATACTCACACCTGCATGGGCTTTGCCCGCACATTGTTGTGTCTTGTGTAGTCGATGACCAATTGGGCTGAGATATGAGGGAGTAAGGACCATGTGGTACACGGAGGACATGGGCTAACATGGAACGTACCCTTCAGGTAGGATCCTCAGTGGACGATCCAGGAGATGTTTTCTCCATTCTTTTGTACTTTTAATTTTCATTTGGTCTTGTATTATGAACCCTTTTACTTTCAGTATACCTTTTTACTACAGAAGTTTACATCATAGATATTTCTAGTTGTGTTCTGGGTTGTGTGTTGTATAGGTTTTAAGTCACTGCCTTACTGTCATATGGATATGCCTCTTTAGTTCTAGTTGCCAACCAATGGCCTATGGATAGTGTGATGGGGGTAGTCATAGTATGAGCCCTGGGGGAAGGGTTATTAGAAAGTGGTATCAGAGGATTAGGTAAAAGTGAAGAACTAGGTATCTAATCATTCCAATGGGGTAATAAATTTAAGTGTATTGAGTGTGGTTTTAAGTTCAGGAAGTTCAGTTTTGTTGCAGTAGCAGGCGTTTCAATACACCAGGACCCTAAATTCTAATTTTTGACTCAGTGCATGAAAACTCTAATTGCGTGTGTTTTGGAATTTTTTTTTAATTTATATCTTTGATTATGCTCACTAGGTATAAGTATTTGACCGTGTATCACTTATTCCTTATTTGGATGCCGCCGTGTAGAAAGAAAGGAAGTATTCCCAATAGATTACAAGATGATGGCCCACCAACAAACAAGGCTCCGTTTCAGGGCCCTCTTACTGTTTTGGCACATTCAGGTTGTGTACCGCTAGCACCACCATCTGTTGGGTAGTAGTTACCACCATCCACACTGGCAGACAGTTCATGCCGATTGAGCATGTTTCACAAGTTCCAGTGGCAGAGTCCTCTGTTGTTTCGTAGGAGAGATAGATTCCCAGGTAGCTGAGGACTGGCTGGAGGATGTGGCTAGTGTTTTCTGCCTAGGTGGGGCACCAGAAGATCAGATGGTGATCTTAAATTCTAGTTTTTATCAGTGAGTCACCATGAAGATGGTATACATGGTGATTATTCTTCATTACATGGATCGTTTCCCAAGATAGTACCTTCGGGTAGTGTACCATTTATATCACAGCTCGTTGGTCAGCAGTTACAGAAGGTGGTACCAGTGGAGGATACATGTCATATTAGTTCCTTACACATGTTTAAACATCAGATACTCCTCAAGTTCCCAGGCGAGCATGAATCACATGCAGCTAAGGACTGGCTAGAGTAGGTGGCTATGTTTCGTTTTAGCTAGAGAACCATTCGATTAGATGGCATTCCTGGTAGAGAACCTTCAACACAGCTCAAAAATATGATTACAGGGTTTAGATTACTCTGATCATGCAAAGAGGTGAGTTTTCTGTGGAAAATATTGTGAACCTTCCTTAAAGAAGGTGGTATATTTCCATAAAAATCTAAGGGGTGAGTGTTACCTAGAGCTTTTATATCTTTGGTAGGACGACATGTTAGTAGCTGAGTATTCATCGTGGCGTACCGACCATCCCAGGTACTATATATATAGTATGATCTATGACTTCAAGATCAAAACTCTGAGCGAGGTGTGTTTTTTGGACATCTAAGAAAACATTATTCCTCTATGAATTACTACTTATGTTGTGGTGCTAGATATAACCTTTCTGGTTGAATTTTCTTTGGATGAGCGGATACAACCAGTGAATGTTAGGAGTGGGAAAGTAGGAAACCGATGCTAGTCTTAGAGACTTGGGCATGAAAAATGTTTCAGGAAGAGTATGTGATAGGTTAAAATGAATCTATTGGGTTGAAGATGTGGAAGTGTAGATTGGAGAAAAGCATACGGTGTTATACATTTCGACCTTTCACAACCACCTCCCTAATATCGACCCCACTAGGCTCAGGGCGATGGAGGACATGGGAAGGGAGTAGCTGTATATGGTCAAGAAGTATAACCTAATGGAACTATGTATGATTCGAGGTATGGTCTATGTCTATTACTAGATATTGTATTAATAGAAATAGGTACCAATAATTCCTGCTAACAACAAATCTTTTTCAATACATAGTGTTTCTAGGTAATCTAATGACTAGGACCTTACTTCTGGAGAAACCTTTGGAGAAGACTCAATAATTACACTTATACCAATAGTGGGATCTGACCCATGAGGAGATAGGTTCGGTTAGATCATCTTGGTGGAAATGTCGAGACCTTATGATGATAGTTTGGGGATGGAATATACATCAATTTTTCATACTCAGATTTACTATTTTAGGAAAAAATGATATAGTATATCTACAACATTGGAATGGGGTTTTCCTTGGTCATTAAAAAAGGAAACCCAGGTAGCACATGATAAAATCATTCATAGGAGGGTAAAACTGATCAAATTTGAGTTGGCCAACCTTACCCTCATGATATTAGGAGTTTTGAGTTTTCAGTTCCCAATAGTAGTGGTAGAGTGTGGGGACAGTATTTCAAAAGATGTTTCAAGGATTACCTACCTTGGAGAGGGACTTCTGCATTGGTTGGGAAATAATGTACATTTGTACCTGACTTGTTAATTGTAGTGACACCCTTATCAGATCTAAAGAATAAGTGAGATCCTTTCCTATGGAGGGAGAAGTATCAGCAAAGCATTCAAGATTAGAGACCAAGTCGGACTAGTGCCCCCATCTTGAGGCTACCATATAATGTTGTTGGGTATGTAGTCTTCTGCGACACATCAGTGACCAGAATAGGTTTTTTCCTGCTGCAGTCGTGGGATGTGATCTCCTAAGACTCCTGGCATTTGAGACAACATTAGCAAAACTGTGCTACCAATGACATGGAGTTATCAGGAGTGGTATCTGTGCTGAAGATGTGGTGGAACTACATGATGGGTGGATGGTTTACTATTTAATATGATCACAGAATTCTCAGGTACATATTCTAAAATATGGACATGAACCTGAGACAATGACTATAGAATGATTTATTCTAGGACTATGACTTTGAGATAGTCTATACTGGTAGGAAGGGGAACATGGTAGAAGATGAACTCAGCCGTAGGTCTGGTCTACTGTTGCTGAGTGAGGCGTCAGAGCATCTAGTCACGTTGCAGATATCTTTCATGGTTAATGATAGAGAAGCTTACCTCCAATAAATTACTTTCACTACCATGCTTCTTCAATGTGTTATGGAGGCACAACTTGGGAACATTAACTGTGTGGATCAACGTGCTCAAATATCCTCAGTACATCAACCTGATGGATTCTCAAAAGGTGGGGACCATGTTGTTCTTTTCAAAAGATGCACCATTGTACTAGGGAAGCTTTATGGGGAGGTTATGAGGGAGTTCCATACATCCCCTTTAATAGTACATCCTAGAGTAGTGAAGATGTTCCAGGACCTTCGACATCAGTACTGGTGGCTAGAGATGAAGGAAGCAGTGGTATAGTTTGTATCACAACCCCTCAATTGTTAGAAATTAATGACTGTGCATTGTAGGCCTATGTCTTATTCAGACAGGAGACAGATACCTTTGGAGTTCGAGGAGGGATTCCAGGTCTTCTCATGGGTCTCACCCTAATGAGGATGGTGGGGATTCATTCGGGGTGGCAAGCTATCTTTGTGGTTCACCGGAACTTTCCATATACTCAGAATAGTAGGCGAGGTAGTGTACCATCTATCTCTTCCCCCATTGATCCACCGGTTGCATAATGTCTTCCATGAATCATAGTTGAGGAAGTACGTGTAAGATCCATCACATGTTATCGACTGGGGCAAGCTGGGAATCAAGGATGGGGTGACTTTTATGGAGTTTCTGGTGGAGATAGAGGATCGATAGGACTGAGTCCTTCATAGATGGTCGATCCCTCTAGTGTGAGTATGGTTGTAGCATAGGACCCTCTAAGAGATCACATGGGAGCAGAAGGCTAAGATTCGTGCTCATTACTCTAATTTACTTGATTTTCCTTTGTTTTGGATTTGGGGATGAAAGACCCTAATGTGGGGAGAATGTAAAGACCCATAAATTCTATATAATTATTTTTAAATTATTTGGGAATATTTACAGGTCACTAAATTAAACGGAACACGATTACGGGGCATGGAGTGCCCAGAATGATCAGTTGAATTTTTTTTATGGTTTAATTAGTGAGTGTGAGAAGTTTTCCTAAAAAGGTGGAATAAATCTTAAACGGGTGCCCGGATTAGATATCCAAGGGCACCAATTCATTAAGGATAGTAGGTTTACCCAAGGAGAAACATAAGATTAGTTGGCACAAGCCTCCCGTGAGAAAACCCAAAAATGGGACCATCATGAAAAAATAATTAAATAATATTATTTTATTTTTAAAATGATTATAACTCACGAATGGTGACTTAGATTAAAAATCTGAGACAACCAATGAACTCGTGAGGGTATGATTTCTATAGGTAGACCCTAACATTGGCCGGTGAAGGCTAATAGAAGATGTTAATTACTAGCCATAAATAAAATAATTAAGTTACAATTATTTAATTGTTAAAATTTATAACATCTTAAAGGTAGATCAGATTGATAATCTGAGAGTAAGGTTGAGTTCTTTGGGGTTTTTTCTCCTTAGGAAGTGCTTAACATCAACCAAAGTATGCCGAGGGTGAATGTTAATAATTTATTAACCATTTTTTTTGGTAAGTTTAGTAATTGTGTAGGTGGTGTTTTTTATATTTTGAAATTTTGATCGGATTAAAAATATGAGGGAATTGTAGAATAATCCATGCCGAGATTCGATTATGGGTGGCTTCACCTTGACCATAGGTGGTTCGGTGAAGAAGTTAATTTTGCAAACTTTTGAAAAAAAATTCATAAAATAACATGTTATTTAATTTTCTTTTTCATTTTCTTTTTCCCACAACGGACAAACAACATGGTAGGGCCAATGACGTGTCAAACCTATAAATGGATTGACTCCTCAAATCCATTGTACCAGCTTCATTGGAATTAGGAAGGTTTTAATAAAATGAACCCCCATTAATTGCATGGTCCTTACTCCCCCTACACCTCTCTTATATATATGGAGCCTGTGGAGGAGTATTGTAATGGCTTCACCAAGAAATAAAGTTCTGATAAAGTGTAGTGAAACCAACCACATAGAGAATGGGACTGGTTCCGACACGTGGTGACGAGCACCACCGAATCACGAACCGAGGAGTGATGATTGAGTGGAATTGTTAGAGTCTTGTTTCAGGAACAACGAACACTAAATATTTCAAAACACATGGGTGTTATCCACTGATCATGAGGTACAGTGTTTATTTTGATGTTTTCATTGATGAATTAAATCCTCTCCCACTTTCTATATTCATAACGCAAAGGGAGTGGGCCAAACGAACAAGGACCAAACCCTTAGCCACTTCGTTCTTGATGTGAACTTTGGAGAAACAATTTTAAAATTGAAGACAACAAGAAATAGTGGGTCACTATATGTCGGCGACAGCACTGGAGATCTATAGGTGTAGACGGACCCAAGAACGGACATCAAAGTATGTCTGGTGACCTGCAAAAGAAACCATCAGGGATCAATGTCAGTGGTGGCTAGAGGTTACCCGCGTCAATTGGTCGTAGGTGGTGGAAGGTGGTGCATGATGGCACGCCATGGAGGCCTGCCCGACCCAGATGAGCAGGACATGTGCGGAGCCCATAGGCACTACCAACGGAAGTGGAACCAGCTAGCAGGCTATGGCCGGAGGTCACGACGCGGCCCGTGCCACCCCACATCGGTAGAACTCAGTCTTCCAAATGACTGAATAGATAATGCAGTGGGGCATCGCCCCACCGGTTGAGAGAAACAACCCTGCAACCACAAGTCCAGTGAAGGAGGCGGTCCCCCTTCTAGAAGAACGAGATGAAACAGGCCAAACAAGTAGGCTTCACCCACTAGTGGGACAGACCCCACCCGCAAGATGGGTCGGACCCACGGTACATCAATCCAGCATGGTTGGGCCGATCCCCGCCCGGCTGGCCAGGCCAACTGCAGCCCGAGCCTGTGAACCAAACTGGGCCGAGCTCGAAGAGGCGATCCTAGTGAACCGGGCTGACCCTTAGTTGGATGAACCCGAGTGGGGTTATGTAGACCCCATGACCCATTGCGTCAGGCCACTCTGACCGAGTCGGATCGGGCCCAGACCCAATCAGTACCTGATTAAAGAAACACCATTGAAAAATGAACTCGGTGTCTATTCGACACTTCGTTAGTGGCATTGGGATCCCTATTTATTATTGGTCCCATTGGAATATCCCGGTAGGCTTGAACGAGCCCAGCTGGACCAAGGTGCGATCACCCCCATTTCACGAAAAGGTGTGTAACTAACAAACCTGACATCCGTTTGATAAATCGTCTGCGATGCTGGAACCCTTAGGATGAAGCAATAAATTTAGTACTAACCATTTGAGATTTACAGAAAGTTTTAGTGTAGCCGGGTTTGATCGAACATGAAATGAACCATGCCCTCAGAACTAAAACGATTAAAAGTCCCAGACTGGGCGTCTGATTGATGCGTCGTCTATCACGTTGGAACCCTTAAGACATGGCAGTATTTTTGGATACTTCTACGTGATCTTCGTAGAGGTTTTAGTAAGATTGATGGATTTATGAGAGGTAATTTTGAATATGGATTGCGAAGGAATCCAGTGGCTGGAAATAGTGTAGAGGTTAGAGACAGATCAGACAAAAGTTTGTACCGAGCGATCCTGTGTGGGTCAACACAGATCTTGTGTGGGTCAAATCCTATGTGGGTAAGATCCTGTGTGTTTCCAAACATTGAAGTCCTATGTAGGAAAGTGCATACTGATCCTATGTGGTTCAGATCTTTGGTTGGGACAACCCTTAGCGATTATATGTGGGTCAGGGCATACTGATCCAGTGTGGGTCAGATCTTGTGCGGGTCATTGCAGTGGTTTGTATGTATCGTTCCTGGGTGGGTCAGACTCTATATGGTTGGTAGTTGTGCCTATTCATATAAAAAGATGATCTAAATTCGTGACTAATCATTTGTACTTCTAAAAATCACTAATACCTGGTGTGAGCTAAGACCTTTACCTTTGTGGTGTTATCATCATTGTGTTACCTGTGTGGTACTTTTACCTTCATGGTGTTATCTCCATGGGGTTACAAGTGGGGTACTTTTACCTTCATGGTGTTAAATTCGTGGTGCTACCAGTGTGGTAATTTTACCTTCACGTTGTTTCCTTTACGGTGTTACCTTTGTGGTACTTTTAACATTGATGTGTTACATTTGTTGTATTCTTCTCTCATGTATGAGACAAGTATATTTTGATAACATAAGTATATGTATGGGAATATAACTAAGTTGAGTTGATAACAAATTTATGCTTTTTGTTTGAGGTATATCTTTGTGGTATTTCCTTTTTGGAACTCCAAGAGACCTTTGGGGGTCTTGGGGTCTCTACTGAGTATTGTTATACTCACCCCTGTATGGGCTTTTCCCGCACCTTGTTGTTTCTTGTGCAGATAATGAGGAGCTGGGTTGTGACTTGAGGGAGCTAGGACCAGGCAGTACAGGGAGGAGACATGCTGACATTTAGTGTTCTGGAGATGATCTATACCTACCCTTTAGGTAGGATCCTTAGTGGACGATCCAAGAGCAATTTTCTCTTTTTAGTGGTACTTGTACTTTTTAGTTGGGCTTGTATTCCGACCCCCTTTAATTTTCAGTACATCTTTGTTAATACAATAGTTTAATTTGTGGTTATTTATTGTTGTTTTCTTGGTTGTGTGTTTTATATATTTAAAGGCAATGACTTCCCATTATAAGTATACACCTTTTCGGTGCTAGTCGTCAACCTCTGGCCTATAGAAGGCAGGTTTGGGGAAGTCACGGTATGGGCCCTGGGGGACGTGTTGTGATAATGTTAAATTATATTTTTTAATATTTTATAATGTAATATTATATAAATTTTACATCTAATAAGGGAATTTATTTTATTTTTTTAATATTATATTATCATATATAAGTTAGTAAACTTCTGAAAATTTTCACTTAAAAATCTTCTTTCTCGTCACCTCTATGGATATTTTTTTTAATTAAATTAATCCACATTCATTAATTGAATCTGGAAAAATAGATTTGATATTTTGAATTTGAATAATTTATATAATATAATATGGTAATCACATTTTAATAAAAAATTGAAAAATGATAACAATTAATATTAATTATAGAGATAAGGTAAAAACAACTTTTCATATTGGTTAAAGATAGAAAATATAGGGTATAAATGACCCATCACATGTTAAACCCCCATTTTATGGACACATCTAGACCCATAGTATATTATTCCCCAAAAAATATGAATTTTTGGGGATGATTTTCCTTTAAATGAACCAATATAATAATATAGGGAATGAAAAAGACATAAATGAACCTTTATTCCTTTTAACTTCCATAAATAATTTGGGATTGGGAAAAAATATGTTTAGTTATTTTTAATATTTTTAAGATAACTTTTAAAAATTTGTCATAAAAATTTATCTATAATTTTGGAGATCATATAATTACATTATAACAATAATAAAAACCAACACATGGATTATATAGTTGGTAATTAAACAAAATAAATGAAACTAAAAAAATTTAAATGTGAAGAAAATATATTGAATTATTATGTTCCACTATTTTCATTGATGCACATATAATGATAAAATAATATAAAAGTCATATATATTTAATCCCATTTTTATCTATTTATTTTATAAATTCAAATTTAAAAAATTATGTTAAAATTGACATTACTGTTATTTCATAATAAATTATATTTTATTAAATTATTAAAAGTAACAAAAACAAAATATTATGTAAATTTATTTTAAATTCTAATAAATCTTAAATATGGTCCATTAAAGGACAAAGTCATTTTTTTTATAATCAACATATTTCCACCCTAAATTGTAAAATCATTGTTTGGGAAGTTAAATTAAAAACAATGTTTTTTATCACTACATTTACATTTATTAAAATTAATTTCCAACACGGTTGGGTTTAATTAATCTATAATTTTTATGTAAAATTTAAAATTAGGGGAATGAAATTGTACAATAATTATCACTTTAATTTATTATTTATTTTTTAGTTACATTGTTTTGAAAACTAGTTACCTTAATGAAGAACAAAAAAAATAAGGAAACACATGGGTCAAGGAGATAATTGTTTAAATAACGTATATAATTTTTTTAGAGGGTTCTCTCAACCACTATATCCTTACCAAACATTATAGTTTAATTTTTTGGGTACAAGAGGTAAGGGAGACCACCCCATAGTAAATCTGTTTGAGTATTTATAAGAATGCCACTCATCCTTAACTGTAGAAGGGCACTCTCACCAAAAATTTTTTCACACCTCTCAATCCATTTATCTCTTAAATATTATACCTAATGAATTTAAAAACATAAATACCACCATACTAGAAGCCTTAATTTTTGTCTAAATCTAACAAATGATTTCTTTTGGTGCAAACCAAAATGAGATACCTGAAGGAGAGTTAACCATTATCAATGAACATTTTTGTTTTATTTATTCCTCAAAACAATAAATTATTATTACACCATGATTATATAACAAACCAATTATACTAATTATATTGAAATATTGATATGTTTAGTTATTTCCTATTCCCACACACACATCCATCAAATGGGTTATTAAATAATCATTCATTTGCACTGCTGACAATCGCCTTGCAAATCATTGTCCCTCGATTTTCCATTAACATCTATCATGGTTGGTAATAATGAATGTCAAAAAAACTATATATTATATTTATTATATTTATAAAATAATCATACTAATTGGGTTATTATATCATAAACCACATTTTTTACAGTCCATACAATTGGAGACATGATTATGCCGCTAGTATACTAATCAATGTCCCACGTTTTTTACAGTCCATAAAGTTAAGTGTATTGAGTGTGGTTTTCAGTTCAGGGAGTTCAGTTTTCGTGCGGTAGCAGATGTTTCAATTCACCAGGACCCTAAATTCTAATTTTCGACTCGGTGCATGAAAAAAACTGATTACATGTGTCTTGGAAGCATTTTTCATTTTATCTCTTTGAGTTAGCTCACTAGGTATAAGTATTTGTCTGTGTCTCACTTATTCCTTATTTATATGCTGCTGTGTAGAATGAAAGTAAGGATTCCTAATAGATTACAAGATGATGGCCCACCAACAAAGAAGTCTCTGTTTCAGGGCCCTCTTACTGTTTTGGCACATTCAGGCGGTGTACCGCTAGCACCACCATCTGTTGGGTAGAAGTTAACACCAGCCACACTGGAAGATAGTGCATACCGATTGAACATGTTGCAGAAGTTCCAGTGACAGAGGCCTCTGATGTCTCATAGGCGAGATAGATTCCCAGGTAGTTGAGGACTGGCTAGAGGCTGTGGCTAGTGTTTTCTGCCTAGGTGGGACACCAGAAGATCAGATGGTGATCTTAAATACTAGGTTTATTAGTGAGTGATCATGAAGATGGTATACATAGTGATGATGATTCATTACATGTATCGTTTCCCAAGATAGTACCTTCGGGTAGTGTGCCATTTATATCACAGCTCGTTGGTCAGCAGTTACAACAGGTGGTACCAGTGGAGGAGACATGTCAGCTTAGTTCCTTACACATGTTTCAACATCATATACCCCTTAGGGTCCCAGGCGAGCAAGAATCACATGCGGATAAGGACTATCTAGAGTACGTGGCTATGTTTCCTTTTATCTAGAGAACCATTCGATTAGATGGCATTCCTGGCAGAGATCCTTCGATGTGGCTCAACAGGATGATGACAGGGTTCATATTACTCTGATCTTGCGAAGAGGTGAGTTTTGTGTGGAAAATCATCTGAACCTTGTTTAAAGAAGGGGGTATCATTCCATAAAAATCTAAGGGATGAGTGTTACCTAGAGATTTTATATCTTTGGTAGGACGACATGTCAGTAGCTGAGTATTCATGGTGGTGTACCGACCATCCCAAGTACTATATAAATATAGTATGATCTATGACTTCAAGATCGAACCTACGAGCGAGGTGTGTTTTTTGGAAATCCAAGAAAACATTATTACTCTATGAATTCCAACTTATGTTATGGTACTAGATAGAACCTTTCTGGTTGAATTTTATTTGGATGAGCGGATATAACCAGGGAATGTTATAAGTGGGAAAGTAGGAAACTGATCCCAGTCTCAGAGACTTGGGCATGAAAAATGTTTCAAGAAGAGTATGTGATAGGTACAAATGAAACTATTGGGTAGAAGATGTGGAAGTGAAGATTGGAGAGAAGCATAAGGTGGTATACATTTCGACCTTTCAAAACAACCTCCCTAATATGGACCCCACTAGGCTCAGGGCGATGGAGGACATGGGAAGGGAGTAGCTGCATATGGTCAAGGAGTATAACCTAATAGAACTATGTATTATTCGAGGTACGGTCTATGTCTATTACTAGATATTGTATTAATAGACATAGGTACCAATAATTCCTTCTAACAACAAATATTTTTCAATACATATAGTTTCTAGGTAATCCAATGACATGGCCCTTACTTCTGGAGATACCTTTGAAGAAGACTCAATAATCACACTTTTGCCGACGGTGGGATCTGACCCATGAGGAGATAGGTTTGGTTAGATCATCTTGTTGGCAATGTTGAGACTTTTTTATGATAGTTTGGGGATGGAATATACATCAATTTTTCATACTCAGATTTACTATTTTAGAAAAAAATGATGTAGTATATCTACAACATTGGAATGGTGTTTTCCTTGGTCATTAAAAAAGGAATCCTAGGTAGCACATGAAAAACTCATTAATAGGAGGGTAAAAATGATCACTTTTGAGCCGTCCATCCTTACCCTCATGATATTAGGAGTTTTGAGTTTTCAGTACCCAACAATAGCGGCAGTGTGTGGGGACAATATTTCAAATGATGTTTCAAGGATTACATCCCTTCGAGAGGGACTTCTGCATTGGATGGGTACTAATGTAGATTTGTACTTGACTTGTTAATTGTAGTGACACCCTTATCAGCTCTAAAGAATAAGGGGGAGCCTTTCCTATGGAGGGAGAAGTATCAGTAGAGCTTTCAAGAGTAGAGACCGAGCCTGACGAGTGCCCCCATCATGAGGCTACCAGAAGATGTCATTGGTTACGTAGTCTTCTGCGACACATCAGGGACCAGAATAGGTTTTTTCCTGCTGCAGTCATGGGATGTGATCTCCTAAGACTCAGGGCATTTGAGACAACATTATAAAAATTACGCTACCCATGACATGGAGTTAGCAGGAGTGGTATTTGTGCTGAAGATGTGGTGGCACTACTTGATGGGTGAATGGTTTACTATTTAATATGATCCCAGAATTCTCAGGTACATCTTCTCAAATATGGACATGAAACTGAGACAATGACTATATCACGATTTATTCTAGGACTATGACTTTGAGATAGTCTATAATTATAGGAAGGGGAACATGGTTGAAGATGAAATCAGCCAGAGGTCTAGTATACTACTGCTGAGTGAGGCGTCAGAGCAGCTGGTTGCATTGTAGATATCATGCATGGTTAATGATGGAGAAGCTTACCTCAAATAAATGACTTTCACTACCACGCTTCTTTAATGTGTTAGGGAGGCACAACTTGGGAACATTAACAGTGAGGATCAACGTGCTAAAATATCCTCAGTACATTCACTTGATAGATTTTCAAAAGGTGGGGACCATGTTGTTCTATTCAAATGATGCACCATAGTGCTAGTGAAGATTTAGGGGGAGGTTATGAGGGAGTTCCATACATACCCTTTTACATTACATCCTAGATTGGTGAATATGTTCTAGGACCTCGAACATCAGTACTGGTGGATAGAGATGAAAGAAGTGGTGGTATAGTTTGTATCGCGACCCCTCAACTGTTAGAAAGTAATGACTGTGAATAGTAGGCATATGTCTTATTCCGACAAGAGACAGAGACCCTTGGAGTTCGAGGAGGGATTCCAGGTCTTCTTACGGGTCTCACCCTGATGAGGATAGTGGAGATTTAGTCAGGGTGGCAAGATATATTTGTGGTTCACCATCCCTTTCCATATATGCAGAATAGTAGGCGAGGTAGTGTACCATCTATCTCTTCCCCCATTGATGCACCAGTTGCATAATGTCTTCCATGAATCAATGCTGAGGAAGTACGTTCAAGATCCATCACACGTTATTGACTAGGGAAAGCCGGGAATCAATGATGGGGTGACTTTTATGGAGTTTCTGGGGGAGATAGAGGATCGATAGGACTGTGTCGTTTATAGATGGTCGATCCCTCTGGTACGAGTATGGTGGTAGCACAGGACCCTCTAAGAGATCACATGGGAGAAGAAGGCCAAGATTCGTGCTCAGTACTCTAATTTATTTGATTTTCCTTTGTTTTGGATTTGGGGATAAAAGACCCTAATGTGGGGAGAATGTAAAGACCCACAAATTCCATATAATTATTTTTAAATTATTTGGGATTATATATAGGTCGCTAAATTAAACGGCACACGATTACGGGGCATGGAGTGCCCAGAATGATCATTTGAAATTTTTGTTATGGTTTAATTAGCGAGTGTGAGAAGTTTTCCCAAAAAGGTGGAATAAATATTCAACGGGTGCCCGGATCAGAAATCCAAGGAAACCGATGAATTAAGGATAGTTTTTTTACCCAAGGAGAAACACAAGTTTAGTTGGTACAATCCTCCAGTGGGAAAACCCAAAAATGGTACCATCATAAAAAAATATTTAAATAATATTATTTTATTTTTAAAATGATTATAACTCACGAACGGTGACTCAGATTAAAAATCTGAGACCACCGATGAACTCATGAGTTGATTTCTACAGGTAGACCCTAACATTGGCCAGTGCGGGCTAATAGAAGATGTTAGTTTCTGTCCATAAATAAAATAATTAAGTTACAATTATTTTATTGTTAAAATTTATAACATCTAATCAATAGCTCAGATTGATAATCTGAGAGTAAGGTTGAGTACATTGGGGTGTGTTCCCCTTAGGCGGAGCTTAACATCAACCAGAGTATGCCGAGGGTGAATGTTAATAATTCATTAACCATTTTTTATGGTAAGTTTAATAACTATGTAGGCGGTGTTTTTTATATTTTCAAATTTTTATCGAATTAAAAATATGAGGGAATCATAGAATATACCATGCCGAGATTAGATTGAGGGAGGCTTTACCTTGATCGCAGGTGGTTGGGTGAAAAAGTAAATTTTTCATACTTTTGAAATTTTTTTAATAAAATAACATGTTATTTTATTTTCTTTTTCTTTTTCTTTTTCCCACAAGGGACAAATAGCATGATTGGGCCAATGACGAGTCAAACCTATAAATGGCTTGACTCCTCAAATCCATTATACCAACTTCATTGGAATTAGAAAGGTTCCAATAAAATGAACCCCCATTAATTGCACGGTCCTTACTCCCCCATACACCTCTCTTATATATATGGAGCCTGTGGAGGAGTACTGTAATGGCTTCACCAAGAAATGATGTTCTGATAATGTGTCGTGACACCAACCGCATGGAGAATGGGACTAGTTTCGGCATGCGGTGACGAGCACCACCGAATCATGAACCGAGGAATGATGATTGAGTGGCATTGTTGGAGTCTTGTTTCGGGAACAATGAACACTTAATATTTCAAAACATGTGGGTGTTATCCAATTACCATGAGGTAGGGTGTTTATTTTGATGTTTTCTTTGATGAATTAAATCCTCTCCCACTTGCTATATTCATAACGCAAAGGGCCCAGGCCAAACAAACAAGGCCCAAACCCTCACCCACTTCTTTCTTGATGTGAAATTTGGGGAAACAATTTCCAAATATATGAAAACAGGAAATATTGGGTCACTATATGTCGGTGGAAGTGAGGAAGATCCATAGGTATAGACGGCCCCAAGAACAGAAATCAAAGAATGTTCGGTGACCTATAGAAGAAACCGTCAGGGCTCAATGTCAGTGGTGGACAGAGGTGACCCGCATCAATTGGCCGCAGGTTGTGGAAGGTGGCGCGTGATGGCACGCCATGGAGGCCTGCCCGAACCAGATGAGAGGGACATGCGCGGCGCCCATAGGCACTACCAAAGGAAGTGGCACCAGCTAGCAGGCTGCGACAGGATGTCACGACGCGGCCTATGCCACCCCGCATAGGTAGAACTCGGTCTTCCAAATGACCGACTAGATAATGCAGTGGGGAATTGCCCAACCGGTTGAGAGAAAAATCCCTACAACCATGAGTCCCGTGAAGGAGGTGGTCCCCCTTAAAGAAGAACTAGCTGACACGGGCCAAACAAGCAGGATTCACCCGCCAGTGGGACAGACCCCACCAGCAAGATGGGTCGGACCCACGGTACAACAAGCCAGCGTGGGTGGGCCGATCTCCACCCGACGGGCCAGGCCTACTTTAGCCCAAGCCTGCGAACTAAACCGGTCCGACCTCGAAGATACAATCCTAGTGAACTGGGCTGACCCTTATTGGGACAAACCCGAGCGGGGTTATGTAGACCCCAGGACCCATTGCGTCAGGCCACTCTGACCGAGTCAGATCGGGCACAGAACCAACTGGTACATGATTAAAGAAACACCATTGACAAATGAACCATGTTTCTATTCAACACTTCGTTAGTGGCATTGGGATACCTATTTTTTATGGGTCCCATTGAAATATCCCGGTAGGCTTGACCGAGCCCGGCTGGACCAAGGTGTGATCACCCCCATTTCACGAAAAGGTGTGTAACTAACAAACCTGACATCCATTGGATAAACTGTCTGCGATGATGGAACCCTTAGGAAGAGGCTATCAATTTAGTACTAACCAATTGAAATTTAGAGAAATATGGAGTGTAGCCGGAATTGGTCGAACCTCAATCAAACCACGCCCTCAGAACAAAAACGCTTAAAAGTCCCAGACCGGGTGTCTGATTGATGCGTCGTCTATCACGTTGGAACCCTTAAGACATGGAAGCCTTTTTGGATACTTCTTCGTGATCTTCATAGTGATTTTGGTAATATTGATGTATTTATGAGAGGTAATTCCAAATATGGATTGAGCGGGAATCTAGTGGCTGGAAATAGTGTAGAGGTTGGAGACAGATCAGACAAAAGTTTCTACCGAGCAATCCTGTGTGGGTCAACACCGATCTTGTGTGGGTCAAATCCTGTGTGGGTAAGATAATGTGTGTTTCAGAACATTTAAATCCTATGTAGGTAAGAGCATAATGATCCTATGTGGTTCAGATCTTGGGTGGGACAATGCTTAGTGATTATATGTTGGTCAGCGCAAACTGATCCAGTGTGGGTCAGATCTTGTGTGGGTCATTGCGGGGGTTTGGAACTATCGTTCCTGTGTGGGTCAGACTGTGTATGGTTGATAGGTGTGCCTCTTCATATAATAATATGATCTAACTTCATTACTAATCATTTGTAATTCTAAACTTCACTAATACCTGGTGTGAGCTAATCCCTTTACCTTCGTGGTGTTATCATCATTGCGTTACCTGTGTGGTACTTTTACCTTCATGGGATTATCTCCATGTGGTTACAAGTGGGGTACTTTTACCTTCATTGTGTTAACTTCGTGGTGCTACCAGTGTGGTAATTTTACCTTCATGTTGTTTTCTAGGTGGTGTTACCTTTGTGGTACTTTTAACATTGATGTGTTACATTTGTGGTATTCTTCCCTCATGTATGAGACAAGTATATTTTGATAACATAAGTATATGTATGGGAATATACCTAAGTAGAGTTGATAACAACATCATGCTTTTTGTTTGGGGTATATCTTTGTTGTATTTCCTTTTTGGAACTCCAAAATACCTTTGGGGGTCTTGGGGTCTCTACAGAGTATTTTTATACTCACCCCTGTATGGGTTTCGCCCGCACATTGTTGTGTCTTGTGTAGATGATGAGCAGCTGGGATGAGACTTGAGGGAGCCAGGACCAGAAAGTACAGGGAGGAGACATGCTGACATTGAGTGTTGTGGAGATGATTTGTTCCAACCATTTAGGTAGGATCCTTAGTGGACGATCCAAGAGCTATTTTCTTTTTTTAGTGGTACTTGTACTTTTTAGTTGGGCTTGTATTTTGAACCCTTTATTTTTAAGTACACCTTTATTAATACAACAGTTTACTTTGTGGTTATTTATTTTTTTGTTCTTGGTTGTGTGTTGTATAGATTTAAAAGCAATGCCTTCCCATCATAAGTATACACCTTTTCGGTGCTAGTCATCAACCTCTGGCCTATAGAAGGCGGGTTTGGGGAAGTCATGGTATGGGCCCTGGGGGACGTGTTATGATAATGTTAAATTATATTTTTAATATTTTATAATGTAATATTATTTAAATTTTACATATAATATGTGAATTTAGTTTATTTTTTTTAATATTACATTATCATATAGAAAGTTAGTAAAATTCTGAAAATTTTCACTTTAAAAATATTCTTTCTCGTCACCTCTATGGAAATTTTTTTTAATTAAATTAATCTACATTCATTAATTGAATCTGGAAAAAGAGATTTGATATTTTGAATTTGAATAATTTATATAATATAATATGGTAATCACATTTTAATAAAAAATTGAAAAATGATAACAATTAATATTAATTACAGAGACAAGGTAAAAACAACATTACATATTGGTTAAAGATAGAAAATATAGGGTATAAATGACCCATCACATGTTAAACACCCATTTTATGGACACATCTAGACCCATAGTATATTATTCCCAAAAAAATAGGAATTGTTTGGGATGATTTTCCTTTAAATGAACCAATATAATAATACAGGGAATGAAAAATACATAAATGTACCTTTATTCCTTTTAACTTCCATAAATAATTTGGGATTTGGAAAAACAAAATATGTTAAGTTATTTTTAATATTTTTAAGATAAATTTTTTAAATTTATCATGATAATTTATCTATAAATTTGGAGATCATATAATTACATTAAAACAATACTAAAAACCAACACATGGATTATATAGTTGATAATTAAACAAAACAAATGAAACTAAATTTTTTTAAATGTGATGAAAATATATTGAATTATTATGTTCCACTATTTTCATAGATACATATATAATGATAAAATAATATAAAATTCATATATTTTAATCCCATTTTTATCTAGTTATTTTATAAATTCAAATTTAATAAATTATGTTAAAATTTACATTATTGTAATTTTATAATAAATTATTTTTTATGTTATTATTAAAAGTTAACAAAACAAAATATTATGTAAATTTATTTTAAATTCTAATAAATCTAAAATATGGTCCATTAAAGGAAAAAATCATTTTTTTATAATCAACATATTTCCACCCTAAATTGTAAAATCATTGTTGGGGTAGTTAAATTAAAAACTATGTTTTTTATCACTACATTTACATTTATTAAAATTAATTTCCAACACGGTTTGGTTTTATTATTCTATAATTTTTATATAAAATTTAAAATTAGTCGCATGAAATTGTACAATAATTATCACATTAATTTATTATTTATTTTTTAATTACATTGTTTTGAAAATTAGTTACCTTAATGAAGAACCAAAAAAATATGTAAACATATGGGTTAAGGAGATAATTGTTTAAATAATGTATATAATTTTTTTAGAGGGGTATCTCATCCACTATATCCCTACCAAATATTATAATTTAATTTTTTGGGCACAAGAGGTAAGGGAGTCCATCCCATAGTAAATCTGTTTGAGTATTTATTAGAATTCCACTCATCCTTAACTATATAAGGCCACTCTCACCAAACACGTTTTCACACCTTTCAATCCATTTATCTCATAAATATTATACCTAATGAATTTAAAAAAATAAATACCACCATAATAGAAACATTATTTTTTTTATAAATCCAACCAATGATTTCTTTTGGTGCAAACCAAAATGAGATACCTGAAGGAGAGTTAACCGTTATCAATGAACATTTTTGTTTTATTTATTCATAAAACCCTTCAATTATTATTACACCATGATTATATAAAAACAATTATACTAATTATATTGAAATATTGGTATGTTATAGGTATTTCCTATTCCCATACACACATCTATAAAATGGGTTATTAAATAATCATTCATTCGCACTGCTGACAATCGCCTTGCAAATCAATGTCCCTCGATTTTCCATTAACAACTCTTGTGGTTGGTAATAATGAATGTCAAAAACAATTATATATTATATTTATTATATTTATAAAATAATCATAAAAATTAGGTTTCTATATCATAAACCACGTTTTTTACAGTTCATACAATCGGGGACACGATTATGCCGCTTGTATGTATGGTATACTACCACCTCACAAAGTGATGTGAAGCATTTTTCACTGACACGTTTCTTGGATTTTAATAATGGGAAAAATAATAAATATATATGATATAAATGTTATAATTGTGATATTAATGATAATATTATATTTCATGAAATATAATATATCAATTTTTTATTAATATTTTACTCAATAAAAAAGACATAATGTATTTTGTGGACGACTTCAAAACCACCTCCACAAAGAGATGTGATTACTTTTACATTAAAATAATAATATATATAAGTATATATCATTAAAATAATTTGTACTATAGATTTCATGATCAACTATAAATATAAACTATTACATAGCCTCTTTCCATAATGATCATTGAATGAATTGTATTGTTACTTGTTCGTACGTACGTCCAACTATCTCCATGATAATAACTTTTTTTCATTTTTCATATAAATATTCCATGATTGGTTTCAAAATTATAATTTATATATACATTTTAAAATTATTTCATGACTTTTTTAAAATAATATTTTTTGACTGTAGTTATCCTTCAAAGGTGAGTTTTTTCACAAAAGATGGACATGATAAAACATTAGACCTAAAATTAATTCATTATGTAATTTACTATTAGGGAAAATAAATAATAAGCATTATAAATCACACTCTAGTTGATGGTTTTCCACATCACACTTATATTTCTATGAGATATATTCCATATTCACTATTTATTTTTATTATCAAATGTATATACTACCCATTAATTTATTTTATGATTCTTATACAAAAATTTGTTGGCATTTACATATCCATTTCATTATCTCTCAATCCAGGGGTTTACAACTTTAATGTTACCATCAGGGAAAGACATTTTTCTCATAATATTTCAAGATTGATAAGTTTTTGAAGTTATAAACCTATAATGTATTAAAATGTTTATAAAATAACACATTAACAAATTATATCTAGAAATATTTTTAATTGTAATCTATATATCAGTTAATGTTTTTACTCCATGGATATTATGAATAAATTTTAGGAAATTGGTAATGGTATTTGTTACAATCTCATTATTTATTAGCATTTTGTATGATGATGTAACAAATGTTTAAATATGCTAATAATTATAAATTATATTAAAATATAGTTATTTATGATATTTTCATTTATTAGTACCGTTTTAACCCTATTTAGTACTTAAAATAATCAGTAATATATTTAGGAAAATTAGACATCATTTCTCTCTTTGGTCGAATATCAGTGTTCTTTCATAACAATGTTTTCCAAAAAAATGTTTTCAACATATTTTTAAATATGATTTAAAGATCATTTTAAATGGAAATGAATTTTTTTAAAAAAAATTAATTTTAAAGAAATATTCAATTTTATAACATATTTTATATGTTTCAAATTATTTTTTTGAAGAAATGGATTTCTAAAATGTATTTGGAAAAAGATAATTTCATAAATAATATTTTCAATGATATTTTAAAGGATATTTCGTCCACCAACATAATCAAACATTTTTGTTACTTAAAATGAAGTGTAGATATGTGTTATTGACAATACCTTATTTCATTATCTTGATGGATTATGATTTCATGAATAATATTATTATTGAAACAAATTATTTTTTATAGGAAATCATGTTATAAAAATATAAATGATTGTTTCAATGAGTTTTATTTTTTTTGGTTCATAGAAGTCTTTCAAAATGTGGTTTCCTAGATAGATCTATTTGATCCCATTACATATTTGATGATGAGGTGGACCATATAAAGTTGGGTGAGCCCATTACATCTTAGATGAATAGGTGGCCTAGATTGTTTCAGGTTATCCCCTTATAGATTATATAATGTAAGCACCAAAATAACTATCTGATAAATTATTTAATGATAATATTTGATGAATGCCATACTCTTCGTGGAATTTAAAGGGGTTATAATGGTTTTTATGAAACTGATTCTCCATATTTTTGAAAAATGGATTTCATTAATTGTTATTGGAATATGAGGTTTCATTTTATCAATATTTATATCACATTGATCATGATTATTAATTATTATGACTCTTTATCCTGTTAATTATTTATTCCATGTTTTTGTGTTTAATAATCATGATATTTAAGTGTATGAACATTATTATGTTATAATCATGAACATTTATTAGGATAGAATACCCCTATTATATTCTTATTTTTAGCAATGACATAAATTCGGTAATTCAGAAATTTTCCCTTACTGATAATTTATGTTCACCTTTATTGTGTTTCATTTCCCCAGGTTATAATTAATGTAGATGAATGAATTGTTTCTATAAGTTATTTCAAAAGGATAATGTTTATGGCTTAATGTGAAATACAAAAATTGTGTTAAATGAGAGAAATACTATTTAAAGTCGTGGGTTAGTTTATATAAAATATTTTCCAATTTCACTAAAACTATAAAATTGAATGAAATTCAATTATTTATGTGATCGAAGCTTAACTTTTTTTAAGGTTTGGATGTAATGAATTGTGAAACAATTATCTCCATCAATGCTTCAAATGTAATGTTCATGATTTAAAAATAGGATATAAGAATGAAGGCCCTGATCTATCATACCAATAACCAAAATAAATATACAACACCGGTAGTTTTAAGTAACTACTTATATCCAACCCAACTTATTACCCGAATTTTATTTTCAGCTGTATATTTCAAAAAAAAATCCTTGGATTGATATGTGTTAAATGGTGTTAATTGTTGGATTCATATATATATATATATATATATATATCTATATATATATGGATGACCTTATTTATATATATAATATCTTAACATGGATAAAATTAATAATATTTTGCTGTTGATATAGGAAATAATATAACATAACGAATGAAATATATTCCTTTTTAAATAAAAATTATAATTTTTTTTAAAATTTTATGTCAATGAATAATATAACACTAAAATGTTGAATTTTTTTTCAAATTAAATAAAACATGGTACGTGAGTGGTTTGTCAGTTTTCTATAATAACATGTTAATGGTAGTATTTTTTTCCAATATTTCATATAATTTTCATCCTCTACATGTAGTTTATGAAATTTTTGTGATATCTTTGAGACATTTCTCTATCATGTTACCAGGATGGATCACTAAAAGAGGCCATATTGGCCTTCCAAAACATAAGTGGTGAAAAACAAATAGTTTTAGAATAATAAGTATTTCGGATAGACTATAACCTCTTATAAACAAAATAATTATATATAATAGAATAAAAAATAAATATAAATCAACTCATGTAGGTAAAAATTTAATTGTCCAATACATCCATTATAATTAAACATTGAAATGTCATAATTAATTTCAAACTAGAATCAAACTAAAAGAATGAATCCTAAAATAGGACACTTATAAACAGGTATTGAATATCATTCACAGTCTAATGTCCATGATTGAATCCCTGCTAGAATATTATGTAGTTGAGTGTTTGGACAATTTCCCTTGTCTAATCATGTTCCTATGATATCTGCCCGAGCACAAAATGAAAATTTGAAAACTGTGTGAGTAATAATTATTAGTCCATGAAAAATATTTTCTAAAAATATCTTATGTAAATCATATTTCCTAAAAATATATGATATTTGATTTCATGTATTAAAAACTAAATATAAAAAAATTGATAAAAAAACCGACCCTTGAGCTATAGGTTAAAATTTTGTTTCATCTATAATGGAATTTACATTATTCAATATATCTCTCCCTTTACTCACCACTAATTCTAAGTGTATTAAAATTCCACGTAAAAAATCAGATATTTTGATCAATGCTAGCCCAAGGTGGTTTTCAATTCCTAGGGTTATATAATTTTTCCAAATGTCAATGGGACCAATCAAAATTATCATTCTTCGGGCGCTTACATGTTGAACTTTTATATTGGACCCTATGAGAATTCTAATGATATGTTCATTTACATAAACAATCATTATACACATTCAAGAGATAATCATCTTAAAAAACTAAATATTCTAGGTATCCATATATCATTTTAATTAATTTTAAATTCCATTTTTAAATCATAGAATGTTCGAGGTATATTCATGTTTCCTATTTATATAACCTTGGTGAAAAATGAAGTTCACATACAAATTGATTAAATGTAAATCCATTTACTTATTTTTAGGACAATATAAAAATTACAAGTATCTTTCTAATCTATAATTCAAAAATTTATCTCATCATTATAGTCAATTTAATAACACAATATAAGTCTCTAGGTTTATACATTTAGGTTCCATCCTAGGATCAATGAAAGGCACACCTCTTTCATATATGAATGTCTTGTGTATCAACCACAAAAATATCCCAGAGGATCCAGGGAAGGTCTATGAATAAGAATTCATGAAATTCAATTGGATTCTAATTAGAATAGGTCACACACATGTCATGGACGGATGATCACTCATTTAATAAATTATATATAAAAAAGACCCAGAAAGTATTTTTTTATACCAGCTATATAAAAAACAATGAAGATAATATACAATGATCAAGCATCCATATCAATGTGAAACCCCGTTATTATATAAAATGGATCTCTAGACTGAATAAAGGAACATGGAATCAAGATTATGTATTATAGTAGTTCGTGAATCCTTTTAGAACCCTTCTTAATTGTTAATTTTGACTTATGGTCAAATGATATGTATTAATGCCATAAACAATGTTTTTAGGTTCAAGAATTCACTTTCTCTTGTTAATCATAAAAAACATATCACCACCGGCTAGCCATTGGCTTCAACTATCATGTTGATGGTTCATAGATGATCCCCTTCATTACTAGGAACCCCATCATCTATCCAATGGGATTCCTATTAGAACCCCACTCTTCCCTGATTCCATGGGTTTTCCAATAGATTTCACCAGAAGGCCAAGGAAATTCCTTTTTCATTACCTGGATAACATATCATTCATTAAATAGTAGATATTTGTACATCATTCACACATATACAATACACTATAATATCTTTATAGAAATAAAATTCATATCCTTAATGAACCTCAAAAACACTAATTTAACCAGATACATGGATCAATTATAAAAAATAAGACAATTAAGAGAAAAATTAAAAGGGATTTATTTTCAAAATTGATAGTGTCCTATAGATTCCCTACTACAATAAATGGTGTCCCCAATTTGTGTTATGAAGAATCAGTTATATGTATCGGTGACAATGTTTGGCCATTGTTCTCACATATCTAACACCATTTCCCCAATCCCCTCCCAAAAACACACATTCCTCCACTATAATAATGTTATAGGAATAGTCATTCCTTAGATCATTTCCTCACTATGGTCTATGATATAGATTAGATTCCCCACAATGGATGTATAGGTATCCACCTTAATATCACCGATATCTATCATGTGAGAATGATCATGGTGATTTCTCCAGGGGTGTGACAAATGAAAAAAATATTTTCATGGAACTATATAACTATAGAAATTCCAATTTGTATTCTACAAGATATATTTTCTAAATTATTTCAAATGAACCAAAAATCCCATGCACTGGCTTCCATTGTATACGAATTTGGTGTTCCCCATCATAAAAAACAATTGACGAAAGACATGGTGACAATATGAAAATTTTAGAGGTCATCTGTAATAGTTAGCATAATATTTATGCCTACTCCGTCTAGTTACCAAACATCCCATAATCAACTAATCCAACTCAGATGTCCCATACACAAGAGTAGGACCAATGAGAATTTACTCTCCCCATACAACTAGAATAATATTTAATTACATGAAATCCCATAAAAATATTTGAATGGAGGAATTTTTATCAATTAAATGAATATATTTTTATAAGTGGACTCTACTAGTTCAAGATAATTCTACATAGAACCATCAAATTTTAGAACACAAGACCATAATAAGTATCATAGAATAAGAATCAAATATTAATCTAATTCTCCCATCTCTAGATGATATTATTTTCTTATAGTAACCATAGATCCTAGTGCATTTGGAATCCCATTATAGAATTTTGAAGAAATGTATTAATCAAAATAAAAATTATACTGCATGTAATACTATACTTATGAAATATATCGTGTATAAGGATATAACACAGATTGTAGACATTAAAGGTCTCCCTGATTTATGTGATGTTTTTTAACTTTTTAATTCATTATAATATCACCCACAATGAAAACATTAATTTTAGGTTTCCTTGGAAAAGTGGTTATAACTCCACGGTGATACCATTCAACATCTATTCAGAAATGGGAAATGACATTAGTATCCTAGCATGCCATTGATGCTCGACCATCACCTACTGATAAGAGAAGCATCATTCCAGAATGTTGGTTATCTCTTTCTTCCTTTCTCTCTACAAAAAATACACAGGGATATTAAAATGTATATTCATCATCCCTAGATGTACCATACATTTTTTGTTATTTTATTCCATCATTAGGTCTTCATTATTTCCCTTAAGAACCCATATATGACCATGAGTTAAAGATATTTGTTAGTGTCAAGAACTATCCCATTGGTGGCTCCCCACAATTTATGTTTTTATAAGGATAAAAAAATAGTTTTAATAGAACTATTTCTATTGATACAATTATATGGACCTAAATAACCGATTATATTTTAGAGTTACTAAACTCACATACTCCTAAAAATACACAAAAATATCCTTAAGGAAAAAAAACCAGATTCTTCTCATTACGAGATTCCGACACATCTGGGGTTTGTGTCTTCCTACTTAATTAATCAATTAGAGAATTTAAATTTTTTAGAGTGCACACTAACATGATATCAAAATATTGATGATACATGACCCACCTTTTATACCAATAGTTTATGTCCCATTGTAAAATGATTCACTTTATGATATTGTGATATGTGTTCACCATGAACCTCACCCAATAGATAATTCCATCACCGTCTTATTTCATATACAATTCAAGATACCTCAAGATCATGAGTGGGATAAATATAATCATGTGGTTTTACTTTTATAAATATATAAAGTACTAATCAATTCATTTTCATCACAACTACTCAGATCTTGAAAAATGGTGTGTCACAATACATGGTATACTCATTACGAGGATCAGTTGATGTATCAATATGTATTGATCTTTACCTAAAAATAAATTTTTGAAGATCATTCTCTCGTGAATTGGACAAGAGAAACCATACTCTTTAGAAATAGACTTGACATCAGTTCTACTATATCAGAGGATTCATAGATAAATCACTAATAATAGCTTTACCAAACAATAAATATCTAAGAATTGAAGACATTCCTAGTTTATTCACAAGATAAGAGTTATTCCACCATCTACTGGTCTACCAAAACTCCCAAAACTAATATAATGTCTCCTAATAAGAAAATTGTTTCAATCAATTAATTTCATTTACAAGGATTAGGATAGAACTGATTCTCTCTCAGCATACTCAATATGATGTAAAGGTTTTAGGAATTATCATCTAAAAAAATAACACAACAAGATGTTATCAAATAATGTACCACAAGAAAATGTAGATATTTATGGAGGATCTAATTAATATAGGATATAAATAGTACTATTTAATTAATCATACAAAATCATATCACTACGAACTCATATATTTCATAACTACCCCTAAAATTAATCAAAATATTTTTAGATGGTCTCACCATCAACTGATGGTGCCCTAACCTCAAATTCAGTCTTGGAGAAAATTTGGGAACATCTCTGTTAATCAAAGATCTCATTTATGAATTAAATTATATAAAAATTAATAAATATATTTTTCCCCTTTGATATTATATAAATAACATAAAGGATCCATTTTCATTCTTGGTGAATAACATAGGAGAACCCCATGGTGATGTACTAGTTTGTTTTAATACCTTAGCATCTAGACCCTCTAAATACATATTAAACACCTGATGTTATTAATGTTCAAAACTATAAGTAAGGATATAAACATGATATGTGTATGATATCAAATTTATAGTGTACATGATCTCCAAATTATGTAGTAAAATTTTGAAATCTTCAAGAAATACATCATAAAAGTGGTCCACTGATGGTGGAATGGAACTTTTGAAAAATTTACATAATTAAAACCAGGGATCTATACATGGATTGTTAGCCAATCTATCATGAACGTAAATAATCCTTCATAACTAGCAAGATGATACCACTAAACGCTATAGTCATAGATTCCCCATTCTTGAGATATGATGACCAATATCCTCTAATAACATTTCATCTGAGCCTAGTATGGAGGAAGTCAATACAAACATTGAATAAAATCAATCACAACCATTTCTAGGAAAAAAAGATCAAAGATAAACTGATTTATTCTAAACATAAGAGGATAATCCCCACAAAAATTAATGCCCACTAATCACACCACTAATGGTGTGTCCCTAGTCAAAAGTATGTCCTTGATTTCCACTACCAAATCAAATCCATTTAAAAATATGTAAGATATATTAGAATCTGATTATACTATATCAAATAAAATACAATAAATAGTAGAGGAAAAAATAATTTTACATCTAATAGTATAAGGTCTTGTATCCTGACTTGTTGTAATAGTGCTCACAATGTAAATCTAACTCACTTCTATATCTTGGGATCCATCCTGAATATCATATGATTCCCCATGTATATAGATAATACCATTGTTGGGTAATGGTACCATACCCTATACCTAGAAGGTACATCTAAGGGAACAACAACAACTTTTTTAAAGAGGGGTTGATAACTTCAACCGAGACTATGTGGACTATCATGATCCTCTATAACAACAAAATCTCTGAGTGCTTCAATAGAATATTTAATGGTGAAACATCCTACATGAAGCTCAACACTACCCTATAGTGAAATTAAACTTTTAATCCTTATGTACAACAATGAATCACTAAAACCAATACTACGGGCCATAGTAATAATATAATGGTCCATTACCCTAGTTAATTGTCACAATGCATCATTTTCAGAAATTTCCAAAGCATATCTTCATTCGATATAAAGAATAAATCCCTGATAATCCATGTATAATTTTCAGGGATCCACTCAGGTACTCTTTTAGGTTACCATTGGTGATCTGAGAATTATTCATCATATTAGATAATATTTTCCAGAGTAATACTATAAATAATGACAAGATTTAATATCAAATCCCATATATGAAGCAATTCACATTTCATATATAATCTACTTCCCAAGAAGGATAAAATAATACAGGTTTGTGATGCTTCTGACATATTCCATTGTTGACAAACTCTCTTATGTCATATGAATGAAGTATTTATCTTCTTAATCACATAAAATAATGGGATTTTTGTGCTCTAGGTACTCCTCCTTGAATCCTTTTCTTTGTTATCTCATTATAATTTCCATCTTATACTATGATATCCCAGTAGTTCTCTGTTATTACTCAAATAATATTAGAGAAATGATTCATCCTCTTTTCTATGGGGATATCTAGGTGACTGAAGATCATATGAAAATACATGATCTAGATATATACTCTTCGGGGTCTCCCTCCTCAATAAATGTTAGAGGTTGCCATTGTTATAACTCCCTCATAGGATAATTCATAAAAGGAATGTCATGATATGTACCCTTTTACATGTATAACATGATATATAGGGAAATATCATAGAGTTGATCACCAGTTAGATTTATCAGAGGGGATGGATATTTAGGATCCACTACTTTTTGTGTGTGTTCATTATAACTCACAAAGATGTACAACTGGTAGATGATTTGATTGAATTTCTGTACAAGGTTCAACATAGTTCTATTAATATTTTATATATAAATAATTCAAATGACAGGGAAAAGAAACAACATATGACCATGGATACTAAGACACATACAGACACAACCTGAAATGTTGATAAACATGGTTATATATATATATATATATATTAATTTATATCATATATTTTAATGATTTAAATAAAAAATTTATATATATAGATATATTATATGTGGGTAATATGTCCATAACATTGTCAATTAATTTTAAAAAATCCTATGAGCATACTATGATGCATGTATTTAAAAGTCATTACACTCCAACCCATAACTAGAGTGTCATAAATAAATTAATTCAAACAAAATGTTCATCAATATAAGTGAAATAATATTACAATTATAATTTTAAAAACTCAAATACCACAATCTTATCCATAGTAACAAGGTCTGATCAATTAACTTGGGTTAACTAATCCGTTGGAAAAGATAATTTCCATTCCCCATCACATTCAATTATTTTTATTCCTTTCCATTATAGTAATGTAACATAATAGACGTGGTAAAAAATACAATTTTTATCATCGCTGACAAAGTTCTCCATCAGGAAAAAATGGCCGGTCTCAGTAAGACCTCATGTGTACATCCCTATATGGTTAAGGCTACCAACTAACTGTAAGAGTCAAATTAGTATTGTGTGGTCGACAATAACCTCTATTACATAAAAATAATACCTACATATGAAAATATTAATAATAAATTAAATCAAATATATAAGATAGACATAAAAATTTCAAAATAATACAATATAATGAAACCACACATTGTTTTAATGAATTCCATACTAGAAACCACCTAAAATAATTACTTTAAAAGTAAGACTCCAAGAACATTCCATAATCCCATACTCAGTCCCATATCCAGGATCAAGTCCCATCAAGAAAATCAACCAATAAATAACAATTAGCTTTATCCTTATCCAGATTTGTCTCGATGAATATATATCAGGAACTAAATGATCGAACAAATATTATTTGAGTAAAACTCAATTTCTCAGCACATGTGGTGATTATTGAAATAGAGTGTGTGTAATTTTTCAAGTTATAGTACAATATATAATGATATTTTTTTCAAACAGAATGAATGAAATTTAATAAACCCACAAACCATTGTCCTATAGGATATCACCTATGTCCATCAGTACTTACATGAACATGATTCTAGACGTATCTATCCATACTCACCATTGATTCAATATTGATTACCATGTAGAGAGTAAATCAAAAATTATGTTCACAACAAACATGATTCTAATTACATTAAAAAGGGTGATTTATGGATTACGCATGTCAATAGAGAAAATTATAATCCACATTCTTGAGCCACAAACATGTTCAAATTTTACAATACAACCTTTGGGAATTTATACGCTATAGATCATTACATATGGAATGAAAATGTATATGTAAGAGTAAGTAATATAAAATACCAGACATGAAATGTTCACATTTATCATGCCAATTAAGGTTACGTGTCATTATTATATTATGAAAATATCTAATTTCATTATTCTGACCAATCCATACATCAATTGTAAAAATTCCAGTTCTCAAAATAATTATGTCAAAGTCAATCCGTGTAACAGTTTTTATACAAGTATAACACTAACCTATTTCAAGAAAATATATTATTTCACATATTTTCCATTCCCAAAATAATATTTCAATCCCATTATAATGATCTAGGTTATTTTATATTGGATTCCAACAAAGGTTGAATTAATAGAACACCTATCAGGTGGTTGAAATTATAGGGTCTCAGTCCCCAATAAACTAGACAAGTTATGTGATAAGTTTAAGTACGTGGATTCATGAAATTCAAGTTGATTTGGATTAGAATAGATCATTGAAATGTTTTTTTGGAGTGATAAAAAAGGATTAACATACTAGGAAAACAAAATTTTACCAGTGATAATTGGTTTATACCACAAATATCAAACTTAGAGAAGATAAAATCCATTAATTGAGTGTTTGGATCAATGTCACACAGCCTGTTTCTGAAATTTGGATCATCATATTAAATAAAGTATCAATGAATGAAGAAGAAATTGTGGATGAGTTGAGGAATCTTTTGAAGATAAATCAAGATCATTAATCATGAAAAAGTGTTAATGAAGGTAGATTAAATAAATAAATTTGATTTTTGGGGGAAATTTTATGAAATATCCCATCAATAATATGGTTAATCTCAAACTCACTAGGTATTTGTTGACTTCTACTTATAATATGGTGGCACCATTATTATTAACTACTACATGGAAACTCTAACAGATGGATAAGTGGATTCTAGCTTGAATTAAGAACTTCAATTATTCTACCAATTAGCTAATGGGTCTCACTGTCTCGCTAGTGGACTTCCTATAGCCTTAACTAGCTACTACCTCATCCAATGGCTAGATAATGGAACTACTAAAATTAAATATATATATGTCATCACATAATAAATAATGAAAACCTCTTATGAGCCTCCAAGAACCTCTAAAAATTCACATTAATAGAATATATGGGTTTATTAAAAATTTAAAATCTTTTAATAGAAATATTAAGAGTGTTATACAATGAAAAAAGATGATTTCTCACAACTGAAACATTAATTTAAACATTTTATTGAATAGATTTATCAATATAATTAATTAAAACTTCCATGGTACGATTAGAGGGTATATTATTAGCGTAATGTTTTAGTGCAAATTTTAATGATATTTCCATTCCAATTTTGACAACGAGTTTATTGTATAATATTTTAGAATAAAGAATTTGAATTTTTAATAGAAATTCAATGTGAAATTTTTCTATATGGATTTAAAATATTAAAATGTCGTATAATTTTATTTTATAAATGAAATTTCAATTATAAATATTCCTCTATTAATTTCTAGTGTAACCATTAATAATGATTCATAAAATTAATTGTGACTGCAATTTTAACCGTTTATTTTCAATTATACAAAATAAAAATAATAGAAATTCAAAGTTAAAATGTTTCATCAAATTTTTTGATCAATTATCTATTATATAATTGATTCAATGTTCATATAGTAAAATTTCAGTAGAAATATATATATTGCATTCACTACACAAATTTGTAGTGGATATTTTTACAAGGAATTTCTATTTGAAATATCAACTAAAAAATATGAATTTAAAATTTATTTTTCATTATGATTTTTTTTGTGAAATGTTTTTGTTATGGAATACTTGAAATCGCATGTTTTCATAGTGAATTTATTTCATAGAAATTTTTTTCGATTTTCATTCAAAATACAAATGAATAATTTATCTAAGATTTATTAAAACTTGATTTCAAAACCATCACTAAATGTTTCAATTTTATGTTTATAACACATATTTTAGAGAATCTTCACTAATATGCCACAATTTAAGAAAAACATATATAATTTGATGATTTTTTTTCATCAATGGTTATAGAATCATCATTAATCATTTACCAATATCTATGTATAATAAATTATTAATTAATATATAATAATTAATAATAATTAATAATTACCTATAGTGTTAAATTATTAATATTTTACCAATATTTTATTAATATGTTTTTTAATATTTAATTGGAATTTAGTTATAAATATTTTTCATAATATAATTGTTAAAAAATCATTTATAATGTACAATTATTTATAATTCATTAACTATTTATTTTCAATTATTAATATCAATAAATCATTAATATTAATTATAAATTTCAAAAAATTTAATTTCCATGTTTTATATTAATTATTATCAATGAATTTATAATTAATAAAAAATATATTTTAATTACTTTATTAAAAATTTAATTAATATGTAATTAAGTTTAATTTATTAAATAATATTCCATAATTTTTTTATTAATTAGCAATTCATTGTGAATTTGAAATTTTTTTCATTAATTATCCAAAAAATGTATTTTATTTTTAATATAGGTTGGATAATATTTATTGACACGTTATTAAATATAAATTCATTTGTTAGAGTGGTTAGTACAATTTCTGTTATGTAAAAAATGGATGATATTAGTTTACACTTGAGTGAAATATTGATTAATAATGTAGTATAACAAATAATAAAATATGTAGGAAAAATTACAGGTATTGACATATTAATATATTTAATCATATTTGGTGGAGTACATAATACATAGAGAGTTATGAGATATTATGTGAGCGTATTGTAAATATCGGTGTCCTTCAGAAATGTTGTTACGTGATGTGTAAGATAATATCAATATAAGATAATAATAAATGACCACTATTAAACAAAAAAACTTATATTTTTAGTGGTAAATAATTTGATAAATTAAAACATAGAATTTATATTAAAATTATTAATTTTATTTTTTAAAAGATAATAATGAAAATATTTACAATAAACACTTTGTGTCAATTTTAAAAAATACCAAAAATCATTCCTGAAATATAAACCAATGAGTATTTTTAATAATAATAAAAATTTTTAAATTAGTGGTGTTAAGATATTATTTTCAATACTGTTTTTCAAAAATAGGTTCTATATATTTTAAATTGTTAGTATAATATAATTTAAGAAATTTTCAATGTAAATTTCGAATTTTAATTTTAATTAAGAATATCTTGTGAAAATTTCCCGAAATAATCTTACAAAAAAATAAACTACATATTAATATTATTGAAAAAAAATGTTTAATAACAAGAATTAAGATATACCTATTGAAGATTTAGTTTTCACATAAAATTCAAAAAACAAAAACTAAAAATTTCAACTGTATCATTTCAAGGGAAATTCCTATAATGAACATGGAATTTAAAAACTGGAAGAAAATTTCTATTTTGATTTTCTCAAGTAAATTATTTTAAATAAATAGTGTTCATAGTAAAAAAGCATCCTTTTTATTTCTATATATTTTTAATTCTTAGAGAAAATTTTCTATGTAAATTGATATTTTATATTTGTTGTTTAAATTAATACAGTGAATTTGTACTAGAAATTTCCACATTTAATTTCTAATATGAACAAAACTCAATTAAAATTGTAAAAATTTATTTTAAATATTTTTATTATATTCTATTACACTATAATCCAGTATTTTTTATCAATGTAAATACCAATATAAATTTACAAATGAAATTATTTTCAATATTCCATTAAAAAATTGTCATATAAATTTAAGAATGAAATTTTTCCATGAACATTAATTGTGAATTTACATTAGTAAATCCATTGATGATATCCATTGTGTAAATTATATCATAAAATATTTATTCTATCATGTTGTTATTTCCCAAATATCATGTGTACAAATTTAATTTCATTTTCTACATTGAATTTTTAGTATATATAAAATAGGAAAAGAAATATTTGAATTTTATACTATAAAAAACCACTACAAAAATACATTTAATATTTGTACTAGTAATTTTGCACATTAAATTCAATGAATATAGAATTTTTTACATTATATATATTATTTTTTATTTTCTAATGAATATTTCCACAGGAATTTATAATGTTTTATATTAAATCAAATGTATTTATGAAATTTTGATAGAATAATTTGACTTTCAATTTCTTACTCAAGTATCCTAGTGTCTAATTGCACTATTTTTAACTGAACATTTTCCACTATAAATTTCGATTGAAAAATTATAGTTAGGATTTTTATGGGTGTAAATTCAAAGATGTAATTAATTTTTTTGTTTAATGGAGAATGCATCAATTTAATATAGGGATTTATATTATAAACAATAAAATTTATAATAAAGTTTATCTAATGAAAATTATTATATCCATTATAGTTCTTTAATTAGTGGAATATAGAAAAGTTATCCAAACAAAATATGACTGATATTTGAAAATAATATTGGAAAGACCCAATGGTTTTGATATTGTTTAATGTATTTCTTGGTAAAAAAATCATATGATGACTATAAAAAATATATTGTTTAGTATCTTAATTACTTCATAAGAAAATATTATTTCATTGAAACACGATTTCTGTTTGATGCTAATTGATATAATTTTTATCTCATTTTTATATATTTTCATTATTAGATGCAAATACAGTGATGGAATATATATTAAAATTAAATCAATATAATTCGCCATTAATGTTAAGGAATCATATAGTTATTGGATTTAAATAATGAAATATGTGTTACATAGAGATATTATTTAGATACTACGAAAAATTAATGGGAATTATTTTTCATAATGTTCCTTTTTGATGTGTTTATTGGCATATGGAACATTACATTTCCCTGTATCAAGTTCATGTGTGTCTATTTTTTATTGGGAATGCCATTAAAATTTTCCAAACAGAGAGCCATTATAGGATATTTAATAGATTATAAAAGAAATAATGTTAGGTAGATGTTATTTTTGATTGATGTAAATGACTTTTTATGATTCAGTTATATCAAAATGTTGATGAAACTATAAAAAATGGATAAGAAAACATTTATTTTCTATAAATTTAGTATAAATACATGAAATTCTTGAAATATAATATGAAATCTATTTTTATTGTATCAAGTGATGGATTTATACCCTATTGATATAACAAAGTGTAGTGGTATAATTATTTTAGCATGAACTCCTCAAAACTATGAAGTAGTTAGGAAATCTATTATGTGTCATGGTTCCAGATAATGTGTGGTTAATGTTATAATGTACAATATTTCTGATTATTTTATGAAATCTATTAAATTTATGACAAATTATCTACTACTGGAATTTTATGGTTTTATGATTATGGAATATTATTTTTACATAGTTAAATGTTTTATTTTTATTTTCACATGTTACAATATGTTTATAATGTGCGTTGACCCCCATAGTTGTCTGATTTAAAATTTTCCATTTATGATTTCAAAAGTATAAATACTATAATAAAATACTGAAATACATTTTATGAATGACTTGATGGTCCAATCTTTAAATTATTAGGGTCTTTTTTCTTTTTAAAGGAATCACTTTTTGCATTTTTTCCTTTTTAAAGTGAATATTATTTTATGTACTTATGAATTAATTACGTGTATTCCACTTATCCAAATCCAAATGGTCGGACATTTCAACTGTGGAACATGAATTATTGGTACTCAAATGCATACTAACCGAAATCTAGAAAAACAACCTAGTGGTAAGATGGTGTGATATAAGCTCACGCAGTGTGGGAATGGGTATGTGGTTATATCCCTAGGAAGTTCATGGCATGGAATGGTATGATCGATGATGGAATAAGAGAAGTATTGAAATGTGTCGACCCAATTATCGACTTGATGACATGATTCCATATGATCTTATATTAAGTGATGTTAGATAGAGGGTCCAATTACAATGGGATGGTATCTTGGAACTACACTATTCATCCATAAAAACATATAGAAATGAAATTAATCTGTATATTAAAGCACTCAACACTATCGGATCGATTCACATGATCATCATCAACCCCCTCCTATCTTCCAATCCATAGAAACCCCTTATTAGACATAGAGAGTAACGCCCAATTTCATCCACATGATCCCAATACTTGATGACCACCATGTCTACCTTCTCAAATGATCAAGATTGAGAAATATGAATAATCCTCAATCTCCTGAATCTATTCATTTTTCATCACTTAGCTTGAACCTTTTTAATATATCACCAACAGCCATCACAATATGTTTGATAGATCACACGGTCCAATGGAGATTACCCTAATCCATGAGGGTAACATGTCATTCTATATGAAGCATGCTAATTATTACAATCCCCATTACATGGAATGTCTATTTTATTAGATGTAGAAGATCCAGAAGACATGTGATGCCCATCATATGAATTTATGATGATAAAGAATTCCTTTCGTGATTGTCTCAATAGCCTTCAAATGAACAACCTATGATCGTACGAATCATTTGATCTGATCATGTGAATCCCTAATGGATGTCCAACATGCAATCATGATAATCCATATTGTAGTATTCTGATGATTTTCATGCGATAAATCCACATCCTTCAACATGTACTCACGACACCCTCACTATGTAAGGTGGCATCAAAATCATCTATCCCTCACCTATATAAACCCCAACTACCCACAACAAAAAAAATATGGGGAATGAAAGTGTATACAGAGAAAAGTGTAGAAGAAAAGAGTTGATAAAACCTCATCTACTACATTCAGAGCACACCGTTATGAAATCGTGGGAACCATGTTGTTAGAACATTCTTTGGAATGCCACCATGATAAGTCATAATTTGATTACTTTAAGATCACACCGTCACATAAATAAAAATAAAATCACATAAAACCTCTATTATGTCAACCATTCTCATGAACCCCCCCCCCTTCACCCACATCAATGAACATGGATTCTCTGATACATGGCTAAATAAATTAACAAAAAACATATCATAATACCCGCTTAAATTCATGAGCTCACAAGAATAATATAACAACATACAATTCATTAGTTATGTCCCTCTAACATGTGGTAAACTAATGATTGTTTTTGTTGGCATCATTGGTGGATGACACATTGCATCCATACAATCCTAAAGAGGAAATTACATGAACCCTAAGATTCATGATTACATAAACCCTTACACTTGGGGTACCTATATGTATCTTATAACATTTTTCAATTTACATGTACCACCCCCAAATACCATCGTCATGTTATGTTTACTATTCATAAGTCCCCCTTGAGGCCATGTGAATCAAATTAGTAATCATTCATCATGTAGTTCTATTATGTGGGTGCCCCTTGATATGTATGTAGCCTTCACATGCATATCGACCTGAAGACAAGACCTCCCCTCAACATGAAGACCCCTCGAGCATGATATCTTAGAATAAACATTGTTCATCAATCTAATGTGAAGCCTCGGTACACATTAGCAGAACCCATCACAAGACCCTATTTGAGTTTATGTGAGTTGAATAAGAAATGAAGCTTCCTTATACACCATCATATTGTAACCCCATAGGAATGTATATATACTCATTGCAAAACCGTTATTTTTTCGAACAAACCCTAAGAGGTGTGTCTATGAACAAATCCATTAGCCATTCACTCATATTACCCTAGAAAATATTTAATATGTGGCCTTTAGGAATGATCCCATTTGACTTGAAACTGTAACTATTGCAACTTTGTGTGGTACACTGTATATTCACAAGACCCCACTGCACAATAGTCTTTATATCATAGGATCAAAAAACCCCTCATTAGCCTCATTATTATATTATGCATTCGTGGACACATAAGAATTATCATGAGGCAATCCATTGACATGTCAGCAATGATTTTTTGAAAAATATTGACACGATAGGTTCATTATGTGACATCCATCAGACATGACTTTTTACAAAAAAGATGTTTGACATGTTCACATTGATCACGCAAGGAATATTGTACTTGTATAACATGATCATACAAGTAAATCTTGGATAAGTAAGGTGATATTGTGTTCAACCCTAGATATTTTCACATTGATAATGCAAAGCATTATGGACATGTCCTCATAAATCATAAAATTACATTAGGGACAAGATAGGAGATAATGTAAGCGACCCTATACATGACCTCATTGATTATGTGAAATTAACTTCACATTTATTCTTTGATTATGAAATACATCTTGGATATGTTTTCATTAATCATATAATTAAATCTAGTACAAGTCAAGTGATCATGCAATAGATGATGGTATGGTTTTATTTGATTATGAGAATAATATTGGACCTATTAAAAAGAAATCCTTGGATTTGTCTATCATGTCATTTGAATGTGTCATTAAGTAAAATAAAACGTAATAGGTATACACCCTTGAATGATTCATCATAGTCATAAAAACCACCCGTATATGTCTGGAAGACAATGAATTATGGTACAAAAGACAACATGTGGATTTCCAGAAGATAATAGATGCATATCTAGTAGAAAATGAACACTTGTTGGGAAGACTCCCAATGGAACAAAAACTTAATTTGGAAGACACAATCAGTCAAATATAATATTGACCTTTGGTTAGGATCCTTCGGCCACATACCAACATTATATGGCTATTTTCCTTAACTAGTTACTGTTACAAAATCATGATTCCCTATATGTGTTTTCTATCGGATGGGCACTACATGTCATACCATTTATATCCAACTGACCATTAATGGTTTCCATATCTCTTTATCTAACATGTGATAGATAATGAATATGAAAATCAGAATCCATAATGTTATAAAGCTCACAAATTCATAAAAATAAAGGACAAAAATAATTAATCTATGTTTAAATATCTTCCCAAACCCATCAGCACATTAGGGGGTCAACAAACTATGTGAAATTTTATTCTTATACATGTAGGATACATAGGACACCTTCTTAAGTTCGGATCTGCAATGGAAATCCACCCTGATGTATATACCTTGATATCACAAATATAATTTAATTGTGGGACTAAATTCTCCCATATTCCTACTCCCATTTCACATCCATTGGTAGATAAGGAGACATATTAAAAATCTGTATCATATTATGTGAATGCCCTGACCTTTACCTCAAGTACATATAATCCATCATTCCATTGAGGAGGAACTGAACCACTATAAATTTGATTCTTGTTTTAAGAATGATACATTGGATGACTTCCTAAGGCTTGATCTCTATTCCATTTCCCCCATGAGTAGAGTAGAAATACATATTAGATGGGAACTATATGGTGTAATCCATATTTGAATTTTCTCTCATACAATGGGTCTGATCATCCATTATCTCTTGTTTCTCACAGAGATCATGACTTACATGGGAACAGAGACTGGAAATGATTATATGAAAAACTTCACAAGGATTTCCCAAGTGTTGTACCTTCATTAGGTTGAAATTTTGATTACAGCTTATCTTCACATAAATGACCATATATCTATTGACGCAATCCAGCATATCATTATATGAATAATTACCATCCAAGGACTATATTGTCACATATTCCACAACACATACAAAAATGACATAGACTTTCATTCTTATATTAATAGGATACATAGGACGCATAATTAAGACATGATCCCAATATTTACATTTTTACCGCATGATGATAAAGTGAATGGATAAGTCTAGTTATATGACTTTAAACTAACCTGAATGAACTATAGGGTTTTTGATTCCTATTATATCATGATATATAGGATTCCACATAAAGGTTCAATCCAATCATCAAAATAAAAAATGACTCCTGTGAAAATAATAAATATTCGATCCCCTAAACATGGGTATAAACTAAAGCATTGTAAATAAATAATGGAATGATAGAGGACCAAGGACACAAAATTATTCCCATCAACACATGCTCTCAATCAACTTATTGATATAGAGGTAACAAATATCATATTTAGAACTCCATTTTATATCATGAACATATCTTAAATATATATTATAGTACTAGAATATGAAATAATTCCCCCTAATAGGGGGTGATAAACCTAACCCCCATCCTCAAAACAAATTTGATTTCTAAAGCATTGTTGGGGATGAAACACTAAAGTACCACATTCATTTAGAAATATGTTACACACTAATTTACGAATGTGGGAACCATTGGGGGATTCCATTAATAAAAACATGGTCAACCTAAAATAATTAATTATGCAACCACCCTAAATCACCAATAACCGTGTGTGAGCCTTAAACTATACAAGAATTGTTTGGACGAAAATTGGTGAACCCAATATGAAATTAATCAATTATTCCATCCATTTCATTGGATAAAATGTATATACTTCACATTTACCATCAAAAAAATTTGTGATGCATTTTTTGTAGAACAAAATTTTGAAAGAAACAGGTTTTTAAATGAACTCAATATATCATAATGAAAGGGCCACCATTTTATCCTTCAAATGTGAATGTAATTGATTGAAATGTACTCTAATATATTATTTTTCACCAATAATGTGTCTCTTCTCTTCTTTAGAGATTTAAAATATTCCTAAAAACTAAATGGAATCATTGAATATTCCAATAGACTTTGATATCACTAGAAAAGCTCATAAAGATGAAACAGAGCTTCAAGATATTGTTAACAACCAATTGCCACAACAATATTGCACATTGTACACAATGGAAGAAATGGAAATGTGACACTAGAAAATATAGTTAGAAAAAAAACCTCAAATTCTAGTTGGTGAAGATATTATTCTTGGAGTACTACATAAATGACTCTATATCCTCTTCAAAATAATTTTATGAAATCACTCACAAGATGAATCCATAGTGGCCATATCTTAGAGGATAAGCTTCCGAAAAGGAAGTGTCCTTTGTTTACACATTCAAAAATGTTGGGTTATTATCCCTTTAGTGAAACAATTCATTAAATCCTAATCTATGGGTGGTTGATGAAGAAAATAACTATGATAAATCAACCAAACAGGAGCTTCTTATGAGGGAGCTCATCCAGTCTAGTCATCTTTATAAAAAATGATAGTAATTCCTTAGAGAGATGAAGTGGAATTTGTGACACCAATGACTATAAAAAATTATCAAATCCTACTAAATATCCCACCAAGGGTATAAAAATAATCACACTCCAAAGTAGGATAATATTCCTATTATTTCCAATCGGTATGTGGTCTGCCAGTGTATCCTGCTACTTTCCTATATTCAACTTTATATCCTCAGAGGTCTAGAGCTTCTAAATCCATAATAGTTATGATTTTTTATTTTGGAATCTCTTAAGAAACACCATCTCATTGGTATGACGTAATTTTTATCATATTTTACCTTTTTATTGTCATTAATATGGGAAGAAACCCCCCCACCCCACTCATGGCACTACGGGCAGTAACCACCCAAACAATACAATTAGAACTGTCCCACTAAGAAAAATATATAGAATTGACTGATCAAATTAGATTCTATATTAGGGAGGATCACCATCCTTCTTACGTATTTTTCAATATGAAATCTAAGTAACATACAGATTTATCATCAAATATGGTGAGCACACTGATGAAAATTATGATCATAACCCCTAGTAGTCATCTAAGTCTCAAAAGGCTATCCAACCATCTGACTTAAATGTTTGAAAATAAGGTATTGATGTTATGTTTCATGAATATGTATAATGTATCATAAAATTATTTGGTATTTTAGTGTGACATGTTGATGATATATATAGTAATTTGAAATAGTTGATTTAGTCTGATGGGTCCACGTCGAGACTCATTTTATTGTCTTCTCTCTATACAACTTTCATAGGAAAGGGTGTTATCATGGCTCCAATCAGTCTATAAATAAGGATTATAATGAAATTTATAGAGATGAACAAAGTATTCAACATAAATGAGAGAATATGAAACTTTGAGAAGTAACTATAGAAATTGTTCTAGGTTTTCTTCACCAGAAATATGTACCATCATCTTTCTATAGAATCCTACCTTATAGTGAAGTTCCACTACCCACATGGATTAGGGGAGTTTCATATATATATATATATATATATATATAACCTCTTTAGGTTCAATCCAAACATTTTTTCATCTTACCCAAAACCATAGTTTTGAGGGTTATTTTTTCATTTCAAGGACCATTAGCCCGTAGAAAAAAAGAGAATTTCTATATTTCCCACCACCTCATCATTGATATTCTAGAAACCATCCGACCTCATCCATTCTTACAAATCCTAATAGAGAGCCTAGTTTCTATAATCAATTAGGATAGTATACATCTTCAATGTACTCCATTTGTTTATTACCTACACTCAAACCATTATATATCAAGGCTCTCTACCCAGGAATCCAAATTCATCCATGTGACCATTCCAATACTGATGCATGTAGCATATAGGAGAAGTAGCATGGTAACCCATATATTGATGAAAGAATGAAAAGTGTATATTCCTTCCAATCATAACATACCCATAGTTAGTTTGATTATTCCATTGAGAATGTATTGTTATAACTTTTAATAATTAGAAATTTGAGTGAGCCATTGATGACAGGACATGACTATTACTTCCCCTACCACCGACGTTTGGGGAATATTATTGGGAGATGATTTGTATTTATGGACTAGTTTCAAGAGAATATGGATATGAGGATGTTTTAACCACAAACACTTGAATCCCCACTAAAACCATGTGGTCACTCTGAATAGAACTCACATATTGGGTAAAAAGGGATGGTCCACATACCTCTCAGTAGTAGGTGATTTTTCTTCAATAGAAGACCGAGAATAGCTTATTACTTCAAAAAAATTAGTCCCTATGTTAATTGAAAATTCCACTGAGAATTTTTGGAGAGAACATCCAATAATGAAGAAACCATGAGTGGTAGGGTCGATAGGTCACAAATATTACATATCTAATTCCGAAGTCTCGTGAAAATAATAGAAAATGTATTTGGGTTTAATGATTGGATATAGACGTGGGTTAATAAAGTCTTGAGAGAGTTAAGGGTCTTGAAAACCATTCAGCATGCATAAAGTCCATCCACTATCTATTAAAAAAGCCTCCATGAAAAAACAAATTGGGTAAAAAAACATCCTAGTCAAATGGAATTAAACTTTATAAGACATCATAGTCACCTAATGTTAAAAAAACAATGCCTCTAAGTCGCATAATGGTAAAATGCCTGATAATCCCTAGAAAAATGACAATAAAATGCATGATACAACCTTATAAAATGACATAAAACATGATGATATGTCCATATCACATGATGTTAATCTACATGATACATACTAGTCGTATTAAGTAAAACTAAAAGATATATCCTACTCACTTGATGTTAAACAACATGATGCATTCATGACACATGATGATAAACATAATGATACATTTTAGTCACCTGATGTCAAACCACATGATTAATTCTAGACACATAATATTAAGATGAAATATTTTTCCTAGTACCATGATGTAAAACAACAAGATACATTCTGGTTATATGATATTAGAATGTAATTCAAGGACTACATCACATAATGATAAAATTTCACAAGATACATCCCAATCACAAAATGATAAACACTTATGAATCTCAATATCTATGAAACATCATAAGAATCATGTTATAATATATGTTCTCATAAGTACCACTTGTACTATAAAATATTGATCCTGACAATGTCAAAAAATCTATAATACCAATCATTCTCCATCGTAGGGCATTATTAAATAGGTCACCTCATCAAACACTCAGATCCGAGAATCTAGGACACCATGTCAAATGGGGAATCTAAAAGGTGGTGGGGGTATTCTCATATCCATACTAACTCAAATGATGTATTATATCATATTCCATTAGTAAGAATGGTGTTGGTATAGATCATTTCCCCTATGCATAAATTTGTTCTAAATATTATGATGACATAATGAGCATAGAAGTGGGTGTATAACCCCACTTCTATATAAGACATAAAACAACATATCATGGAATCTAGGAGTGTACTATAATAAATTCATGTACGTACATTTTTGACGTTCCAATACTATGTGACACTTATAGATGATCTACACCTGTATATTCTTCTGAAGATACTGGGGCATGAACATATTTCTACCCTAAAAGTGATGGTAGGAGAACACATTGATCAGAATGAAAAAATTGGTTTCTTTAGTGTAAGAGTAAATTTTTTCAACCATCCAACAAGATTATTAGCACATTATGATAAGGGAAATGGTACAAAAATGGTCTCATATCACCATAATGATCAGTACTCACGAGGTGAGAGTTGAAAATTCCATCGAACTTGTACAAATTTTTATAAAAAAGGATTGACGACATACTCTAATGGAATTGGACCAGGATAATACCCCATTCAGAATGAGGCACAGTAGGTTAGAGTGACACATGCCTCAGGAGAGGCTCAAATTCCTATTGAAAATCACCTTTGTTATAGTAAAAGGGTACAGTAATGGCCACATACCTTGTCCCTATTGTGTCTCACCTAGTGAGATTGGTACATGACGCAGGATGGTCACATAATCATGTCGAAAAACTCTACTAGCATAATAGAGAGGTACCAGACTAGGACCATATCACTGTTCGAACTAGGGATCTCCGTGTTAGTATAAGAAATTCCTCAGGATATTATTACTTTACTATCAATAAAGATATGAAAAATATTAAAATATCTATATGTAGGAGGATAAAGTCCATTCTCTCATTCTAGAGGACTGTTAGAAAATTCTACAAGGGAAACCATATTTAAATCTAGTTTATACACCCACTTTTTCCAAGGATTACTCAAATACACTAATAAAACCTACAATTAAGTGAATATTGTTATTTGTAACAAAGAATCTCACCAACACACACTGTAATATTCTCATTAGTTGAATCATATTCCCATAGAACTAAAAAGTTATCTACAAATTCTAATAGCCACCATGCCAAAGGATTATATCTTTACACATCCATAAAATTCATGTAGGCATATCTCAATAAGGATGAAGAATGAGGCTCATATACTAGATATTCTCAATGCCAGTTTTCTGAAGGCTATTTGAGACCCATTAACAACACCTAAAGGTTCCATCAACTCTTCAACCGAAGAATCAGGTGATCATTACAATGAGTATAATCCCCATAGTACTGTAGAGATGGATCATATGGACTCTACTCCAAACATACATTGTTGCCAACATCCCCACAATGATATCTATTTATCGGACAAGGAAATCCTCACACTTTCCTAAAATGTACAAATATATAGGTTTTAGAAAAATAATATTTTTGATAGAGAGGTGTTCATAATGCCACTATTAATGGAATATAGCGCTCTGATAACCATCTATGGCTCCTCAACTAGATCAACATGAACTATAGAGAGTAAAAATCTATGGTCTAATCAGTTCGAGGAATATAGACATATTGAAAGAGAGTCTAACCTGAATATACGGGTAGAGAAATCCTAAAAGGACCTCCCCAAAATGTTCAATCCTACTGTGACTTCCAATTACAAGATCAATAATGGGTTAGAATGGATGTTCATGCATTACAATCACAAATATTTATTGTAAAATTATTAAATATTGAAGTGTACAAACCTAAATTACAAGGTATTTTAGGGTAACATCTATATAATGAATATAATATTTTGTTATTTATACATGGTATTATCCTCTGTAGCTATTTTCCTAGATTTAGAGGAGCATAATGAATGCCTATGACATGTTTGTATTTGTATCATGAAAACTCTCGGACTAATTGGAAATGTTTTTTAGACAACTGTATCCAAGGATGAGGGAATTTATGAAGAATATTACTATACCAATTCCCCAGGGTGGTAATCCACCTTTGATAAGGTATCCTATAAAGAAATATTCTCAGTTAAAATATAGGTATCTGTTGTGGGAGAGCACTCTAGTAAGGGGATGACCCCTCATAATTCACATGGAGCATGACTAAGAGATATTATGTTCTACCGATCGACCTGATTGAGGCAGTTTCCTTAGTCCTAGATTATCATCTTCCACCTATCCCTAAAGTTAATATATGAGTGAAAAACATCACCTTAATCTCTATGTGATGAATCCAACTACTCAGAATGACATAGTCTCTTTCAATGGCCTCAATTAAATCGATGATGATAGTGATGCCCAATGATTATCCACCATGTCTAAAAATTACTCAATGGTCTAAGATATGTAAGAATAAAAGATTAACCTCTAGAACATCCCTCTTATATTAGAGGAAGGAATTTCCACCCCCATTAATGATGTTATAAAGGTTAATCTAGGAATAGATAAACACATGTGGCCTACATTGGTGAGTGCCGCCATATTTCTCAAGGTGTTGGAGATGTATATCACATTTATAAAGAAGAATCAACATTTTATCAATTTTAATTATATAAAAATTCTTCGGATAAACAGTAATGTGGTATCATATCACTAGGATAAATTAATGTTCATCGATGTTCTAAGAAAAAGCAAGTATAATTCCCCGTTCTATTTCTTTAATGACTCGGAAGAATGCTTTTAAACTAGAAAACATCATACATCTAGGATATGTATTGTTAAAATGAATGAAATTATTCCATAAAAATATGATGATAATCAATATGAGTATGTCCTTGAATAAATACATTAAACTTTATAATACCTAATTGTCTTTACCACATGATGATAAACTACATGAAGAGGTCCTTGACACATTACCATAAATATAGAAAACCATAACAACATTGATGGATGATGTGACAGCCCCAACCCCCAAGTACCTGGAGCCAGTGCCCATGAGACATGATGTACCATAATTATCTCATTCATTTGAAAATATCTCATCATGTTCCATGCTACAAAGGATCGTGAGGTCATGTACTGAGAAAACTACCTGCATTTTCAATCTTCATCAAGTTATATCTGATACCTGAAAATTTTTCATTTAAATGTTGGGTGAGAAAAAGTATTCCCAGTAAGGGGTTTGAAAAAAACTTGAAAATAATCTTTCTTTACTGAAAAAATAGCACTCTTAAAAATAAACGTAAAATTTTTTTAGTGGAAAACTAATTAATATGAAATAAAAGGAAACTTTTAACACAACATCTAATCATGCTCTGATTATAGAAGAATAAATAAAGAGTAGATCCCTTGAACAAAAACAAAAAACACACTAACATGCTTATTATGAATGTTTCTTATAACAAGGCATAGTCTGAGTGCACATAACATTACATTCTTATCCAAAATTTCTCACATGTAGTATCATAAAAACTACGGATAAATGGACAAAGTCTAACATTTCGAAAACATAAGTTGTCAATGATTTTAAATCATCTGTTCACACATTAGGCTCTGTACTAGGGATATCCTACTAGTCGAAAAATCCCATGGTCAGTCACATACTAAAACATTAAGAGGACGGTATAAGGCCAGACCGTGTCAAGGCTTCGTGCCAAGACTACACATATCTTTTTCTGGGAATTTCACCCGAACCATAACTTTTGTCCGGCCTCGTTCTATGACCATAATATGTCTCATGAGACCCGACGATGCATCGAGAGGCTATATCAGGCCTCACCTATCACATAATCAGTCTAATTAAATATTCTTATGTCTTAGGGGGCTATGTATAAATGGAATCCCATGCCACTTTGGATACCCATTTAAAAGTGTTGTTGTTTGGTGTTTCCCATACCACTCCAAATAATGGGTTCTTAGATTCATTTTTATTATTTAGTTTTTATCAATCAAATAAAAATATGAAATGACATTTACTAAAGAAATACATGCATTAAACATGACATTATAACATGCATTAAACATTCTATTGAATGATAGTAAACATACATGACATGTGAATAATGAAATTATACCCAAATGTTACATGAATTATTTCCACACTAATATGGGCTCCATGTTTTAAATATATGAACCTATGTTATTAATTCTAGGTACACGATTCCTTTAATTTCACCCATAAAAATTACAATTAATATCAAGTACATAGTATTTTTGATTGATTTATTGAAAACCCATTTTTAAGAATACTTCTAACAAATTTCAATTTAATTATTAAACTTCTAGTGTTTTTAACATAAAACAACTATACACATTTACTATTAATTCATATATGTGTCACAATAATTTGCACCAAAAGTAGGAAGGGATATTCTTCTTATAGGTAGAAAAATGTAGAGATCTTTTCATTAATTAAAGGTTTCAAAATCCATGTACATAGTATATGTGTATATTAGTAAATGTAAAATGTATATGTATTTAGGTAAATATCTAAAGAGAAAAGGAAAACCAATTTTTCCTAAAATCAAAGGAGAACTTCTTACAAGTGCATGGGCTCTATAAATTAGTCAGCATTTTCACAAGATCAAGGCTGAAAACCTTTCGACATGAGAACAAAAAATATATATACGTATATAATTTGTATATACAGAATAAAACACCCTTTTGCATGCAATTTAAGGAAATATTCTTTGATTGTACATGATCTCCCCTTAACAAGAGGGTTTTTTACAAGGGTTAAGGCTTTCAAATAAAATTTCACCACCCTGTACACACACACAGATATATGTATATATATTTACATAGTTTGTATATAAATTGTATAAAAACCATTTATTCATAAAATTTATGAAGGAAAACCCTTATACCTTCACATAAAAACTTAAAACAATAATCTTTTAGGAAGGATAGGAGTTATAAAACAGAATTAATAAGTATATACATGACATATACATATAGGCCATGTGAATATATATATTTATATATATATATATGGAAACTGTTTGCATGAAGAGATGAAAACAAAATACTTTCACCAATGCATGCTAACCTCAAAATAGAAGGCAACAGAGCAGGTTAGGGTTTTTAAAATAGTTGGAAGTGTACATACTCATATATATATATATATATCAAAAACTGTATATATATATATATATATATATACATGTTTTCATGTAAAAGGAAAATGCAAACACCCTTACCTGTGGAATTAGTAGAGGCTGGAGAAGAAGGGAAGGGGTTGTGGTGCTCTCGCGAGGCTTCGAGAGGGAGAAACAGAGTGCAAACATAGGGTTCGCCAAGAGGGGTGGAGGAGAGACTTAAGGAGAGGAAAGAACCCGACATATTCATGTGCTCATGGTCCTACCACACGACCTTGGGGTTCGAAAATGTAGGTGAGGGCAGGTGGGAGAGGGTAGGATGGCTGTGGAAGAGATGAGATATGAGAGGGATGGGAGTTGACCACTGGTGCAGCGCAGCAGAGAAGGAGAACAGGGTGGAAGAAGAAGAAAGGAACCGACAGCTAGGATGATTCGAAAAAATATCATATGGTCGAGATTAAAAGTGGGGTTTTAAAAATTAAAGGACAGCCGAGATCGATCCGTTGGTAGATCGGAGGATGCATAAAGACGTGACATTTTAAAAAGGGATCAGCGGCTGAGATAGCACAATATCGTGATCGATGGCGATGAATTAACCATGCTAGATTAGACGGCTCAGATCGCGATCAACGGCCCAGATCACACAATATGCAATCCAACCGCCATAATCTCGTTTCACCCAAGAAATCGCTTCCCACATCAAAACGGGGAGCCACGCGAGAATCCTTTATAAGCCTCGGACTCCTACAAATGCTAGTAATAACACAACACACACATGGGTCTTACACACGGGCCCCCGACTCCCCTACAGGCCTCAGCCTACCCCTACTCATAAGGCCTTGTGCCTATGTTTCGTGCACACATGTGCTCCCACGGTCCAATGCTTGCTTCTGTGCACTCCACCAGTGACCTATGCGTAATATTGAGCTAGACCATGCTTGGGCTAAGAGCTAGTTTTAGCCACCTTGAGTGAGCTGCCTCCCATGGCCCGAACAACAAAGGGATGGACCGAGCGGGCCAAATTTTATTATATAAACTATCCTAAAATCATGAATTCTTAAGTGTAGTAATACTATATAGAAATTTTTCTTCTAAAACATGGCTTTTATTAATCATTAGTTTGTAAATCTACACAGAAATTATACTTTTGTTTTCTAGAAAACAATTGTGTATAAAGATTATATTTTTAACATGAGACATATTAATTGAGATTTACTAACCGATATGATAACTCTTATATAGAAAACATGGTCTAATCAAAAACATAATTTTATTATAAGATATAAAATATAATGTGTAACACTATTTAAGAAATGAAACTCTTTACATTAGAAAAACTAAAATATTTTCAAAACTGTTTTCTAATTACTTATTATTTTTCTCAAAACATAAATGCAACTCAAGGCATCATATCATAGTTGGGGTTTTATCTTATAATTTTTTAATCATATCGTGAAGTTGTACTTAATTGTTATTTAGTAAAAACATCATAAGACTAATATCTATAATTGTAGTCTTTGGGTTCCCAATGGTTACTCAAGGTAACAGTTAGATTGGTTCCATATAAAACCTTGTCTCGGGGTGTCTTAAGCATAAGGTGATTGAAGAAGAAGATGATGGGCCTTGCCATACAATTGATGCTAAGCGTAGCCGGAGTGGAATTGTTCATTAACATGTTTATTATGATGGATACTAAGGACACTTATTATCTTCTCAGGTTTCTTGTTGTTTTGGGAGGTCTCCTTGTGATCTTAATAGGGTTTTAATTGGTATCAATGATAAGATTAATTTCCATTGTTACTATCAGTTTGCTTTAAACACTACGGTGTTCCTATTTGAATAAAACATCATGCGTCCATTTTGTGTGTCTTATTCCATAGTATTGGGAACATATTATTACTTTTCCATAAATGACAAGATTTGTTTGGGTAACAAAAAAATCAGAAAATCATCATTATATGAACCACAACTTTTTGGGGCGTTACATTATCCCCCCTAAGATGAATTGTTTCTTCACAATTCTATTCACAAAGTGGAAAAGAAATTCCCAGACAATTATCTTCACCAAAACTGGAGATTCGGCTCGGTCAAAAAATACCCAGGTTGGTATTCAGTTCCTCTGCTTCTCTGGACTAGATACACCTTGAGTAGTATGTTTTGAACTCCGAATCATGCATTCTACACTCAGGATTCCAAAGGGAGGATCGCGCGGTAAATTTTTTGGAGATGTCCGAATGGACATATTCTCTAATGCCCCGCCGGACTACATCCCGTTCGAGATAATCGATTGTAATGATGCGGTTAAATAAACTGAGGTTTAGGATCTGGAACATAAAGGCGGCTCTGAGGTTCCCATCTTGGGCAGCCACTAGGAAACAATCTCTGGCAGAAAAATTTTGTGACATAGTGAAACACTAAAAAGAACCCTTGAAGTATCTCCCGCTTCACATGTAATAGGAGAGTTGGGTAGTGGTGACGAAGTGGGAGACATAGTCATTCCCCTAATGATATATTACACAAACTCCACACAGAGAAGCAAAACTCCCTTTCTTCTCAAACCAAACACAGGTTGAGAATTCAAGGTTAAAATCATGGAGACACTCGTGATGTCTCTTGAGTGTAGCATGAGGGGTATGATGTTGGGAGACATCAAAATACCCTTTCTTCCTGCAAGATAGTCGAGTGGACTCATATTTTAACATTATGAAGTCCAACAACGGGCCCTAGAATCTGCAGTTCGATATATGACATAGATAATCTGCTCAGAGGTCACCGACAGCAGCAGCTTCTTGAAAAGTGTCGAGGGTCATAAAGACAAAGTCCTTTCCTACTATGAACACTCAGAAACGTCCCTCATGGTACCTTCACCGATGTACATAGGAGGGTAATTGGGTTATCATTACAAAAAGGTAATCCCATTCTTAACCCCGGTGTAGCCGAAGGACCCGATGTGAGTTTGACACATCATACATACATTTTCATGTCAAGCAGATATAGGCATAGTTAAGAAAATTCTCTTAGCTAGCTAAAGAAACAATGGTCTCTAGGGCCTCAACAAAGAGTGATAGTAGATTGGTAGGCACATTTTCATCTGCCATCTGAAAATTAATAAGACATCATTCTTAGTATTTCTTGAGTAAATTTTGTTTTTTTATTGTTTCAGTTCCTGTTTTCAAGAGTTATCCAAACTGAATCCTCTGATATCAACTGTGACAGCCCCAACCCCCAAGTACCCAGCGCTGGTTCCCTTGATACATGATGTACCATAATTATCACATTCATCTGAAAATATCTCATCATGTTTCATGCTACACAGGATCGTGAGGTTCAGGTTCTGGGAAACCTGCTGCATTTTCAATCTTCATTATGTAATATCTGATACCTGAAATTTTTTCATTTAAAATGTAAGGTGAGAAACAGTATGCCCAGTAAGTGGTTAGAAAACAACTTGAAAATAGTATTTCTTTAATGAAAAAAATTACACTTAAAAATAAACAGAAACATTTTTTTAAATGAAAAAAATTAACTTGAAATAAAAGGAAGCTTTTAACACAACATCTAATCATGATCAGAGTATGCATGAATAAAAAAGGATTGAAGCCCTTAAGCAATACATAACCAATACTAATATTATGGTTATTAATGTTTCTTATAACAAGGCAGAAAATGCTACATCAATAAAGCATTATCTAAGTGCACATAATATGAAATTCTTATCCAAAATTTATCACATGTAGTATCATAAAATCTACTGATAAATGGACCAAGTCTATCATTTCTGAAACAAAACTTGTCAATGCGTTTAAATAATCTGTGCACACATTAGTCTCTTTTCCAGGGATATCCTACTAGTGAAAAAATCCCATGGTTGGTCACATACTAAATCATTAAGAGGAGGGTATAATGCCAGACTCTGTCAAGAATTTGTGCCAAGACTACACATCTCTTTGTCCGAGAATTTCACCCAAACCATAACTTTTGTCAGGCCTCGTGACATAACCATAATATATGTCATGAGACCCGCCGATGGATCGAGAGGCTATATCAGACCTCACCTATCACATAATCAGTCCCACAAAATCCTCTTATGTCTTAGGGGCTATGTATCCAAGGGATCCCATACCACTTTGGATACCCGTTTTAAAGTGATGTTATTTGGTGTGTCCCATACCACTAAAAATAACGGGTTCTTAGATTCATTATTATTATTTTGTTTTTATCAATCAAATAAAATTATGAAATGACATTTACTAAAGAAATACATGCATTAAACATGAAATTATAACATGCATTAAACATTCTATTAAACGATAGTAAACTTTCACGGCATGTGCATAATGAAATTCTACCCAAATGTTACATGCATTATTTCAATGCTGATATGGGCTCCATGTTTTAAATATATGAACCTATGTTATTAATTCTAGGTACATGATTCCATTAATTTAACCCATAAAATTACAATTACTATCAAGTACATAGTACATTTAATTGATTAAATTAAGACCCCTTTTTAAGTATACTTCTAACACATTTCAATTTAATTCTTAAACTTCTAGGGTTTTTAACATAAAACACCTATACACATTTACTATAAATTTATCTATTTGTCACAATAATTTGCACCAAAAGTAGGAAGGGATAATCTTCTTACACGTATAAAAATGTAGAGATCTTTAAAATTAGAGATCTTTTCATTAATTAATTGTTTTTAAATCCATGTACATAGTATATTTGTATATTAGTAAAATTAAAAAATATATGTATATACATAAATATCTAAAGAGGAAAGGAAAACCAATTTTTTCCAAAATCAAAGAAGAACTTCTTACTAGTGCATGGCATCTAAAAATCAGGCAGTATTTTTACAAGATCAACGCTGAAAACCTTTTGATATGAGAACATAAAATATATATACATATATACTTTTTATATACAGCATTAAACACCCATTTTTCATGCTATTTACGGAAATATTCTTTTCATGTACATGAGCACCCCTAAACAAGAGGGTTTTTTTACAGGGGTTAAGGCTTTCAAATAAAATTTCACAACCCTATAAACACACACACACACACAAACACACACACACATATATATATATATATATATATTTACACAATTTTTGTATACATTGTATAAAAACCATTTTTTCATAAAATTTAATAAGGTAAACCCTTATACCTTCACATAAACACTTAAAACAGGAATCTTTTAGGGATAATTTGAGTTCTAAAACCGAATTAATAAGTATATACAAGACAAATACATATAGTTTGTGTGTATATATACATATATATATATATTTGGAAACTGTTTCCATGAAGAGATGAAAACAAAATACTTTTACCAATGCATGCTAACCTAAAAAAAGGTAACAGAGTGGTTAGGGTTTTTAAAACAGTTGGAAGTGTACATATTCATATATATATATATATATATCAAACTTATATATATATATGAAAACCCATTTTCATGTAAAAGGAAAATGGAAACACACTTACCTGTGCTATTTGGAGAGGCTGGAGAGGAAGGGAAGGAGTTGCGGTGCTCTTGCATGGATTTGGGAGGGTGAAACAGGGTGTAACCATAGGGTTCACCAAGAGGGGTGGAGGAGAGACTTAATGTGAGGAAAAAACGTGACTTTTGCATGTGCTCATGGTCCTACCATGTGACCTGGGGGTGCAAAAATGTAGGTGAGGACTGATGGGAGAGGGTTGGCCGGCTTTGGAAGAGATGGGAGATGAGAGGGATGGGAGTTAACCACTATTGTAGTGAGGAGGAGAAGGAGAATAGGGAGGAAGAAGAAGTAAGGAACCGTTGTCCAGTATCGCTCAAAAAAAGATCACATGATCAAGATTAAATGTGGTGTTTTACAAATTAAAGGATGGTCGAGATCGATCTGTCAGCAGATCCTATAACCCATAAAGACACGAAATTTTAAAAAGGACCAGCATATGAGATCATGCGACATCACAATCAATGGTCACGAATTAACCACGCTAGATTGGATGGCTCAGATTGCGATCAACGACCCAGATCGCGCGATACGCAATCCAATGACCATAATATCGTTTCACCTGGGAAATTGCTTCCCAAATTGAAACGAGGAGATGCACAATAATCATTTATAATCCTCGGCCTCCCACAATTCTATTAATAACACAACACACACAGGGGCCTTAAACACGGGCCCCTGCCTCCCCCGCAGGCCTCGGCCTACCCCTGCTCATGCAGCCTTGTGCCTGCGATGCACGCACACATGCGCTCTCGTGGTCTCATGCTTGCTTCTATGCGCTCCACGAGTGACCTATGCCCGATCTTGGGTTTTCCCAGGCTTGGGCTGAGGTCTAGGCTTAGCCACCATGAGTGATCTTCCTCCCTTGGCCCGACCAATAAAGGGCTGACCCTAGCAGGCACAAATTGTTTTTATAGAAACTAACCTAAAATCATGAAGTCTTAAGGTTAGTAACACTATATAGAAATTGTTATTCTAAAACATGTATTTTATTAAGAATTAGTATGTAAATGTGCACGCAAATTATACTTTTTTTTCTAGAAAACAATTTTGTATAAACATTAAATTTTTAACATGAGAATTATAAATTGAGATTTACTAACCTATATGCTAAATCTTATATAGAATACATAGCCTAATCAAAAACATAATTCTATTAGAAGATATACAACATAATTTTTAACACTGTTTATGAAATGAAACTCTTTACAATAAAAAATGATATATTTACAAAACTGTTTTCGAATTACTTATTATTTTTATCAAAACTTAAATATAACTCAAAGCATCATATCATAGATGGGGTTTTATCTTATAATTTTGAAAATCATGTCATAAAGTTGCACATAATTGTTCTTTAGTTAAAACATAATAAGGCTAACAGCTATAATTATAGTTGTTGGGTTCTCAACTGTTACTCGAGGTAAAAGTCGGATTGGTGCCATATAAAACCTTATCTCAGGGTGTATTAAGCTTACGGTGATTGATGAAGAAGAAGATGGTGCTCATCATACTGTTGATTCTCATCGTAGCTGTAGTGTCTTTGGCTGTTATCATGTGTATTATGATGTATACTAATGATTCTTATTATGTTCTCGGGTTTTTTGTTGTTTTGGGAGGTCTCCCTATGATCTTAATAGGGTTTTAATAGTTATCTATGGTTAGCTTAATTTCCCTTGTTAATATTAGTTTGTTGTAAACACTACGGTGTTCCTATTTGAATAAAACTCCTTGCATCCATTTTGTGTGTTTTATTCCATTTTATCGAGATCATATTATTTCTTTTCCATAAAATACAAGTTTTGTTTTGGTAACAAAAAAATATGAAAATAATCATTATATGAAACAAAAGTTTTTGAGGCATTATAGATGACTGTAAACATCAGTATCATCATTAATTCATGATGCTATACTGTATTGTTTGCATCAGCCTTATTCACTATTAGGGTTTTGCCTTTTCCTGGTCTCAAGATGAATAAACATCTGGTGTGGTCCATAAATCACGGACAAAAAATACATGCAATGTGTTTATGGATTGTTTTTTATGTTAGAGAGATTCATTAATTTCTTATTCACATCATTTGTAAACTCTTTAACACTACCCAAACACCATTAATTCACATAATTCCCTTATCGGTCCAAAAAGAAATATTTTACACTACACAACATTTTTACCCCAAAAAGCTTGATGTTAAACTCCTCAGAGAACATCGCCCCGGGGATGATCCTCTATACATAATCTTGATATGTATGAAGGTATGGTGATATTTATACATCCCTATATAGGAGTTAGATCCACATAGAGTACCCGTTTCTCAGGAACAATGTGTGGATTGATTCCTTTCATTAGATTATATGTTGTGACATGCATATCCCAAGGCCAATATCCTATCACAATATATTTTTCCCTTATAAAACATGTCCAGAAACGTCCTCATCACATGATGGTAAAATGTATCCATATCTAGTTTACTAAGAGTAGGATTCCATGAGAAAATATATTAAGAATCCTCATATCATAATCCTAGTATGCAGCTCATGAGGTGATCTCCTCATTTATTGTACAATGATTATAGGTCACCAAGAACTCAATTTCAATTCAAGTATATTTTTCCACTGCTACAAGACATTAAATTGAATGGTTTATTAGAAAAATATGTGGCTTGATTTCAACAATCCCAAAGATATATAGCTACTCTCAGGTCTCTGTCTTTGTCCAATCCATAATATTCAATTTTTCTTCTCATTGAGTCACTATTTTCCTTACCGCATGATTTTAAATTTCATGGATTTCCAGAACTAGGTATAGAATTATCATTATCATAAAGATGTATATCAATATTCATATATCCAAATATTTTCCCTTCTTTTATATAAAAAAACCCCCTTTCCATTTCTTTTATGAACTTTTTTTAGGAGATATTTCTCTTCCATTACATGTTTCTCACAATGTGCATGGATAAAATCGAATTAATATTTTTTTATTGATTCCCTATACAATGAATAAATATTTTTAAAATAATTCAAATGAATATTGAACAACCTTACCGCATGAGGTTAAATTGCAAGGATGAAATCTCATGAATGACATAAGATAGTGCATCTCTGTGGACCTCGTCCAAGAGGATCATTGTCTACGGTATTGACTACCACTAAACCACCATTAATGAACTATGTGTGTCTATATTATTTTCATCATAAGATATGTAGTGATTATCAAATATCTAATATATGGTCTAGCAACAACAATCAATGGGATTAATTTCCCCCTCTGTATATGGGTCAGGCCTTATTGGAGAGTTTCCAATTCAAGATCTAACTATGTCATTATTCCTTTTATCAAAGGATGCATAGTGATACTTGAATATCCAATCCAAGGTTAAGATTAAACAATTATCAATAAAATTTTTCCCTTTGAGTATAGGTCAAACTTTTGTGGAAAGTTTCTCATTCAAGAACTATATGTGGATTGTTTCATGTTATAAGAGTATATATAGTGATTCTCAGATCTCAATTCTTAAGACTAGATAAAATAATGAGATATTATATCCCCTAAATGTGTACGGTTCATACCTACATTGATATCATTCATTCATGAAGTACATGTGAATTTTTTGTTATTTTTTCAAATTAGGGGACCATTGACCATGGCCCATGAGATTAAGATGTATAGTCATAGAAGAATAAAATGACTTGATTCCTATTATAATAGGACATGTAGTGACAAATGGATATACAAACCTAGGTATAGAAACAACATTTGAAAAGGGTAAAATTTCCCCAAACATCATATGGGGTGGACCTTTGAAGGAAACCATTTGAGATGTGATCACACGTACCTTAATCAACCGCCTAGTTTTACCTTATTTCAAGAACTTATATTAACTCATGTGAGTTTAGGGAACCCTAAATTTCTCTCTTGCCTATGAAACAAAGAAATATATTTATTTTTTGTATACATCCATACTACATGAAGTTATACTATAATTAATGGAACACATACTTAAAACATGAACCTAAACCATAAGGAAAATGTCTTTATCATAGAAAATTAAAACTACATTAAACAAACATTACATCTACATGATGGTAAAAGGTGTTGGTCATCATGAACCATCCTTCATAATCAGAGGAACATAAGATATAGATCCCATTCTACTATATTATGGTGTTCTTTTGACATATTTTAAAAATCTAAACTAATATATCATAACTCATTTCTTGAGCACCTCATGTTCTTACAACCTCTCGTAGCCCATGAAAATGAAAAGTGGTTTCTCTCTTGGATCATGCTAGTAATGAATAAGGGAATTAACCTACCAACCAGAGACATTGTAGAAATACAGAGAGGGAATTATGATCATATTGTTTCAAACTCCACCATGGTTGAATATAGAAACTTAGGATGTTTTGGGTCATTCTAGGCATGATTATCCAATACCATTCATAATGGATTGAAAACATTGATCAATGATATACAACATTATCAAATCTCACTTATAATTATGTTGAATTATTCATTCTCATATGAATTATAATTTAGTTATAGTGTAATATTCTACCCATTACATGTCCATATTCATCATGAACAAAGACCACATAAACATTTATGACAGCTACACCACCATAAGTTTCTGATTATGAGGATACGAATAGAAAAGACACTAAAATTCTCATGAAAGAGACATAATATCTTTCAGGATGAACCCTAAAAAAGGGTGTAATGAAAGAAAATATTTTTCATTATTTTTAAAAACATTATCCTCATAGTTTAGGTAAAAGTTAAAACAAGAATTAATAAAGTATAAATTACATAGGTCCCACTTAATGGAAATAATAAAAGGCATTCTATTCTTGCTAGACCCCCGGGTCAATGAGAAAGAGAGTGTGATGATTTTTAAAATAAACTTTTCATGATAAAGAATTCACTAGTATGTAAAACAACTTATAGGGTGCTCAACCCACCATGAATCATTTATTTTCCATTAATCACACATCATGCTTTGAGAACCATGGGTTTCCTCAGCCTTCCATAACCCTTTAATGGAATTGAAATATATATTTTTGACAATGTTTTCAATTCTAAAGGGTATTTACCTACAAAAAAATGGAAACATTCAATATATGAAGGGATTTCTCAACCCTGTTATCCCTAGTGTCACTATGGATAAAATAATTAACCTACAGTGTTCTTCGAAATCTCTGGAATGATGGACCCATACCGTCCTCATATCTTAGGAACCACTGTACAATGATTAAAAGTATCCATAATGAAACTATTAATGTGGATTTGACATCCTCATCCTTATATCAACATGTATAATACATTTTATCAATGAAAGGATGGAGAACTCTTTTTTCAATCCTTTTGATGTCCCCCACCGCATGACTCGAAACCACAAGGCATAGGGCCTGAGCTTCCCATCCAAAATAAATACTTCCCTAGGTTTCCAAAACCCTCATTGGATTTCATTTTCCCCAAAATGAACATCATCATAACTATTTATAAGTCTCCCAAAATATTCCACGTCCCTTAGAAAAAGAATCGGAATCCACTTTATTTGACCTTTCATGTAATCCTTATGGGATAATTCATAAGGTATTTAACTTACCATATATAGAGATCTCATCCTTATAAGAAATAATATTTAATATTCATAAAACTTAGGCACATCATTGTGGAACATAGAACCTTATGGTTTCTTGAATCATAATAATTATTTATGACCAATTCCATGATTCATTCATTTATGATTGAAAAATAACTATTTAAACAACCCATATTTCAACCATGCAGATATATCAGGATTCCCAAATATTTTTACCAACCACAAAAACCATATCAAAAAAATAATCTATCTATCTTCTAGAATAGTTGGGATTTCATTTTATTGACCATGGATGTATGACCTATGGGCTCCTGAATTTGTTCATTTGACCACCAAAAAAGATTCATCTTCACCTTGGATGAAAGGATGTATTCCTATTTGAGCCCTGGAAAATGACATGGTGGAACTCAACGCCTAATTGTGATTCAGGCCATCCCCTATATGTTTGAAAAAGTTACATCCATCGATCATGTCCTAATATCATTGAGATAAACATAATAGAATCATTAAGCAATGGTGTTATAAATTTAAAACAGATATATTATCAATGTTTGAGCTAAAATATAAAAACCTGTTGAATAGAAGGTTCAAAATAAAAGTACCTAAACTACATCAATAAATGTTCCAAGGTAAAATAATCCAAACCAAAACACATCAGTGTTATAGTTTAAATTAAAATAAAACATCCAATCAATACAGATTCAATAATCTATAAGTTTATAAAATAATAAGTGATCCCTCAGAAAAGTCAAGTATCTTCTCTCTTGACATACACTTTTTGTGATCTTGGAAATATTAAGAATTTATAAAATGGAAAATGAAAATACTTGTAATGTCCATAACCCATAATAGGGTGGACTGAGAAAAAATATATATGGATTTGCTCAAAAATCACTCTTATATATAACACCTTGAGAAAATAAGGGAAATGATAAATAAGAATATACAATTCTTTTAGCTATCATTACTTTTCCTTATAAAAAATTACATTATGCTCACTAAGTCCACTGAGTTAGAAAAAAATGATAATTTTCCATCTGAGATGTATATCAAACAAATGTTATCCTTATAAATTAGGCAATCTCAAGACAAATGAATTAGGTATATCTATAAAGAATTTCATATCGATGGGTATTCCAAATAATTTAAAATTAAAATCTATTGTAATTTAAGAATTTTAATACATTTATTGGGGTTTATTTGGTTTTCCTCTATGATCCATGAAATATCTCCTTCAAATCATGGGTCACATCCCATGGTTTCATCACAAAATATTGACATTCCCGTCTAATGTACGAGCTTGATATAATTAAGTAAATTTGTTATAGAGTTCATAATCTATGAACCTATGTTCCATATCCCTGATTTTGATCATCATAAGTGGATATTTAAGAACTATGTATGTATTGATTCCCATTCTCATGTTATATGTAGCAACAAACAAGTAACGTACTTATGATCAATATTTATGTTTCTTTCCACCCAATTCCTTTTCCATCATGTAATTCCTAATCATTACAATTTCACGATATTCATTCCCCAATCTAAGGATACTCTCTATTCTGGATTCATATATAAACTCATAGTAGAAGTTTCCTCTTGATTGAACAAGATATACCTCAAGAAAAACACTCCATGAAAATCCCCTCATCTAGACGAATATAATGGTTCCTTAGATCGTCCAATATATGGATACGTTGGATACGTGTAACATAGAATTAAATTATTTTCATTAAAAGTGAATATAATTCTTAAGGGGGGATTTTTTGGCACTGAAATTTGATTAATATTCAATTTATCATTGTCGAATTCAAAACATTTATGACTATGAAAAATACTAATATTCTTTAAATGATAGACTCAAAGGTAGCATACATGAAGTATATAGTCTTTTTATTTTCATTATGATGGAATATAATTTTAGAATTTGTTTTATTCATTTTTAAATATAATTTTATTCTAACTAAATATCAATTTATTAAATTTATATCCCTTTTAAAAAAATATGAAATATAATACAACAAGTTAGCTAAATCAAATAGTGCACATGAAGGGGAAGGACTCAACTATGCAATAGAATCTAGAGATATCTCCTTCCCAATGGTTAGTGTGGTAAAGCATCGAACACATGGTACATGAATAGGTGTGTGGTGGTGTGCCTATGCTGGATATTAAATGGTAGGGTGCAACTAGTGAGAGAATGGATGAAGGTGTTTTGGGTTTTGACCCCACTTCCTATTCAATGAGGTGATTCTACAGAATCAATTATTAAGAAGTGCCGAGCATAGGTCCGGATCACTCTAGGATGGGATACTAGTGATACACTATTCCACAATAAAAAAATTACACATATTACTACCACAATCCAGACAAATCACTCCATGTTTATTGACCACTTCATGTGACCATCTTCATCCTCTACCCCCTAAATCTCCCTATATACCCCTAGTTAGACAATGAGATTCACACCAATTGTTTTCATCTATATCCCAACACTCTAAAAACACAATTTCTTCTTTCTATAATGATTAAGTCAGAGATTTCTGAATTATCCCTGAAGTCACAAATCCATGCATGTGGCAATCGTTTTCATCAATATAATCAAGAAATCATGGGAATCCATTAGAAAATCATTGAAGTATCAGGTGATCAAATGGTGACAACCCCAAGACATCAGTAATGCATACAGTACCTTATAAAAAAGATGATGATTAAATCAGTCTTTACATCAACATTGTTCATTATTAAATGAATTTAATAATGCCCAAATGCGAAGTAAATCACGATATATTATAAGTATCATGTTTACTCCTCAATGATTGTCTATAGATCCATCGTATGAAAAAAATATTGATCATGCAATTCCTTAATGATGTTCAAGAAACGCCCTGATGATTTTCTAGAATTCCATGTTGAGAACCCATCTCATGATATAGTGATTATTTTCAGATAAAGCATCCACAACCTTCAACCCAAACACATGGAACCCTCATTGTGTAAGACATCACTAACATCATTCATCCTTAAATATTATAAATCCCTTAAACTAATTATAAAAATGAAAGGTGAAGGATTGAGGTCATATGGAAATCCATAAACGAAATGAGGAAGGGGACCATCAGGTGTTGTCTTCAAATAATAATTTATGGCAGCAGTTGCACTCCTATCATGAGAACCCACCACAAAATGCCAGAGTTTGAATCCATCTAATGATCACATTAGTATCTCACTAACGCATGAATATTACTAACAACATTCAAAACCTCTTTCATAAAATCCCTCATGCATCGAGGAAATCCATAATGGTGTCCATAGGAATTCACCATTATATTATTCAACGACATCATGTAGTCCTCAAGAGGGATTTTTTTGAACCCTTAGTCATGTAATGTAATGAAACCTCATCCATGCAACACCTACATGAATTCAAGAATGTGTTTTCCTAGAAATATATCAACCCTATAATTACATTGATTATTTTAATAAATTTTATAAAATATCAACTTTTGGACATGTGAATCACTTGAGCAATTGAGCATCTTATGGTGCCATCATGTGAGAGCCCAATGATCGGTATAAAAAATTAACAACCCCATGGAATAAAATACTTGATTTAAACGATAAAAAAAGATCCATTGGGGTCTTTTCTCTATATACCCTTTTTCTATGTCATGTCACTAATGTGAATATTTTGTATAGAATATGAGAATACATCACAATAAAACCTTTTACGGGATGTAATTTGTATGATAAATGGATCTTTATACAATTTTTTCATTTTAGAACCATCGTGGAATTAATAAAAACTCTTAGAAAAGAACACATATTTTTATAAAAATTCTTGGACGAGAATATATGAAACTAAAACATGGCCACACACTCATCTTTCCATGAGAAATATTGTACGTGTGGCATAGAGGAAAGATCACTGTGGACATGAAACTCTAACAAATAGACAATAGCATGTTCCTAGACATTTCTTGCGAGACCCCACCACATAACGATTTTAAAAAAAACATGATTTCAAGACCCCTCTTTAGTCTCTTGATTAGATCATAATGCCCTGTATAGTCATTCATTTTTATACAAAAATCCATTGACCTATCAACTTCATAATGAAAAATACCAATGATAAGCTATGATTATCAAGAAACAATATAAGTACAAAAATTTTCTAGGGGAGATTCACAAGACATGTTCAATTTTATCATCTAAATAATCTTGAACATGTCCACATTAATCATAAAATGTCATTTTGGCATGTAATCCGATCATATTAGTGACCATGGACATGTTCACTTTTATAATCCGAAGAATCATGGATATGTATTCCTTCTTCATACTAATATCTTAATGAAAAATCAACTGATCATACAAGATACCATCTACATTTATTCATTTCTTACAAAAAATTTACAAGAAATGTTTTCATTTATTATTTGACGAATATTTATCATTTATACCTTAATTATATGGACACCTCATGGAAAAGTCAGATGATCTGGCTATAGAACATGGACATGTCTAAATTATTTATAAAAATAATCTTGTAGATGTCCGGAGGACACCCTTTGACATGACTACCATGTCATAATGAACATGTTGGGTAGATAATCAAAATAGTTTTGGAATAAACTATTTTACATGCCTTCCATTTCACCAAAAATGTTGGTTTGATAATCAAAATAATCCAAGAATACCCCCATGGACATGACATCCATGTCATACCAACACTCCAAATATGCTTAAAATAAAATCAAGGGATTTCTAGATAAGAATGAGGGCATGTCCAAGATTTAATTAAGGAATGTCCAATAAAAAACATGACATGTCTGGAAGACCCCTAGGACATGAAAACATCATCTGACATTCTTACTCAGGATTATGCCAAGTGGTCCTCTAGACTAGAAACTTCATCCGAGTACGCCATTAATAAGGGAAGTTTCTTTAATGGGTTAGTGTTACAAACTCAAGATATCTTATTTGTGTCATACTCTTAGATGGTCCCTCTGTGTCATACCAAGAATATTCAATAGAAAATTCATAGTCACCATCTCTCTTTATTTGTTAAAAGATATAGAATGAATATTAAAATGGGAATCCATATTGGATTTATTCCATATCATTCTTAAATAAGGATATAAAAGTAATAATGTATTTTAACCTATGTAATTTAAAAAACTAGTAGATAGATTTTCCACAACCCAATACATTCATATTTTGTAGAATAATTTATTTTTGAAATTTCATTAATATTTTGGAATACTCTATATAACATGGGTTCTAATAGAAATAATGATAAATATTCACTTACCAGAAATTACAGAAATTTTTAAATCACAACAATGTAAATGTTATATAAATATAATTTTTGGAACATATAACATCAAAATTAATACAAGAATTATTCTCGTACTAAGATAGTTTTAAATTATTTCAAATAAATGAATACAATAGTTAAATTTTAAATGTTTATAAAATAATTTCCAAAACTTTTTTAGGTTATATTTTTAATAAATAATCATATTATAATAATTTATATTAAGTTTTTTATCATATGATTTCAATAAAACTGAAAATGATAGAAATTTCTTATATATGATGTATACAATCATAAAATGATGTAGATGTATTTTAGATAATATATGTTATTACCATTGTGACATTGGATATTATGATATAATGATATTTCAATATCTTCTTTCATAAATTGATGAATATGGATTATGAATATTATTGTTGACATTATTGAATATTTTTTTCCACAAAAAAATTATCCCATAAAATAATAATAGTGGGAGGATTTTTGTTATGCTCACATTGAAATGTAATTTGAATTATAAGAGTTCAACAGAACTATACATGGGATGTAAACATAAAAAATATCTAGAATTTTAAGAAAAGAGATATTATTAGATAGATTCATATGAATATTTTGTAGTATTTTTTTTAGAAATTTTAAAAATAAGAAATTATATCATGTTATATAAAAGTATATCTATGAATTATGATCCATCCATGTTAGTTTTATATATTATAAGAAGTTATATGATATTTTTCCTATGAAACTATGCCATTTATCTATCCCTAAATAATAGTCAAAATAGGGTATTATATCTTTTAGTTATATTTTATGATCAGTATAGTTTTTGTTTGTTATAGATATATAAAATTTGGTGATAGGGAAAAATAATGTTATTTCTATTTTACAGAAAAATATGATTTTGAAAAAAAGTAAAATATATTATGTTTTTTAAACATGGTTTTCAGGCATCATATAGAATCCCCATGTCCCTAGTTTGAGACAATAAATTCAATAAAATTATCATTATTACCTTTCATAAACTAACCATGAGCTTATTCAAATCAAACAGCAGTTCTGTATGATGTTAGTCATGTCATTGGATGAGGTTTTCTAAAGATATGATTTTCCTCTCACATGAAGAGTATAACATATGTTCCCATTATTGAGACAATCATTATAAATATAAGAATATATTTGGATAAGTGATATGTGAGTTTAAAATATATTTATATTTGGTGAATCTCTTGCTCTCATCCATCTAGATGGATAAGTTCTTGTGTGTTTTTATACCTAATGAGTCTATAAATGAAGAATTGTGGATTTATGAGTATTATAAAGAATATTTTAATACTACATGTCCATTGGTCACTAAATTCCATATTCAAATGGATTATACGATTTTATAGACTAATATATTATATAACCAGTGAGTAGAGGAATAGATATACAACTACTTGATTAAGTGATGTGGCATATAATTTATTTCTTTTGGAACAATGTTTTAGTAATACATTTATCTGTTTAATTAGAAAATATGATTTAAATTGGTTAATGATATTGATTTGTTAAATATTATTATTAATTTATCAATTAATGATTATATTTACCTGTATTTATTAATTTGATATATTATATTTAATTTAGTATTTGATTATATTTCTATTTTTTTATTCTCAAGATTATTCATTGAAAAATATCATGGCTCATCGTAGCCATTTTCAGTTAGAAATTCATGTAGCAATATTCTAAAGTGAATGATATGTCATTAAAATGTCATTATTTCAAGTTTCTGAATTATTAACCAAGCCAAAATATCGAATTTCTCAAGTCATTAGTCATATATTTTATTTAAAAAGGGGGATCATGCAGGTATTTCCTTGATCTCATTTGTATACATTTATTTGGTTAGATGAAACATTTTTTCTTATTTCTATAATTTCTAAAGAAGTCAAGGTTTACAGTCGAGTCATACAACATGTTGGAGACACTAGTTATAAAAAATGTGATAATACCAAATTTGATCTCATGTTATCCAAAGTGTTCAGAGATGGTGTATTGGTAATAAAAATTTAAAGATGATCAAGATTTTAATTTAGAGATGGGAAGATGATTTTTATTCCTATTATTTTATTATGGAAGGTTTTAGATATCCCTTTGTGCTAGCTGTATCTTTGAAGAGAAGTTCACTTATGATGTTCAATATTTTCCCCAATGAGATAAATCCTCTACCGAAGCTATGTGATCATTTTTTCATAAATGAAATTTGGTCCTGAATGAGTTTAGGATGGGATGTGATGGATAAAAAAGATGATCTTATATTCATATCTTGAATGTAAAATTTCAAGTTGTTGTTAATGTAAGATTTCTAAGATGTTGATTTATGATGATGAATAATTCATTATCTCAATATGGAATATGATTTATGTTAATGGTGGATTTTTTCTTGAATCACATAAGGAGGTAATGAGATGGGGAAATTTTAAATGTACTGTAAAATATTTTTTAGTCATCCATGAAAAATATCATTTCATATTATTATATTTAAATAGTTTTGGATGTTTCTATAATTTATTGACTAATGTTATTCTAGAAATAAATTTTTGTCTCTATTATCTCTCTTCTTCTCTTCTTTCTCACTTATGTAATATAGTTGAGTTTTTAAATAAAAGAATTGTTTTCTTTGTTTTAATTATCCATTTTGTGATCTCTTATATACTACGATGGTTGAAAAATTTGGGTACCTAATTATAGGAGGTTAATCTCATTACAACTTATAAATCAATGATTTAGTTCAATCATCGAAACATTCATCGCTATTTGAATGGTATGTTTTTTAGTAAGAGATATGAGATGGAAAAATCATTCAATTGCACAATTTTAAAATATTAACTCTTTATCATTTTAAATCCTATTACCTTTTTATTCTATAGATTTATTCGGGAGATTCTATCTGATATTTTGATGATCGCTACCTCAAGGAATCCATTCTATGAGAATGTAATAATAGATTTTGATTCATTTCACATTAAGGGGAGAGCTCAAGTGTGGTAGATTATAACGTATGTTGTTTTTATATTTTTAGATATATAGAGGAATGATTTCCAGTAGATTGGTTTTTCTCTTCAGGAGGTTGAGATTTGATGGATTAATATTCATAGATCAGTGATAGGATGTACAATGAGTTGGACAATCTAATGGTGTTTCAGTATTGTTGACTTTATTTTCTCCTTCCATTCATGTATATATTTAATTTTTCATATTAATTTTATAATATTTTCATATTAATGGCATAAATAATATTTTTTGATATCTTATACTAAATTTGATATATATTAAATCACAATTTGTTTTAGAGGATTCATTTATAAAAAAATCACTGACTCATTAAGAAGAACCCTTGGGTTACCCACTAAGTTATATCTATAGAAAAATATAAATTTACCTATGATAGGTCAAATTATAGGCTATAAATAATTATAATTGTTTCTATGGGGGAATTTGTTTTATTCATTCATCATTTCCAATTTCAAAATTTAATACCAAAAATTAATATAAAAATTAAAGAACAATGAAACCTTCTCAATTACCAAATTATATTTTAGGGGTTCATTCTTTTAATGTAAGGAAAAAGTATAAAATATTGAATAAATAATATTTTAAGAAATTATTGAATATTATAAAAATTTTATTTGACCTACTATGAAATCCTTAATTAAATAACTTAAAAATATTTCTACACCTTTTCCCTGAGTATTCTCCAAAAATGTTTTACCATGAAAAAATCATCCTTGTGTCTGCTGATAAAGAGGTAATGGTGTTTCAAGCATGTAAGATAATACAATATCATTAGGATGAAGATTATATTATGACCACGTGGATATAGGAAATGAATAAATTTTATTAGTGGGATAACTTTTTGAGAATCATTTATTATCTCATTATCAATATGATTATTTTTACTGCATAGAATTCAAAAAAATCTTAAATGAATAGATATAATCATCACATGATACCCTCTACTTTATCATGAAATCACTATTTATGATGTTTTTATTTTAGAAGATTTTATAGAGGAGGTTGACTACCTAACTTCTTACCTAGACATACCTATAAAGAGCACCACGTATTAATGAGCAAGAGAAAACCTAAAAAATTCATGGAGATATTATCTTTATAGAAAAATAATTTGAAAATTTTGATTTTTATTTTAGAGTAGATTTTTATTTTAAATGATTCCCCCTTTTGTGTCCAGAAGAGTTAATAGAACATCTTGATTTCATGGAGGGACTTGAGAAAGCTACCACTAAACCTAATGGAAATCTCTTAAAACCTCCAAATCCAATTGATAATCCAAATTTGGGAGGGGATGGTGAGAATGTGGTGGTTTATGAGTTTTCAAGTAAATAAAAACTTAATGTTTATACGTATGTATTTTTCAAAGATGAATTTTTAGTGGATATAAAAACAAAAGAAAAAAACAAATAACAAATAACGAGTCTTTATAACATTTGAATAATATTTATCAGGAAAAATAATAGCGAAATCCCTTATATTTGGTCCGAATAACACCAACCTTATGATGGTATAATTTCATAGAGGATGAAATAAAGGATGATGAAACTGGGAATATTCCACAAGATGTATGACATATGCAATGAGGTTTGAAGGAAGAAGTAGTGTTGGGGGTTATTAAATAAGAACCCCACTATGATTTAATGGGGATGGAATAGAGAATTTCCATCTATGGACACTATAAATATAACAAATCTTGGTAGCTAAACCAAATATTATCTGGATAATCTGTATTTTCTTTAGTTTTTTCCCTTATATTAATAATTGTTTGATGATTCGTTTGTGGGAAAATTATATGGAATAACATTTCATTGTGATAAAACAAATAATGGATAACATCTTTCCCACCTTCATACTCTTACGTTTTAGTCCTCTATCATGAAACATTTATTTTTTTAAATTATTATTAAATTCTGAACATTAAGAGTGGGGAGGTTATATTTCTTTATCTTATCCAAATGTATTTATTAATGAAATAAATTTTAAACATGCTTCAAAATAGAGTATTATAAAAATCATTTATAGTGTCCCTAAATAATTAATGAATTTATATTTTATAGTATTATTTCTTCGTATTTTGGTGATAATATATTATCATTAAATTGAATAAAAAATTTAATTTTATTAATAATCCAATGAATCTTACTATTAAAAAATATTTTAAATACTATGGTTTTTTTACAGATAATATAAATAATTTTAAACATTTATTTATGATTTTTATTTCTTATTTATTTTTCCATTTTTATGTATTTGAAAAGAAAATTTCATTGGGACATATTCTAGGTTACAAATTGGAGGATTATTTTTCTGAGACTTATGTTTGAATTCAACGAACTAATGGTGTAACGACCCAGGTATTTACAGAATAATACATTTTCTTATCCATTAAAATTTACTAAAATTATATTAATTTTATGTCCAATAGGAAACTTTTTCTGATATCGTACTCAACGCGTAATAGTGGGTTTATTTGAAATCTTATATTGATCACAACTTTGACTTATATCGAAAACTAATATAATAACAGTATTATTTTAAGTGGTATTTAATGCATAGTTGTTGTATGACAAGGATATAAAATAACTAACTATATTATGAATAAAAATATTTTCTAAATATTTTTATATTTATACAATGAATTTTAGAGGCTTAATATAGGAATGAATCCTATTTTAAGCCTGAAAACTATAATTTTTTTGAAATGTCATTTTACCGCATTTTGATGGAAAACTATTTTTAAATATAGTTTTTTCACATTTATATGTTATATTTGAAAAACTAAAATACTTATTTAGAAATAGGACATAAAAAATTTACATTGGATGAAATTTTTGTGATTTTCAGATAATGTTCATTTTTTAATGGAGAGTGAAAATACTCTATTTTAATTCAAAACTACCTTTTCAACTAATATATTTATATAGTTAGATTGTCCTTTTTATTTATTTTAATGTATAATGGGATTATATTTTTAATATTTAATCCAATTTTGGTCATTTGAGGTAATTTCACTTCTAAATCGAAAATAAAAACATGTCAGTAATTTCGTAGTTTTTACTTCTTAAAAACAAGCTTTTTGGTTTTGAAAATAGGAATTAATTTTAAATTTATTTCTTCTAATTCTATATTTTGATTTTAAAAAATGGATTTGGAAATTGGAGGTCAAAATTTTTTAAATAGGCAAATTATATTTTTAGACATTATGAATAGTAACATGAGTAAATATTTTATTTACCATGGTTAAAAGGTAAACCTGGAAAATTAAGGTAAAAAATAATATTATAATAATATTAAACTACCCTAAGACATGTCTTAACCCTATTAGATGACACATGTCTGACCATGGGAATCCTTGGGTCAATTTTTAGAACCCTTCGAGCCACTTGTGTGTGAAAATGACCTTTAATTACTTTGAATTTATAGTTAATGAAAATATACCCTAAACATGTATATTTTATTAAAAAAAATTATATGGGGTTATATAAGTGATATATTCAACTATAAATAGTAATTATAATGTTAAAAATATTTTTTATAACATGGTATTTTATTTATAATTTTTAGACATCTAATATATAAATATATTTTTGACACAATGATGATGTAGTGATTACCTTATTGATGACTGATTTAAATAAATGAGATCGTAAAAATTAAAATAAATTTATGTTTAAACTTTTAATGACATACATTAATTTTTGGGATGGTTATGACTTCTTATATTTTAATTAATGTAGTTTTTTTATAAATAATCAAGTTGTTATGTATTTTTAAAAAGTCATGATATGAATATTATAAAAAGTGACATAAATGGGTTTTTAAAACAGATACTATTTAATTAAATGATATAATAGTCCTAAAATATAATATTCAGACAGATGACATATATAATGTTGTAAATAACATTAATGGACCACCTGAGGTTATATTTTAATTTTATAGTATCTATATTAACCATATAGTATGAATATACAAAAAGATAATGTAAGAGTTAAATTATTTAACTAAGGGTTAAAGCTAAAAGATAAGGTTAAATTAATGACCTAAATAAGTATAAAACATATTAGTTCAGTATTTCACGACCCAAAAAATGTTATATTTGAAATAAATGACTCTATGACCTTTTGGAACTGAAAATAATTTAATAATAAAATAATACTTTCAAACATTCCTAAATATCTTGTCGTCCATCATATAAAACGACATCACTTCTAACTATTAATCACATCTCTCAATCCCCATTGTCTCATCAAACCACTTAAAAAATAATCTACTAACATTCCTATCTTACTACATGTAATATTACCTTGGGAATAAGGCAATTTGCGAAAGCATGCAAGCTTAAATCAAAAGGAGTTACCAGATTTGAGGCAATGTCTTCCCTCAAGGTTCTTTCATTTATTTTCCATTATACAACCCATAAACTCTTTTTATTCAATTATTTTACAAAATAAATTGAATATAAAATATATTATGATGTTATTATTCAAATTATTCGACATACACTCAAACACACCTCCATCTAATAGATTTAGAGCATACTGTTTATGTGCATGACAAACTACTACCTCACGAAATGATGACTGTTCAATTATCTCCTAACACCTCTGTTGGTGGGAATTAAGAGGGAATTTTATTCATATATGATATATATTATATTTATATTGAATATATTCTATTTTATTTTTATTTTACATCATACCTTTATGTTTTCCATAATGTGTGAATACGATAATTTCATGTGAGGGAGTGTAGACTACCACCACCTAAAAGTGATATGACTCATTCTTACTATACATAGAATGTATAAAGGATGGAATTAATTAAATTATGTAACATATATAACATATATATTATAATATAATTTTAATATATCTAATTAAATTTTTTTTCATTCCATTAATTATTAATAAGATATGAAATTAGCATTCATGCGTACGTATGACTTACCGTTCCATAAACGGTGCATTTCATATCTTATATTCCAATGTTATGGACTATTATAAATCTATATATACAGTTTCAAAATACATATATATTGGATATAAATAATTTATAAATCATGAATATAATGCTGGAGGTAAATTTCTTTTTACCATATGGGTAATTTATAATTATAACAAGATCATTTTCGAATCAAGTACCCAATATCGACAAAATTACCGATATTAACCTTAATAATTTTTTAATTTATATAACATTGTAATAAGTGGTATAAAATGTATAATAATCGTGAAAATGGTCTGAAACAATTATAAATTAACTTAGTTTTATTATTCAGGGAGGTAAATAAGAAATAAGACAAGTCAGACATAAAGTAAGGGAACCTTTCTCCATCCTCTTTTAGTCGAAGACTTATTTTATGTTATTTCTTACAATTACCATTTTATTATGTTTAGATATGTTCTTATATATCCTTATTCATGGAAGTGTTATTACTAAGTTTCAGAATGCCCTTTTTACTCTTATCAACTCATTTTATGAATTATAAGTGATGTCATTACGCTACCAAATTTTCGTAAGGAAATTTATTAACTTAATTTGATATTATTGTGTTTTGTGCATGATTTTCTGATTATGTTATGTCAATATTATGCGTGTAATTAATTTTTATTTTTATTTTTTAATTTGCACTTCCTTTTGTGTTCATATATTATTGTTATACACAATCACCCCATTGATAAATTGTTACATCAATTATATGAACATTATAAGTCAAATCTTAACTCAATATAATTTCATTTAGTTAAATATCCAAGTCATTGGGTTTGTTTTCCAAATAATATATTTTTTACAATAAAAATCCCCTTATATTGTATGTATTTATATTTTTAACACATAATTATGTCATTTATTTATCTTTTATCAAAGGATGATATATTTTTAAGGGATTTCATCTCAGTTTTCATTCCATTGAGACTTATTTGTTGTAATTTTCCAATTCTCTTTTATGGTTCATATACTGCCCTTTGATATATTATATCATGTGTCTAATTATTCTCATTATATTATAAGTTTTTTGATTTTTTATTTATTTATTTTTATTCATGTATTTATCATGTGGTAAGGGACTCTTAAACCAAAACATCATTATAAATAATTTAAGGATTTATTTTCCTAAATATTATTCATTAATGTTCATGTTTTCAAAATTGTTATAAGGATTTATTTATATGGAAATAATTGTTTTAAAATGACATTACATTAAATGTTTCAAATTTTTATGGGACTCATTTATTCAAAAATATTCTTTTTAAATGTTTTAAATGTGTTTTTTAGAACGAATTGATTATGTCAATATCATGAACTAATATATTTTGACTGAAATGTGGAAATATTATCTTTTAATTATTCTTGTTTTATGTGTTATGATTTTCTAATAGTACTTGGAAATTTGATGTTTGGTTACATTATGAATCTAATTTAAGTGGTTTTGTGATAACCCTAGGGTGGGTGATCTCGAGACAGATCTCCAAAGCAGTGAGTTACGTGACAATGGTAAACGTTAATGTTTTTTCCAAGAGATTTAGGAAATATACTATAATTAATATTTCAAATGTAACTCCCAATGTAGATATTAAATCCACAACATATTTATGATATAGATTCCATAAGTTACATTTATGATTTACGATTTCTATGTGTTAATAATAAATCATATTATTTAATGAGGTATGTTAAAGAGATTTTGTTTTCTGATAGAGAAGTGTGACTTCATTGATTTGTATATTTTGATGGACAAATGATTAATTTCATTATTTTATAACCATGAATAAGAAATTTATTATCATCATATGTTTTTGATTTTTTTTCCAAAATTTATAAGGAAGGGAAATAGAAAGGAAGTATTCAAGATTTTTTAAATCAAGAAAAGAACACTTGTTTTATTTAAGGATTTTTCTTATTGTGATTTTTTGTTATAGTAGAAGTGTATACATTATAATTTTTGAGATTTAATTTAATAGTTACAACCTAATTATCTAAAACTCTAAAACAGAAAATATCCTCAATGTGAATTCTTGACATAACTCAACATTATGTAATGTTTATGTCTAGGGCCTTGTAGTTGGTATCAGAGGTCATCTTAGATAACATTATAGGTTATAGTGTTATCTTGGCGTAGGTAATGGATCCCATATAAAAACGTGGGTTATAATAATATGGAATAATTTGGAGGGTTATGGTAGAATAGGTCGTTTTGATAAAAACCAAAACAATTGAGATATAATGAGGTTGATAGATTAGAGTAATATAAATGTTTTTATGTTATATTTTACCTATAGTGTATTCTTTTTTTAATTATAATATTTCATTTCATGTTTAAGTGTTGATTATTTTTAGAAGATTAACAATTATTTGTAATGACAGATGGAATGAGATCTTGCACAACCTTTTTAACTCTCCCCGATGATACCACTATTATGGAAAAATCACGTTCGAATGATTTTGATAGCTTCTTTAGTATTCAAAACACCTTGATGAAATTATTTGAGCTGTCCAACAACTACTCAATTCTAAAAAAGTTATGGGTCATTGTATCTTTTTCATATGATATCAATATCACAAAATTTCTAATTCTATCAAAAAGATAAATTACATAAGTGGGGAAAATTTTTACTTATCAAAAGTACGACCAAATGTGGAAATACAGATGGAAAATCCTGAAGATCATGATATCTATATTCAAGGTATGATTTGTTTTATTATCTATAATGATTGAATCAAAATCGGATTTTTATTTATAACATTTGAAGATATTCAATATGTAGGAATGACGAATTAAGAAATAAGGTATAAAATCTTAGTTATTGGACTATATAGAGCACTGAATGATTAAGAAGTTTACATATAAGGATTAAAAAGTTATAGTAGGTTGTCAGATAGAGAAAAGTTAAAAATTATTAATGGTATTTTGATGGTGGGATTACATTGGGAAGAATTTTTCTAATATGAATAACCCTGATGTTTGATAAGTGGAAATTTAATTCAATAAAGATTTACCATTTCTTTTTTGGACATAATGTATAACATTAGGTGTTTATATGATCTTTTTTTTGAGGTGATTAATGGTTATTACATTTTGGTATGAAAAAAAAATCTATTAGATATCCTTTGAGTATAAAGCAGGTTATGGTAATTTTTGATAAAATTATATTATTTTTGGAAATGTTATAAAAATTATATGGATTTAGAAAAAGGACAACCAATATGATGGGTGACAACCTATCTCATATGGAAAGGCCACAGGAATCAAACCCGCAACCGAAGGCCGACAAGGGTGCATCGCCAACCACTAACCTACCTAAATTCCTCAGTTAGTATGAATTATTCTTTTTAGTAAGTTGATTGTATGAATCAAGAATAATTTGGTTTTTTAAATTATGTTTTATCTAAATTATATCCTTTGTATATGAAATTTATTTTCTGCTTAAGTGATAAATGTTGTTTTGGATGACATTCTCTCTTTTGGAAACACAATATGCCTAAAGAAAATATAATACTGTGGGATTTAATTTGTTGTGTAGTGGTTGAAATATTATTTTGGGAGAATCTATGTTTTATTTTGGTCATATTTATATCGTGTTATTTATGGAAATTATTAACCTATCATAAGGAATATGTGATTTGGTTATTTTCTTTTCAGTACTAGAAAATAAGAGAAGTCAATTTTATTTAGAGATAAAGGTTAGGTTTTATCATGGAAGACTATGTGACCAAATCCTTTTGATATCCAAGATTAAATATTAATTGGGTTATTTTGAATAATTTTAAGGAAATTTTCACATTTAATAGTCTTGGTTGAAGTTCATAATTTTTTTTATCAATTTTAGAGATTAAGAGTATTATTTATTTTTATAATGGATTGTCCTTTTGGGGGATTATCTTATCTCTTAAAAACCGTTCTGTTATTAGTTAATATATAAATAAAGGGTAAATATATTGTTCATCTTTTTTGGATTATGTGATTCTCTAGATGTCAATTATAGTGCATCATGTGTGACCAAGTCATCTTGAATACCATCATTTAGAGAAAAGATGAGTTGGTGGTAGAAATTTATTAAAATATGAACCTCTACTTGAATAGTAAGTATATTTCCTTATGATCATAGTAAATATCATTAATTTTATACTCAAAATATTAAATGGAAATTAAAACAAAAAATTTATTTGTTCACTTTTCATACTATGAAATCAAATACCATTTAACTCATCCCACGTTTATGTTTTTAAAGTGGTTAACTTTCTCCTGAGCAGGCTTTGTACCACTATCCATTAGAACTTGATGGTTAGTTTCTCTTCTATATCCATTTTATTACATCTAATCCCAGTATGGGTTATCTCAGGTGACCTTTGTACATCTATTTCTTTCTTCTAAAGTGATATTTTTATTTCCTCTTTTTCTTATTTGGGGATTTCAATGATATTTCTGAGCCCAATTTTTAAATTATGGGGACACAGTTTCCAAAAGTGGGGAAGGATGAAGAGACCCAGGTATTTATAGAATAATAAAGTTTAATATCTATTAATATTTATGAATAAAACATTAATTTTATATTAATGATGACAATTTTTCCAACAGTACACTCAACACATAATAATGGATTTATTTGAAATCTTACATTGCACACAAAATTGAGTTATACGGAAAAATAATGTACTAATATTATTATTTTAAATGGTAACTAACACATATATGTTTTATATATAGGAATTATCATAACAAACAAAATTATGATTAAATTTTTCTTTAAATGTTTTTAGGTTTATCCAATAAATTTTTTAGGCTTAAAATAAGAATGAATCTAATTTTAAGCCTGAAAAACTCTAATTTTTTTAACAGTCAATTTACTACATTTTGTTGGAAAATCATGTTTAAATCTCGTTTTAGTCACATTTATACATCCTATTTTAAAAAAAATCCTTATTTATAAGAGATAAATAAAAATTTACTTTTGGATGAAATTTGGGTATTTCTCAGATAAATTTCATATTTTTAATGTATAATTAAAAATTATTCATTTTAATTAAAAAATATATATTCAATTAATTTTTTTATAACACATGTCCTAACCCTATGGGATGAAATATGTTTGACTATAAAAGTCCATGGGTCGATTTTAGGACCCCTTGGGGCCACTTGTGTGTGAAAATGACATTTAATTACATTTAATTTAATTTTAATGAAAATATACCATAAGCATGTATCTTTTTTTAAAACAATTTTGATATGGTTCATTATAAGCAATGTCTTTAACAATAAATAGTAATAATAAATATTAAAGGATTTACTTTATCATGGTAATTTTTTTATTTTTTCATACATCAAATATATAAACACATTTATGACATAATGATGATGTTGTGATTACATTTTTAATAAATGATTTAAATAAATGAGATTATATAGATTAAAATATATTTATTTTGAAATTTCTAATTCCATCCACGAATTTTAGGTATTATATTAACATTTAATATTTTTATTAAATTTGTTTTTTTTTAAATAATCTAGTATTTATGGATTTTTAAAAAATTCATTATATGAATAGTATAAAAATTGACATAAATGAGTTTTTAAAACAAACATTATTTTTTTAAATGATATAATAGTCCTAAAAATATAATATTAGGCCAAATATCTTAATTAATGTTAAAAATTTTATTAATGTACCACTTGAGGTTCTTTGAGAATTTTATAGTGACTATATTAACCATATAGTATGAATATACAAGAAAACATGGTTAGAATTAAATTAGTTAACAACGGGTTAATGTCAAACAATAATGTTAAATTTATGACCTAGACTTGTCTAAAACGTATTTTTTGAGACTTGTTATTCCCAAAATCATATTATATTTTAAATAAATGACTTTGGTACCTTTTGAAACCCAAAATGATTTTTTAATAAAATAATACAATCAAATTTCTAAAAGAGCTCCACCTCCCTCTTATAAAATGACATCACATCTAACCCTTACTCACACCTCTAAAGCACCCTTTTCATTTCCAAACTCAACCCAAATAATCTCCCAACATCCCAATATTCTTACTTTAAGACTTAAAATTCGAATAAGGAAATTCAAGAATTTCTTTTTAGGTTAAATCAAAAGGATTTACCTGATTTGAGGTTATGTCCTCTCTCAAGATTCATTCATTTTTGATCTCTTCTCCAACCCCATAAACTCATTGTATTCAATTATTTAATAACAACACAAGTATATTAAATATTCTAGGATGTTTTTAGTCTATTTAGTCAACCTATATTCACACAGACCTCCATCTAATGGATTTAGAACATACTGTTTCTATGGACAGTGAACTACTGCCTCATGAAACATAGATTGTTCAATTATCTCCTAGCACCTCTCTTGGTGGCCATTATAATAGCAATGTATTTATATATGATATATTTTATATTTATATTTTCTTTATTCTTCATTATTTTATATTTATATCATACCTTTATTCTTTCCATAATTCATAAATACGACAATTTCATTTGATGAAGTGAATACTACTGCCCCCTCAAAGTGACATGACTCGTTCATTATATACATGGAACATATAAAGGATGGAATTAATGAATTTATGAAACATATATTACATATATATTTTAATTTAATTATTATATTCTCATGCATCATTTTTTCATTACTTTAAATAAGAAGAATAAATGAAATTAGCTTTCATGCGTACGTACGACTTACAATCTCCATGAACAGTGCATTTCATGTCTTATATCCAAATGTTATATACTGTTATAAATACATATATATTGGATGTAAATACATATATACTGGATATATATGATATTTAAATCATAAATAAAGTTCTGCAGATAATGGACTTTTGACCACATTGACAATTTCTAATTATAAAAAGATCATTTTCGACGCAAATACACAATATCGACAAAACGACCGATATTAATATAAATAATTATGTAATTTCTAGAAGGATTTAATAAGTGATATAAAATTTATAATAAAATTTAAAATTTTACTTATGAAATTATAAATTAACTTATGTTTATTATTCATGGAGGCAAAGAACAAACCAAACAAGTCGAACACAATGTAAGGGAACCTTTCACCCTCCTCTTTTAGTCAAAGGATTATTTTATGTTATGTCTTTTAATTTATATTTTATTATGTTGGGATATGTTCTTATATATAATTATTGATATAAATATTATGTACATGTTATTATAGACCCTTTATTCTCTCAGAGACTCAGTTAATGAATTTTTAAGTTATCTCGTCAGGCTGCTGAATTTTTGTAAGGGAAACTCTAAAATTGATTTCCTCTCATTGGGTTTTGTGCAGACATTTATGATTATTTTATTGAAATATAATGTGAGTAATCACTATTTATTTATTTATATTTTATTTTACACTTCCCTTTGTGTGGATATACTATTTTATCTCATAATCTCCCCATTGATAAATTTTTACCTCAATTATACAAACATTGTATGTGAAATCTTAACTCAATCTCACTTCATTGAGTTAAATATCCATTTCATTAGTTTTATTTTTCCAAGAATATGTGTCACTAAACAATGAATGTATTAAACTAAATATAAAATTATATTGTGTGTATTTATATTTTTTAATATATAATTATTTCAAAGATTTATCTTTTATCTAATGATACTATATTTTAAGGGGTTTCATCTCAATTTACATTACTTTGAGACTTATTTATCGTAATGCATAAATTATCTTTTATCATGTATGTAATTCCCTTTGACATATTTTATAATGAATCTTATTATTCTAATTAAATTATATGTTTTGTCTAACGTTATTCTTTAATTATTTTAATTCATGTATTTCTTATGTGTTAAGGGACTCTTTAACTAAAGAATAATTTAAATGTTTTAAAATTTTGTTTTTCTAAATCATTCTCATTAATGTCCATGTATTAAAAATGGGTTTAAGGATTTTTTTTATATAGAGAATAATATTTTGAAATGATATTCCATTAAAATTTTCAAAGTGTTATGGGACACTTTGATTCAAAAAACTACTATTTAAATTTTTTAAATGTACTTTTTAAAATGAATTGATTAATTCAATATCCTAAAATGATATATTTTTATTGCACTATGGGAGTGTTATATTTCTTTTATGCTTGTTTTATGTGTTTTTACTATGTAATGGTACTTGAAAATTTGACAGGTGGTTACATGATAAACCAAATATAGGTTGTTCTATTATGACCCTATGGTTGGTGATCTCGAGATAGATCTCCAATTAATTTTGAAACATGACTGAGGTAAATGTTAATGTTTCCCCAATGAGATTTAGGGAATATACTATGCTGGGTATTTTAAACGTAACTCCCTATGTATTTGTGTGAGCTAAAATGTATGTATGATAAGGATGCCACTAGTTACCTTTATGATTTATGATTTTTATGTGTTATTCATAAATATTATGATTTCATGAGTTATGTTAAAGATATTACATTTTGTGATCGAGAAGTATGAATTTATTCATTTTTATGTACTGGTGGAATAATGGTTTCTTTCCTAATTTTATAACCATTACAGATCTTTTAATTCCCATCCCATGTTTTTGAAATATTTTTTATATGGTATAAAGAAGGGTAAGATAAAGGAAATATTAAAGAATATTTATATGAAGAATATAACATTTCTTCTATTTAATGTTTTTTCAATTTATGAAAAAATTGAATAGTGTAGCAGTGTCTACTTTGTAATTTTGTAGATGTAATGTAATATTTATGGACTAATTCTCAAAATTAGTAAAGATGAAAAAATCCTCAGGGTGAATTCTTGAGATAACTCAAGATTATGTAATGTTTAGGGATGGGGCCTCATAAGTGGAGTTAAAATTCAAATTCTGCATCATTATTTTACTCATTTTCCAATAAATAAAATTATGTTTCTGGTTTTTTTAGGTTTATTTATTCATCTATATTTTATATTTAAGTTATTTTTAGGTGTAAATTGTTTCCTTAAACCTTATAGATTCCTAAAACATTTCTGTTTTTTATCTGTAAAGAAATATTTATTTTCATGTAGGTGTCAACACATTGTTAAAAAACAATGTGGAACATTTAATGTTAGCCTTCATATACTAATAAAACAATGAATGTTTTTGTAGTATATATGTAGTACATAGTGGGAATATTTTTAGCATTAGTTTATTGTTCGTTTTGTGGGAAAATGATTTTTGAACTGTCATATGAAATTAATATTGTATATTTCATTCCTATGTAGAAAATCCTTTTTAATATAAATTCTATTACATTTTTATTAATATTATGTCGAATACTAGATATAATTTTTGGTTTTATGTATGGGGATATGAATAAATTTTTTTTAACTATAATTCATGAAAACCATCAAAATTCATATTTTTTTATATTTAGAGTTTGTAATCATCACACATGAGTTTTCACTTGTTTAAAATCATTCTCATGTTTTATGGTTATTATGACACATTAAGAAGGTTTATCATTAATACCTCATGGATTTTGTTATGAAAATAATTATTTGTATGATTTAAAAAAATTATTTTTGAAAAATATTTTAAAAATGTTATATTATTTTTATTTACTTTGAATATATTAATTTTGATTTAACACTTAAGTTATTTATATAAATGGATTATGAAAAATAAATCTTAATCCTAGTTGTACACGTTCATTAATTATTTTCATTCTATATTAATCAACAATTTTGACAGGTTATCTTATATAACAATATATTTTCAACCCACACCATCCCATGGTCATACAATTTATTAATGATTCATAAATTATGTGAGTCTGTTCACTTGTTGGTAAAGTGAAGTTTTTAATTTTATATTCATGAAGAATGCTATTTTTTAAATTCTCTTTAAATGTTTCAATTTATATATTTTTTTTAAAAAAATAGAAACTCGCCATCTTAAGATGAAATTTAATTTAAGGGGGATATATATTTATTACATAACACAATCTATGAGGGGTAATATCTATGAAAATAAATTCATAGTGGAATTTCAGCATATCCATTTTGAGACTTATTTCCTACAAATGAGTGTTACTAATTGGTTACTTGAGGAAATGAGACACCTTATTTTTAGGTAAATGTTTTGTGGAGTTTGTGTCATATAATTTTCCACCTAATTTTTGTAATTAATTTAGGTTTTAATGATGAATTATTCATTTGTTTTGTTAATTATAGAGTTGTGTACAATTTTTTTTTAAATAATTGTCTTATAAAAATTATTTGATTATATCCATTTATTTATGAATTATTTTTAATTTATGATCAATTTTTTTCATTTTTATGTTATATTATGATCTATATTTTAAGATAACTTTTTTCTATATAGAAATTTTTTATTAGGGTTCCATGTATCCAAATTATTTAATGAATCTAAATAGGGTCCAACACAAAAAAGAAGGCACATCCCTCTTTGTAGAATAACCCAATTCACCAGTTATAGTGTGTGATCCTCTCCCCCACCCCCACAGATTGTGATGGACCTTCATCCCCAAATTTTGTTCCTTATTCTCCCTTTGATTCCAATAACCCCCTATTTTATTTTATCTCCCACTACTACAATCCCAACTAGAACTTCAATTAGGATTTCTGGGTGGACAGTATTTTGAGCTATCCAACCAGATTCCAAGATCCTCTAGAATTTCCTCCTCCTATACCGGGTTCATACCCATTAACAACAGAAGTACAAGAGTGTTCTATTACAGAAGGTCATTCTTCATGTCCTCTGGCATTACCACACCCTCTACCAGGTTCATCCCCTAGTACAATAGTTGTACAATAGATCTCTGTTTTAGAGATCTATTTACCATGTTCTCCTCCTCAAAATGATTCTTGACCTATGGTTTATATCATATTATTTTAGAAAGAAATAAATGATGCTATAGAATATTTGAGACCTGGAATTAAAGGATTAACACTCTAGTCTCCATCAAAAGATGTGGGAAATAATACCCTCAATATTTTTTCACTCTCTTCTCCCCCAGAAAATATCCCCTCGGGATTGAGTACCAGATTATGCATGAGGTCAGGATCCAAATGTATCTAAGATTTCCCTTCCTCCCACCCAATCGAGACCACGTTGAAAGGGTAAAATATATGAATTCCTCGAATCAATGATACCTATTCTAATTTGGAACACCTGTGGCCCTGTAGGCTAGGATAAATCTTACTTCAGAGACTCATAGGACAAGAAGAAGAAAGAAAGAATCATCACCATTTTTGAAAAAAAAATCATCCAAAAATAAACAAGTAAACACGTTAAATTAGGATTCATGCTTTCATACACACATATTTGACTAGGCTACATATATTGATATTCTGAAACAAGGACATCGCAATGGATTTATTTCATTATGGAAACCGGTTTAGCACTAAGGATGTGACTACTAGTGCGAAGAACCTACTTATATCCTTTGAATATGTAATATATAACATAGATATGAGAGAACTATTATGGAATGATAATAATGCATTTGATCCTGAGGAATAATTATAGATACTTTTTAGATATGTCAACATCATAACAGACCCAGAAGAGAAGAAATAAAGATGTGTTGTTCGGGAAGTCCATTATAGACTTTTTCCAATTCATGGAGGATAAAGGTGTTCTGGATATGGGGTATTCTGGTGACCGTTTTACATGGTGTAATAGAAAAGGAAGATTACATTGTTGGAGTCATCTTGATCAATGACTAGCCAACAGTCATATCATCACCACATCCCCCAAGGCCAAGGTAAATCATCTAGTACGTGGTATTTCTAACCAATCACCATTTCTAGTTTCAATTTAACCTATTTAGGGAAGTCATGAATGATTAAGGATCTATCATCAATGGACTTATATCACCAGCCTTCAGTAAATTTTCAGTGAGTTATGGAGAGATCCTACCAAGGGGAACTCAAGGGTATCTATACACAACAAGATCACCAAAATTAAACATAAGATAAAAGATTAGGATAAAGGTATTCCTCTTATCGATCAGGATGTGGAAGTAATCCAATAGGATTTTGATTATCTGGATGTCATCCTAGTGGGTAAATGTAATGATTTGGTTCATTGATTATCTATCCAATAATAAGAACATCCTAGGAGAAATGATTCTCAAACATGAATTCATGTTATGGGAGATCTCAAGTGTAAAATGGATACATGGGCATGATAAAAACACTCCTTACATTCATGTATTCATTAAGAAGAAAATATTCTTAATAAAACCCAATATTTTTCTTGAGGCTGAAACGTATTCAGAAGACCGAGATGTCATTGGGGATGGAGTTATCTTTTTTCAAATATATCCTTGTATGTCCAAAGAGAAATACGCTTATAGGTTATCCGAGATGAAATGAAGATCTTATGGAAGTGATACCCAAACTGGTATGCAATTATGACAACACACTACTAGAATAAATTCCTGAATATGAAGATATCCATGACTCCAAACCCCAACCCTGAGACTGATCCATGCCTTGAAATCATCCCGTGATTGATTTTCATGGGATCTTTGATTGTGGTTAAGAGTGATATTGTTACATCCATACAAGACTAATTTCAAGGACGAAACTTCCTACAGGTTTCAGATACTATAACCCTTGTTCTTATACCAAATATTAAGTATCCCTCTTCCATTATTCACAATAGACCAATGAGAATGTGTAATTTTCATTATAAGATATTAGAGGGATTCATCAATTAGAGGCTCTCCATTCACATCCCCTTATGGACCTCCTTATAATGACATGTAATTGAGTAGGGTTACTAAATCCAAGGAGCAATTACTTATAAGAAATAAATTCTTTGATACAAAGAACAAAAAGAAACATGATTGAAACATGGAAATAAATATGGACATGAATACAAATCACAATATAATTGAATGGTGATTCATTAATAGGGTGCTAACTAGTATGGGTATCTCTCTCTATGCCACTAAAAACATCTTCAGATGCTTTATCTCCTCATGGACTGTTGTCTAATTAATTGGGAAGACTCATGGAAGTTTCTAGGCTACCTAAGGTCTTCGTTAAGAAGATCATATTTCCCCAACCATCTTCATTATCAGGAAGGATACCCTTTGATTCCTTATTAACAGATGTATGTCAAAAAGAGAAATAATTCCTTATCATAGAAAAATGAACCTTTATTCCATCTACCATATTATATTTTCAAATGATACCATCATTTTCCATAATGATAGTATGAGAACATTCATAGGAATCAACAACATTCTTAGAGAATATTATTACTGGAGTATCTAGGTCATCAATAAATCTATGATAAACCTATATATATCAAGAAGATGCACTACCAGATGGGCCACTTCCCCATGAAATTGATTGAACATGCAGAGAGGCACCATCTGATTGGAATACCTAGAAACTTCGATCACCTCATGTGTACAGCCCATTTGTGACATTGATCACATAGTGAGAAAGATAACTGGACAAGTTCATTACTAAAAAAATCAATACCTATCCTTTGGTGGTCGAATCTCTTTAGTTAATTGAATACTTTCTAGCATTCCCATATATGATTTGACTTCCATAAATATATTGAATGGTTTCTTTAATTCCAATGATAATATCTAGTATTGTTTCAATTGGTATGCTCCCTCTAAAGGTATGCTGCATTGGGCCTCATGGTGTTAGATGTTAAGGACCATCCATTAAGGAGGTATTAATATGACGAGTTGATCTAAGGATATTTACTACATTCCTGTAAAAATCTCATGTAAATTTATTGAATAAAACACTATATTGGGAAAGATCATGTCCTATAAAAGCGATGGGAATATATAAGATCTATGTTGACGGGCCTCTCCTTTCTTGTCCATGATTTACCATCTCATTCTGAACCTCCAAAATCACTCTAGATGGATATTTCGGAGTGTTGAAATCCTATTATATTAGCTTAACTATGGAGGCTCTAAATTTTTATCCCCGGGTTTCCCTATCCCAACGATCAATTTTACGGATGATATCTTATATCCACTATTTATGAGGGATGTTATGGAAAATAATCAGCAATATAATTTGATCTAATTATCATTAACTCAGATCCATTTAAGTGTGTGTTCACTCCTTCTAAATCAGGTACATTCACAACAAGGGACTTTCAAAGGATATTGACATATCAAGATCATTGGGATAGCTGGAATGGAGTGGTATAGTGCAATAACATTCCAATAAAATATAATAATATATCATGGATGATAAAGAACCACACAATCTTTATAAATGAAAATGTCATGAAGATGGGATTCAAAAGGATATCCATATGCCACTGTTGTAAAAACCATCAGAATGGTAGCATGATTCATAACTTCATTGAAAGATAATGGGATCATGATATTTGGATCTTATTTAGTGATTGTACTACATTATCGAATCAAGATCTTTATAACTTCCCATTTTTAGAATGATGGATTCATGGATTAAATGCTACGGGCCTGGTAAATTTTGGAAGGTCAGTTATTCAAAGTTCTCAATGTTGGTTCATATGGAAGACTTTGAAAAATACTAGATATGAGGGGATTTAATCCACAGGAAGATCCATCATTATGAGAACAATATCTTTACTCATCGTCATGGTCAATTTTATTAGTAATTTGGGTGAATTTATTCACTAATATTGCTGCAAGTAAGCAAATATTTTGTTAAAAATACCAATAATGGATCTCAGGGACAATGAGTGCATTGACATTCCCCACTCAAGGGAGTCAAGCATAATATGGATGGTTCATGCAACTTTTGTGTCTTATGAGGAGGATGGTTCATTCATGACCATTCAAGAAGCATCATTTATGATTTTACTTCCTATTATGGTTAATGAAACTCTCTTCTTGTGGAGGCCAAAGAAATGATCATTGGTTTAAAACTATTCTACCTACAGAATATCGACCTCACTCAAGTGGAAACTAATTCTATGTTAATTCAAGACTCTCTACATGGAAAAGTCCAACCCCATGGTCGATATCCTACAATATCTGAAAATATAGATCCATATTAAATAGTAATATTCACGTGGATCATACATGGAATGAGGGAAATAGGATTGTGGATAATCTAAAATCTATAGTTGTGGAAGATCATGGATTCAACATCACAACCTTATCCAACAATAATTATTTTAAACCTGAGGGTGTTAATTTGATCATTGGGGATCCACCGAGACATTACTACTTTAAGACTAACTAGGACTTAGTTGTATCCATGTTTTACTTTTGAGACATTCCTCTTAGTAAATATAATGATTATGAACATGAAAATAGTCCACATCTAAACATCATTAGAATTTAATGTACTGAAGAAAACTTTTGTTTCTATTAATTATTTAAGTTTGATATGAAGATTACCTTAGAGAATCGTCATTTATCTTTTAATTATATTCATTTTTTATGACCAGTTTACATTTTATGTTCAATGTTGTTCCCTAATGAGAAATATCATAAACTAAATTTTCGTAGGGCCATATTATTTGATGTAATATGATCTCGACAGAGGTTATGATGGGCTACGATGAACATAGATGGTAAAATTCTGTTGAAGTTGTTGAAGTCCTATTATTAGTTGTTGTTGTTGATGGATTTATAATATGACTTTTTTCCTAAGAAAATGAATTTAGTGTTGATTTTAGTAAAGAAGATTTATGTTTTTGTTGATTTTTTTCATGAGTTACAAGTGGTGGTTTAAACAATGTTTTAATGGACATTATAATTTATCTACATTCTTCACATCCTTGAAAATAACAATAATTTTTTTGTTTTCATTAAATATGTCAGTATGTTTCTTTAATTTATAGACATCAATCATTATATAATTATATTTCCCCCTATTCTCTCTATTTTTATCTTCCATATCTATTCATTGATATACTCAAATTATAAGTAAAAATAGTATGTTATATTTTTTTTCTCTCTATCAGATATGTCTTAACTCCAGTCATGGAGGACCGATTTTCATTCCTAGGTCCTTGAGGTGAAATTAATTTCCTATAGAAGATCAAATATAAAGTTTTATCATTAATATCTTCTTAAATAAAAAAATATTTTGAATTTCATATTTGAATATGTAAGGAAAAAATCATTCAAAGAAATGGTTTTCTCTTCTCAAATACTTGTTCTTTTTTTCTTCTTCCCTTTTTTATTTTGTTGTGAAATTTTGGAGAGTTCTTGTATTTTTTTATCATTTCATGATCAATTTTTCAAGGAATTCATTCTATGAGAATTTTATTTTATATTTTGATTTAGTAAACTTTTAGGATAACTCTCAAATGCGTAAAGTGATCTTGTATGTGTCTGGTCATTTTTTGAGAGGGTGAGAGGAACCTGTTACATTAGATATATCATGTGATTCATGAGGTTGAGCATTGATAAAGTAATATTTATAGATAAATGATTATTAGTAGATATATTTTAAAAATCTTGACCCAATCTATACTTACTGAGTTTATTTTCTCCTTTAGTTATTATTTCTATTTCACTCATCATATTCTTTCTCGAATGTTTTCATATTAATTTCATCACTAATTTTTTTTTTATTTTACATGTTTCTAAATAGATAAAAATAGACAAATATTATAGAATATTTGTTGAGATAGACATGTTACCTTAATAATACCACCCACTTGGTTAACCACAATTCATTTTAGTGAAAAATATAAATTTATATTTGATTGTTCAGATGATATGCTATAATTGAAATCACCTTAGATTGATTTTTATAATGGGCTTCATTGATGAATTTATATATGAATAAATTAACTTTTATTTATATATTACAAAATAAAATGTTTATATTGATTCTCTAAGGGATATTGAGACCAAACATTACGGTTGACTGAATTATGATTTGGTTTTGTTATGAGTTTTATTTTACAAGCATTGGGAAATATATCAAAAAAAATTTGGATGTATATAATATACATAAAAGGATTTTTAAATGAAAACATATATTATATAAAATTTTATATAAATGAATGATAGATTTTATAAATTATCTTTTGGTTTATTTTTGAAAGTAATTTTTTTATATGGTTTTAGATATTGTGAAAAATCATATAACATATGGTGAATCTGCATTATGCCTTTCAGTATTTAGTGAAAGAAGGTGATTTATGAAAATATAAATTGTATGTATAATATAACATGATGATATTAACCACATTATCGTTTGAGTTGTTGTAAACCAATATATATTAAGGATCACTATGAATTGGGATGGATTTTAATAATACATTTATACTGATATAACGTTCAATATATCCATTTACTCAATATAAACTATCATATTTTTTGTGGAATTTAATTTTATTATGTCTTAAATATATTTAATTATATAATAATAAATAATCATGGAATTTAAATTCACATCATTATTGGTCATAAATTAGAAATATTTTTTAACTTGTATCATAGTTCAAATGTATATACTAAATTAGTAATGATATAATAGACTTATATGATAAAAATTGAATCAAATAAAATACAGTTTAGCTGTAGATATTTCTGTCTTTTATTTTGTCCACTGAAACACAAATGCCATAGATCCCTTTATCTATTACTTTTTAAAATTATTTTACCATTAATACTTGTAATCTGTGGTTTAAATCAGTTCAATCACATGTATTGACTAAATCATATTATCTTCCGATAACATTGGAGGTTTAAATTCAGTGTTGATTATAGTTGATTTTTATAAATATCATGTAAAATAAGTTGGATAGAAAAAATGATCAATGAAATGGTAAGTTCCATTAAATTGTATTATTTAATTCAAATATATGGATGTATCTTAAAGAAAATTTTAATTTTTGTTTGTTTATTTATTTTTTAAATGGAAATGTATTGAGAAGTATAAACCAAAATATCATGATAGCACCACTCTATATAGATTTATTTCATTACAATTCAATGATGTACAATGAAAAAATTTCATATAAATGTACCAATATTAGTTTTTTTTTGTTAGATCCAATAATACCTTAAAATATTGGGAGGAGTTAAAGAGAAATACAGATAATTTTTTAAAAAATATTCTCTAACCATTTATAAAGACAATATTATAGTAACCTATTTTGATAATTTCAATTTTCAATGAAATTTAATGTGAAACTTAGAATACTATCACATAAAATAAGTATATTATATTATTGAAATTGATATTATAACATCAAAATTATTTGGAAATTAATGAAAGTATTAAGGATGGGAGTATAATTTGGGAAAAAGTAACCATTTTGAAAATTGATGGTGTCAAGGGTAAATGTTTGAGTATACAGAAAGAAAAAAAAGTTATATTGCATAAGTAAATAGGTGTTTGGATAAAATGGTTAACAGTAAATACGTGAATATTGGTTTGGAAATTGATATTTAATGACATGTACGGAATAATGTATTATATTATTACTTAATTAATGATGAGTTGGATGTTATAATAGATCAGTATAAATATGGTCCAATAATATAGATTATTAAAAAACTATTTTAATAGGAAACCAAAGTTGATGTGGAGAAGCACTGATTAGTTTGGGATGTTTTTGAGGTAATTTTTATTATAATGGAAGAAAATATTAGCAAAAGAAAAAAGAGACCAAAAATAATATTTTGGTGATTTAAAGAATATATTTAATGATGTATAATATCATGAGGTTTCATAGAAACATCATAATCTATGAAACAAAGACAATAGATTATTTGAGTTAAGAATATATCATGGAAACTAAATTACTGATCCCAGTATACATACTTGATGTTGAAAATAATGAAAAAATATTCCAAATAAAGAAAGGATGACACCATTGATTATAGATAAAGAAAAATATAAAAATGTAACTCATTTTCTACTAAATTATTTGATTCCATTGTTTATAGTTAACATAGATGTTATGAATCTATAGTAAACACAACATGATATTAAATGTGAGTGGTATGGTGATTTTGATATTTTTTTCAAATAGTAAATATTTAGAGGGTAATATTCAAATACAATGTGATGTTTAAAATTTATAATAATACCTAGTAAATAAAACATCCAAAAAATGATTCTGAAGATCATTATAGATCTATGAGCCAAAATTAATTGTATTAGAATAATTTTTCATTTGATATTCTATAATTTTTTTATGAAAATAAAAAACATATATTCAGGGAATGTATAAAATTATATACTAAAATAAAATCATTAGGTGGTGAAACCAAATGTTGAGTGTGGTTAGTAATGATTACTTGAAAAGATTATGAAAATTATTAGAAATGTTATAGAATATTATGTAAAAGGATTTAATCCATGATTTTATTACTACATCACCATTTAGTATTAATTTTAATGACCTAGTAATATAATAATTTAAATGAATATTTTTTTTACTAGGGTACACTTTTAAAAAATAAGTCATATATAATGTTTTATAAATAAAATAATGAACCATTTCTCTTTTTAGCTAATTTATATATATATATATTATTTCATGTAAGGCCATTAATTATTTGGTTCATTCTTACCAACTCATATTTAAGGGATGTTATTAAAGTATTCTAATTCCAATAATACATTGATATGAACAAGAGTGAGCTACTATTTTCAAAATAATATAAAGAATATTTAAGGAAAATATAATTTCACTCCTTCAATAATTCATATTTAATTATTTAAATCATCTTTATGAAATGATAAATGTAAATAATCAGAGAAGAATAAATTTAAAAATCTTATACATCATGTTTTGGTAGATAATGTTCAATAATGATGAGATTATTTAAGATAAAACAAAACACTATAATGAGAAAATAATGAACTGGATTTGTGTATGACTATTTGATAAATTATAATGTTTTTTCCACTAAATAATCAGGTAATAGTCAATAACCTAAAGGTAGATCAAAGAATATTGATTTCCCGAATACACTATTTTCACAATGGACCTAAATGGATGGTGATAGTGAAAACACTATTAAAATAAAAATATTCACAAGATGATTTAGAGATAGGGAAAATTAATATGATTAAATGTAGGATATTGATAATAGTTGAATGGTTTTAAATATGATTTATTTTTTGATAAAAATATTTATATGGAAAATTGAATTTGGATTTTATTTATATTCATATAGTTAAAATGTCTTATTATTTCACTACTATTACATGTTGTGTTAAATTATTTTATTGAATCAGCTATTCTATGGGTTGAGCATTATGGAATGATGTTCCAAAATCTTAAACTATATTAAAAAGAATCATATTTTTAGTTTCAAATATATGTTAATATGAATTATGGATCCAAATATAATCTTTATATGTCTCAAAATCCTCAAAAAAATTTATATAATTCATTTGTGTGGCCTTATAATGAAATCATATGGGTATCCTAGGACACTTCTCTATTGGAAACCCCTAGCAATTTTTTCATAGTATTCCAACACTAAGTAGTTTTTCCAATATTCTATGTCTAAGAGGTGACCAATTTTTTCGTCATTTAAGGAATCCATAATGTTTTTTTTTGGTAGTAAATATTCATCCAATGTGGATATCTATCATTGGGTGGTGGATGTTTCTTATTTTCCTTATCGAGATTTCATTATTCCTCAATTTTTTTTGGTTTTATCAAGGTGTCGCAAAAATGGTTCAGGCTCATGCACATTAAAATTTATCCATAAACATCATTGGATTTTTCAATAGAACTAGAAAAAAATGAATTAAAAAATCTTCTTTGGGAAAATCTCATAAAATATAATTTCTATTAAATTTTTTTAATAAATAATTACCATACATATATTTCTCTCTTCATTGATGAATTGATATGCCAGTCTTTCCCTTATATCATAGAATCAGGAGAATTATGGTTAGAGTCCCTCATGCAGTGATACAAACATGATCCACAAACAACCAATCATCAATGTATTATTATATAGTTGTTAATAGTGACAAATATATCACTTGTGATGATCCTTGTTGACCAAAAACAAAAACCATCAAGGGAAGTGAATTTTTTTTGGGGGGGAGTAGTTATTATATATGTTATTCGTAGAATTATTGGGAGGTATATCTCTATTTATTGAGATATTTTCTTTAAAAAACATTGTTCCAAACGAAATAATATCCTTATCCTCTCAAAATTTCATAAAATGCATTATTGTTTTATAGGATTATTAAATAAATAATTTTTTATGATCCCTTAGTTTCTTTATTTATTCACAACAATCCACATGTCTCAATAATAATAATATAAAAAATATTACAATTTCCTGAACTAAACTATAGTATAAAATAAATATTATTTTCCCATGAATAAATAAATAAATTTATAATGAAATTATATTTAATATGAAATTTTTTAGTAGAACGTTAAACATAGTCCAAAAGTCCTCCATAGTATATACTGGTCTTGAATAATGACCATATATTTAATTAAATAAATACCACAACATTATATTTGGATAAATATATAATATTTTATTCAATGAATATTGTGGTTAAATATATATTAGATATTCATGAAACTAAATAAATATTAATTTTTATCATGTGAATAAATAAAATAAATATATATTTTTATAATCACATAATTAAATAAATAATTATATTGTTAAAAAATATTTAGTATTAATTTGCCTCACTTATATATTTTATAAAAGTACAAGTGATCAAATATTTTTCATCAAACCAACATGATTAATTATTAGAAAACATATTGTAACAATATTTACACAATATTTTAAATTCATATATAATTTAACGAATTCTAAATATTCACTTAGTGTGTGACCCTCTAGGTCACATTCCCAAGGGAATTACATAACACTTCCTAATGTAAAATGATTAACTCTAGAGACATGAAATGTCTACAATATTTAAATTGGTTAATGTGTCAACAATATATAACCACTAATAAATGTGAAACATGTAGTATAATCCAATTTTCATTATATCTCTAATAAATAAGGTTGAAAACATGTTTCATAAATATATATGCCTAATGTATCTTTATTATATATTACATAAAAGAACTTTTTAATAACACCTATAAATATAAGGACATAATCAAGAAATTATATTCCCAAAAATGGGACAAAATCATTATCTTTTATTTAGGAACATTAGGAGTCAATCATTTCTCAAATCAGTCACAATTTGAACATTAGTTTTGATTCACCCAGTGTATTTTAAATCTATTTGAGAATAGTTCATCATCACATAAAGGTATACATCTCATGAAATGTATAAATAATATAATGTATTTATAAGGATAAAAAATTCCAAAATAATTAAATGTATAATGAAACATATAAATTTGGTTTTCCTATTGGAAGATCAGGTTCTCATAGTATCATATAGTTGATATTATGAAGGGAATACACAATGAGAAAGTATCTTAAAGACTTTTGAGTATTTATCCATGATATCCAATGTCATTATTTCCTTCTCAAATTATATAATCTAACTAAAGGACATATATTTTTGAATATTTACATTACATTTCATGGAATACATAGTAGTTAGGAAAAACAATGAAATTTCAGTGCAATAAGTACACTAAGTACAATATCAAATAAAATTTCACTAAGAATATAAATAATGATGTGGTAATATATATTATAAATATTCAAATACATTAACTCAATTAAAAATAAATTAATTATAATGTGGTTGTTGGTAACCAACTCTAATAGATTCCAAATTTCCTTAGAGATGAATACTTATAAACAATATTCAGTTTGATATCAAACTATTTTCATGAATATTCAGATATAATACTTTAGTGAACATGGCATGAGCATTTTATTCCATAGCAAAAATAACTAATCATACTTCACCCCATCGAAAAAAAACATCATGACTTGATATATAAAGAGTATATTTACCATTTAATGATATAGAATTTTATCCTTTTAGAGAGCTAAAATTGTTGTATTATATCAACACAATGTGATTGGATCCTTACTGTTAAAAACCACATCATTATCTTGATTGATTTTTTAAATCCATATATCTTCTTTAATTACATAAATATATTATATATACACATAATCCACTATATAATTAGTGATAACTTGATACATTGAACTCTTCCATCTCACAGATCTACTATTGAGACTGAATTCAAATCTGAACTATGAAATTAAATCATTTTGATCTATTTGAAAACAATAATAATTATATTATTTGATAACTATTTCATTGACATCACTATTCACAATGAACACTTTCATATTACATATCCTATTCATAAGGATGCCATTTATAGAAGAAGAATGTAGTTCCCATCAATTAACATTATATATTTCTACCACTCTCAATGTGTATGAAGAATGAATCCTGGTACATAACATAGAAAAACTGATATACTCTATTATAGATTCATATGTGATTATATAAATTCTGTCTTTATTATTGTCTAAGAGGAAAAATTTCCCTAGAGAGATGTACAATAAGTTAAAATTGAATCAATCACTTGTTTTTGGTTATATTATAAATATATTTAGTATATAGTTAATACATATACATTTAATTATTCTAAGAAGCCTTTTTATCAATCATGAATGATCATGATTCAAAGGATATATGTTGCTTCACCTATATCATCTATAGAGAAGAACATTTTTAACCAATCCGGAATTAATAGTAATTTTGGAATTTCATTTCCAATATATAATATTGAATAAACATATTCTACTAGTAATATTACTATACTCTCTCTAAAATTACTATAAACACATGGATCACATTTTATGAAACAAAATTATCGTAGTGAATCATCAAACTGATTTTTCCCTAACATAGATTCATACATTGACCAATAAATAGACCTATATAATTTTAAAATGTTATAAGAGTTTCCTAGAGTCACAAAAATTTTAAGATGTTTCATATTGACATATTCTTATAGGATTACTCTATTAAAAGTAGTTTCTATATACATATTACAAATTTTGTTATCATGGAAATAGTATATAGAGAGTATAATTATAAGGGATATAAACCTAGAAACTGTAAACCCTGTTTGATCACTATCAATGACTTTAGGTTTTTTAAACTGCTTAAAAAATAGACATAAATTAAAGGTAATTAAATTATCTCTTATTTATGGTTTTCTCTAGAATAACCATTTTCTCCCATGGATCTTTACATCAACCAAAAATTTGACAAGAACCCAAATTTTTTTCAAGTTAATGTAATAAATCTCAAAATTCTTGGATTTATTCCATCTTCTATGTTACTAGATCACTACTATTTCTTTTTATATAAATCATCATTATTTTTAACCAACAATGAGTTACCGTATTTAATTATTATAAAAAAAACATTATGGTTCTCAGAACTATTGGGTTCACTTATGTAGTATGTGGGATTCAAGAAAATCATCTTCCATGGGGACTTATAGAACCTATTCTTTTACCAAACCTTTTATATATTGAGAATTATGTTCATGAAAGTTAGTATTTCTCTCCATTTTCTACTTGATGAAGTTATCTCTTTCAAAAAATGTTTTTTTCTTGAAAGTGTTACCTTTTTTCTGAGGGGTTATATACATAAAATCCTATAGTCTTCTTTAGATTCAATATAGAGAATAACACGTACGATGTGGTTCTTTTTTATTTCAAGATGTTCTTATAAAAAATGACTCACTACTACATACATGTTTGGGTGAAAAAAATGTTTCAAAATTATCAATAACTAGAATTGAATTTTACCTTTTGGTTTTGTTGGTACTCGATTTGGTGTGTATATATCATAATTTATAATGAATAAATCCAATAAGATAATTGAATATCAACGTGACTTATTTTCACTAATACCTCTTCTAAAAAGGAATGTTTTACCCTTTATTTAAAACCATTCCATAGTGGTGTGTAGTAGTCAGTGATTTAGAATGGATCCCATAGTCACATAAAATGCTAAAAAATCATGGTAAAAATATTCACCACCCTGGTCAGACTAATTTATCATTATCATCTTACCTATTTGATTATTTAAATCATTTTTGTGTTCTTTTAATTTCTTAAATGATTCTAACATATACCTCATTAGGTAGACATATCCATATCTTCGTGACTCATGGGGAAAAGTAATGAGTTAAGAATACCCACCCCTAGAGACTAAAATTAATAGTAAACACCCATCACTGGGTATAAAATTATAAAAGGTCTATATCACTATCATATTATCCTTAGAAATGCGGAATTGTCATTTTAGCTTAAAAATATGCAGGACAACTTCCTGTGGGTTTAACTCTAAATATTATATCAAATAATAATGATCATTATTCTTCATACTCATATTTTTTACTTGACCAAGATAATTATTTCATATATGGATATGAAGTATGTTATTAGAATTATATTAATTATCAATTCCAAATAAATGGTCATAATTATCAGTATTTTAATGATCTATAACATCCCATACATAACCTTTATAAAATAAACTACATTTATTTTGAGACATGAAAATAAAAATATTTTTTTATATTATATAATTATGAATTATATTTTGGTTAAAATTGATATATAATGAAAAAATTAATCAAATATACTATCTTAATTAGTAACAAAATTTGGTTATCCATAATGGATAGAGAATCCTTCCTAAAATTATTAGGATCACTTAAATCCTCCTATCATATGGAAATATTCCGAAATCTACTATGTTTAAGAATTTATAAATGAATATGGTAAATAAAATATATAACTAATATATAATGTTTTTATATAGAAATATTACATTTTATAATCAATACCCTTTATGTTTCCCCTTGTTCTTTAATGTGGTATAGTTCCACTTATAGTGGCCATGATATCGATATGAAAAACAAATCTCATCATTCTACTTTAAATAACTTTAGATATTAATTTTAATTGAATTAAGGTAAATGTGATCTTTATACATTTTATGTGTCCTATTCCCCTTTCACTTGATCATAATTTTGTTCTTCACTATAATAACAACAATATTGTTTCACCCAATGTCTTTGTGAACATGGAAAATATGAGTAGTAAGGCTTCCTAAATGAATCTTTTCAATAAAGCTCATATTCTAATTAACTATAAATCTACAGAACCGATAATATTTCAGAATAAAAAGAGACATAAACATAACTCATAAAATATCATAAATCCCAATATATCTAAGTTCAAAATTTTTCCAATCATCTTGACTAAATGTGGCCAAAATAGTATGAAATCTCCATGAGTGCAAATGAAACGTGAACTTGAGATATCATATATCACATTCCTAAAATTCCATTCATATATGTTTCCAAAGTGTGATGAAATTATATACACATCCATATCTTCATGTTGTATATATATTTAACCATACAAGGAATATAAAACGAATCACTGGACATTGGTGTTATTATCTAAATATTTCATATCGAGAGAATGTTCATCTATGATGGTATTTTTTCATGGATCATTAGTAATAGGATTTCCAAAGACATATAATTTTTTCACCATGTATTAGTAGAATATATATATTCATTTATTTCATTTCATGAAGTTAAATCCAATGAAATGGTTATCCATCTTTGAAATGTATTGAAATAAAATATTCAATGTCATGTGAGTTTTTATTTCTACAATTTATTATTACAATATTTTATTAACATATATGGATTGAAATTTAGATTATTTTTTAATTTATTAATTTCCCAATATTCCATAAAAAATAGACCTCAACATTATTTTGATGTATCATGTTTCATGTATATCTCATTAGAGAAAATCTACATTCCCCATCACATAACCCAGACTTTAGCCTAACAATTGTTTTTAGTGTTCAAGTTATGAATTATTTTTCCAACTGCATTTTCTCATCATTCCAATATATATTTAGTGGACACTATTATCTTGTAAACCTAAAGTTTTATTTCCTCAAGCATTACCACCAAATTAAAACAAGTCACATGGAATTCAACCCTTATTGTGAACTACGTTATGTTAAAAAAATATGTTGGAATTCCTTGAAAATTGGATGCACCTTGACTTTTTCCAATCAAAAAGTTTGAATAATAGTTTGATTTTAACATAATTATTGAAATTTAAGACCAAAATAATATTTTAATTTATTTATTTTAAGCATTATATTTATGATTTTCCTTTTATCTAATAATATACTTGATAATAAAAAGTAAATTTTTCTTAAGTGGTTCACCATGTCATAATAATTTTTATACATATTATATGACTATTTTTACTTCCATATTTCTTTCTAGTTATTTTCTCTATATAATGGATTAAATATCCATATTTAATTATCCCTGAAAATTAATTAAATAATATAGATAATGGTGATTCACAATGTTATTCTATAATACCTGGTTTGTCTAGAAGTTAATAATACAAACATTTTCTTTAGGTAATTAAATCTTGGAACCAAGCATGGTTTGATATGAAACATTCCACCTATACACTTATGTACTTTCTCTGTCGATCTCACAAATTTTCTGATCATAAAAAAATTTCAATCCCCTCAGAGATATATTTATTACTTAATATTACTCACAAACATGTTAGGATAACTAAAGGATTGTTTAGAAGGTTCTTATCAATGAAACCATGGACACATAAGACCTTATATAATAAATGGGGAGGAATGAATCAGATTACATTAATGAATTTAATAAATTCTTAGAAAAACATTTCCATGATAAATTAAATAAACCAATCACATATGTATGTTATTATAAATTCATGGAAACCCCTGTGCATGAAATGAATACAAAAAACCGCACAAGAAAAAAAATCTCTTTAATATTACCTTAATTTTTAAGATGAATTTCAATTAATTAATTCCATTTATTTTAATGACCCTTTGAAGTCTCTTGGGGATATTAATAGAAATTAAATATGGAATACAATTTGTATGAATAGTAATTATAGATACCTACATTTATTAGTTGAGAATATGTTACATCTATAAATATTATTCCATATTCAAAAAATCTAATGAGGTTAGTGTTACTATATTTTTACTGCAGAAATTAATTATTCCATTTGTATCATCATGAAGTCCCTTATTAAGAGACAATACAATGTGTATTAATAAGGTACACACAATGTTCCTCGCTTGTTTTGTATCCAAGATAACTTCCAATGGACTATATATTGAATCAATCCATTTTTAACATAAATTATTACTACATGGTATAAAAATAAGATCTCTTAATGTCATGTTTCATCGAAACATTTTATAGAATATATAAAAACATAACATAATATTTGAAAACCACTAGAAAAAAATATTTATCGGTTCACTCTAGGTATCTTTTTTTGCATCCCATATCCTGGGGAAAAACATAAAATGTAAGGGGTAAGAATGAGATTGCTATTGTAATTTAAAATAGAGACATATAACGTGTTCTCTTGAGACATATAAATAATAACATGAGGAAAATGATAAAGATTTATAATTTGGAATATCATATTATTAATAATAACATGAATCCTAACATGGAAATGTGATTAGAGCATTTAATATCGGCATTCATAAGAATATCACCAATGTTAATCACATAGGTGTCTTAAATGAAAATTACAAAATTTATTAATCAAGGTGTCCTAAAACATGTCCCTTATAGAGAATAAATTATTTACTCAATGCATTAGAGTGCTATGAAAGTCCACCATCCATTGGCATTGATTTAATTTGACCCGTATAGACAATAATATATCATTTAATTAATAAATCATGGAGAATAAATAAAGGGGATCTTATCAAAATCATGGCATGGAAAATTTCCTAATGACATTATCATTAAGTCATTTTAAGAAAATGAAAATAAGGAGTGGTATTCTTATTTATAAATATAGAAATAAAATAAATAAATTATACATATATGTGTGTGTTAAAAAAAAGGAAAATTACATGTGTTTGGAATCTGAACAATGAAAATAAAATGTAATGTATTGATGATACGAGCTAAATTTTGAGAAGTAAATTTATCAACATAACGAGTATAAGACGTGGCTTTATAAGAGTATAACATATGTGGGGAAAATGGTCTCCTACTGAAAAAAATATTTTTGAAGTATGGGTATAATAAAAAGGGTAGTATGAGAGAGTGACAAAAATATTTAGAACATATATAAAAAATATGTTCTTCAATCAAAGTGAAAATAAAGATTAGTCCCTTACCATAAATAGTTACTCCAAAAACTTGTGTATTACCATTAGGGGAATCATTAATAGGTAAAACTACATGATCGTCAAGAAGTAAGGACTGTGAGAGAATGTAAATATAGAAATAGGTTGGTATTTATAGAAAAAGTTGTGGGTTTGTTTAACTATTTCCAAATAAAGGCCTTTTAAATCTTGGATATTGAAAAAGATACTTTTTTTATCCTGGTCAAGGTTTTTTACCATGATTTTGGACAATTGGGAAATATGTTATATTATTATAACACAGAATAAATGAGCATCATATTATATCCTTCAGGGTTTGAGGATTCCTTTGTAGGATACCAAGTGAGTAAGAACACTAAAAAATCATGTATTTTGGATTTTCAATGAAGATATGTTGTTAAAAGGGTTGGTATTTATTGCAAAAGCAGGGGATTTGTTAAATAATTTCCATATATAGAACATGGAAATCTATGTCGGGTCAAATTCAAAACCATTTGCTTACCCATGATTTTACCCATGGTTTTGGACATTTGGGTCATATTTTAAGTTATTTTAACCTTAAAGAACTAGGATTTATATTATATTAGATATTTTGAAATGGAAAAGCAAATTTTCTACACAATAATGTTTTTATTGTTAATTTTTAAATTTTTTACAACAGAAATACGATTATATGTTGGGAATTTGATTAAAATATATTTAGATACATTATATTTAAAACATTATAGATTTTAGGTCATGGATTTATGTTCGTTAATTAATTTATCATCATGAAATAATTGTGAAGTCATTAAACATACTAAAAATTCAAAATTGAATATTTTTTTTAAATTTTGTTTATGTATTTTATAAATTTATAATAAATTCATTGTAAACTAATTATGACATTATTATTTCAAAAAATATATTTATTTTATAATAAATTTCACTAAATTTAATAATTTTATCTTTCAAATATAATATCCTTATTTATAATAAAAATTTGGGCTTTAAATGCATAGTCAAATTTCTGACGCAAAAAATATTTCAATGGGAACAAATTTAGTTTGTAATTAATATTTATAAAAGAGTGTTTTTGTCATACTAATTAATTTAAATAAATATCATTCATAATAGCTTACATTATAATAAATAAATTATATCCTTTATTAAAATTATAGTCCTTTTCATAAAAATAAATTTATCAAATTCCATAGAAGTTAAAACAATATTTAGGAACAACTACTGATGGAATAAAAATATTAATTATAAAAATAGTTTACACATTATTTAACAAAGAAAGGGACACATAACCCTCTTATAGCACCCACACATGACCTATGATTAAGGTTAAAGATGTTTATATATTCATCGGGAAACAAGACTAAAATCGACTGAGTAGTTATTTCCACTAACATGGGATTCTCCCATAAGATATTTAATTCTAGAAGCACAAATATAATATCATCTTAGGATTGGTCAATGTCAAACCCTATTTACACTACCTCCTCCCAAGTTTTGACAAATTGGATTCATACGACATTAATCTATTTGTTGAGGCTATCCCTTCTCCATTTTACATTACTTATCTTTTATCACTATTAGTTATTAACATTAATTATATATTTAAAATTACTAATAAGAGTATAGTCTCGAAAAATCATATTGTCTAATGATGAGGTTGAAAAAATGGGCATATTTGACCAAAAATCATATAACTCTTGAACCCTAATGGTGAAATTCTCCACTATACTCTACAAATAAAAATTCATTATTAATGGGGTATAGTTTTTTGTGTATAATTTAATACAAAACAAAATTTCTAGATGAAAATATCATTTCAAATGTTTTTGTTGTTACACTCACAATAAGTATTTTTTGGATTACACGATGGGTACAAACGTGCTACCCATCATGTGTTCCACTTTCCATGTGTATGTGTAAATAGATGTTTGACATGGAATGTTCTCCAAACAATGTGAACAACGATTTTCATGGTTTTTATGACCACTACAGGATATTTTTCACTTTAAGGATTTCATTTATCAGTCTCATTTACTTAGGCACTCATCCATTACATCAACCACACACGTTGTAACACAATCTTCCAACCCGAATCTACATTACCCCCTTTTAGAATTATCAATTATTCTTCATATGATCATGAACATTTATAATGACATGAAACTTGAATTAATAGAATTAATATATTAGGAACATATTAATTAATCTTGTAACTATTAAATATAAAAAAAAGATAAAAAAATCTAACAATAATATAATATATTAAATCAATGAGTAATAAATAATTAAAAATTGTTATATGTCCAATATGATAACACTTGGTGGATCTAGGGTGTAGTGGAATAAATTACTACCCATTCCTAATAAATATTATCCATTAAAATATTCAAACATCTCCTTATAACTATATAGTAATGTATTTATGAAATCCCCAAAAAGGGGATTATTTAAAATATAATTTTTAATTAATGTACTTAATTATTAATTACATACGATTTAATAACATCATTATTAATGAATTGGTAGTCCACACTTTCCATGTCGTTATTGCATTAGTGAAATAAAAGGTGGATTCCCACTATTGGTAATCCACATGTGATCCATGAACCTCAAATAATCAAAATAGAATTCTAAAGGTTCTAGCATAGATGAATATAGCACTCTTAGTGATCAATGTTATTAAAAAAAGAATCATTATTGGGAGATACAATTCTATATGGTGGATGATGATATTTTGATTGGGTCCTTCTATGTTTTCATGGGAGGGACATCTCTAATGCTTGATAGAATCCTCTATATAAATCTTTTTGTACACCCAATGAAATTATTGTCATCTGAAAATGTATAACTAAATTTATATATTAATACAGTTAGAAAAGAAATAATTATACAATGGCCTTTATTATTTCATTTATTCGTATCAAAATCAGTGTCCAAATAATAAAAAGTTTCTTACATGATGTGCCCAAAACATGGGGATATAATTAATTACATTTTTCAATGTATAAAATAATTAAAATTTATTCTAATAAAATATAATATTAAATTTATCACCTCACAACTAATCTCAGTTTTCCATTTAACTTTAATTTATACTACTCCTTCATTAATGGTTATTTTTTAAATTAAATAAATACAATTATATTAATCTCCAATAGATATATAAATATTATATTAAAAAACCATACGAATAAATGTTTATCTAATCCACATGAAACTAAATTATTAAAAATAATTTTACCTTATAAATAAAATATAATAAAAAATATATTTTTTCATTAATTTAGATAAATAATTTACAATATATTAATTAATTTTTCAATATTTATGTAATATATATTTTATCTCAAACAACTAGTTATTGAATATTTTATATCAATACAACACGAAAAATTTATAAAATAGGTATGCAAATAATACATATTCAATTTTTTAAATTGAAATATAATAACTGTGGTTATCAATAATCTAAGTGTGTGAACCACCAGGTCCCTTTATCTTGGGCATTAGGTTACACTACCTAATGTAAAAGGATAAAATCTAACCATACATAAAGGGTCACATAGAGAAAGAAGATAAAGTCACAAAACATTGTTACCTCTTATGATTTTACAACATGCAATATAGTCCAATTAAAACAATATCACTAATCCTGTAAGATTCATACTAGTGTCACCAAATGATATGCTTAATATATCTTTCATTGAAATTCTAGTAAATAACTTTTAAAGAACTCCTAAATTCCCCTAAATTTAATCAAAAACATCATTTCCATTAATGGTGTTGAGATATGAACATATTTAATGGAAGATAATGGTTAAATATATTCTATAATTTTTAATCTTTTTATGGTTCTATAAAAAATTTGACCTATAGTTATTTATTGAAATGAAAATATTTATAGTTTTTTATAGAATGGTAATCTACAAAACAATTTTTCATATTGGGAAAGCAAATTAGTAGTAATATTAAATAATATAATGAGATATATGCTGATTTCATTATTTTAAGACCATATACCAAATAAAGTTCCTCTATGTACGTAGGTGTGAAGTTGATCTGTCACATAATCATCCACATAATGCACCACTATAAACTTTTCCTACCATTAAATCTATCAAAATTGTACACATTTAAGACTCTAGAAATTTCATATTCAAGGGATAAAAACCCTTTTCATGAGTCATATATGAATCCATAATCAGTTCACGTTGATCATGAAATATATTTCCATGTCTTGAGAGACCAAGTTTCCCTTTAAAAGAATTATCTATGTTGAATTTGTTCAAATTTTGAAGATGAGACAAATTTTTATAAATAGTTACGTATAATTGATTGAAGTGATTATTAATTCATAATATACAAAAATGGTGACATAATGGAGACTATAATGATTTTAATCACTGACGATCATATTAGATTCAGTGAATGTGATTGTGATTTTTGTAAAGGAATACAGAATATTTAAGGATGTGGTAATATGTAATATACTAATTTTTTCATACCATATTGAGTGTAGTATCTCTTCCATCACCACATTAATGATGTTTCTATGATGGGAATAAAGTTTAGCACTAGTTATAAGGTTGATATAAAGACAATGTGAGTCCATAATTGATAGTGATATTTTCAAAATATTATAAAATACCTTCCATAGAGAAAAAGTTATGACAAACCATCTCTTTATTAAACATATATTCATGATTTATTATATAAAAGTATAAATAATATAACATGGATGATAAGGAAGTATAGTTTATTTAGTAATTAGTTACACCCCAAATCAACATTAAATAGGAATACCAACATCATTATTAGAAACATCCTTAACAAGATCATACATAAAACTACATGATATAACATGGGGACAAGAATAAAAATTTGGTGATCTATAAAGCCCGGAAAAGGAATAAACATGTCATAACTTGTTGAAATTAATATGTTTTAAGAAATAGGATTATCAATTAGTATAATTGAGTGATCATTATAAACATCAAAAATTGTTCATGATATTACATGATAATCACAATGGAAACATGGGAGATGTGGAAACATCATATAATGAAACATCATAAACATAACTCAAAAATAATTTCAAATAAATCATGATATAAAAATTTCTATAATTGATTCAGGCTTCATCATTGTGAAAACATTATGTTCCTTGATACTAAACATTACCCAAATCATTATATTGCTATATAATTTTTGGATCACTCATTACATTCATTTCATTCTCAGTATTTCGTGTTCCATATATAGCATACAAGATGGTTTAATTACCCAAAATAATTTAATACATGAATAAGAATTATTTAATAAATACATATATTTCCTCATTAAAGAATTATATGTTCATAAAGGTTAAAAAACATGAATGTAAATGGGTAGAGACATTTACTACATAATAATTAGAAATAGAAAATCACTGTGAAATTTCAGCAGCATAACTAGGGCATAAGAATGTCCATGGGATGTATTCACGAGAGTGAATTTAGTATCTCATAATTTACTAATAAAATAGATTATAAGTAGGATATGTAATAAAATATCCGAATAAGCACATATTGAAACATAGAATCACTATATAAAAGAGGTGCTTGAATGGAAATGAGATGAGATAAATCCCTTACTTGAGCGTGTGGCACCAAATGCATTGGAGGAGATTATTGAGAGCATGAAGGATCATTTGGATACATATATAGAGGTTTTAGAGGGGTAAGGAAATCATAAAAGGATATTTAGTGACAAGAAATGGGGGAATGGGTGGATTTATATATAAATGGCATGAGATTTTATTATTATATTTGTAAAGTTATTTTTTAAAATCTATTTAAAAAAAACAGAAACAAGAATCCTTGAAATGGGGTTTGCAAAGGGTTTCTTCCAAATGGGAGAATAATTCATTATATTATATGTACAAGGGCCAAAAATAAAAAAAATTTATACCCTTGTTGATTAGTAATTGAGTCACTCTCCAAAAATAATGATTTTAAAGATGAACAATATATTAATGGTTTTGGAGGATTCATAATGAATTTATAAAATTTATAAAATAGACATAAATTAATATTATTTTTACTTTAAAACATATTTTTGTTCTCGTATACCCATTATAGAATTTATTACATTACTTTTGGTTCATTATCCAACCATAATAGACACTGTATAATTATAATGTATATAATATTTACTCGGAAATTTGAATCTGTCAAAAAATTATGAAAAATTCACCATCAGATAATTTAAATTTTATTATTCCAAAATTAATATTAATTTTATCATAATATTTTTATAAATAAATGAATTTTATCTTTTATAATGTAATGTCAATTTTTTTATAGGTGTTTGGTTCTTTATGGAAGTTACATTTTTTGAACCCTAATAAAAACTACAATACACATAAAAACAATTATAATATCATTTATATTTAATAAATACTGTTTAAAAATAATATTTCAATAAAAAATTATTTATTTCCAAAATAAATTAATTCATCAAAGTAAAATCATTATTTAAATTTGAATATTTCTAAAAAATCACAATTTCTAAATTAACATCAAAATCATTTATAAAGTAGAATTAATAAGATAGAAATTTATTCATTATTATATAAAATATAAATAAACATATTTTTAGGGTCTTGATATATATATCCATTTAATACACCAGTAAATCCCTAAGATTAAATTTTATAATTGGGAGACCTTCATGTGTTGGTTCTTCAGAAATTTTTTGGGTCATGATCATAATGATCATGAACATATCCCATAAAAAGTATCAGTCGTGTTTAATTGGTTGGATATTAGCTTAGGACTAATCATAGTCAACTCCCAAAGATTATATACCCCTAGTTCCCCAATAAATGGGATTTATAGGGTATTATCCTAATGGTTGAGGACCTCACATCGTTTTCTTCTGTCAATTGGACTTGTTAAAACAATATATTTATAATAATGATTCTATCACTAATCAATGGTTATGTTATCAACGGGAGTGATACTTAATATTATTTTAAAACAAAAATTGAATGTGATTTATATAATCATATTAATATATCATATGGGGGATTTTTTATTATAGTTTGGGTCATTACAATATTATCCCCTTTAGAAATTGTTCCATAGAAATTTTCTTTTCACACAGAAAAATAGATTAGGATAATTTTGTTTCATCACCTTCTATGGTTCATATGTTGCTTATTCAATCTTACGGTTTCACTATAACACTTTGATCAGGTGAATTATCTTCTTTTATTGAACATTTTCAATATGATATAATATCTTCATTGGCTTCTCTTCATATTAGAGATCATTCTCTTATAGAACCATGTATATATTGAGTATATGTGAGTGCTCTAGTATTCACATACTCCAGAAGGAAATATGAAATACATCATGTAATTGATATAGGTTAGGTGGTAGTTCTTGTCATTATGCCACTACATAGATGTGATCAAGGATCTCCAAGGTGCTACTATATCATAGACTAATCAATCTCTTCTTCATAAAGATCATGTATTTCTTCCATGGAGATATGTGGAGGAATACCATATCTCTAAATATATGAACTAGGTATCATTCATGATGTCTATCATATTCAATTTTTTTCTGTGATAAGCCTTGATGTGATTATGATTAGTTTGAACATTTCCATAATTTCATATCCATTTCAGGACCTAGTGGTTTTTGTTCCCCAATATCATCCAATGATGTCGGTGTTATAAACCTCATTCCGTAAAAGGGATCGGTAGGGAGAAATTCAGATTTTTGAATGGAATATGTTATTATATGAGAACTCATCCAGAGGAAGATGTTGGTCCCACCACCATTTTAAGTTATTCAAGCTTGCTCTGAACATTTCCTCGAGTAACTGGATTGTTCGCTCAGAGCATACATTAGATTGGTGGTGATTAGTCCAGATGAAGTTTAAGTCAGTATTTAGTGCATGCTAGAGACTCTTAAACAACACGAACCTATATATTTGATCTGAATCAAATACAATTGATAGTGTTATTCAATGCAATCTCACTACTTATATCATGTATATCCATGAAAGTTGATAGAGTGATAAGTCATGTCGAACCACAATGAAGTGTGTAGTCTTTTTACCATGATAAAAACCTAGACATCATTATTTCCCATTGACGTATTCAAAAGGCGAATTACAAAGTCCATAATTATTTTTTCCCATTTCTATTTAGGAATGGGTAATGGTTTCTTTATCACCTTGTATTTATTTTCTTTCATCCTTCACTTACAAGCATAAAATAAAATTTTATATTTACATTGCGATTTACTTCTTAATTTTGTCCCACAAATAGTTCTCTATGGGATCTTGATATTTCTTCATTGTTACAGGATAGTTATATAAGGTCAAGCTATGTTAATCATCCAATATAACCTTATTTATATCAGGATACGATGGTACAAATAGTTATTTTCCAATCCGTAAAAACCTTCTTTATTAACATTGAACTCTAAGGGTTTCCCTTTTCTTATAGTTCGCACATTCTGTTGAATTCCCACACTATCTATTTGATATTAATTTATTCTATCCAAAAGGGATTTTTGGGAAATAATTTTTACTACATTTATATTGTTCCTAATATTAGTATTCCCACATAATTCTTTCTCAATGTCAAAGAAGATCAGATCCTTTTCAAATATAGATAATGATAAAATTTATGGATCATTTCTACTTAGAGCATCTTCCAATTTATTCGCTCACTAGTATATAAGGGGATTGGGAATTCGTGGTACTTTTTCAACTCTTTCCTTTTTTGTTGTATCATATTCATCTATTTCTTTATGAATTTATACTTGAGTTGTTTTTTATCTATAAATTTTTCAAAATTCTCCCCAATGAGAAAACGATGTTGGATTTTCAATGAAAGTATCACTACAACTAACTCCAGATTGTGCACTGGGTTGTTCTATAAGTGAACATTCAATTTCATCAAGGAATACGATATAAAATTATAGTTATTAATTAAAATACAGTCCAATATATTTTTTATATCATAAAATAATACCACAAAATGTTATCCACTTTTGTGTACTGTGAGTACATGTGCAGTGATAAGCCACTTTTTATCTTTATGAAATATCTTCACAGTATACATTATAAGAAAACTGGACTCCCTCCATGTTTTCATAGTTAAATAATTTGAAAATAATAACTAAAATCACAAAAATTAATGATAGTACCTTGAAAATCCATGGAATCTATAGATACATATAACCGAAGTTGGAATGATCCATCAGTCAATTTGTTCTCTCTTTGAAGTGTCTATAGACAACCCATTTCTTATGATTATATTCCCTAAGAATGACACTTCCTTCAATTATAAATCACATTGGTAGTACATGGAATACATATTCTTATTTTGAAATGTATTTACCACAATGTTCACATGCTCATCCTTCTCATCATTTCTATTAGAGTATATTAAAATATCATCTATAAAGACTACCAATTTTTTTAATGTTATATCTGAAGACTCTATTCATCAATTAGATGAATACTTTTAGACCATTATTGGGTATGAATGTAATTAATATGAACTCATAGTTCCTATACCCTGTAAAAAATAACGTCACTTGGTTATCCTCCTTCTTCAACATAACTTGGTAATATCCCAACTATGGATCCATCTTGGATAAGTATTGTTCTCCACATAGTAGATCTAACATATCCTTATTCTTTGAAAAAGGATATGTGTACATTATAATGATCATTTTGAGATCACGATAATCAATGGAAATAATCATTGACTTATCCCTCTTCTTGACGAAGAGGAATGCTACACCCCATGGTCATGTACTCGGGCATGTGGAACCCTTATCCTGATTATCCTATAGTTGTTTCTAAATCTCAACAAATTTTTTTAAAAAAATTAAATCCTGAGTCTTGGAAATTGTTAACTCCCCAGGATGATGATCGATTGAAAAGTAAACATCCCGGAAAGGGGGAGGAAAAAATATTATTCAGAAAACACATCAGTGTATTCCCACACAATGGGCATGTCAATATAGATTATTCCTTCCATAAACTCAAACCTGTGAGCAAGATATGTTATCTACTAGAAAAATAATATCCGTTCCTAATATTTTGATTGTAATTAAGATTCATCCTCTATGAATTATTATAGATTCAGGGGTTGAATCATGATATTGAGTGTGATTTTATTCTCATGGAAATTTATGTTGGGTTTACATAGAGAAATAAAATCCATGACAATAAATAAATAAAATTACACCAAAGGGAGTATGACATGGTTCAATAAGAATTTTAGGGAAAATTTTTTATATTTTAGGAGTAATATAATAGGGAAAAAATAATTTTACCATTTTCTATATTCACTTAATGCCCTACTTCCATGCATTATGGTGTTATTTGAAGATTTGTACAAAACCTTCAAGATATGAAAGAATGTGTAGAACCATAATCAAAAAATATGTTCACTATTCATGAATGGATAACTAAAATACCTATCACAACATCATTTTTGATATCCACCATAGTACTTGTGATGGAAAATTATTTCCATTACTAACATGTAGGTTGTTGGTTGTCTCCCAAAAACCATGGATAAGTGAATTTTTAAAGGGCCATGGTTCCCTATAGATAATGAAATAAACAATTAGTTAAGGGTTGAATGGATAATTCCACTCCTCTAACACATTAGTGTGTCATTCCTATTACAAATCCCTAGCCAGTATTCCTACATGTATACACATAAATCATTTCCTCACCCCCATTAGGAAGTCTCTAGGGTGATTCTTTCAACACCATTGATAAGTATTATATTGAAGTTTTTTAAAAAAAATTTATTTTTTCCATCTGACCAAAAAATTTAAACTCCACTTTCGTTTTATTTTCCCTATGGTATCCAAGAGATTCATAGTTCTCTATTTTGAATTTGGTATCATATTGGAAAAATTTCAAAGAGATATGAAACTATATGATCATTTGGTCTTTTGTAGACTAGGTTTTATCACACCAAAAAAGTCTCCAACCATTGATTCAGGGGTATTAAGAGAGATAAAGGATTATATTTTAGGTCTTGTGATGTATCACTCATATTTCCCAATATAGGTTTTTGATTTTTGGTTGATGGAATCGAAACACCATTTCATTTTAATTCAAAGTGTTCAAGGAAAAAATGTATTGAACCATTTTTTCAGAATTCCTTCAACCTCATCACTTGGTTCAGTTTCTTAAGAATCATACTCTTAATCAATTTACACCACTAATCAGATTCCTCCTATATAATATAAAAATATAGTTGAACCTCCCATTTATCTGATAATTGGTGGATAGAGAAGATAGTCTTAGTGGAGATGATCCACTATGTCATGATTAAGGGATCAGACAATACATTAATATTTGTATTTCATTATCACATAAAGCTCTCAATTGATTATAGTTCATTCCTAGGGGGATTTTGGAGCTCATCTAGATCTGGGTTTTTATTTAAATCCATAGTCATCTTGGAGATTATTTTTATAATTTTCACCATTCCTGATGCCATCGAGTTGAGCATCTCATTGTATTAGTCATCATATTTCACATCACATAGGATGATTACCCAAATTCCTCATATTTTCATACTTTTGAAAGAATAATGGGAAATTAGTGATGATTATTTTTAATCTATGAAACAAATAATGGGAATATAATGACCATAAATACAGAACTTATAAATATCATGTATTTCCTAAACTTATGAATTAAAAGGAATAAATATATTTAATCAATGATCTATTTACTACCATAGACTATTATGGTATTTTTTTGTTCCCATAACAGTGATTTTTAATGCTGTTGTAAATTTAGAAAAAACAATACCCCCAGGTGTTCCAAACTAGTTGTGTAGTAAGGCCTCTTTTTAGGCACCAGTTCTCAGTCGATTCTAGGTCAACACAGTGTTTTCATGTTTTACCTCTATGTACCACTCTTCTAGAGAAAAATCCACATATAACATTTATAAAAGGAATTATTTTACAAATAATACAATTACACCATAATATAAATAATTATTCATTTGGTTTCTTTTACATAGTTTTAACACTACGTATTTTTATATTGTTTTATAATCTTAATCCAAAAAAAACTAAACATTCCTATGATAAAAATTATAGAAATTATTTTATTTATTACCCTTTTGTTTACAATTTATTTCATAAAATTACACTTAATAAAACCAAGATGATCGAAATTTATAGTGTAATAGTGAATTATGTACATAACCTATAATATTAAAACTAGAAAAACATTGTCTTTATTGAAAATATCCTTAACATTCTAATACCTAAAACATTATTAGATTACATTGGGACAAACATAATAAAATTTTGAAATATAAAGCCCAATAATAGAATAAAAATGGTATAAAATGAAGAAAATAATACATTTTATAAAATTGGAACATAAATGGGAATAATGGAGTGATCATTCCAAATAAGAACAATAATTCATGATATTTCATGATAATCATAAAACCCACATGGTAAATGTGGAAAAATCAATAGAAACTACGTCATAAACATAAGACAAGGATATCTTCTAGGACCTCAGGATGGAATCTATCCCATAATGGAATCATGTTTACTCCATATCCCATCATGATGTCCCATAATACAAAAAAATACCCAATTAATTGGAGTGATATATATTTATGGGATAACCCATCACATGTTTTTGATTTTCATTCTTATGTGTTCCACATTGACAATAAAGCATGGATTCATTCATAATTATAATTGTTTAAAAAATAATTTAGTGTAGAATATATACCTATATGTAACCAATGAATACGTATCTGGTTAATAATGATAAAGACCCATTATAGGAAAAGGGTATGGGTGTTCACTACAAAATTGTTTGTCAAGGAAAATTGTGGTAAAAGTTCAATTGCATAACAGTGGAGTATGATTTTTCATGGAAGGTATTTATGAAAGTGAAATGGGTATCTAAAAATTTAGAAATTAAATACTAAGTATGGTTGATATGGAAGAGCATATCCCAACATGTAGAAATTGAAACAAAAAATAAAAATAGAAGAAATGGACTCTAATGGAAATATAAAGAGATAAATACCTTACTTGTGTGTGTGACTCCAAATGAATTAGAGGAGATTCTTTAGAAATTATGGGATCCATTGGATAACTCTAGAGAGGGGTGAGAAGAGTAAGAGTATTCTCCAAGTATTTTTTTCTGAATATGAATGGGATATTGGGTGTCATCACACAATAAATGAGTCAGGATATCTTCATTATTTATCAATAATAAGATTTTGTATCTATATAATAAAATAAATAAAACCAAAAACATTCCAATTTTTTCCCAATGTTTCTCCCAAATGGTATTGGATTTTATTATTTTATATTTCCAATTTAGTAACATAATAAAAAAAAATCATCTAACTGATGTGGATGTGAGTCACACTCTCTAATAAATAATTTTAATCCCATAATATATAACAATGGTTTTAGAGGATTTATAAATGATTTATAAAATTAATCAAATAAATATAAAATCACATTACCGTAAAGGGAAATAATATATTTGGTTTGGATAGCATTTATAGAATTTAATAACAAACCAGGTTGTCATTATTATGTCATAATACACATTGTATAATTAGACTATATTTAATTTTTACCCTAAAAATCAACTGTCTTAGAATATTATGAAAAAATCACCATTGGATAATTATTACATTACGATTCTAAAAATAATTTTCATTTTATCAATATTATTTTTAAAAATATAAATTTTTACATTTAAAATGTAATTATAAATTATTGAGAACTACATGTTTTTTTGACAATATCATTTTTTCAGACACTAATAAATATTACATTTGAGTTCATAAAACTTTTATGACCATTTATATTTATTATTTTTAATAAACAAAATTCAATAAAATATTTTTGATTTAAAAAATATAAAAATTCCTCAATATAAATTCCTCAACTAAATTTTAATATTAACCAAAATTACATTTTTTTTATTTTATTAATACAATATGAAAATAATTTATAATGTAGCAATAATAAGATAAAAATTAATTAATTATTATATATAATATACATAATCCTATTATTAGGGTCTTTATATATATATATATATATTTAGTGCACATGAAAGTAACCCTAGAGTAATTTGTGTGATGGTGAGACGTTCATGGTGTGGTTCTATATATATTTTTTGGTTTATTATCTCTATGGGATTTAAATTCTCCCATAAACAGTTTCACACATGATTACATTATTGGATATAAACATGGGAATGGTCAAGGTAAAATACAAGATATTCAATCTCCCAAAGAGGCTTAGATAAAATTTTTTCAAAAGGTATAATCCTATAGGTTAAGGGCATGACATTATTTTTTTGTCAATTTAATTAGTTAAAACGCTATATTTATAATAATTATGTGATCACTCTTAAATGAATGTATTATTAATGTTAATGAAAATTAATAGAATTTTAAATCAAATAAGTGATTTTTTTGTATTACCATAATTTGAAATCATAAGGGTAATTTTATTTATAAATTTTTAGGTCAATATAGAAGTCGTGGTGTAATTGAGGAATAAATTACTTTCATGTACCGTATGATGGTAAAATAATTTGTACAAGGATCCAAGAAAATTACATAAATATTTTTTTGAAATATTTTTTGGGGAGTATGTTGTTTATTAATTTATTTATTAGGGTCAATAATGAGGACGTAATCTTGAAAGTTTTAATCATAATTATCCAATCACAATCATTATTGAATTACAATGTAGTGAACTTCTAATATCATCATCTATCAAGTATTATATTATTGGAATGTGAAAAAATTAGTAAATATTAATTTGGAGTAATGTTATGATCATTGAATATTTCTCTGACCTTAGTCTAAAAAAGTAGATCCAATATAATAATATGACTTTAATATTGATATAAGATTTTTAATTAATGTAATAATCTTTAAATTTAGAAATAAGTAGAGACTTAGTGTTGTAATTGATTATGTTTTTTGAAGGGGTGTTATTTTTTACAATCCATATTTAGTAGATCATGATGTTGGAGTATGATTTATTAATTATCTATCAAATAGATGATTCCATGTATGATGATTTTCCTTGAAAATCCATTCCAAAAATCCATGTTAATGGAATTATAGAGCTACCATGTTTCTATTGATGAGGTACAAAGTGAAGTGAAGCTGAAGATCTTCGTTGAAAATATTTATGTTATTTTTACCCTTTCCTCAATTGATGAGATACTTTAAAAATATTTCAGAGGTAAAGTGACCATATTCCTTTATAAGATACTACCAGTCGAATAAAAGATAAATTATAATAATTGATATTTTTTACCATCCTTATAGGAAATTTATATATCATAGTATAGTAAAACAGTTGGGAAACAATTATAATCATGACATGGAAAATCATTATATCTATTTAGAGAACCTTCCCAAATGTAACAAAATATTTATTTTTTTATCAGACAAATACGACTAAAGAGGTATCCCAATTTGATCTCCCCAAATATAAAGTAGCACTATAATTGAATGATGATATGGTCCCCTACTAATTTCCATATCAATCAAGATATTAATTTTTTTAGGTAAAGGAAACCTCTTACTAAATTAAATAAAGGACAAAAACACACAGATGGATTTTCCAAATATTTGATCATAATGATAATTAGTACTATCGGGGTAACAATATATTCTCTTTGTTACAATAACAACCATACTTTTACTTAAATGTGTATTAAAATTTCTTAATGATAAATAAGAAAATAGATATATATTAATTTATATAGTGGATTAGTATCTTGGGAAAATGTATATAATAAATCACATACACATAAAAATAAATAAAAAATTGTTATATCATTATTTTTTATCCTTATAAAATATCATGTTTCCATAGTAAATGTAATCACCCGATGATATACATAAAATAAAGTTGTGATCTAAAGACTTAATAATTGAAGAAACAAGGGAAATTAATCAATATAAGATGTGTGAGAATTATAATCATCACCGCATCATTGGAAAAGGATTGTCATCAGTTTCCAGGGGGAAATTTTTAATAATTGTATAGAATATGGAAATTCATAAAAATGAAACATCATATCATAGTTTTAAAATACCCCACTCCTCCAATGGCCCAAATGCCTTCATTTTTTTATTTATTTTTTATATTCCAACTTTCAATGGGTGAGGTGGAACCCTTACAAAGCCCATAGGCGAAATTATTACATGGCCTATAGGCCTTAGAGGAATTCATTCCCCATAGGCTTTAAACAAAACATAAAACCCAGACAAACTACTTGGAAATGCTCCTACCCAGAATCTTCATCATCTTCACACATAACATATTTTAAAAATAAAACAATCAAAAAATTGTGATCCAAGATATCATCATGTTCACAGATATTAAAAATAATCTAATGGCATATATTTCATTACGAAATTAATTGGATGGAAATATAAATCTAAGAATACTAGTCACATCACAATATTTATACAATCATAAATTCCACAAAGAGTTTATAAAATTCATAGTCTTAATATAACCTAGTGAAGGGAATGAGTTTCTTAAGGATTACATCAAGAATAATTTCATCAAAAAACATGGTGTTCAAAAATGTATAAGAGAAAATACATTTTGATAAAACATCACCTTTCTTAAGTGTTGATGATATGTCTCAAGAGGAGTAAACAAATTGCTTTGGATGGAAAGTTATATTGATAATATCATTTAATTTGGCTTATGAATCATGGTTGTAAGATATATATCCTTGAATGTGAAGGGTATAGTACTAAAGTTATATATAAGAATCATTTGAGGAATATCCATACTAAAATTGTTGTGAAAATGGATACCCTAGTGAAAAGGGATGGGTTTAAGAATCCTCGTACTTTAAATCCCACTTTATTTCGTCACTTTTTAGCCCCCCAAATAGTAAACATACATTCTCTAAAAAAATTTAACATATGTTAATTATGTTAATTTATTCAACAATTTATCCATTATAATTATTTTATTATATTTTTTATTTTCTATTGTTCATTTTTTGTGTTTTTATGTCAAGTTTTCTTAAAAAATATTCAATATTGCTTAAATTTATCTGTATTTTTTATTATAATTTTTATAAGAGAAGGATAAATTACAAAATATTAAAAGAAATATTTTTAGACATTAATATATATTAAATAATTTATTTTAACCATCTATAATGATGGTGACAAAAAAATAAGGGGGAAATTTCCTCATTGGGGGTTAATGGACCGTTATCGTGAACATTGGGAAAAAATAATGAAAAATATTTATAAAATATAAATACATAAAAATTATATTTATTAAAATATCTTAAAATAGTTCATATAATGTTAAAATCCAACCTTATTTAATATTATAAGATTTTATTATAAAATTATTTTTTTTAAAATATATTTTAGAATAAGAATATGACTGAGATGTTTTAAAATCTTTCTCATTTTTTAGTGTGGGTTCCCTTAATTGAAAGAATACATCCTTTTTGAATGGAATTTTTTATGATAGTATGTCCATATATATTATAAGGTACTTTATAGGGAGTATTTTTTAGGAATGTTATGTTTGGAATGTGAGGGAGGAGTGGTTTTCCAAGAGCAGAGTGAGGGGTTTTTTATTCCTGAGGATAGGGGTATTCTTTGAATAAAATATTGAATAAAATATTATATGAAAGGTAGAACTAGTAGTAGTTAATTTAGAAAGAAATAATTCATATAAAAATATAATTGATTAGGTCTAGGACTTTATTTCCTGTTATAATTATACTTTACTTAGTGTTTTAACAAAGAATATTGAAACAGATAAAATGTTATATTAAGTGTTCACTTATGATTTTAGGTGCTGAAAATTAATTTTTGGGTTTAAAAATTAGGTTAAATTCATTTTAGTGAAACATTTATGAAATTATATATATTTTATTAGAACATATTGTACTATAAATGTTTAGGACATTAACACAATGTGACTGTCATAATTTATGATATACTGGTTACATGAAAAACTAATTTATTCTATTCGAAATAAAAATTTATGTTTTTTATAAAATTACCAAAATATAATAATTATCCAATTACAAAATGATAATTTCAGAAAATATATTTATTTCATCAAAATATGATTCTAGAATAATAAATTTTAATTTCTAATAACAAAATATTTTTTATGAAATACTTTAATAAATTTGATTATATTATCATTTAGTTTTATAATCATTATATATATTTCTCATAATTATAATATTTAAGATTAATTATAGTAAATATTAGAAATATTAATTACATAAAACTTTATTATTTTGAAGAAAAATTACTATTTCAATTGTAATGTTACTATTCCCAATTATCGGGTTACAATTAGAATATTCACATTAATATTTTAATTGTCATGTTACTGTTCCTCCCAAGGTTTTGTATTTTAATTTTCTAGTAGGATGATTGGTTTAAAAATATTTCTTTTTCATTTATATATATTTTTTCACTGGTTCCATGATTTTAGAATATTGGGGATCTCCATATTTTCAAATTTTTTCTTTTCAATTTTATTTTTTTCATCTAGTTTTAATGTTTGGAATTTTAATTGGCCTCATAGAGGACTAATGTAAATTCTTAATTAAAAAATTATTGTGTTATAGGTTCCTCTATATTCCCAAAGTGTACAATACTTATATATAATAATATGACCTAAATTTATTTATAAATCAATTATCATTTAAAAATATATGGTTATTACATTATTCCCCTCTATATAAATTTCATACTTGAAATTTGAACCCATATTATTCATTTATGATCGATGATGGTACTTTTGATCCATTGTCTTCAATAGTTCTCACATCACCTCTTCATACATATGATTTTTTGAATATACATTATATAGTAGGTTTTCGTGATACATATATACTTGTTTCTACAGTCCAATCTCTTCATTAGATGTTATTCATAAGGGAGGTAATTCAACAATTGTACCACCTTTTAATTCAGTACATTTTAGGGGATGGGTATGTAAATTCTAATGATTGAAACATTGAACACATCATGAGCATGATTCATATTTTCTGGAACTTCAACATGATAGGAAACCACTCCAATACAATCAGGGATCTCAAAGGATATAATGTACCAAGGTATAATATTCTCTTTCCTTCCAAACCGTATAACCTTATCTAATGGTGATATTTGATGGAAAACATTATCTTGATCTTCAAACATCACATCACTTTGTTATATATAAAAATATCCCTTTTTATGACTATGAGAATATTTACTATGCTATTTGATGGATTTTACCTTATTTCTCAGATCTTGCACAAGATTAGTTCCAATTAGCTTCTATTTTGTAGCTTTCTCCCAACATGATAGAGTAATATATAGCCTCCCATTAAGAGCTTCTTGATGAACCATTTGAAGACATGACTAGAAACTATTTTGGTGTTAGAACATAAAAAATTGTAGTAGTTGATCTGATCCTCCTTTAAAATATACTGAAAAAAGTCACTTCACGTATTTGAGTGTTTGAATATACCATTCATATTGGCCATAACTCTATGGGTGATAGGCCACGCTGAAATTCAATTCATTATTATAATATTGTTGAAGACTTATACAAAATTTATATGTGAAACACAGATTATGATCAGAGATAATAAAAATTGGAACACCATGTAGCCTCACTGCTTCCTTCACATATATCATAAAATGATTTTTAAAGCATGAAATATTCCCAAATAGTGATACAGTGGGAATTAATAGTGAGTTGATCACCCAAAACCCATATCACACTATTTACTTTGGATTTATTCAAGAGAACAGTGAAGAATCCCAATTGGAAACTCTAATATTTCCATGTTGGAATAGGTAATGTTTCGATCATTCCTTTTTTAAATTTATATCTCCATTATGAATTTCTAACATAATAAGAAACATGAGATAAACTTCATAATATCCATCAACGTGTTATTCCTAAAAACATTCTAAAAGATCACGGTACATAATGGTACATATAAGAAGGGTGGAAAATGGTAAGCTATTCGAATTTTCCAATACTTCCGTCATTATCTCAGGTGATGGTAGAATGAAAATTCTAGATCGATATTGAATCACACCATTATCATCGATGTGTAACTCATCTAATGAATTTCTAAATCATCAATTTATGCCTCTAATATCAGTTGGATAGATGGTTGGGAAATAGTTTTGGAATGGTAGGATGTATTCCATTCACTCATGATTTCAAGATCGATCATTTTCTTATCCATGAAGATATTTTATTTATCAATATTAATCATGGATAATTTAGAATATTATTTTCAACTATTTTCTTATGTTAACTTATTCCCATTTTGTAGACGGTATTTAATAATGAAATGATATTCTGTAATTTTCTCTAACCATATTCTTTTACACTTATTGAGCTCATTCTATGTGAAAATCAACACTAGACTTGGGTGATAAGTATAAAAGCAACAATTTTCACTATAGAATAATTTTCACTAAATATTCAAGGTAAATACCATAGTTTATATATCCATATCATCTGATGGGTAGTTTATTCTCAAGGATCTCTAACCTTCATGAGAAAAAGGCTATCACCTTTTCATTTTTCAATAGTTAAAAACCCAAAATATTCTTTGAATAATAATTGTAGACCATAAAACCTTATCCATATGTTTTTAGTGTGAGTACATGTACATGGATTATCCGATTCATTATTTCCTTAATGATTTCCTTGTATTCATCTATCTAGACGCACATTAAACCTTTTTATGTCTATATGGTTAGTGGGGTATAAAATCATGGTAAACATCTCACAAAACATCCTTAGTTCCATTCTAAGACAAGAAAACTGTAAATTTCAATAACACAAGAGGGTATGGTCTATTACAAAAAAAATTGTTTTAATGGTCCACGTAAATTCCCTCACTTTTGATCACATTTCTTAATAATGTGACCTATTTCAACCAAAAGTCACACTTTCTAAAAAAAAGATTATATTTTCTCCTCCTAAGAATTTTCAAGAACAATCCTTATGTTGTCTTAAAATTTCTACTATATCATGGTTTAAATGAGTGTATAATGGATAAAAACAAGAAAAAATTTGCGGATGTAGTCTATAAAAAATCTTTTCAATAAATCCATTGAGATTTAAATGGAATTAGTAAGTATAATTGGAATTATATTAAATCATTGTGCCCATACATTGTACAGAAGGTTTGTTTTTTAATGTTTTGACTATTCACCTTTAGATAATGATATCTAGAATCAATATACTTATTTTATAAGAATAAAACTACTCATATTTGAAAAGACAAGACATCAATCCTTGGTAGGAGATATTTTTAATTATGTTTATCTTGTAATGCTTATGATAATCAATACACGACCACATTGATCGATCCTTCCTATGAATAAAGAGTATATTTTCACCCAATAGAGATAAACTACGGAGTATGAAAAATTTACCCAAATTAAATAACAACTACTTATTTTAATCCTCCATTTCATTCATGGGAATCCATTAGGGGAATTTAGAGAGTAGTGTGGCTTCTGTGTATGTTGTATCGAGAACCCTACCTCATTATCTGGAGGATGTCCAAGTGACTCTTCTAGAAATACACTGGTGTGTTTTATAATAATGTTCATTTCCAAAAGGATGATACCTTCCTTTAAATAATCCATTTGGGAAGGGTATTATTATTCATAGGGAATCAATACCCACAACATTGAGGGATTTTCCAATGGAGATTCATGATATTCATTATACGTGTGTTGGATCATGGGATAGTTCAAAATTATAAAAGATAGATTTAATTTAATTGAGAGGTTATATGTTCCCTATGTATCGATGTCCAATACATTCCTATTAAGCATATAATTCCACCATGGGAAGGATTTTAAGAATCGCTAGAAAAATCATCCCACATACACTAACAAGAGATGATTCCAACACTTAGGATAAAAAAGTTGCATCAATTTGAATTATTATAGATATATACAATTCAATTAATGAATCAAGGCATCAAATAAAGAGTTCTAGAAAAAAATTATGATATATTAGAATGCTTATAATAATAATTAAATATGAATTTATTTATTATTGAGTTAATAATAAGTTTATATTTTATGAATTTGTTATGATCCACTTATAAAATTGTGATTGAATAAATTTCCCCTTCCTCATTTGGATTCATTGATTTATAATGTTGATTACCCTCAAGGTCCCATGGTTTAGTGCACCAGCATGCGTAGTTTCCTTCCTCCCCATGGATGAAGCATTGAACCAAGGATTGTTCAGGAAGAGGTCCTTTCCATTCATCTATAATATTGGTAGTATTTAACATGCCTATTTTAATTTCATAATCTTTATGTCACTCTTTCTAACACAATAATCAATTTGATATCTATTTGAGGCTATTACCATAATGTATCTTCCAACATTTTTGAATTTTTAGTGGTTGAGTCATATTTCCTCCTTTTCTATTCGACCCAAGAGATTGAAACACCATTATTTTAAATATATCCATATTAATAAAGGCCCAATATCCATCATTTATCTATAAATTTAGAGCACATTAATTCAATTCATAATAACCCCCAATGTCATGAATAGAAATAGACATTCAAAGGTGTGGTTTCAAAGCACTAAATAATATATTTATTTATCTATCATTTTTATTACAAATCATGAGGCATATATAGGAGTCCATGTGATGATTTACATGTATATTGTGATAGATTAACCTTCATTTTTTTCATCTATATGAATTCTCTCTGCATATTTATTTGAATAGTTTATGTGAAATACATGTTAATAAATTTTTCAATAATTTCACCCTAATAACAATTTAATTTTTCATCCTCTTTATTGTTATTATTTATATATATGCCTATTGATCAAAATCATCATCTAAAAGATAGTTTTTCAAAGACACATTGTATGAAGGAGGACATTATTTATAGTCCATGTAATTTCTTATAGCCTAAGACTGTTTGGAAAGTATCACCATAATGTTTTTAGCTAAACCGCCCTCAACATTGGGGATTTCATTCAGAAAATAATCTAATTTTACCTCAAATTGGCCATTATCCATGTTTCCATTGGTTCCCTCAAATTTCTAAAATTAAAATGGTTTTACAAAAACAAAATTCAAAAAATAAAAAATAAATAATTTAATATTTTATGAAATTAAATATATATGCATATGTTATGATATCCCTATGTTTAGAATTTTTGTAAGACAATTCTCCTCGGTAGTTTACAAATACATAATCTTATCCCAAGTGTTTTTAAAAAAATTTCTTTCAAAATTATTAAATTAAAAATCATCATTTCATACAAACAATAGTGAATCGAAATTTTTATACAAGGATATTACCTTAATTTAAAAATAAATTAATAATAAATTTACATTCATGGATTAAGAGGCATAATATATTAAAAAAATTAGTATCATACATCTCATATGAAGAATAAGTCATAAAAATACATTTAAATACATCTTGATTACCCTTCTAATGTGTCACATTTTCCTTATCAAATGTAGTCCATCTTCATTACCCTTCTAATGTCTCACATTTTCCTTATCAAATGCAGTATCCTGAGGATATATATCAACAATAGGGGTTAGCTAAAATCCTTGAAATAGGTGGAATAAGAGACATGAATCATTATTCCATGGGTGAGAATAATCATAAACATTGAATAATAATCATATTATCATCATCGTAATTATAAGTGAAACATTTGATATTGGAATAAAATTTGTAAATTCATAAAAATGAATAATCATATGATATTTTTCAAATACAACATATTGTTGGGAACAAATATATAATCATGTTTATGTATAAAAAATGTGAATAATAATGAAATAATTATTTTGAACACCACTAGAATCATATTCAAAAATATTAGACATAACTTATTGAGACACATCACATCACCCAATGTATTGGTGGGATATATAATTTTGGGCCCAATATCCACATCACAAAATCTACATTATAATTCATGCCACATATAATAAATATATATTTCAGTTGAGAAATAACCCATTAAAATAAATAGGTTTCATAAATATATCATAAAGAATAAATTCATGGATAAACATGGGGTTAATAAATTAATAATTTAATGTTTATTTGGTATACACATCGTGATTATTGAATAAAAGAGAAAAATCTTAATGAGTGTAAAATATGTGTTTCTTAAATAAAATTATTTATCAAAAATCATTTTATTAGTATTATATATCAAGGTAGTGACATTTTTATCATTGAAATAAAAAAGAAAAATAATAAATTTATATATAATAAATATTTAGAAGAATATCCATAATGAAATTAATGTGATTGAGGGATAACCCAATGAAAAGGATTTGGGTTTGAGAAACCTCGTACATTAAATCCCCCTTCATTTTTTCACTTTCAGACATCCAAAATAAAACAAATTTATTTACAAAAAAATGAATCAGAAGTAAAGTTATTTAACTTTTGTCACTGTTTATCAATTATTATAATAATATTATTATTTTTAATTACATTTGATGATGTTAAAGTGTTTTGATATCATGTTTTTCATAAAAAAATACCCCTTTTCCTTAATTTATCAATTATATTCAAGGTAGTTTATAAATATGTAGAATAAATTAATTAAGAAGAATATATAAATTTATAAATTTATAAAAAATAAAAATATTACTTTATCATCTATATGGTTGGTGAAAATAAATAATTTGGGAACTTCCTCATTGGCAGTTATCTGACTCTTACCTAGAATGTTGTCCTAATATGAAGAAAGAGACTTATATAATATAAATACATCAAAAACACAATTCTTATAGTAGGATATCATCATTAATAGAATGTTATAATTATTCCTAATTATATATATTAATATTATATTTTAAATTTTATTCATAAATTAGAGAGAAGAAAAAGAATATGTGTGAATATTTTAAAAAACATAAACTAGTTTTAGTTTGAATTATATTGTATGACACTAGATTTCATTGGGGAATATTGTTTGTTTACTATAGAATTCCCATAAGTAATGTAATCAGAAAATAGTGGGGGCTCTGGAAGAACATTCTCTTCAAAAAAATTAGGTATTAATGATTATTCAATGGGATGGAGATGGGATATTTATACTCTAGGAGAGGGGTAATATTATAATAAAATATTATATAAAATGTAAAAAATGTAATAGTGAATTTTTGAAAATAAAAATAATAAATCAATATAATAGAATTTTTTTAGAATTTTATATCCATTTATAATTTTTATTCACTTAGTTTATAAAAAAGTAAAGTGAAAAAAAATAAAAAAATTGTTAGTTTAGGCACTCACTTTTGAATTGCGGTTTTTGAAAATGAATTTTGGGTTTGGAAATTACGTTGTTTGTATTTTAAATAAAAAAATTTGAAATTAAATTTATCTTATTTATTCATCATGGTAAATAAATTATACATACCTTATTAAATCATGAATTATATAATTTAAAATACACATGCTACATGATAAACTATATTTTTATTATTCATATGAAAATTGAGGAATTTCAAAAAATTACCAAAAAATAACCCTTAGACAATTTCGAAGTGATGATTTAAAATATGATATACGTTTTATCAAAATAAATTTCTAACATATTTAATTTTAATAATTTATATAAAAATAATTTTTTATGTAAAAACATTAAAAAATGTGCTTATATTTTTGTTTATTTTTTTAATCGTTGTATTTATTTTGTGGATATGAAATTTTTATATTTACATATATTACTCATGATAATTATTATTTATATTTGACATTGTTATTTTGGGTTAAATTACTATTCTTTGGGGATTTTACTATTCCCAATGGTCATGTCACTATTAAAAACAGTCTGGCTACTATTCAGATGGTCAAATAATAATTTAAACAGGAACATTATGTCATATAAATAACACTACGTACATTCACTAAATATTTTTTAAAATGTTCCCAAGGTTATATATTTTGATTTTCAAATATTTTAATTGGTTTAATAACATTTTTTTTTCATTTTTATAGCATTTTCCATGGTGGTGATGATTATAGTAGATTGGAAAAATCTATATTTTCACATTTTGGCTACACTATATTATATTTATTTCTATTTTTAATGTTTAGAATTTTTATTAATCTGTATCTGTGTAGTGTAATGATATTTTTAATGAGCTTAAATTTTTTTCGTTTCTATATGTTCTTTGTACATATAATACATATATAACATAATATAAAAAATATTTATTTATGAAAATGATTTCATTTAAAAATTATTGTTCATTACTATTACCCTGTTTTAAAAGATTAATTTAATCTATATACAAAATATTAATAAGAAATGAATATCCCTTAGAATCATGGATAGGATTTATCTATCCATTATCAACGATGTGAGTGAGTAGTCATATGAGGTGATATTTAGTAATGAAGAATAAATTTCTAAGAGGGGGTCACATTGACGTACCCATTGAGAATACATGAATTATCCAATTAAATATCAACTAATTGGCATATAGATGTAGGATTAATCAACAAGATATAACACCTTTAAAATAAAATACTTATTCAATTAAAACAATATAACACATTAAATATGGAATTTAAATCCTTGGTTTTGATTAATTATTTTTTAAATAAATCATGAGAGAAACTCTTCCACGACATCGTCACTTTAAAAAAGGGTTGTCACACTATGAGGTAGTTCCAATGCAGTCCTAAATCCACCTACATTTAATAATTCTAAAATTATTTGAGGAGGTAAATTTATAGAAAATATTGGAAATATTTTTTTCAAAAATCATACTAACTACAATGAAGAAATTGTATAAAAGATAAATGGTCCAAAATATTTGGATTTCACAACCATTCTCAATTAGAGTTATTGAATTCAAAAACTGAGCATTATGGTCTTGAGGAATGGTTAAATTAATAAATACGATTGTGACCATCTTGGGTAAAGTTTTACCACATAAAAATATTCCTATAAGAATAAATTAGTAAAACCATTAGGGGAAAGTGAACTATTGGGGTTATGTATGAGATTAATATCATTAATATCAAACATAAACTGTATAACAGTTAGAAGGATATTTTCCTCTAGTATGACAAGGATATAGATGATTCCCATAATAATGTCCATATCATGTCCATAAACATTGAAAAAGTAGAATTACAAGGATAAAAATTAGTTAGTGAGGATTTTATTTCATATAAAATAAATTTTTTATCCTTGAAGGTTATAAATGGTGGTGGTTTCCTTCCCCATATCTCTACATATTTCATCTGATGGTGTGTGTAGAACTTCTACCATCTGGCCCATCCCCCTATCTAATGTTTTCTCCTCTTTACCCAAACTAATTCAATGAAATCTGGAATCATATTTTCCATCACCATTATCCATCATTCCTTCCCCTTATATAATATTCGAACCATGCGTCAAACAATGCCTAAATTATCTTTATTAGCTATCAACCCAAATGTATACTCATTAACTGGAACCAAAGATTTAAAATATGTACATTTTTTATATAATTACTCCAATGGAACAAAGTTGGTGTGGATTCCTATGTAAATATGTACATTATCTCTAATGAAATCCTTAATAACAAATCCACCCTAATGGAAGTGTATGAATCGAAACATCAACCCTCCATGATTTTGGAATTTGTGTATAAGATTCGTGTACATGTTTTTATACACATTGAATCCCACAACAAACAAATATGGATATTATGGAATGCTACCATTTTAGTGGATTTTTTTCTACCTCTAATCAGTGAATCACTAAAAAGTTAGTGTAACAATGAATCTTTTTTTAACATCACATTTATCTATTCGTAATCCAATGCATAGGATTTAGAATTCTTATGGCATGATCTTTGTTCCTTTAATCTTGGAGACTCATCATGTTCTATTCTAGAGGTTTTAAACATTATCATTTATTACATGGAAATTCTGGGAGGTTGTGTTTATCCATAGAAGGATATCAATGATATTATTATGATTATGACTTGAAATAGCCTGTTAGATTTGGCATTCTCAGGTAATAATTTCAACCGGTGTAAGAACTAAAAGGCAAATTGATGCATCATGTGTCATATTTATCAGTTTCTCAAAAATATTCACACCATCTCCTTCTGCATGGATGTGATGATAGTTCATCTTTTTTGGGAACATGAAAATAATTCTACCATATACGATTATTTTAACAAAAAAAATAATGGAAATGTTGATTCCTTTTCACTCTACACTAGGTATTTATAATTTTCTACCACTATGTGGTGAATTAAACATATAACAATAAATAATTGGGGATTTCATAACATTTTATAGATTATAAATTAAGAAAAATTACAAGTGATCTCTATTTCTCAATCATTAATCATCCCCATCACTCATAGGACATTGATTTGTTCAAATGGGATATTCTATTCATAGAGACCAGGATTGAGAATAGTTAGGATGGTGATGTTTTTTGTGAAATAGAACACAATATAAGTGTCATTTATGATTTTATCATTGAGTGAGGAGCGTGAAACACTAGATAATTTAATAATTAAATGTAATATGGAAGGATGAAAAAAATGGATTACATCCAATCGTGTATTAAGGAAAAGTGATAAATTAATAGGCCATAAATTATTTTGGAGAATGGAAACTTCTTTGATGACTACAATACAGTGGTATGTATGGAAGAATCACTCTTTATCTCAATTATATTTGGTTTCTACTCCTATAATCAAGGAGGATATATGAAAACCCATGTTGATATTTATTATGATATACCGTGTGTGGGGAGAAAACTTGAAAAACTATTCTTTGAATCTATTCTAGATGAATTTTAATTCCTCAAGGATATGAATTCTTGCAAAAAAGAATTTGAGTAAAATTATGAAAACTTCTATTGATTCTTTTACATGACTTCATGGGACCGGGATCAGGGTTATCTCATGGAAGTTGTGCATGAATTATTTTGAGGTGGTAGTCTCCCTCAAGTGCTATTAGCTACCACTGTAACGACCCGAAATTTTGAATAAATCTTGTTTCCTAATTTTATGTGTAATTTAATTTTATTTTTATACTCAACAAAAATGTTTCATTTGATAACATGAGTATAATTAAAATGATATCATTGGTTTTTGACTGTTATATGACCATTGGTCAATATGACCGCTGGAAACTAAACGTTTTGATTATTGTCTTTAAATACAAGTAATCTTGGTTAATTAATATAGAAAGAAGATTCAATGGCCTCACCCAGTAGTCTTGGACTGATCGAAGCCCATATAACAGAACTTGGGAAGGAGGTAGAACCACTGGGCTTCGCTCTGGACCAAACCCAAGCTGAACTTTATCGTGTGAAGCTAGAACGGGATCGCCTTCGCAAGAAGTTCAAACTGATAGAAATTACTACTCGTGCGATGTTGGCCGAGCCTTCCTTAGATTCTCTAACCTTAGCACACCTTACACTTAGGTCCTATGCTGGTGTGATAAGGGGCTATGTAAGGAGACCATAATTGCCTTGTGTAATCCTTTGTTTTAAATAAAAATTGGGATTTCTTCTTATGATGAATTTTATGAATTTTCAAATAACCGGATAAATATAGTATGCATATTTTTGATGAATTTTAGAGAAATGATATTTTAAAAATGTTTATATAAACCTTAAATAAATAAAAATTTGTAATGATTTTCAAAAAATGGTTTTCTACAAATATGTTCTGTATGTAATTTAGAGTCTAATAAGATCAACTTAATTTTTGATGAATAGTAAATTATGAATAGTGATTTTATGCTTAGGATTCGTAATGTGACCAAATGGATTAGTAATCTCACTTAAAGAAAGCATTAATATAATCTAGGCACCTTGATTAAGTAATGTGATTCAATAAAATGGTTAAAAATGGTTTCATAAATTATTATTCAAGTATTAGTTTTTTCAGGTGAATAGTGTTTTTTTTAATTAAAAATTAAATTAAAAATATTTAGAAAATTATTTTTATAAAATGGATTTCATTTTTGAACTCAGAGCATCGATATTATGTTAATGTAATTTTTGGAGATTTTTCTAAAAATAATGAATTTTCGGTGAATAGTGTATCTATTTAAAAAATAAATTAAAAATATTTAGAAAATTATTTTTATAAAATGGAGTTCATTTTTGAAATCAGAGAATTGATATTTGGTTAAGGTGAAATTTTGGGATTTTTCTGAGAAAGTTGAATTTTCTGTGAATAGTAAAAATACAGTTTTAGGGTTTCAGTATGTTTAATGACATCATAAATGTGTCATGATGATGTCATGGGATATTTTAAAGGATGTTCGACTAAAGAGGATGGATTATTGTGTGGGGGTCCCCATGTGGCCTAAATATATGGGAAGTACCATGGGAGGGCCCATGCTTTTGAGAAAACCACTTTTGAGGTGTCCCTTGGCCATTAATGCTTTGTCCCCTCACTTTCCCTATAAATACCAAGCCCTCCTCTCATCTTTTAGACTCCAAAACCATCCTCAACGAAGTTCTGGTCTCCTTACCTCCCAAAGAGTCCTCCCAAGGTTCCCCCAAGCCATCAAGGTCCCAACCTTTGAGTTTTAAGAGTTACGTTTTAAGGTAAGGGATCCGATCTCTCTCTTTCTTTTCAAGAAATCTCTTTTATGTAATTTCTTTTATGATCCGTGTTCTTATGTTAAAGGGTGTTATTTTATACTCATATTACTTCCTTTTTCATTTTCACACAATTATATATCCCCTCTTACTCTCATTATTTCGTTTTATGATGTTTTAAGTGGCGCCGTTAGGCTGCCGAAATTTTTGTAATGGATTCTTTCTCCCTTCTCATTTTTCAAGATCTATTTTCATGTAAAGTATTTCAAGTTCCTTTTTATTATGTTGGGGTATGATCTCTAAATTTATCATACTGATCTTTTATGATCATATGATGAGAGACCCCATTTGATCTCTTCAATTCAGTATTTTGAAGTTTTAAGTGGCGCCGTTAGGCTGCCGAATTTTTAAGTGGTTCTTCACTCTTCTCGTTTTGAAGTTCTACTTTCATGTCAATTCTTTCAAGTTACTTTTTGTTATGTTGGGGTATGATATCTATATCTATCATACTAAACTTTTATGTTCTTATGATGAGAGACCCTATTTGATCTCATCAATTCATTTTGTTGATGTTTAAGTGACGCCGTTAGGCTGCCGAATTTTTAAGTGGTTCTTCACCCTTCTCGTTTTGAAGTTCGACTTTCATGTCAATTATTTCAAGTTCCTTTATATTATGTTGGTTTATTATCTATATATATATCATACTGGAATCTTATTTTTATATGATGAGAGACCCTATTTGACCTTTTCAATTCAATTTTGTTGAATTTTAAGTGACGACGTTAGGCTGCCGAAATTTTTTGTGGTTCTTCAACCTTCTCGTTTTGAAGTTCTACTTTCATGTAAATTCTTTCAAGTTCCTTTATATTATGTTGGGGTATGATCTATATTTATATCATACTGGACTCTTATGTTCATATTATGAGAGACCCTATTGGGCCTTTTCAATTCAATTTTGTTGAATTTTATGTGACGCCGTTAGGCTGCCGAATTCTCACAAGAGAAATCTTATTTTTTCTTCCTTTCATGTTCTTCATTTCATATGGTATATTTTAAAATTTCATTACCATGTTCTTAAATCCCTTATATTTTGTCCCTCTACTGTTTGATGGGTCATTTATGAGTGTTTGACCCATGTCCCCTCTCTTCTCAATGTTTTCTAAAACCCCGAAACATAGTCGTTATGCTGCAGAATTTTCGTCTCAAAGTGCCTCTCTCTCTTTTCTAAAAAATATTTTATTTTATAAAGTGAATACTCAAAGCTCTTATTTATACAGGGGTATTCACATATATATAAAAATTTTCTATTTTAAATTCTGGGATTTACATAAATGAAACCCTCTTTCCCTTTCCATGGGTTTAAAGTGACATAAAGATCATGTCTTTAAAGCAGTTTTTAAAAAGTTATGATTATGAAATGAAACCCATTTATTTTATGATATATGGGTTATTTATTAAATGTTTGATGATGATATATGTGGCTCACATGATAATAAAGGAAAATTTAAGGGTGCGCCCTGATAACGCTCCAATGCATTGGGTAATGATGTAACCACTAGAGATTACAATTTTCACGATACCTTGGTGAATAACCTTGGTAATTTTCAAATGACACCTTGGGGATGGACCTTGGTGATATGTTCATGATTTTATATATTAAATGTTTCAGCCACATCTTAAATTTATGAAAAATGTTATTTTTATTATGATATATCTCATGATTTCTTTCTCATGCCTTAAAGTTCTTTTCATGACCTTATTGAAGTATCTAAAGTTCACATGTAAAATGTTTCTCTTGTTTTCCTTACTGGGCCTTCTGCTCACCCTTTCTTTTGATGTATATTCCCAGGTTATGAGATGCAGTAATGAATCTAGGATGAACATGAGGAGAAGCCTTTAACTGTTTAAGAAGAATGTTTTATGTTTTCATGTTTTAAGTTCCTGGTTTCCAAGACACTAAACCTTAAAGATCCTCGGTTTTGTAAAATGTAATGAACGTTTATGTGATAAAAAAGAAGGATGCTATAACCACAATAATCCTCATCCCTAAGAATGATTATCCATCATCACTCAAACATTATAGGACTATATGTGTATGTAATTTCCGATAATTTTTTCTATACCTCATTTCCAACACATTATTATATATTCATCTCCCTCATTGGATTTATAAATAACATCATGGGATTATCAACAGAATAACGATCTTGGGTGTTATAGGACTTGTTTAAGAATGATTACTGACATAAATCAATGGTAACATGTATAAAAAATTCCATGAAGATGGATATGTAAATTTATTATAATATCCTTGAGTGTAGATTCATTTAATTCATCTATCATGAATTGGGCTTTTATCTTAGACCTTCAATCTATTATTTAGGTGCTTCAATCCCAAAATTAAATCCATATCAATCATGGGTATGAACTATGGATTCTTTCAATTAGTGTAAGGGATTAGGAAATGTGATATATTTTCCATTACCTTTTACATAATCACATAGGAATCCCTCATCTACTACTTGATAATACACATAATGGATGAAAATTCCTTCACTATTATTGTAGGTATCACTTTCATGGTGTTTTTCACCTAATGATCATAGATGATACAAGAATTTTATTAATGATAATAAATGTTACATCCTTGATATCAATAATATCATTGAAAAAACTATAAATGGAGTTCCCAGAATTGGAACAATGAGTAGAATAGTATCAATATCTCAAATTGGTTCCCTGATAGGCATGCATGATTACTGGTAAAAATCATCGATATTCATAGTAGATTCTTAAAAATGGATTATTTGGGTCCCCTGATCTCCCTGTGTGGAGTCTGCATTCACAACTTCAACAAAGTGGCTGATAGGATCAATAGTCAAATCAATGGGAAAATCCTTCCGTTTCTTTGGGAGTAAAAATTAATCTTTTAAATAGTATCATCACCTCAATCCCCATGAACAACCACATAGTCTTCAACGTCTTGAGGATGGTCATTTCTAGGATTGAAAGAACCCTTGTTTATTTCATATGGGTTTCTCAATCTGATAGAATATATCACAAGACCTCTTGGGATATGATGTCTAGGGATTTAATAAAGGGTGAAATCATCATTAGAAGAATATCATGTATGATAAATTGCATGTATTTGATGTTGTTGTGGAGTGTTATTAAGGTAAAAACTCAATCGGAATGGTCTATTGATGACATGTATAGTGGGAATATAGGAACATCATAAGGGAGATCTTCACCATTGTCAGCCACAATTCAACCATATATCTCAAGTCCCTAGTGTCACACTCATTGGATATTAGGTCTGGAAATTATTATCATATAGTTCCCAAAAATGAAGGTAAATTAGATTTTTTTCTATAATTTCCTTTGAAAAACATTAAATTTAGTCAAGATACCATGTATCTATGATTCTTTGATGCCATACTAGACCCAAGCAATTAGTTTATATATGAAGTCATTGTTTTATCCATCAACCCATAATTAGATTTAGATGATCTTTGTCAGGATCTTTCTCTATGAACGATTAATGATGTATAAAGGACGCTCCACCGGATCACGATCACTATGGTGAGACTATTTGGTGTGAGGAGATCCCTTGAAATCATAATGTTTGAATATAGTGAACTTATAAAAATTTAATATATATATATATGGGAAAATAAATCATATATTTTATCATATTTTGTCCAATTGTACCAATTACAATGATCTTAAGTAATAATCATCATCCAACATGTTCTTTGTAGTTCAATTGGAATTAAAAATTTTAAAATCCTTTGGGTATTTCACCGGAACATCTACCTAGGATTAATCAAAAACAACTTTCCTCATTATTATATTTCAATATCTTGTTAACTAGAACAATAAGAATAAGGTAAGAGTTTTTATTCTAACATAGGGTTGTCCTTGAATATTATAGGTGTGGAACAAATATTGATAAAATGGAAACACATTCTGAAGGTTGTCCCTTATAGTCAGAACACAGAACCTACTACTCCCCCTAAAAAAGATCTAATTGAAATAGAAAAATAACACTCCCTCATATCTCTTATACACATTTGATCCCCCATCCCACCCCCCATATTTTCATGCATGGCCATTGGATCCACGAGATTCCCCATAGTATTGATCTTAAACTCAAAACTGAAGGATCATGGATAATGGGTATTATATGAGGTGGATTATTTTTTCATAATACCATAGGATAAATCATAATAGTATTAACTACATTCAGTATGAGTAGTGAATGGATCTAGGGTGAAGCTATTGTAATGTGAACAGGTCTATATCATTGTTTCCCAAAAATCATCGATCATGAATTGGTTGAAAAAGACACCATTCTGATACACAGTTCACTTCATATATATAGCTAAATCACCTGGTCTATGTACTATAAAAGGGTGTGGTTCATGAGTCATACTGATAACCTCATGTGCGTCATTTACAGATAGTACATAGGGAATAAGTCTAATAAACTATTTATTTTTAAAGCTGGTGATGGTGTTTTGGTTAATTTGACCATAGTTTTGGTTGTTTCCTCTAGAAGGGAAATACTTATTTATAGGGGATTCCCTTAGGCTCCACTTCTTGAAAACCCATAATTTCATCTTTATATAATTTTCATTATTCTATAATCTCGGTTCCTATACATGTTACGTTAATAAAATAATAAAAAATCTGTAGTTAACAAAATTTCCATCAACTATTAGAAAGGAATGATGCCTACATGATTTATGATCCCTCTAAAAGGATTTTAAAATTTATAGATCATTTCCCCTTCTATGAGTCATTTGATACTGAATGTTTATTTTTATACATTTTATTAATTGGTTAATTAGAATTAGATTTTGAGGTGATGAAAATATCTTAAGATAGGTCTAACATGAAGTCTAGGTGGTTTCCTCCCGAACATATTAGAGGGGTACTAAAAGAGAGTAAATTTCCATATCAATTTTACTACAATTTTAATTATCTATATCTTCATCTTCTACATCAAGAGTTTCATTTTAATGAATTAGAAAACAACATCATTTCCAAAATACAAAAAAATTCAAAACTAATGGATGACAATGTCATAATCAATGTGAGAGGCCTCTTAAATATTGAATCATAAAGGGATGGGAAGATTCATATCCCAAGTGAAATTAATGGAAATTATTGGATGATGATTTTAATTGATCACTATGATGGTAATTATCGAGATACAATCCATTTTTCAAGATCTATTCCCTTGTTAAATACTCAGTCAGTTTTCTAGAAACCATTTTGTTAAGGTGGCTCATGTATCAAGTACATTTATCACCAACTAGGTTTGTATCCATGATTTTATTTCCTTAATTGTTGGCTCTAAACTCCCTAAGAGATATGGGTTATTTTTTGACACAAATTTGTTAACTAGGTAAAAGGATGTTTTCAAATTTCACATGGGTATTCTATGGATCATAAAATCTTCCACTGGGCTTGTTAGATTTGTTTCGTATTCCTCTTATATCCTGGAACATATTAATGGAATAATATAAAGATAAAAATATGTTAATATTAGGGTAATCCACCTTATATATGACCATTTTAGAATCAATACTGTAGGAACACACAATACACATAAAATAATGGATAATCTCCCAGACAGTTTCCGTTAGGATATTTTTACCTAGTAGTTTATAATAATTTTTTTGGGAAAATAATTCTAAATTATTATCATTTAATTAGATCATAAATTCAAAAGATATCGAGTCTTTAATACTTACTATACCTATTAATGGTGTTGTAAGTTTCATAATTGGGAACTCTATATAAATTCAAGAAAAAACAATCAATTTTAAATGGATTTTTTTTACCCATTCATTTCCATCATCTTGCTCTCAATTTATTCAAGGACTAATTTGATATATCAACAGGTTTGGTTATTATAATTTTTATCACATTGCTTATAGATCTGACCCCAACCATATTAGATGAGGCATAGTTAGTAATAACTCTAGGTTTTGAAACATCCTAAAATTTCACTATAATATTGGGAGCTCTTATCAGAGGGTTCTTGGAGGTTTGGGAAGATTCGAGTTGGGATCTTATTTCTTCATCCTCTTAATCAAATATACTCAAATTATTCATTGGCTTCTATAGAGTGGAGACTCTATTAGAAGGAGTTCATATAGATCATATGGTTTCAACACAACTTCATGGATTAAATTAATTATAAATATTTGGCATAGTTTAATTCTAACCCTCAAATGAAAGAATTTTTGTAATGGTTTTGTCACCAACATTATCAGATACAGTAATGGGGATTTGGGGGGTCATTTCTATAGCGCCCCAAACACTTCATGGTATGTTTCTCTAAAATACATTCTAGTTATAGACTATAATTCATGAATCACTGAGCCTTTATGGAACAAAACATGGTTACTTAAATGAGATATCCATAACCTAGTGATGTAAACCTAATTTTTTCACTTCTATGATGTGAATTTCGAAAATCTAACATTCATGGTTGCAATCAGTAAGTTATTTGGAGTCCTATAAAGAAAAATCCATTTTCAGTGAATAGTAACCTACCCTTATGAATAGTAACATACCATTATGAATAGTATCTTACCCTTATTAATAGTAATATGTATTTTATGAAACTTATCTAGGCCATTGAGTGTATAAATGAATTTAGGCACCTTAAAATTGAAGATGAAAATTTTAAGTGTTTATATTTTTCTATTAAATATGGAATTTAATTAAATATTCAATTAATCATATTAAGAAAATTATTTTTCAAAAATGGAATAAATTTTTGTATTCTACCCATAGAAAAATTGTTAGGGTGAATTTTTGTGATTTTTCTGAAATACATAAATTTTTTATGAATAGTAATATCTGATAATTCACAATAAATGCTAAATAATGGAATAATTGAGTCATCAATGATGATCTGATGATGTAAGCCCAATTGATTCTGATTTACATGAACATATTACTTTTATTCATCATGGAAAACTCACTATTGGTTGTATTGAGAGGAAATAAAAAATTAATGATTATAATATTAAGAAAACTCATCTCCCCTCCACTATAAAACCCCCCTTCAGTTCCTCTTCTCTTCAATCCTCTCAAGCCTTGTGCCTTGACAATATTCTACCCAAATATCTCCCCAAGATCCTCCCCGATGTCCAAATTCTCCTAGCTACTTCAAAATACTAAATCATCTCCCCTTAAGAGGCACTCAAATGAGGAAGTCTCAAGAAGTAAACTCCTCTTTCCTATTCCATCATTTCTTTCAAGTTATTTTCTTTTTGTTTTTTCCTCACCTCCATTCACCCAAAAGGTATGATAACTACAATAACATAATTGTACTGGAAGTTTTTTATGATAATGTGATATTTCCTCATCTTCTCTCCTTTCCCCACCCTTTATTTGGATGAAATGAAAGCACCATTTGAGATGTGCTAATTGGTCACATTCAAGGACAACTATTTATCAATTTATATTATAATCTTTAATTTTGGTCATGAAACCATTTCTATAATTCTTGAACCAGATTATTATATATCCTATTTTTATTTATATAATCCTTTTTTATAAATGGTATTAATTTATAAAGCAAAACATGTTCATTATAATCAAACTCACCGTTTAACCAAAACGGTTGTCACTATGGTTATATATTTGTAATAATTCTACCTCACACTAAGTTAAAAAAATTAAATTTAATACCATGTAATCTCAAGTATTTTCACTAATGGCATTAAAATTCATTTCTATACAACCACTTCCATCTTTCATATTTATCTAAACTTGAATATAAGTGACCTGATCTTTTAAAAACAAGTAATCAAACAATCCCAACCAATGAAATTGAGCATTATAACTAATCAAAAAGGCCATAAATGAATAGTAAATGGTTAAAATAAATAAATTAAAAAGAGTAGAGGTTCTGTACTGTTGAATTAATAAGCCTAATTATTTTATTCAGGTCTTTAATAACAAGTCAAGAACACCTTCAAGAATAAGGTAAGGGATCCTCTCTCTCACTTTTGTTCAAGAATCTCCCCTATGTTGTGCCCTTTTATTTTTAATTCCTAATGATGGGGTATGTTTTCTCACCTCCCCCATAATAAAATTATGACATATAAATAATTTAATACCCATTTATCTCTCATTAATCCCCCACAATAACACTCATTACCATGCCGAAATGTTTGTAAGGGGTTTCTCATCTCACATTCAAATCTGTGAGATTTTCATTGTTCGCCACTTATTTCATATATGTGGTATATGTGTACTTCCATTTTATATATAATAACATGATTATTTTTATATTCATGTTATTGAATGATTCATTTGAGGGTTATTAATTTCTGGTCATATGATTCGACTGATTACTTTGTGGTAGGAGACATTGTCTCAACTATTATTTTTTTGAGACTAGCTTGGTATTGTGCACCTAATAATCCTTTTGTGGTGCACCTACATCCCATTTGATATCACTTTTCATATGAAAATTATATTTATATTAAATATCCATAATCTCATATCATGGATATGTTTGTGGTCTAAACTGTATACCATTTTACATATGATGTTTATTTGGAAAGTTATTTTAATTATGGAAATATTAATGAATTTGTATACTCTACTCTATACGGATATTAAAAAGTCATATATCTCTTATATTGAATCAATGTATAAAGAATTCATTGGACATGCAGTGGAGGGTGGGGCCCGCTATAGCCCCTTGATGCATCAGTAGGTCACATGAGACAAATCAGTTGGCGACAAACCCTTTGAGTTTGTTTCCAAAAATTAGACGGTTTTATACCCATAGAACTAAACCATTTTAATGGTATTATGGTTTCATGTGCTAGATACATGATGTTCAATTAATAATCATTCTCTTTATTCATTATCAATTTTTACTATCAATGAGGTTTTCACTATGATAAAATCTATGGATGCAGTTTCATTCTCAGTTTATTAATGGCATGAGTTTTTTATTTATTCACCATGCTATATTGATTATGTCAGAATGATTATGATTAAATTATTATTGTATGGAAGATTCTTTTTTTTAACCCTTACTGAGCATTTGAGCTCACCCCTTTCACTGTTTACCTTCAATATGTTATGAAGATAAGATCGTTTATTGAGTTAATTTGGTTGCTATAGGCGCCAAAAATATTCGAAGAAAAGAGAGAAGTAAAAGAAGCTTTGTGCCCTACCTCACGAAGGTCCAATGCGCAGCCCCCTAGCTCTGCGGCTGTCGCTAAGTAACATAGGCGGTAAAGCTCCATGAACAACCTATTGTTTGCGAACCCATCGTGAAGTAGAGGAGGCGGTACCACTCCGTGAATCCGGTTAACGTTCACGACCCGCCGCGATGCAACAGAGGCCGCCTTCACGGCGCGTGAGCTCTGCTTCACGGCGCCCCTTGCCTATAAATACCAAGCTCCCCCTGAGCTCTCCAGATGAACAATCTGACCTTTTGGATTCTCAACTCCCAAATCGTGAAGCACTCTTCACTCTATAAATCATGAGCTCCGTGAGGTATTTTTGCTTCGCGAGAGGCCTTTGCCTTGTATCGTTTTGAGACCCTCTTATTAGAGGGATCCCTTCGTGAAGCCTAAGGGCATTCGCGAAGGAATGGGATCCCCAAGGGGACCTGGGTAGTCACGGAGTGTTTATGCTTCACGAAATACCCATCCGGTACAAGTGACCCACATTCCAAGGTAGGGTTATTGTACTTCGAGAAGCACACTGCTTCACAACACATTACTTCGTGAGGAACCTCTCCTTCACGAGGCAGTGATCCGCGAACACACTTCCACTTCTCAGAGCACCTCCCACTTGCAACTCTGCCCCATGATAAGTCCAGGGCACTCCACTTCGCAAAGAACACCCCTTTGCAAGTTCTCTCCACTATGCTAAGAAACCAAGCTCCACAAGGTCCCTGCTTGTGGAGCCCTTTTTGGAAATTTCCTCTTCCCGTGCGACCCTCCAAGTTTTCATGATGTGATTTTAAAGTCCCATGGACGACAGCACCCGTAACGTTGCTTCTCCTAATGCTTCTCCACATAGGCATGCTAACAGATATTTCTTCTTCGCATAGCCATGCTAACATGGACCCCTCGATGGTTTGCTCTGTGAACCCCCTTCACCACATCCTTGCCGATACCTTCCCTCCCACCAGGAGTAGAGGGTACTGGTTATGTACGCCCTAGGGGAGTGGAGTAAACCCACCTTGTTCGAGCTGCAGGACATTAAACTGCCAAACACCTCGTACTTAACACATGACGTTAAACTGTGACCCAACCCCGTGCCTCGCACGCAGGGTCCCCCCAGCTCAGACATTCTTTACGCCGCTCGTCTCCACGGGAAGGGAATCACCCTCACATGGGATTATATCATCCCTATCGGAGTGGAATTTTTCCACGGGGGAAGGGATGCCTCAGATCATAAGCCCCAAGCCTCTCTTATGGAAGGTAGAACCCATGAACCTCCATACTCCCCACTGCCAAGGCCAGTGGAGGGCGCGATAGGGAATGAGGCACCTCCCATCTTTGGTCCCAAATCCCTCTCCTGCCGCGCTTTGCTGCACTTTAGGCCTCTATCCTGGAATATGTCCCAGAACCACGGGCCGCCTAACGTGTAAGCCTCTCTTCGTTTCTCACAGATGCACCCTTCACGACGTGATGATCAGGTCTCTACTGCCTCTTGTTTCTCACACTGAGAATGAATCACATGGGTTTAGAGTAAGAATCGACCATGGAAATTCCCTCATCCAGCATGATGTTAAACTGTATTCCATCGTCCAACATGACGTTAAACTTTATTCCCTCATCCAGCATGATGTTAAACTATATGCCCTCTTCCAAAATGGCGTTAAACTGTATGCCCTCATCTAGCATGACATTAAACTGTACATCCATCTGAACTATGACGTCTTTGATCCATGTCAAGGCATGGTACATAGGAAGCCTCCATGAGGATCAATCCCACGGCCCGTCGTTTATTCATTTCAGCCCATTCTCTCATCCTACATGACGTTAGACTGCATTCCAGTACAACTGCAAGCCGTTGTGACTATCCAGAACTACGAGGACTTTGATTCATGTCAAAGCATGGTACGTAGGAAGCCTCATGAGTTTCAAGCCCACCACCAGTGGACCCACGAGTTCACCTTCACATCGGTTCGTTGACGAAAACCACCACCTAAACTATGTGGTCTTTGATCCATGTCACGGCATGGTACGTAGGAAGTCTCCCTGAGGTTCAAGCCCATCACCCATCGAACCAAGGTCCTTTGTCACATCGTTTTGCCGACACCCACATCCTTCCTTATCTACATGGACTTTGATCCATGTCAAGGCATGGTACATAGGAAGCCTCTCTGAGGTTCAAGACCAATAATCATTGGCCCCAACCGTCTCCATGTCGGTGTGCCAAGCCCTCATTTTCACCTGAACTAGGTGGTCTTTGATCCATGTCAAGGCATGGTACGTAGGAAGAGTCCCTGAGGTTGAAGCCCGTCACCCATCGGACCAAGGGCCTTCTTCACGTCAGTTCATCGACACCCACCATCCACCTAGGCCAAGGTCCTTCACGTCAGTTCTCCGACACACCCACGTCCCGCGTGATGTTAAACTGCATCCCAATCTAGTGGTAAGCCGTTGTGACACTACCATCCTGTTTTTCTTATACCCATTCATGTCAGCATAACAGCCCCTTTTCCTGAACTACATGGACTTTGATCCATGCCAAGGAATGGTACGTAGGAAGCCTCACGAGGCGCAAGCCCACCACCCAATGGTCCAAGGTCCATTTCATGCCGGTTTCCCGGTGCTCAAACTAAACTACGTGGTCTTTGATCCATGATAATGTATGTTACGTAGGAAGCCTCATGAGGTTCATGCCCACCACCACCTGGTAGTTCCGACCATATTCACGTCAGTTCTTCCAACACCTTGGGAATCCTAGAGTGTAAGCCCCACACGTCCATCCCGAACTACGTGGACAATGATTCTCTTCCCCGGGGATATGTAGGAAGTTTCTCCAAGACTCAATCCCATCACCCTAGTCATCTCCACGACGGATCATTTCATTCCTCCTTCACTTCCTGCAACTATCAATTATCCATCCTGATTCTTACATGGGCCGCCACATCCTGGTGCGATCATGCCACCTTATTCCCCTTCATAGCTTTCGGGAAGCCATCCATGGGTTGGATCCGATATCGGCATTCCCTTAAGGGGGATTCCTCAATCTGATCCACTCCAGATAGTGTCCAGATCATGCCGATCCATCTCCGCTGGATGTTAAACTCCCAGCATACCCAATGCTAAACATGGGATGTTGAAGAAAACCTCAGATATATGCTTAGGGAATATGATTCTCCGTGCTTGATGTGGGATGCCTTGGGCTTCTGTGCCCTCGAGAAGCCATATAATAATGGAGAAAATCTAGACACGCCAATTCACCAGTGTTCAGACACGTTACTGATGCCTCGACGTGACTACTCCCCTGACTGAAGGTTGTTTCCCTGACCGGACCCTTTGGAATGTCCTAACAAAAGCAGTGTAATTAACCGGTGTCCATAGAAACATGGAAATGGGAAGATTTTCAAGAAAAACGTATTAAATCTACGAGGGAGACCCGGACTAGGTGACATGTTCCGAGGAGGAACCCACGGAAGGAAGAACCGACATCCCATCATCCCGGTTTTGATCAAGGAGTAGACATCCCGCAATAAGGAGCGGATGCCGCCTGATTTTGCAAAGTAGGAATGTGGGGTAACACAAAAGCCTTACCTGTTGTTCCCCAGAAGATGGACGTGTGCGCCCCAGCGAAAGAGTCAGAAACATAAATGTGAACCCGACGTGAATGTCTTCTCCTCAATGTGGATATTAGTAGCACTCAAAACATCAGTAGATTAACGTGCCACCAGATCCAAATATCCAGCAAAGGGTCCTGCTAAGAAAATGGTGGGCCTGGAATGAAACTCACCAGAAGTTGGGGCAGTAGAATGTGGGGCATTCTATTTTGTAACGTTTTCTGCGTAGATCCCTCTTGTCGACCACGGAAGATGGAATGACGCTGGGGCACTGGTTGTCAATATCTTTTCCTTGCAGTGCTGATTAGTTAATCTCCCTGCTTATAAGGAATCAGGTTATTGCTATAGGAACATGATCGCTGCCCACCCGCCTATGCAGGGGAAGGAGAAATACCAGCACAACCGCTCTGTGTGGCTCCACTGATGTTACAATGGCATCAGCATCCATGAGCGTGGGGCACCCACGCCCCCTCTCCCCATCGGAAGTCATCCAATGATGGGTGATTAATGACCTCATACGTCGTTACAAGGAGGAGGCCATAATCCCAACTTGGGATATGGCCCTCCGGGACTTGGAGGCATCCAGGCCCCACCGTCAACACAACCCTAGAGGGCCGCACAGGGAGCCCTTACTCCCCACACCAACGTTCAATCATTTCGGGAGACTGTCCTTGAAATACCTTGACGACTCCCTGCCTTACGCTGATAAGGTGGGTGATGTCCGGCACAGCCCTGTCAGAGTCCCGATCCAAGGACTCCAAGAAAGGTCCCCTACCTGACCACGTTAGCGCCACCATCCGGCCTTTCCAGAGGAGCACGTCGGCTATGCCCCTACACCACCCGCACCGGCTCTCCTGACCCAACGCCAGCATTGGGCCCGAGCAGAGGGGGACCACCAAGGGACGTCGACGTCGACAGCTACTGTGGCCCGAGCCACCACCGACATATATTATGAATACCCTGAACACAATGAGCAAGAACACTCCTACGCTCGACCGGGGTCGAGACCCCAACCGCCCCATGGCATGCTTTGGTGACTCTCTAGGTTGCAGGCCCGAGTGGTGATCATCGTGAACCAACCTGCTGTGATGTCACCCCATACAGAGGCTCTCCCCATACCACCACTCCACATAGCATGGGCCTTCCCCGCTCCGATGTTCATCATGGAGGTATGCCCCATGCTACCCCCAACCCAAATGAAGACATGCCCCACTACAGTGACACTCGGCGCGAAAGTATTTCTCGTGCCAACCTTAATGGGTATGGAATTCCTCCTCCTACCCCCGATCGTCGATATAAAGGCATTACCCATCCGGTCCCTCCCCAACATGGGGATCCTCCCTGCGTCCTTTCCGCAACTGGCGAAGGTCTTCCTCGCCCTAGAATCTATAGGGGTGAAGGTCATCGTCGCTCCACCCACACCAATCATGGAGGTCCCCCCATGCTCCGGCCTGTTCTAACGAAGGTTTCGCCCGCTCAGGTGCTGTCCATCGAGGTCTTCCCCATGTTCCCTTCAACATTTTCCCTGGTTCCCCTTTCACCCTGGTCGTCAAAAGTGGATTTCCTCTCCGCCTTGGTGCTTCCACGAACCCGAGACCACATGTCCAGAAACAGCCTCGTCCTAAAGAGCCATCTAGGGGAAGGAGGGTGGGTTGTCACCACCACAATAATAATCCCGGGAAGGCCCTGATGGGGATCAAATGTAACATCCCAAGTAAGTAATGAATAATAGATATTTTTATCTATGTCTATTAATGATTAATATAGTGTTATAGAGGCTTAAAATGAAAATAAATACAATCTTATGCATGGAATACACTAATATTCTTAAAAGATTGTTTTACTGCCTTTTGATGGAAAACCATTTTTGAATCTATCTTTTGACAATTTTATAAACAATGTTTGTCAAAATAAAATTATTCTTTATTATTGGGACATCAAAATTTACTTTGTGTGAATTTTTGGTATTTTTCTGACAATGTTCATTTTTTAATGAATAGTGAAAAATACTGCATTTTACATCAAAACTGCTTTTTAATCTAATTTATTTATATGATTAGATTATGTTTTGAATTGGTTTTGAAGTGAAATTAGAATATATTGTTACCATTAAATCCAATGGTGGTCATTGGAATCAATTTCACTTTGAAATTAGACTTAAACTGGTGTCAATCTTTTGATACTTATTGTTTTATAAAAACACGCTATTTGCTCTGACAACGGGAATTAATTATTAAATTAATTAATGTGACTTATATGTTTTGAATTTTTTAAAATAGACTTCATTTTTTAATTCGGAATATCAAATATAGCTTAGGGTGAAGTTTTGGTAATTTTCTGAAAAACTTCAATTTTTGATGAATAGTGAAACCACTAAGTGGTACTTATAAAAATTGATTTTCTGTTTAAATGAAATTTTGCCATCATTGTGTTTTGAATATCAAAAATCCGACATACATGGTTGTCATTAAGAGGTAAAATGTGGTTCAATGAGATTAAAATAATTTTTTGGTGAATAGTAACTTATTATGTTTTTAATCGCGATTAGTGGTAATTAGTGTAGTTTAAGTTAAAATAATGCTTTAATAAAATTAGATGAGCTTGAAACATGTCCTACACTAATTGGTTGTGTCATGGCCGACCAAGAAAATCCATGGGTCAACTTTGGGACCCCATGGAGCCACTTTGTTTGGGAAATGACATAAATAACTTTTCATTTAATGTAAATGTAAAAATGACACAAACATAATATCTTTTACGAAAACAATTTTTACACTGGGTTATAAAGATCAGATTTTTTATTATAAATAGTAATTGGAAAGATAAAAATATTTCCTACATTATAGTATTTTTTTATAATTTTTAGACATTAAATGAAATAAATTATTTATGACATCATGATGATTCAGCGATGACATCATTATTTAACGATTTAAGTAAAATGGAAAGATAATGTAATATCTAAACCATACACATATCCAAAACCTATTGGATGGAAATATTTCGAAGCCTTATCATATTATCTTCTAATTATATCAATGTGGGACCTTTTAAAACCGAAACACATTTTCAAATGAAGTAATATTTCTTTACTTTCCAAGAGTGCCCCTCCTCACCTCTTATAAAAGGCCCCCACCTCTACCTCATTACACACACTCCCAAATACTTTGGCTCGGCCAAACCCTGCCCATTTACTCTCTCCACATCCCTCTACTCATCCTAGAGGACTCCCTTTGGGAATAATCTTTCAAAGGAAGCCTTTAGGCTCAAATCAAAAGGAGTTACACTTTTAAAGGTAATTCATTCTCTCATGTTCATTTGTTTTATTTTGCTTCTCCAACCCCATAAAATCTTTTTATTTAATTATTTTGTAACAACACCAGTATATTCAATATACTAGGATGTTGTTATAAGATTTATTTGAGCTACACTCTCACAAAACTACATCAAATGGTTAAAGAACATACGGTTTCCGTGGATGGCGAAATTCTGCCTCCCGAAACGATGATTGTTCAATAATCATTTAACACCTTCAAAGGTGGCCATTATGATTTCACTATTTTTATATATGATATATTATATGTTTATTCTTTCCTTAAGCTTCTGTATTTTTCATTTATGGCATACCACTATTGTTTCCATTATGGGTAAACACGATATCTTCATTTTAGGAAGTGCGGACTACCGCCCCCTGAAAGTGATTTGATTCGTTAATACCATATGTGGGATGTGTAAAGGATAAAGTTAATGATATTATATATGTTATTATACTGGAATTATAATATACTCTTATATCATTATGATTCCATTCCAGAAAATACGAAATAGAAATGGAAGTAGCGTTCAGGCGTACGTACGGCTTACCGTCTCCATGAACGGTGCATTTCATTTCTTACCTCTAAATGTGATGTAATATTATAAATACATGTATATGATGAATATATATGATATATATGTTATCCAAATCATTAATAGCATTCTGTATATAACGAACCTTTGACCAAATTAACAACATGTAAGTGTAAGAAGTCTATTTTTGACTTAAGAACCAAATACCGACAAAATGAACATTATTAACATAAATGATTACATGATGTTCATAACATGGTATAAAAGTAATAATGAAATTGAAAAAGGTTCTCAAGCAAGTAGAGATTAACTCATGTTTATTATTCAAGAGATTAAAGAACGTTCGGGTCAAGTCAGATACGAGGTATGGGACTTCGTCTCAATCTCCTTTCATTGAGGCATATTTTGTTTTATACACAACCTTCTTTTATACGGTGTATAAACCCCTTTGAATTTTATGTTTATCCAAAAGGAATCTTTTTTATACGAAGCATTTTACTAAATGACAAAAGGGAATGTTTTTGTCATACGTATGCAGCGACAACGACTTCTCTGCCGTCGTGACCGTTATTTGAGTTTCGGCTTCCTCTACAAGCCATACCTTCTTTTTAAAAGAAAAATAAATACCATGTTTTACTTTTCTTTTATTTTGGTATTGAAAATGGTTTTCATAATGTTTTTATATCAATGTTTTGTATTGATATCTTGTGATTGAAAGGTGGAAATGTTATGTTTCCTTTATGCAAGTTTTATATGATAAGATTATGTTGTGTTTCTTGGGAATTATTATGAAGAAGGGTGGTTCCGTGATAAACTAAGGGTGGGTGAGCCCGATATAGATCTCCAATGCATTCGGTAACGCGAAGGAGTGAAACCTTAAGTTTTCTTCGAAGCGATTTAGGGAATATACTGTGATAGGTATTCCAAACGTAACCAAGAGGGTTACTCCCTACGTAAGAATGTTATGAATGCCTCAAGTTACCTTTATGTCTTATGATTTCTATGATTTATTCATGATTTGATGAGGTATGTTAAAGTGCTTATGTTTTATGGGTAAATTATGATTTCATTCTTATCTATATATTTACCCATGTTTCCTTTCCATGTTTTTATAACCCATACTGATCTTTTTATGCTCATCCCAAGTTCTTTTGAAATGTTTTTCACAGGTCAAGGGAAAGGTACATGATATGATGATAGTGTCAAGGAAGTGTCAAGAAAGAATCCATGTTTTATTTTAAATATGTTTCCATTGATGGGAATGAAGAATAATATCTTTATGTAACCACATTGTTTATATGTGGAATGTAATGCAAGTTTTATGATCTAATTCTATAAAACTCTAAACCCGAAAAGATCTTTAATGTGTAATCTTGTAATAACTCAAGATTAAGTAAGGTTTAAGGCTGGGGCCTTATAGTTGGTATCAGAGGTCGGTTTAGATAACTTTAGGAGTTAGAATTGTATTAAATGATTGTTAAAAAATATTTTTTTATGGTCAAATTGAAATGATATAGCATTTGAAGATTACCATGTTGCTTCACCTAAGGTATTTCAGTATTAAGAATGGTTTTCATAGAGGAAACAGAGAAGATTTTTTTGGGAAGGCATATAGAAGGAAATGAGCTTTCGAATCAACATCCTGAGATGGTCAGAATCAGAATTGAGCAGTTTACTGCAGTTATGGCTCAGTTGAATCAGGTGATAAATATTGGTTGTGTTATTGATGATATTTTGGTGTTTTATAAAGGTAAAGAGGAGCATGAAAGTAATTTAAGGGTTATCTTGCAAACCATAAATGAAAATAAACTGTATGCAAGTGTGAGATTTGGTTGCAACAAATTTCTTTCCTTGGTCACATTGTTTCTAAAGATGGGATAACTATTGATCCTACAAAAACAAAAGTTGTGGAAGAATGGCCAAGACCCACAAATGTAACCGAGATTCGTAGATTCCTTGGTTTGGCAGGCTATTACCGAAGGTTTGTTAGAAATTTTTCACGGTTATCTAGTCCAATGACTAAGCTAACTCGGAAGGGTGTTAAGTTTATCTGGACAGAATAATGTGATGATTGTTTTCAGGAATTGAAAAGAAGATTGGTGAATGCTTCAGTTTTGGCACTACCTTCCAGGAATGGTGAGTTTGTTATATACAGTGATGCTTCATTGAAAGGACTTGGTTGCGTCCTAATGCATAATGATCAGGTAATTTCTTATGCTTCACGACAGTTGAAAACTCATGAGGTGAATTACCCTACACATGATTTGGAATTAGATGCTGTTGTTTTTGCTTTAAAAATTTTGAGGCATCATTTGTATGGAGTAAAGTGTGAAATATATACCGATCACAAAAGTTTAAAGTATATATTCACTCAGAAAGAATTGAACATGAGATAGAGGAGATGGCTAGAATTAATCAAGGATTATTATTGTACAATTCATTACCATCTCGCAAAAGCAAATAAAGTGGTTGATGCTTTAAGTTGAAAAAGTAATGCTTCATTAGAAATGTTGCATTTGGAACGTGATCCTTTGGTTAAGGATTTGATGAACTTTTGAATAGAAGTTGTTGGTGCAGGATGTTCTTCTGTTTTGTTTCAGGTATCAGTGAGATCATCTCTATCAGATAGAATCAAGCAAGCACAGAAGAAAGACATTGAGTTGCAGAAAAAGGTAGAGCTGGTTCAGAAAGGTAAGTTGCCTGAATTCAACATTGATAATGATTGTGTTTTGAGATTGGGGAAGAGATTGTGTGTGCCTTGTGATTCACAGTTGAAGAGAGAGTTGTTATGTGATGCTCATAGTTCTCCGTTTTCAGTTCATCCTGGCAATACCATGATGTACAAAGAACTGCGGGAGTATTACTGGTGGGATAGAATGAAAAGAGATATTGCTGATTTTACTGTGAAGTGTTTGACATGTCAACAGGTTAAAGCAGAGCGGCAGTTACCGAAAGGGATGCTTCAACCTTTACCAGTGCCAGAGTGGAAATGGGAGAATACATCCATGGACTTTGTTGTTGGATTACCGAAGACATCTCGAGGTAATAATGCAATCTGGGTTATTATTGATCGATTGACAAAATCTGATCATTTCCTTTCTATACGAGATACCTTTTCCCTAGATCAACTTTCCCATTTGTATCTTAAAGAGATAGTCAGGTTACATGGAGTTCCTCTCTCCATTGTATCTGATCGTGATCCCGGGTTCACTTCTAACTTTTGGAAAGGCCTTCAGAAGTCATTGGGTACTGAATTAAATTTTAGTACAGCTTTTCATCCTCAATCAGATGGGAAGTCAGAACGAACAATTCAGACCTTGGAGGATATTCTATGAGCTTTTTCTATGGATTATCAGGGAATTTGGGACCAACATCTTTCTTTGGTTGAATTTTCATATAATAACAGTTTTTATTCCAGTATACAGATGGCTCCATTTGAGGCATTATATGGGAAGCGGTGTTAAACTCCAGCTTTCTGGGATGAAGTGGGTGAAAAGAAGTTGATGGGACCAGAATTGGTAGAAGAGATGGCAGAAAAAGTTCAGCTGATTTAGAAGCACATGATAACAGCTCAGAGTAGGCAGAAGAGTTATGCGGATAACCGGAGGAAGGATCTATCTTTCGAGGTAGGTGATCATGTTTTTCTCAAGGTTTCTCCTTGGAAAAGTGTGATGAGATTTGGTAAGAAAGGAAAGTTGAGTCCAAGGTTCATTGGACCATATGAAATTCTGGAGAGAGTTGGATCAGTTGCATACCGAGTGGCTTTACCTCCGAGTATATCTCAGGTACACAATGTTTTTCACGTTTCGATGTTGGGAAAGTATATGCCAGATCCATCTCATGTTTTGAGTCCAGAGGTAGTTCAGCTGGAAGAGAACCTATCTTATGAGGAACAACTGGTCCATATTCTTGACCACAGGGAGCAAGTGTTATGGAATAAGATGATTAATCAGGTAAAGGTTTTGTGGAAAAAACACATGATGGAAGAGGCAACATGGAAATCTGAAAATGCAATGAGGGATAAGTACCCCCATTTATTCGATAAGTAAATAAATTGCGGGGACGCAATTTTCTAAAGGGGGGAAGGATGTAACATCCCAAGTAAGTAATGAATAATAGATATTTTTATCTATGTCTATTAATGATTAAGATAGTGTTATAGAGGCTTAAAATGAAAATAAATACAATCTTATGCATGGAATACACTAATATTCTTAAAAGATTGTTTTACTGCCTTTTGATGGCAAACCATTTTTGAATCTATCTTTTGACAATTTTATAAACTATGTTTGTCAAAATAAACTTATTATTTATTATTGGGACATCAAAATTTACTTTGTGTGAATTTTTGGTATTTTCCTGACAATGTTCATTTTTTAATGAATAGTGAAAAATACTGCATTTTACATCAAAAATGATTTTTAATCTAATTTATTTATATGATTAGATTATGTTTTGAATTGTTTTTGAAGTAAAATTAGAATATATTGTTAGCATTTAATCCAATGGTGGTCATTGGAATCAATTTCACTTCGAAATTAGACTTAAATTGGTGTCAATATTATGATACTTATTTTTTTATAAAAACACGTTATTTGCTCTGACAGCGGGAATTAATTATTAAATTAATTAATGTGACTTATATGTTTTGAATTTTATAAAATAGACTTCATTTTTGAATTCGGAATATCAAATATAGCTTAGGGTGAATTTTTTGTAATTTTCTAAAAAACATCATTTTTTGATGAATAGTGAAACCACTAAGTGGTACTTATAAAAATTGATTTTCCGTTTAAATGAAATTTTTCCATCATTGTGCTTTTAATTTCAAAAATCCGACATACATGGTTGTCATTAAGAAGTAAAATGTGGTTCAATGAGATTAAAATAATTTTTTGGTGAATAGTAACTTATTATGTTTTTAATCGCGATTAGTGGTAATTAGTGTAGTTTAAGGTAAAAATAAGGCTTTAATAAAATTAGATGAGCTTGACACATGTCCTACCCTCATTTTTTGTGTCATGGCCGACCAATACAATCCATGGGTCAACTTGGGGGCCCCATGGAGCCACTTTGGTTGGGAAATGACATAAATAACTTTTTATTTAATGTAAAAGTAAAAATGACACAAACATAATATGTTTTACGAAAACAATTTTTACATGGGGTTATAAAGATCAGATTTTTGATTATAAATAGTAATTGGAAATAGAAAAAGAGTTCCTACATCATAGTATTTTTTTTATAATTTTTATACTTTATATAAAATAAATTATTTATGACATCATGATGATGCAGCGATGACATCATTATTTAACGATTTAAATAAAATGGAAAGATAATGTAATATCTAAACCCTAAACATGTCCAAAACCTATTGGATGGGAATATTTAGAAGCCTTATCATCTTATCTTCGAATTATATTAATGTGGGACCTTTTAAAACCGAAACACATTTTCAAATGAAGTAATATTTCTTTACTTTCCAAGAGTGCCCCTCCTCTCCTCTTATAAAAGGCCCCCACCTCTACCTCATTACCCACACTCCCAAAGCCTTTGGATCGGCCAAAACCTGCCCATTTACTCTCTCCACATCCCTCTACTCATCCTAGAGAATTCCCTTTGGGCAGAATTCTTTCAAAGGAAGCCTTTAGGCTCAAATCAAAAGGAGTTACACTTTTAAAGGTAATTCATTCTCTCATGTTCATTTGTTTTATTTTGCTTCACCAACCCCCTAAACTCTTTTTATTTACTTCTTTTGTAACAAAACCAGTATTTTAAATATACTAGGATGTTGTTATAAGATTTATTCGAGCTACACTCTCACAAAACTACATCAAATGGTTAAAGAACATACGATTTCCATGGATGGCGAAATTCTGCCTCCCGAAACGATGATTGTTCAATACTCATTTAACACCTTCAAAGGTGGCCATTATGATGTCACTATTTTTATATATGATATATAATATGTTTATTCTTTCCTTAAGCTTCTGTATTTTTCATTTATGGCTTACCACTATTGTTTCCATTATGGGTAAACACGATATCTTCATTTTAGGAAGTGCGGACTACCGCCCCCTGAAAGTGATTTGATTCATTAATACCATATGTGGGATGTGTAAAGGATACATTTAATTATATTATATATGTTATTATACTGGAATTATAATATACTTATATATAATTATGATTCCATTCCATAAAATACGAAATAGAAATGGAAGTAGCATTCATGCGTATGTACGGCTTACCGTCTCCATGAACGGTGCATTGCATTTATTACCTCTAAATGTGATGTAATATTATAAATACTTGTATATGATGAATATATATGATATATATGTTATCCAACTCATTAATATCATTCTGGATATAACGAACCTTTGACCAAATAAACAACATGTAAGTGTAAGAAGTCTATTTTTTACTTAGAAACCAAATACCGACAAAATGAACATTATTAACTTAAATGATTACATGATGTTCATAACATGGTATAAAAGGGAATAATGAACTTGAAAAAGGTTCTTAATCAAGTAAAGATTAACTCAAGTTTATTATTCAGGATATTAAAGAACGGTCGGGTCAAGTCGGATATGAGGTATGGGACTTCCTCTCAATCTCCTTTCATTGAGGAATATTTTGTTTTATACACAACCGTCTTTCATACGGTGTATAAACCCCTTTGACTTTTACGTTAATCCAAAAGGAATCTTTTTTATACGAAGCGTTTTACTAAACGACAAAAGGGAATGTTTTTGTTGTACGTATGTGGCGACAACGACTTCTCCGCCGTCGTGACCGTTATTTGAGTTTCGGCTTCCACTACAAGACATACCTTCTTTTTAAAAGAAAAATAAATACCATGTTTTACTTTTCTTTTATTTTGGTATTGAAAATGGTTTTCATAATGTATTTATATCAATGTGTTGTATTGATATCTTGTGATTGAAATGTGGAAATGTTATGTTTCCTTTATGCATGTTTTATGTGATACGATTATGTTGTGGTTCTTGGGCATTATTATGAAGACGGGTGGTTCCATGATAAACTAAGGGTGGGTGAGCCCGATATAGCTCTCCAATTCATTGGGTAACGTGAAGGAGTGAAATTTTAAGGTTTATCTGAAGAGATTTAGGGAATATACTGTGATGGGTATTCCAAACGTAACTAAGAGGGTTACTTCCTACGTAAGAATGTTATGAATGCCTCAAGTTACCTTTATGTGTTATGATTTATATGATTTATTCATGATTTGATGAGGTATGTTAAAGTGCTTATGTTTTATGGGTAAAGTATGATTTCATTCTTATTTATATATGAACCCATGTTTCCTTTCCATGTTTTTATAACCCATACTGAACTTTTTATGCTCATCCCAAGTTTTTTTGAAATGTTTTTCACAGGTCAAGGGAAAGGTACATGATATGATGATAGTGTCAAGGAAGTGTCAAGAAAGAATCCATGTTTTATTTTAAATATGTTTCCATTGATGGGAATGAAGAATACTATCTTTATGTAACCAAATTGTTTATATGTGGAATGTAATGCAAGTTTTATGATCTAATTCTCTAAAACACTAAACCCGAAAAGATCCTCAATGTGTAATCTTGTAATAACTCAAGATTAAGTAAGGTTTAAGGCTGGGGCCTTATATCATACCCACCATATTTTCAGATTCTGATGCAGAATGTGACTCGGCATTGGAACCATCCCTCCATTCCTCTGTATCAAGGATCAGGGCAGGAACAAGGCATGTCAGCCTCCTCCTTCCAGAATGCGAAGTCCATCGGATTCCCACCTCTCTTTGCAGGTACATCCAGGAGGAGGAAGTTGTTGGAATCCCACAGGTTCCGACCATACAATAACCATCTTCGTCACCTGAAGCGCCCTCTACCTCGACTAGAGATCATAGAGAGCTATTATGGGTACCAATAACGGTTGATCAACTGCGTGGCCCATCGCCGGTAGCCGCAATCCCTGCACCAGAGGCTGTGGCTATTATCCCATCATATCGTGACAATGTGGTCAGGTCACCGCACTCTTCTAAGGACGGCCTGGAATTCGGTGGCCAGTCGGCTCATTCGTCGTATTCTCCGCCGCCCAGTTTACTATCCCAACGGTCCGCCTCAGTACCGCTACCAGTTCCTCAGCCACCCCCGGTAGACGAGTGGGGAAATACAGGGCCAGACCCGGAATCCAAGCCCAAGATATTCTGGAACATTCTCGGAGAGGACCACTTCCTGGAGAAGTTCTATATGGTGGCAGCGTCGAACTTTTGTGTGCTGGAATCCCTCGCCCCGGAGGAAGTCGAGTGCTTCTGTCAAACCCTAGGGGCGACGCACATTCGTCTTCAATATCAATGGGTGTTGTACCCTAGGATCTAAGTGAACATTGAGGAAATCAGTGATCAATGACATCTGGTCGATTTGGCCACGCTGTCCATGGCCTAGTGCCCTTAGTCACCAGGTCGCCAGAGCGCCCTCCAAAAAAAATGAGTTTAGAGTTTCAAGGTACTCTGCAAAATCAACAGGGAAGCTACCCCCCATGTTCAAGTCCATGGATGGGGACATTATGCCTCCCTCCTCTTTAATCCTATCCAGAGGAAGCCCGATTCATTATGAGACATTGTGGAAATTCCCCCAAGAAGGGTTGCGGACCACATGGCTGACATAGTTGACAAGGAAGATGAGCTAGAGTTTCTCGATGGAGACTTACCCCCTGAGGGTGTACCACCATTGTTGGACCCATCAGGTTGGATTACTCATCAGAAAAGGAACCTTCTAGGCCTCCCAGCGCCCACCGAGTCGCCGGTAGTCAGCTGAAATGCGGGTAAGGGAAAAGAACATGTCAGAACTATCAAGCTCTCTGACCTGTCTGCCTTAGTAATGAAGACGAATGAAGACGAATGAAGACCCCAAGAAGGCCGCATTCCGCCAACAGCTTGCTGAGCAGAAGAGGCTGGTCGATGAACTCTTAGCTGAGTGTGCTATATAGAGTCAACCAAACTACTGTAATCCTATGCCGGGGCAGGAATAACTTCCCCCAGAGAGATGCTTCTAGGAAATCCTAATCATGCTACTCCCGCGGACAGGGCAGAATCCGGAACTCATGGCAAGAGAGCGTGATAAGTCTCGTCAAATCCTCTTGAATGGCGAGGCAATCCGAGTAATCCATCTCGGGTTCCCCCAGCCTCCCTGAGGTCCATTCCGCTAGTCGCTCCATGATCCATTGAATCTATTTACCATGTCGAAGAGCCCAATAATGCACTCATATTTAGGGATCCCTGTCAAGATAGGGACCCACACCCGGATGATCCTATATATGCACTCATCGCCGGCATCGAGGCATTGTAAATGTGGTAGGTGGAAGTCCCACCAGATGGCATGCCATATCCCACGTGGTTTGATGATATGCCCACACCTCCAGGTTTTGGGAATCCCACTTTCTCACCCTTTAACGGGACTTGGGACCCGCCGCAGAACTTGGCTCATTTTACCTCTAGGTGTGGCCCCATCTTGGCGACCCCGACATAAAAGGAAGCCGTCAAGCTCCAATGTTTTGTGAAGACATTGGAGGGCCCTATATTCGACTGGTACATCCAGCTCCCTATTGGATCAGTGATTTTCTAGGAGGATCTTCGTCGGCAGTTCATATAATAGTTCATCTCCACCATGCGAAATACTAACATCACAGACCTCTTCATGTGCAAACAAAGGTCTGACGAGTGAGTTGCGGACTTCATCACCCGATCGAAAGGGCTTACATACTCCCTCGACATGCCACTGAATCAGGAGAAATTACTGATGATGTGTGTAGGGAATGTTAAAACAGAACTTGTTCCTTCCCTGATCACCTAGAACTACCCCGGAGGGTTCCAGAACATCTCAGATAAGGCCCAGCGCCTCGAGGAAGCTATGCAACAAGCTAGTCAGGCACGTCCGCTGCCCCATATGATCCCATCCAGGAGGGCTTCCAATGTCGAACCCACTATGGTGGTCCAAATAGATTCCCCTAGGTAGCTATAATTACTGCTAGTCACACCAGATCTACAACCCCACAGAGGCCCTCCCCCTCAAGCACAGGCACCTGCCCTGCAGTAACTGCCTCAGAACTAACAGGTTCCCCTGCGCAATGCGCCACCACTGGCTAAGAAGGACAATCAGGCTCCGCCTCTTCGGCAGGCCCCTCCATCCCCACATCAGGGCCAGGCTCCCATAGCACCCCATCCAGAAAGAAGGCACCAGACTTATTCGTTCCATGAGAATCAGGTGCTCGGTTACTTTCGAAATGCCCTAGAGCAGGGGATTGTGCACTTACCCAAGTGCAGAAGGCTAGCAGAGGTGAATCTCACCGATCGTCCCAACTAATGCCCCTATCATCAGATTCTGGGGAACACCCTCAAGCAGTTTTATGTGTTTAAAGACTGGCTCCAAGACCGGGTCAACAAAAACATAGTTAGGTTGGGCCCGGCCCCGACACAAGTGGAGGGTGTCTTCATAGGGTCAGAAAGCGGTATCGATGACTAAGGCAAGTGGCAGCAGGTTCGCAGCCCTGGGTCCCAGAGGTATGATCACCGGATGGCCCGTAAAACCATCACCTGCACCCATGGTATAATTAGGGCACGCGGAAATTAGCCAGATCCTTCAGAAGATGCGGCTAGTACCTCTGTGTCGTCATCTCAGCCGACCTCTTCCCAAAAGGACAAGCAGTGACAACGCAAGATGAAGCAATGTGCTCTACCACTTCCGTCGTCATCCCGCACTCTTGGTGATTTCATGCCCCCTAATATGGGGATTCCTCCTAGAATCCACCCAATGGTGGATGATTCATCAAGCGGAAGATAGGGGTACGCTTCAATTAATATTGTGGAACTGGTAAGTCCCTATATGACTCCCAACGAGGGGGAATTCCATGCGAACCTCCCCAATGTCCCCAGCCGATGGAAACATCAGTGAAACCACGGCCACACGGTTCTTCAAGGCGCATCAGTGGGTGCTTTCAGTTAGGCCATGCATGCTACCGAAACTAGACAGCAGGCCCAACACAGAGCTCATCATGCGCAACCTCATCTGGTGCCCTCAGATCTACCTCCACAGCCATTTGTTCTAATAAATCTGGAAGAGATGTCTTGTCTGTACCACAGCTATTATTGACCTTCTACAGGCTAATCTCAGTTGTTCGGTCCTCATCTAGTAGCTACTCTCTGGGATTCAACTAGTGAACAACAAGAAATGCCTGGTACCAGTCAGCCATTGGTCCAGCCGGTAGGTCCCATCATGCATCCAATCACAGAACAACCTCCTATAAGCAGGGGCTCATGTTTGGCCCGAAAGTTTGATTTCCTGAATCACCTGGCCATAATTCTAGCATGGCATTCTATTCTTGAGGCTCTTATCCTATCATCTGAAATGCATGAGGCACTTTCTGAGGCCCTAATGATCCCCCTACAGTTTGAGATAGAGGTAGCAGCTGTAAAAGCCTTCCACGCTGAGGCGATTGAGAGTTTTGATTGTCATGCAGTTATCCTGTTCTCCAGTGAAGATGAAGACCCTCCCATACATGGGAATATTCTACCACTATACGTCACTATCCAGTTCAATGGCGTGGATGTCCGCCGCTGCCTTGTTTTCATGGGTTCTGGGATTAACCTAATCCCGATTTGTACACTGTGAAAGATGGGTTTGTCTGAGGATGATTTAACTCCGTCCGACCTCAGAATCAAGGGATATGACAGGACTGAGAAATCCCTAGTCATCAAGATCCGCTTGAAGACCCAGTTAGGTGCCTGATTGGCAGCACCGAGTTCATGGTTGTCTCCCAGGACACCGCATACAACGCATTGATGGGCAGGACATGGCTCCATCTGCATGCAACGGTCCCTTCATCATATCACCAATGCCTCAAATACTCCTTCAATGGTCGAGTAGGTGTGCTCCAAGGAGATTTCTCTCCATTTTCCTCTTGTGAAGCCTTCTACCTAGAAGCCGACTATTAAAAGAGAAAGGATAATAAAATCCTAGAAAGTGAGGATGAACCTGCCCCGGTCACAAGCGATCCCTGGGCAGGCCTGGAAGATGCCTACATCTTTCTGATTTATCGGTTGGAGGCCATGACCCCCGACATGGGGCTGTGTTTTTTTGTTTTGGGTACAATAGGAAGGCATGTTCCCATGTCCAAGAGACGGTGGAAAATCACCTCATACTCCTACACCAACCAGGATCAGGTGATCCCAGAACCTCCTACCCATGTGTAGTATCAGGATGTCTGGCTCATGGCAATGGCGGTACGTCATACGCATCTCTTCCACCGGGCTGGAATCAATCGGCTCAGGCCGACGCGTCACTACTGCTTTGATTTCATTGACCATTTTGTCGTGACACGTCAAATTGATTATGATTTTAAGGTTGATTTATAGTCTATGGTAGACCCTAGGCCGTCTCTCAAGGAGCTTTGATAGGTTTAGAGCGTGTGTTTTTAATAAATATTACTTAAATTGTGGGTGGATTTGAAATCAATTTCTAAAACAAAATGACTTAATTTAAATAGTTTAATAGTTGAAAAACAAGTGTATTTTGTAAAATATAAGATAGGAATGTGATCAATGATAAGTTACTAGAACACATGAAGAGTTCCTCATTCTTAATTTATTATTAGGTTTTAGTGTAATCCTTTTCTTGAGGGTTAACCAAGATCTTGGGTACCCACAATCCTCTTAAAATGATGCGATTAGAACTAAACCTTGACATAACAATCGTGTAGTCAAGTTCCAGCCCTTTAGTATTCTTTAAGGTTTGTAAAAGACCACTAAAATCTCAAATGTTTGGGAAAGAAAGGGGTTCTTATGTTTTCCAATTGGAACAACACAAGATGCACACATTAAATTGTACACCGATCGATTATGAAATAAAAGGTGTTTCAATTAGATGCCTAAAAACAATTTAAGATACATATAAAAGAACAATTACAATTCACAATATACACCAGTCCAGTATATAATTATGTTCCGAAACTCCCTCTTCACATGCGTAGCTCCCTCGCAATGATCACCCGCCCCTTAACTCGACATTGGGAGGAGGAGGAAGCTCGAGTGGAACTCCTTCTTAATCATTGATCCCCCTATAAGGATATGGGCCTCCATAACTTCGTGTATGATGAGAGAACTCCTTTGGGTCTCCAAAATACTCGATCTTTTCCTCCGGGTCGAAATTCCAAATGGGGAGCCCAAGGTTCCATTTTATAGGGAAATAGGAAGGTGGTTTTGAGCACACAGAATTATTGAAACCAATTTTCATAGGTGTTTCAACCTCCAGACAGCATTATCTCAATTTATATAAAATAAAAAAGTTGTATCCCCACCTCTTTTCTGTCTCCACTGAAATTTGGGCTCACTTTGGACACCTATAGCCCAAGATATGGATAGATCAGAGCACACCACTTTTGAATCCGTGCAGATTTTTTTGCTGGACAGATCAGGTCGGAAAGGCCATCAGATGGCCGAATCATTCTTGGGTTTCTTCATATGAAATGTATCCCAATGAGCTTTGGACCATCACACAAGAGGCAAGACCAATTGGATGCACTATTGAGTAGCAGTTTGTTGAATAACACACTGATGTGCTTGGATCCTGCGCAGTTTCACCGATTTTTCATGGACATCATCATGGGCCCTCCAAATCACCTTCACCATCAATGAAATTTTGAAGAAAATTAACATTGGCCTTTTTAATATAATTAAAAAAATAAAGGATTCCAACATGTAATTAAATTTGTTATTGTTTTTGTAATTTACAATAAAAATTCAGTTTAATACAATGGTGTAAGGGTGAAAAAGACACAGTGAATCGTGGGACGATCACTCCCTCACACCTAAACATTTTCACTCCTGGGAGAAGTCACATATCTAAATAATATGATGCATATATATATATTCCAAACATCATGAAAATTTAACATTTTAGGAAATATAAATTCACTAATGTAATGTGATCAATGCATGAACCACACCAAGGAGTTCTTCCTAGTGAAAATAGAAAAAGATGTCTCATAAATATTATCATAATGAAATTCAAAAAGATTCATGATACCAAATTAAGAAAGGAATTCAAAAGTCAACCATGAAACTAACTCTCCATGTATGTGTTTGAAAACCATTCCATGCTATTCCTTCCACTTGTTATCCAATAAATATAGTTTATTTTAACATTTTTCAGCTTAAATGATTTTGTCCACCGAACCTGCCCTATATCCTATGCAATAATATTTCAATACCCACTCACTATAGCATTACCAGAAGTCAAACCATAAGATCCGGACCTAGATATCCCCATATGATTCACATTTCACCACTCCCCTAATTTATTATATTATTTTTCTAAGTTGAATTTTGAACAAATCTCACACTCATCTCTCAACCCTTGTTCGGTCTCCTGATGACACTAATTGCAATAGTTATAATAAGATCAAAGGATGAAGAGGGGTGGTTTTTGACCTGCCCAAGAAACAACCTTTTTTTAGGGCGTACAACAGTCGGACATTAGGTACACATGCATAGGTCAATCTGGTATAGTAATGAAACAGATCAGATAAGGAACAAACGTATGGAAATATCATTTAAAGCGGAAAAATACTAGAATAACTTATATTTACCTTATATTAAGTAAGAAATATTCACACTTTGTGGTTTGGTGAAAATATTTTTGGAGATATTGGAGACATATTTTTCCAAAAAACTACTCACACAAGGGGCATCAATCATCTGAAAGGTTTCACATAGATACGACCTTGTATGTCATTGACAGAAAACCAATTCACTAAAAATCACTCCCTGATGTTAAATTCATATAGATACTCTTTTTCACCATTCTTTATGGTATTTTTACTTTCCCCACTTTATGTTCACCGAATCATAGAACTTTCAAATTTTTGATGGGGAAAAAATGAAAATACCATAAAGAAGGTGAAAAAGAGAAGAAAGAAGAAAGACAATGTAAAACCTAATGAACTCAACAAGATAATAAGAAGTGAAAATACCATAAAGAAGGTGAAAAAAAGAAGATGATGAAAATTCCTATCTAACCCAGGAATGTACCCATCCCCCCATACCTAGAATGTGCAGTGTCCTCACTGTAATAAAAGAGGGTGTGGAATGGAGGGATAAAACCTAGTGGTTTTCATTCATAGATTGCTTCTTGAACATGGAGTTCCTCCCTCGAGGACTCCGGAATGGATTTATAGATGTGCTTCAGCTGCTACCCATTGACAGTGAATGGTTGCTTGGTTTCTTCATTTTTAACCTGGACAACACCAAATGGATAGACGTTAGTAATAGTGTATGGTCCAAACCAGTAGGAACAATGCTTACCAGGATGCAACTTCAGTCTTGCATTATAAAAGAGAACCTTCTGCCCAATATGGAACTAACGATGAAGGATAAGATGGTCATGGGAAACCTTGGTTCTCTCATTATAAATCCTGGAGTTTTCATATGCATCTCTTCTCATTTCCTCTAGCTCCTAAATCTGCAACTTCCTTTGAGCAGCTGCACCAGAATGATTAGAATTCCATTGTTTGATGGCCCAGTAGGCCAGGTGATCAATCTCAATAGGGAGGTGACAACTCTTTCCAAACACAAGACGATAGGGTGACATTCCAATGGGAGTTTTGAAAGTAGTACATTAGTCCCATAATTAATCATCAAGTTGAAGACTCCAATCTTTTCTATTTGGTTGAACCATTTTTTCCAGAATTTATTTTACCTCTCTATTTGACCCCTCAACATGACCATTGGTCTATGGAAGATATGCAGTAGAAACTTGATGACCGACCCCATACCTATGTAAAAGTGATTTCATTGTTCGGTTTCAGAAATGAGAACCATGGTCACTGATGATGAACCTAGGTAATCCAAACCTACAGAATATTAGGGTTCTCAAAAATTCTACAAAAACCTTAGAATAATCAATCCTTGTAGCTCGTGCCTCTACCCATTTTGAAACATAATCAACTGCCAAAAGAATGTACAATTTTCCAAAGGAATTGGGAAATGGCCCCATAAAGTCAATGCCCCAAACCTCATAAATGTCATGAAAGAGCAACGATTGTTGTGGAATTTAATTTCTTTTAGAGACATTCCCCATTATTTGACAATAGGTACAATATTTTAAAAAATCATGGGCATACCAAAAAATTGTTGGCCAAAAGAGACCATAATCAAGGACCTTGCGAGTAGTCTGTTGAGGACCAAAGTGTCCCCCACAAGAAATAGTGTGGCAGAATCTAAGGATGGATTGAAACTCACAATTGGGAACACAGTGCCAATGGACTTGATCACTACAGGTGCGCTAAAGGCAGGGGTCATCCCAAATATACAAACGAGACTCATGTTTTAGACGGTTGGCTTGGTTTTTGTTGAAAACAGTAGGAATTTAAGATGCTACCAAATAATTTACAATTTCAACATACCAAGGAATCGAATCTTACACTCGGTACAGATTCTCATCAGAAAAAATTTCATTTATGGGAATACAGGGCTATGAGTCAATGTCTGAGGATGGATGCGTTCTACTGATATGGTCAGCCACCACATTCTGTGCTCCTTTTTTATCTCTAATTTCTTGATTGAATTCTTGAAGGAGGAGCATCCAACGAATGGGACGTGGTTTGGCTTCTTGTTTCTCAAAATGGTACCAAAGGGCTGCATGGTATGAGAAAATGATTACTTTGGACCGTAGAAGATACAACCTAAATTTATCCAAGGAAAACACAATGGAATGAAATTATTTTTCAGTGGTTGTTTATTTTCTTGGGCAGGGTCCAAAGTACATGAGGCATAGACAATGACATGTGGAGCTCGATCGACCCTTTATGATAAGACTGCCCCAACTGCATAGTTAGAGGCATCACACATAAGCTCAAATGGTAAATCCCACCGAGGTGGTTGGATTACTGGGGGTGATGTGAGACTCCATTTTAACTTATTAAAAACTTCTTCAAATTCCTTTTCTTTTTGGAGTAAGTGGGAGAGGGGAGTGAAATTTTACTAAATTCACAAACGAAATGACGATAAAATCCAGCATGTCCTAGGAAAGATCTCATATCCTGTATATTTTTGGGGAATGGAAGGGAAAAAATGACATCAACTTTTGATTTATCTACTTGGATACCATCCCCAGAAATGATATGCCCCAAAACTTTACCTTATCACACCTTGAAATGGAATTTCTCATAATCTAATTCAAGATTCTTTTCAATACAGTGACGTAGGACTGAAGCAAGACTACTCAAACATTCATCAAAATAAAATCCATAAATAGTGAAATCATCCAGGAATACTTCGATGGAATTTCCTAGGTAATCCGAAAAAATACTAACCATGCATCGTTGGAAAAAACCCAGAGCATTGCAGAGACCAAATGGAATCCTTCTATAGGAAAATGTGCCAAAGGGGCAAGTGAAGGTTGTCTTTTCCTGATCCTCTGGGGAAATATGGATCTTAAAGTATCCATAATACCCCTCAAGGAAACAGTAGTGGGACTTACCCACTAGCCTCTCTAGAATTTGGTCAATGAATGGAAAAGTGAAATGGTCCTTCCTCGTGTGTTGGTTTAGTCGGTGACAGTCTATAAAGACACGCAAATTATTTTTCACGTGAGTTGGAACCAATTCATTGTTTTCATTTTTAATTACTCTAAGGCCAGTATTTTTAGGAACCACTTGAATGGGACGGACCCATTGGCTGTCAGAGATGGGGTAAATGATTCTAGAAGGCAATAATTTTGTTACCTCCTTTTTCACAACTTCTAGGAGGTTGGGGTTCAGTAGACATTGTGGCTTCCTCACTGGTTTAGCCTCATCATTTAACAAAATATGATGTGTAAAAATTCATGGTCTAATACCAGGAATTTCAGCAAATGTCCACCCCAAATCTTGTTTATACTCCCTCAAAAGTTCATGCAGTCGCAATTCATGCTCGGGAGGGAGTGAACTAGAAATGATGATGGAAAACTTGTTTCCATTCTCAAGATATGAATATTTTAAATCATGAGGCATTTGTTTTAGTTCTAATTCAAGTGGATTTTGTATTGATGGGAGTGTGTGAGAGAGGTCACTGATCTCATCTAACTGTTCAACGGTATCAACCACTTATGAGGAATGATCTTTTACAAGCTTAGCAGTATCATTGATGGTTAGTGGATCATCTAAGTTCAAGAAATCATCAATCAGTGAACATGCATGACACTTTTCTAGACCACTACAACAATCAATGCAAGAATCATTTCCTATAATTTCTATCAATGAAGAAAACTCAGAAAGGGGATCGGGTGGAAGAAAATTTGTTTTTTAGAGGTAGGGAGTACATCAATTGTATTAACAGAGAGAGAGGAATATTCTTCTAAGGGGTGCTTCATGGCATCAAGGATGTTGAAATGGACTATATCACCACCAAATTCCATTGATAATGTGCCATTGTGGACATTAATTATGGTTTTGGGGGTTTTCAAGAAAGTTCTCCCCAATACAATCGGGGCATGTCCATTCATCCTATCATCCTCTATTTTAAGCATATAAAAGTTAGTAGGAAAAATTAAATTCTGGACCCTCACAGGAACATCCTCTAACCCAACAGAGTGGTGTGCAGTACTCCAGTTATCTACTTAAAAAATAATTCTAGTGGGCTTCAGTTCCCTGACCTGCAATGTAGAGTAAATAGACTGAGGCATCACATTAATAGAGGCACCTAAATAAATCATATCATTAGAAAACGAATACTCCCCTTTGGTGCAAGGAATTGAGAATTTTCTAGGATCATTGCATTTGGTTAGAAGTGATATCTCTATCAATGCTGAAACATTCCTCCCCAAACTCACCTTCTCATCTCCACGAAGTCATCTTTGGTGTGTACACATCTCCTTTAGAAACATGGTGTACCATGGAATTTTCTTCACATCAGCAATGAATGGGACGTTAACCTGAACTTTCTTTACAATATCCAATATTTCCTTATCAAGATCAGTTTCCATTGGTTTTCTTGGTTGGGTGATCCTTTGAGGAAATGGAAGGGGAATGGTTGGGCTAGGTGACTCATCAATGTACACACACTTTCCTTTGGTAGGGCATCTCTCAAGACAAGGTTCATAAACATTTGGAACATTTTAAAAGGTTGGGATAGAGGTTTCCTTAGGAGGGGTTGACTCTAATGGAGGATTAATCTTACTTTCTAGTTGTTTTCCACTCATAATGGTGATGTTACTAACATTTCTTTTATCCGTAGGGTTAACTATTGGTTGAGAGGGAAGTTTACTTGACCCATGACTTTGAATTTCACCCACTGAGTTAGTTAGTTGGCCTAATTGGGTTTTGAGCTCTTGTATGGCTACCTGAGTTGTTTTTTGAAATTGGATATTGTTTGCAGCCATTTGTTTCATCATATCTTCTAGGCTAGTCTTGGGTTATTAGGGGGTTTGTTGGAAAGGTCTTTGGGTGGTGGAGGGTTTATAGGTGGTGGTGGTTGATGACTACTCTTCCCCGGTTGATTCCATTGTTGTTGAGGTTGGTTTAAATACCCCCCTTGACTATAGTCTTGGTTATCTTTCCACCCAGGGTTGGATGGATAGTATGGTTCTTTCCTAAAGGGTTTGTTATAGGAGAGACCTAGAAATATTGCCTCACAACTCTCTGATGTATCCCTCAATTGAGTACATTGGTCATAGTGGTGGGTGTTAGAAAAATATATACCACAATTGATAGGAGGAGGAGATTGGGACTTCCCTTGGGAAAGATAATGTTTTCGAAGAAGGGTACTTACCTCTTCGAACATTGTTCCCACCTTCTTCTCGAATTCAGTAATTTGTACTTCATGAACACCTCGAATGGGTATACTAGACCTTGTACTGAATTGTTGAGTGTCTTGTTCCATGTTCTCGATTAAGGTCCTTTCAGTAATTGGGGTCTTATCTACTAGTTCACCACCTGCAGCAGCATCAATCATATTTCTATCAATAGGGATTAAACCTTCATAAAAATATTGTATTAAAAGTTGGTCACTTATTTGGTGGTGTGGGAAACTTGAACATAATCTTTTAAAGCGTTCCCAATATTCATGAAGTGTTTCCCTTTGAGAATGTCTTATCCCACAAATTTCTTTCTTTATTGTTGCAGTTCGAGAGGCTGGGAAATACTTTTCACGAAAAAGGCGTTTCATGTCCGCCCAGCCTCTTATTGGGGAATTAACATAATATAACCAATCATTCATAGTGTCTTCCAAAGAAAATGGGAATTCTATAAGCTTTACATGTTCCTCATCAACATTAGAAGGTTTTAATGTTTAACAAACAATATGAAATTCTTTTAAGTGCTTGTGTGGATCCTCTCTAGGAAGTCCATGGAATCTTGGTAATAGATCAATTAAGCCAGATATTAATTCAAAATTGGGTGCCTCGCCTTGTAATTGAATGTATATGGGCTGAATATCAACATCAGGTGAGGTTAGTTCTTTTAGTGTTTGATGGTTTTCAGCCATTTTATTCTCATTAATTTCAGTTTTTATGTGAGTTATCGAAGAAGAAGAAAAAGAAGCATCAAGATGAGTGTTGATGTTTTTTGCATCCTCCTTCAAAGTGTTGTATTGTGTGTCTCGGTGTCGTTGACGTAGGGTCCTCTCTGGTTTGGGTTCGAAAGGTTGTATTTCTCCCAGAGTAGAACATTTCAGGCACCAAACCTACACATAAAATATATTATAACACAATGATATAGGTAAAGTTATAATATATAACAAATAAATAGTCACAAAATTTACAATTGTTTTTAAAAAACACGCACTAAAAATAAAAGCGCTCCCTGGAAACGGCACTAAAATTTGACCATGTTGTCATGACACGTCAAATTCATTATCATTTTATGGTTGATTTGTAGTCTAGGTTAGACCCTAGGTTGTATCTCAAGGAGCGTTGATAGGTTTAGAGCGTGTGTTTTTAATAAAAAGTACTTAAATTGGGGGTAGCTTTGAAAACAATTTATAAAACATAATGACTTAATTTAAATAATTTAAGAGTTGAAAAACAGGTGGATTTTGTAAAATATAATATAGGTATGTGATCATTTCTAAGTTAATATAGCACATGAAGAGTTCATCATTATTAGTTTATTATTAGGTTTTAGTGTAATCTCTTGCTTGATGGTTAACCAAGATCTTGGGTACCCACAAGCCTCTTAAAATGATGCGATTAGAACTAAGCCTTGACATAACAATCGTGTATTCATGTTCCAGCCCCTTATCATGCTTTAAGGATTGTAAAGGAACACTGAAATCTCAAATGTTTGGGAAAGAAAAGGGTTCTGATGTGGTCCAATCGGAAGAACACAAGACGCACACATTAAATTTCACACCGATCGATTATGAAATAAAATGTGTTTCAATTAGATGCATCAAAATAGGTCAAGATACATATAAAAAAACAATTCAAATCCACAATATACACCAAAACAATAGATAATTGTGTGCCTAAACTCCCTCTTCACGTGTTTAGCTCCCTCAAAATTATCACACGCCGCTTAGCTCGACATTGGGAGGAGGAGGAAGCTTGAGTGGAACTCCTTTTCATCCTTGATCCCCCTATGAGGAAATGGGCCTCCAGAACTTCAAGTATGAGGATAGAAATAATTTTGGTCTCCAAAATACTAGAGCTTTGCCTCCTGGTCGAAATTCCAAATGACGATCCCAAGGATCCATTTTATAGGGAAATGGGAAGGTGGTCTTGATCCCACCGAATTATTAAAACCACTTTTCATAGGTGTTTTGACCTCCATACAGCATTATCTCGATTTTTATAAAATAAAAAAAATTAGCACCACCTCTTGGCTGTCTCCACCGAATTTTTGGCTCACTTTGGACACATATAGACCAAGATATGGACAGATCCCAACACACCTCTTTTGAATCCATGCAGATTTGATGTGCTGGACAGATCAGGTCGGTAAGGCCATCAGATGGCTGAATCAGTCTTGGTTTTTTATATTAAATGTATCCCAAAGAGTTTCGGACCATCCCACAAAGTTTCAGCCCAATTGGAAGCACGGCTGAGTTGCAATGTGCGGATTAACCCACTGATATGCTTGGATCCTGCATAGTTTGGACCATTTTTCTTGGACATCATCATGGGCCCTCCAAATCACCTTCACCTTCAATGAAATCTTCATGACAAGTAAAATTGGCCTTTTTAATATCAATAAACACAAAATAATGGATTCAAAAATGTAATTCAAATTTTCATTATTTTTTTAATTTACAATACAAATTCAGTTTAATACAATGGTGTAAGGGTGAAAATGACACAGTGAATTGTGGGACGATCAGTCAGCAAGCGTGGCCCCTTGGGCTGAAGGCCATATGGGATAGGATCAACTTCCTTCAGAGCTATGATCTCATTGGTGCATGAGTCTCCTGATATGATGACTTATGCTGCCTTGGCCGGCACCAGCTGCCCATCAGGGTTTGATAACTCAGAAGCAGCTCCCCCCACCCAAGATCCCTCCACAGGTGGAGAAGAGGATCTGGAGGATGCTCCCCCTACCGTTGAAGAAGGCGTCTCTACCATGGATGATGAATTGGTACAGGTGAGCCTTGGTATCAAGGAAGATCTGAGACCCACATTGATCAGTACAGCCATGCCCCTCGAGGAGCATCAACAGTACGTGGACTTTCTCAAATAGCACAGTGATGTGTTTGCCTGGAGTTATGATGAGATGCCAGGACTTGATCCTCAGGTAGCAGTACACCACCTTCGTCTCCCGAAAAACCATTGCGGGTTCATGAGGCCTTCCAAAAATATGCACCCTTCTCACAGTGACATGGTTGAGGCCAATGTTGAAAAGATTATCAAAGACAACATTGTTAAGGAAGTCCAGTACCCCATGTGGCTTTCCAATATAGTACCAGTTAGGAAGAAGAACGGGTAAATCAAAGTCTTCATCGACATCCACGATCTCAACTGCCACTACACGAAGGATGATTTTCGCCTCCCAGTGACAGAGTTGTTGATTGATTTCACATCCGGCTTCTAAGATCTCTCCTTCATGGACTGGTATTCTACGTACAACCAGATCCGGATGGCCCCCGAGGATGTGGAGTCCACTGCCTTCAGGGCTTCCCAAGGTACTCTATGTTACTAGGTCATGCCCTTCGGCCTGAAAAATGCAGGTGCCACCTATTAACGGGCCATGCATCGCATATTCAAGCCGATTCTCGGGACACTGGTGGAATTCTACTTGGATGATCTGGTGGTCAAATCTCACCAGCACCAGGACCATCTCATGGACCTTGATAAAGTGTTCGGCTTCCTCCGTTCCCTCCACCTGAAGATGAACCCGCTAAAATGTGCCTTTGGGGTCACCTCTGGGAATTTTCTTGTCTTTTTTGTTAGATACCGAGGCATCGAGATCGACCCAAAGAAGATCAAGGCCATCCGCCAAATGCCTCCCCCGAGTAATATTTGGGAGTTTTGAGGTCTCCAAGTCCACTTAGCCTATATATGCCGATTCATTGTGAATTTGGCTGGAAATTGTAATCCCTTTTCTTGAATCATGAAGAAAGGCGCCACCTATGAATGGGATGAAGAGTGTCAGGCCGCCTTCGAGGAAATCAAGTAGTATCTGATCCAACCTCCGGTCTTGATGCCACCCGTCTCCGAAAATCTGCGGGTCCTTTACATGACGGCCTTGGAATGGTCCCTTGGCGTACTTATCACCCAGAAGAACAATGAGGGAACAGAGAATAGTCCCTACTACCTCATCTGCATGATCCTCTATACGGAGACTAGATACCACCCCCCCCCCATCGAAAAGAGCTGTTTGGCGCTTGTGTTCGCAGTACAAAAATTGAGGCATTACCTACTGCACCATGAGGTACAGTTGGTCTCTTTAGTAGACCCACTGTAGTACATTATGAAACACCCAATGTTGACTGGCCTATTAGTGCGGTGGGCAGTTGTAACAACCCGAAATTTTGAATAAATATTGTTTCCTAATTTTGTCTGTTATTTTATACTCAACAAAACTGTTTCATTTGATAAAATGAGTATAAGTAAAATGAGGCTTTTGGTGTTTGATTGTTATATGATTGTTGGTCAATATGACCGTTGGAAACTAAACATTTCGATTACGGTCTCTAAATACAAGTGATCTTGGTTAATTAATATAGAAAGAAGATTTGATGGCCTCATCCAGTAGTCTCAGGGAAATTGAAGCCCATCTAACGGAACTTGGGAAGGAGGTAACACCAATGGGCTTTGCTCTGGACCAAACCCAAGGCGAGAAACATCATTTGAAGCTAGAACAGAATCGCCTTCGCGGGAAGTTCAAACTGATAGAAATTACTACTCGTGCAATGTTGGCCGAGCCACCCCAAGATTCTATCACCCTAGGAAACCTTACTCCTAGGTCCTATGATGGTGTTATAAGGGGTTGTGTAACGAGACCATAACAACCTTGTGTAGTACTTTGATTTAAATAAAAATTGTGATTTCTTCTTGTGATGAAGTTTGTGAATTTTCAAATGTCCGGATAAATATAGTATGCATATTTTTGATGAATTCTAGAAAAAGAATATTTGAAAATATTTATGTCAACCTTAGATAACTAATTGTGTGTAATGATTTTCCAAAAATGGTCTTCTACAATTATGTTTAGTACGGAATTTAGAGTCTAACAAGATCAACATAATTTTTGATGAATAGTAAATTATGAATAGTGATTTTATGCTTAGGATTAGTAATGTGACCAAATGGATTAGTAATCTCACTTAAAGAAAGTATTAATATAATCTATGAACCTTGATTAAGTAATGCGTTTCAATAAAATAAGTAAATAAATGTTTCATTAATTATTAGTCAAGTATTAGTTTTTTCAGGTGAATAGTGTTTTTTTAAATAAAAAATTAAATTAAAAATATTTAGAAAAATATTTTTATAAAATTTATTTCATTTTTGAACTTAGAGCATCGATATTATGTTAAGGTAATTTTTGGGGATTTTTCTAAAAAAATGAATTTTCAGTGAATAGTGCATTTATTTAAAAATTAAATTAAAAATATTTAGAAAAATTATTTTTATAAAATAGAGTTCATTTTTGAAATCAGAGCATTGATATTTGGTTAAGGTAAAATTTGGGTATTTTTCTGAGAAAGTATAATTTTCAGTGAATAGTAAAAATACAGGTTTAGGGTTTTGGTATGCTTAATGACATCATAACTGTGTCATGATGATTTCATGAGATATTTTAATGGTTGGAAGACCAAAGGTGATGAATTATTTTATGGGGGCCCATGTGACCTAACTCCATGGGAAATACCATGGGAGATCCCATGTTTTTGAGAAAACCACTTGTGAGGTGTCCCTTGGCCATTAATGCCTTGTCCCCTCACATTCCCTATAAATACCCACCCTTTCCTCCTTTAGTTTTCACACCCAACTCTCACCCAATGAATCTATGGTCTCATTACCTCCCAAAAAGTCATCCCAAGGTGCCCCCAAGCCATCAAGGTCCCAACCATTGAGTTTTAAGAGTTACGTTTTAAGTGAAGGGATCCTACCTCTCTCTTTCTTCTCAAGTACTCTCGTTTATGTCATTTCTTTTATGCTCCATGTTCTTATGTTGGGGAAGTTATTTTATATTCATCTTAATTCCCATTTAATGTTCATATGAAGAGATATCCTCTCTTACTCTCGTCATTTTTTTAAGAATGTTTAAGTGGCGTCGTTAGGCAGCCGAAATTTTAAGGGATTCTTTCACCCTTCTCATTTTCAAGTTCTATTTTCTGGTCATGTCTTTCAAGTTCTTGTTTATTATTTTGTGTTATGATATATATATCTATAATACTGATTTTTTATGTTCATTTGATGAGAGACCCTATTTGATCTCGTCAATTCATTTTTTTTGAAGTTTAAGTGACGTCGTTATGCTGCCGAATTTTCAGAGAGAAATCTTATTTTTGTCTTCCTTTCATGTTCTTAATTTTATATGTTACATCTTTAAAATTTCATTACCATGTTCTTATATCCATTATATTCTGTCCCTTTACTGTTTTTTGGATCATTTATGAGTGGGTGACCCATGTCCCCTCTTTTTTCAATATTTTCTAAAACCCTGTATCATAGTCGTTATGCTACAGAATTTTCGTCTCAAAATGTCTTTCTATTTCTCTCAAATTCTTTATTTTATTAATTTAATACTCAAAGATATTTATTCTACATGGTTATTCACATATATATCAAAATTTTCTATTTTAATTCTGGGACTTATATACAAGAAACCCTCTTTCCTTTTTCATGGGTTTAAAGTGACATAAAGATCACGTCTTTAAAGGAGTTTTTTTAATGTGATTAGTATGAAATGAAACCCATATCTTTGATGCTATATGGGTTGTTTATGAACTGATTGATGATGATATATGTGGCTCACATGATAAAAAAAGAAAATTTAAGTGTACACCCTGATTTCACTCTAATTCATTGGGTAAAGACTTAATCTCTAGAGATGACCATTTTGACAGATACATTGGTGAATAACCTTCGTAATTTTTAATGAAACCTTGGGGATGAACCTTGGTGAAATGGAAATGATCGTATATGTTAAATTTTGTAGACACATCTTCAAGTTATGAAGCATGTTATTTTTTTATGATATTCCTAATGATTTCATTCTCATGCCTTAATGTTCTTTTTCATGACTTTATTGATGTATCTCAAGTTCTCATGTAAAATTTTTCCCTTGTTTTCCTTTCTGGGCCTTTTTCTCACCCTTTCCATTGATGTATGCTCCCAGGTTATGAGATGCCGTAATGAACTTAGGATGACCAAATGAATAATTCTTTCATGTTTTTAAGAAGAATGTTTTTTTCATGTAATAAGTTCCTGGTTTTCAAGACACTAAACCCTAAAGATCCTTAGTTTTGTATAATGTAAGGAAAGTTTATGTGATAAAAATGCGGGATTATATAGTTGGTATCAAGGTATGGTTTAGTTATTTGTAGAAATTAGGATATGAACACTTTAGGAAGAACCATATAGAAAAGTTTAAATATAGTAAATATTCATGGTATTTTGGTGAGTATTGAGTAAGTGGTTTACCAAGAAAATACATCCATGTCTGGATACGAGCAGGTGGAGGTGGACCTGGCATAGTTGTACATAGGGTTAAAACCTGAAAACACCACTTTGAGATATACTCGAACGTGAACCGGTACATGGCAACGGGTCTTGCTGCACTCTTGGTTACGACACTCTCGGGGGATATGCTTTGGAAAATTCATAAGCTTAGTATGAACCATTATTAAAAGGAAAAAGATAAAATAAAATAAATATTTACATAAGAATATATGATCATGGATAATCTATATGGGAACCTAGGGGATCACATGTTAGGGTATAATTTTATTCTACAAGTTATCCTTCTATGGTTTATGTTCCTTTTCATGATTTTTGGCTAAGTATTTAAGCCCATAATTATACTTTCTTTTCTTAGTTAATGGTGGGAAATGGAAGAACATGTCCCAACTACTAATGTGATAGGAAATGCGACAATTTCTGTATTAATATGATAGATATGATTAGGGGATTAAAATATGATTATTATTTTGGAAGACGTTCACAATTTTGGGAACCCCACTTGATCAAGTTAAATAGATTACCATGGTATTTTCTTTGAGGAGTAAAGGATGACTTATATTTTCAAGAATCGATGAATTTAAGGTGGACATATAGTAATTTAGTTTACTTATGGAAATGATTAACCTATGATGGGGAAAATATCTTTAGGTTAGCTACTTTTGTTATAAGATGTTAGGAGTGGTTGATGTTGTTTGGGGATGAACAATGAAGTTTATTTTGGAAGACTATGTTATAAAATCCTTCTTGTATTTGGGTTTAAATCTTAGTTTGGTTTATTTTGAGGAATTTAAAGGACATTTATTTATGGAATTTTCTATGATGAACTTTGGGTAGTACCGTGGAATTTTAAAGATTTAAATAAGTTTCCCTTACTATGGGATTCTTTCTTTTTGAAGAGTTCTTTTATCTTACCCTTTCTATTTTTGGGATAATAGAAGAAATATATAGTTAATATTTGGTGGATTATGTGATTCTCTAGAATATGATTCTTGTGCTTTAATGAGACCAATTAGTTTTCAATGCACATCGTTTGGAGAAAAGATTATTTTTGGAAGAGAATTATTAAACGATGAAACTCTACTTGAAGGTAGGTATATTTTGCATGTGTTTTATTCTATATAGTAAATGATTTCCTCAAAACGATGAAAAGGAACGTAAAACAGAAATTTTTCCTGTTAATGTTTCCTATTGTGAAATCAAATACCATTTAACCCATCATAATTTTGTGATTTTCTTGTTGTTAAATTTCTCCTAATAATGTTTTCTATCACATTCCCTCAGAACGTGACCCTTTTTTTCTCCTCCATGTCCATGTTTTCCTACATGGAATCCTAGTATGGGTTTACTCAGGTGACCTTTTTACTTCCCTTTCCTTCTATTAAAGTAAGATTATTACTGACTCTTTTTCCGATATGGAACTTTCAATTAAATTTCCAATCCCGATTTTAAAAATTGTGAGGAAACAATTTCTTAAGGGGGGAAGATTGTAACGACCCAAAATTTTGAATAAATATTGTTTCCTAATTTTTTGTGTTATTTTATACTAAACCAAACTATTTCATTTGATAACATGAATATAATTAAAATGAGTTTGTTGGGTTTTGACTGTTATATGATTGTTGGTCAATATGACCTTTGAAAACTAAACGTTTCGATTACTGTCTCTAAATAAAAGTGATCTTGGGTAATTAATATAGAAAGAAGATTTGATGGCCTCATCCAGTAGTCCCGGGCCAATCGAATCCCATCTAACGGAACTTGGGAAGGAGGTAGCACCACTAGGCTTTGCTCTGGACCAAACCCAAGCCGAACTTCATCGTGTGAAGCTAGAACGGTATCACGTTCGCGAGAAGTTCAAACTGATAGATATTACTACTCGTTCAATGTTGGTCGAGCCACCGCATGATTTTATCACCCTAGAACACCTTACTCTTAGGTTCTATTCTGGTGTTATAAGGGTCTATGTAACGAGACCATAACATCCTTGTATAATCCTTTGATTTAAATAAAAATTGTGATTTCTTCTTGTGATGATGTTTTTGAATTTTCAAATTTCTGGATAAATATAGTATGCATATTTTTTATGAATTCTAGAAAAAGAATATTTTAAAATATTTATGTAAACCTTAGATAACTAATTATGTGTAATGATTTTCAAAAAATGGTCTTCTACGATAATGTTCAGTACAAAATTTAGAGTCTAATAAGATCAACTTAATTTTTGATGAATAGTAAATTATGAATAGTGATTTTATGTTTAGGATTAGTAATGTGACAAAATGGATTGTTATTATCATTTAAAGAAAGTATTAATATAATCTAGGAAGCTTGATTAAGTAATACGATTCAATAAAATAGGTAAATAACTGTTTCATTAATTATTAGTCAAATATTTGTTTTTTCGGGTGAATGGTGTTTTTTTCAATAAAAAAATAAATTAAAAAAATTTAGAAAATTATTTTTATAAAATGGAATTTATTTTTGAATTTAGAACATTGATATTATGTTAAGGTAATTTTTGGGAATTTTTCTAAAAAAATGAAATTTCGGTGAATAGTGTATTTATTTAAAAATTAAATTAAAAATATTTAGAAAATTATTTTTATAAAATGGAGTTCATTTTTGAAATCAGAGCATTGATATTTGGTTAGGGTAAAATTTTGGGATTTTTCTGAGAAAGTTGAATTTTCAGTGAATAGTAAAAATACAGTTTTAGGGTTTCGGTATGTTTAATGACATCATAACTATGTCATGATGATGTAATGAGATATTTTAAGGGTTGGCAGAACAAAGTTGATGAATTATTGTATGGGGGCCCCATGTGGCCTAACTACATGGGAAATACCATGGGAGAGCCCATGGTTTTGAGAAAACCACTTGTGAGGTGTCCCTTGGCCGTTAATGCCTTGTCCCTTCACTTTCCCAATAAATACCCACCCTTTCCTTCTTTAGTTTTCACTCCCAACTCTCCCCCAACGATGCTCTGGTCTCATTACCTCCCAAAAAGTCCTCACAAGGTGTCTCCAAGCCCTCAAGGTCCCAACTTTGAGTTTTAAGAGTTACGTTTTAAGGTAAGGGATCCTACCTCTCTCTTTCTTTTCAAGTACTCTCATTTATGTCATTTATTTTATGCTCCATGTTCTTATGTTGGGGATGTTCTTTTATATTCATCCTACTACCCTTTTCATGTTCATATGATGAGATATCCTCTCTTACTCTAATCATTTTGTTTTAAGAATGTTTAAGTGGCGTCGTTAGGCTGCTGAAATTTTAAGGGATTCTTTGACCCCTCTCATTTTCATGTTCTATTTTCTTGTAAAGTCTTTCAAGTTCCTTTTTATTATGTTGTGGTATTATATCTATATTTATCATACTGATCTTTTATTTTCATATTATGAGAGACCCTATTTGATCTCTTCAATTCATTTTTTTGAATTTTAAGTGACGCCGTTAGGCTGCCGAATTTTCATAAGAGAAATCTTATTTTTGTCTTCCTTTCATGTTCTTCATTTCATATGGTATATCTTTAAAATTTCATTACCATGTTCTTAAATCCATTATATTCTGTCCCTCTACTATTTTTTGGATCATTTATGAGTGGGTGACCCATGTCCCCTCTCTTTTCAATGTTTTCTAAAACCCTGTATCATAGCCGTTATGCTGCAGAATTTTCGTCTCAAAATGTCTTTCTCTTTCTCTCAAATTATTTATTTTATTACGTGAATACCCAATGATCTTTCTTCTACAAGGGTATTCACATATATATCAAAATGTTCTATTCTAATTCTAGGACTTACATACATGAAACCCGCTTTCCTTTTTCTTCGGTTTAAAGTTATATAAAGATCACGTCTTTAAAACAATTTTTTTAAAATGTGATGACTATGAAATGAAACCCATTTGTTTTATGCTATATGGGTTGTTTATGAAATTATTGATGATGATATATGTGTCTCACATGATAATAAAGGAAAATTTAAGGGTTCACCCTGATAGCGCTCCAATGCATTGGGTAAAGACTTAATCTCTAGAGATGACCATTTTGACTGATAACTTGGTGAATAACCTTGGTAATTTTTAATGACACCTTGGGGATGGACCTTGGTGAAATGGAAATGATTGTCTATGTTAAATATTGTAGCCACATCTTCAAGTTATGAAACATGTTATTATTATTATGATATGCCTCATGATTTCATTCTCATTCCTTAAAGTTCTTTTTCATGAGTTTATTGATGTATCGCAAGTTCTCTTGTAAAATGTTTCCTTTTTTCCCTTACTGGGCCTTTTTCTCACCTTTTCCTTTGATCTATACTCCCAGGTTATGAGATGTCTTAATGAACTTATGATTAACAAATGAATAAGAATTTCAAGTGTTTAAGAAGAATGTTTTTTTCATGTAATAAGTTCTTAGTTTCCAAGACACTAAACCCTAAAGATCCTCAGTTGTGTATAATGTAATGAATGTTTATGTGATAAAAAGGCAGGATGCTATAGCAGTTATCCTCCAACACTTCGACTTTAGGTTCATGCCTCAGAAGGTCATCAAGGGATAGGCATTGGCAGACTTCCTAGCTTCCCATCCAACCTCCGCAGATCAATCCCTGGACCTGGACTTTCCTGATGAGGCAATCCTCTCAGTCGATCATGCCATCTCATGTTGGAAAATTCACTTTGACGGTGCCTCCCAGATCCCAACCGGTAGGAGGCTCAGTGATCCTACACTCAACAGAGTGGTTCTAGGTATCATCTTAATCACCCCAGCGCAAGCCGTTCTTCTATACTCATTCCAATTGTCAGAAGTTTCCACCAACAATGAGGCAGAGTATCAGGCTCTCATCACTGGCTTCGATCTGGCACTTGAGATCGATGTGCCCCATTTGCATGTGAATGTAGATTTCGAACTGGTCATCAAGTAGGTCAATGGAGACTATGTTGTCAGGAAGTTGGATCTTGTGCCATTTATGGAGTGCACCCTTCACCTACTGGACCAGTTCCCTTCTCGGCCAGAGGTTACCCAGGTCCCTCAGTCACAGAACGGTCGAGCAGACGCTTTGTCCGACTTAGCTGCATCCCTCGCAGAACCCGAGCAGGATGATTTGATTATACATATAGCACACCGTAGAATCATTACCCCCATCACCCCAAGGGATGACGATGGCTTGTGGGTAAGACATCTTACCACCAGACCATCCACATCAGGGGTCCTAGGTTCTTTATATGCAGTGGTTGAGGCCACTCCCGACTGGAGGGAACCTTTTGTTGAGTATCTCCAAAATGGTTGCCTCCCGAATGATTTGGCTGAGCGCAAGCGAATCTAACATCACACACTAAAGTGTACCCTCCATAATGGTCCTAGTCTTGAGCGGATCCTCTATAAGCGGGGCTTCGATGGTGTTCTCCTCCATTGCATTCAAGGAGTCAAGATTTCTCAGGTCATGGAAGAGGTTTATGCCGTTTCCGGTGGTCCCACCAGGCTGGGCCCAAGCTGCCCCATCAGATCTGAAGGTTGGGGTACTTCTAGTCCTCTATAATCCATGATTGTATTGATTTTTCCAAGATATTCCATTCATTCCATGTTCATGCTAACTTTCTGCATCGGTCGCTAGAGCCTCTCCACTCCACCAAGTACTCTTGGCCATTTGCGGTGTGGGGACTCGATGTCGTGCGACCATATACCCCAGCGACATCTCATCAGTGTAGATTCATCTTGACTGCTAAATATTTCTTCTCCAAGTTTGAAGAGGCTATTCTACTCAAAAAGGTCAAGGAATGTTCCATAGTTGACTTCATGAGGTCTAATATCATCCACCGGTTTGGAGTCCCTCATTTTTTCCTCACTGATAATGGAACCAACTTTAGAGTAGCTGAACTAATCAAATTGTATGCCAAGTACAATATCCCTTTGAACCATACCTATCGCTATCATGCACAGGTAAATGGACCGATAGAGGCGTTCAATAAAACCCTCTCTAACATTCTTCAAAATATGTTCAGTCAGAACAAGAAGAGTTGGCCGGACAAGATCCCCAACGCCCTTTAGGCTTATTAGAAGATGACTCGCAATTCCACCTAGGTGACCCCATATTCCCTATTGTATGGGGGTGAATCCATCCTACCCATTGAGATCCAGCTACCACTGTTACGCACTGTAGTCTATGTCCATCAGGCGCCAGATAAGGTGGCCAAAATCCGTCTAGCCGAATTGGATGCACTGGATGAGAACAGGCTTCGTACCATGCACAATCTGTAAAGGCATCAGAATAAGATAGTTAGAGTCTTCAACAAGAAGGTTTTCCTTCGCTCTTCTCTACAAGGAGACATAGTGTTGGCCCCCGAGCGCCAATGATCCCTGGCATGAAACCACCCAAGCTGGAGCCCAAATGGGAAGGACCATACATCATTCATAAGGTTTAACCCAATGGAGCATACTCCTTGGTGTCCATGGATGGTGAGTGCATAACTCCTCCCACCAACACCAAGTTCCTCAAGAAATACTTTTCCTGAGCCCCATGGTCCTACACGACCATAAATTGCAAGGTCCCACATGACCCTATACTGCACATTACAGTCCCGCATGACTTTAAACTGCACCACCATACTGCAAGACAATAAACTACAAAATTGTCCGAGCTCTATGACCCTAAACTAAGATCTCTTTCGTCCTCATTGCAAGACGTTAAACTGCAAGTTGCTCAGGCCTTCCTGACCGAGGCCTAGACTCAGGCCCCTTGGCCTTCCTTGACTCAGACTCTTTTAGGGGATTGTACGTTGTGGTGTAGGATTACGTCCTCATTCACATCGGGTTACCCGCCGTACCGTACATATCCCCAGATGAGATGCATATCTCATCCAACACGACGATAAACTTTTCTTCTATAACTACCTATGGCTTGATTTTCATCCTAATGGGTTACATAGGAATGCTTAGATGTCATGTCTTGAGCCCAACCTCATGCGCTTCTCTTTGACTATCCCCCTGGGTATAGCTTTCTCGGAGGATCCTCGTATGATGAGGAGTAGGCTTCCTTATCCCCAATCATACGAGGATTATAATGGTATCACAATGTGCCCACTCCTGTTCATCTATCCCCCCATGTCCTTACCACACGATGTTAAACTGCATTGCCTTCTAGAACTACGTATGGCTTGATTCCCACCCTTATAGAATACGTAGGAATGCCTGGAAATTTTGTCTGTTGGCCCAGCCCAAAAACAAAAATATTTCCCTCGGGTCAAGACATATGGCAGGGTGCACACTTTTTCCCCAATTTACGTCGACCAAGCCTCAACCTAGCTGCACGCCCCCTGGAGATGTTCACCTCTTTCGTAGATGGGTACAGATATTCTTCACCCACTCCTTGACCGGGATTCCATCACTTCCCTCATTCGGAAGGTCCCTTGAATGGTTCTTCGATCTTTGGGTCCACCCCAAGATGTCCCAAACATCGAGAGCAGTGATTCGTTCTTACACACCCCGAAGCAACAAAATCCCCTATGGGTGGTGCCAACGGTCGGGCGCACGACCCCGATTCTTTTATAAGGAGTGTACGGCGTGGTGCGGGATTACGTCCCCATTCACATTGGGTTACTTTCTGTGTCATACACATTCCCTTATCGAGGCCCAACCTTGGGTACCTTATCCTTTTCAGGCCCCCCTGGCCCAGGTTCTTTCCTACAGGATAGTGAGGTGTGGTGCATGATTACGTCCCAATTCACGTCGGGTTTCTCACCATGCCGCACCCATCCTCGTTAGGGTATCCTGACCCCTGGGTATCTTCTAGAACTATGTGTGGCTTGATTCCCATCCTTATGGGATACGTAGTACAACCCGAATGTCTAAGAACCAGGTCCAGTCCCATCTCTCGAAAATATCTTTCCCACCTTGGCCCCTTGACCTACCTCTAATGAGCCACTTCGTCGACCCTTTTTGGTGGTTCGCCAATGTGCCTAAGGGTACTCTGGTTTAAGTTACCTGGAATGTCAAATTATACATGGAAACGTCTGCACCCGCTTTTCAGGCATCATGTTTCCCATCATAAGGGCATTCATCATCTTTCACACCGGGAGGGACCCCCAAGAACGGCCAGGATACAATGCCCAAGGGCTCTCCTACCATTACAGGCCAATTCCCCCAAGGGTTTCGGACAAAAAATTGATCAAAATCTCGCATTGCAAATATGGTCAGTGGTCGAAGCTCATTTCTTGTTCCCACCTAAGGCTAACGTGATATAGAGACTGTGTTTCCGCCATATTTAATAGTTATCCTCCATCGCCAGGCCAACCCCATTAAGCTCAAAATGTCGGTTACATGATTCACATCCTTCTCCATTCTCATCATGTCCATGTAGTGTTTTTAAACTCTTGATAATATTCCTCAGTGCGCATTTGCATGTTAGGGGAACAAAGCTACATCAAAGGTGTCCTTCAGGGATCTTCACTGACTTCCCTTCGATGGACGTTCCGGGTATTGCAATAAGGATCTTCCTCCCTTGTTTCCCACACAGAGTTTAACTCACATGGGCTTACGGATCTGGTCGAGGTTTGTGCCTACTTGGAAAGTTGCCATCCATTCATAAATGGTTCGAGCTCTAAGACCCTAATCTATGATTTCCTATGAACTACGTCTGGCTTGATTCCCATCCTCATGGGATACTTATGAACACACAGACCTCCTGTCTTTGGGTCCATCTTGAGTTTAGCTAATTTGCCTCTTCTATCCTGCCTCCGGGACCCTGACTATGGTACTTCATGGTGTGATGTGGGATCATGTTCTCATTCACGACAGGTTTGCAATAGCCACATCACGTGAACCCTATTCTAAGAATTAGCCCTCCTATTTCCTGTCCCGCACAACATTAAAAGGCACCCTCCAGAACTACATGCGGCTTGATTCCCATCTTTATGGGATACATAGGACCATCTGAATGTCTAGACTTCGAGTCTATCCCCACCTCCTGGAGATCTATCGATCTCCCTAGTCACCTAGCTCCTTTGTTCTGTCCCTCTCTACGAAAGGGATATATAGTTGTGTTATAGGGTTTTTTGCACTATTACCCCATTGTCCCGTGAATCCTCCGTCTCTTGGTTACCCTCATGTTGGGTCCCTTGACCCCTGGTAGTGGTCCACCCATGTGTTAAGAGTACTCTGGTCTAGGAACAAGAGTGTCAGATTCAACTTGGTCAAGTTACTTCCAATTGTCATGCTTAGTGTTCCCCTACATTCGAGTTGTCATCATCTTTCACACCCAGAGGGACCCCCTAGAACGACCTGGATACAACGCCCAAGGTCTCTCCTAACATTACGGGCCACCACCCCCCGAGGGTTTCAGACAACAAATCGATAAAAATACTATGTTGCGAATATGGTCATCGGTCGATGCTCGTTTTTCTGTCCCCATTTCAGGCTAACGCGACAGGATGCTGTGTTGTGAACTTAGTCAGCAGTAATCATCTATCTTCAGGCCAGCCTCTTCAGGAATTTAATGTTGGTTTCATGATTCATGTTATGTTCCAAGTCATCATTTCCAGGTGGAATCTTCACACTCTTGGCGCTATCCCTCAATGCACCTTTACACGTCAGGGGTACAAAGCTGCAATACGGCATCCTTTGTGGATCACATGGTCTGAACTCTAAGACCATAAACAGAGATCTTTATTAAGGGAAATGTGTGGATCGTTCCTCATCCCAACGGGAAGCGATGGGTCACCCGGACGTCTTTTCTCCGAGTCCATCTCACCTGGGAGCTAGTTCCTCATGCCCCTTTCGTTCTTGCCCCTATTCGGGCCCCTTGGCCCGAGGTTCCTCTCTCGGAATTACGTACGGTATAATGTGGTATTATGTCCCCATTCACGTCGGTTATGTCACACAACACCATACACATTACCCGCCTAGAATCATATCTGTTGCGTCAGCACTGCATGACATTAAAATGCATTCTTGGTCCTTTCACACGACCCTAAACTGTGACATTATCGTCCTAGTCGCACGATGAAAAATGACACCATATTGTGATGACCCCATCATATAGGACATCACGTTGGGTATTAGTCACGTGGAATACCATTTTTCAATGCCTACTATGGCTTTATTCTTGTGGCGACACCAGGGCGTGCTACCCTAGATCTATTGCTTCACAAAAAAAACTATAACCTTAAAGGAAAAACAAGATTTATCAAATTCCGCTTCTTTTAGAGAAAGGGCCACGCCCACACTCCCCTTTTTCCCGGCACTGGTACCTTACCATGCCACCCTTCAGAACTACGTATGGATTGATTCTCATCCTTATAAGATACGTACGAGCGCCCATGCACCTCCCTGTTGGCCCATCCTAACTTCCATGCTCCGAGTTCTATGACCTTAAACTATGACCCTTTTAGAACTATGTGCAGCATGATCCCCATCCCCATGGGGTATGTAGGAACACCTTTTCACTATTCTCAGGCCCAGCTCAACTCTAATTTTCGGTCCCTTGACCTAAATCCTCTCCCAAGGGGGTTATGCGATGTGATATGGGATTATGTTCCCATACACGTTGGGTTTTCGTAATTACCCGCCACGTGCCTCTTGTTTTTCCACCGATCCATGGTCCGAATTCTACGACCCTAAACTAAGATCTCCTTATGGTAAGGGACTCAACTACCTCTATCTAATATGCCTCGTTGTCATATTTAGATGCGTTTTGACAAAGAGCCCAGAGTGTGGTACTTTCCTTGGGACATTCCCCTCATCACATGACCAAGCTTCGTGAGCTCGTTATTTTGATCCTCATCCTATTCCACATCCCAAAGGACCCTTGGAAGACATGGATTCTTGGATTAAGGGCTCTCCATGGATGTTGCGACTAAGGGCTCTCCAATCATTTCGGGCCAACGTCCTTTCGGATCTCTGACAACATTTGCGACATGGTCTTATGTATCGAACATGGTCAACGGTCGACCCTCAATTGTCTATCCCCATTCTAGGCAACATGATATGGATTCTATGTTTTCTCCATAGTTAACAGTTATCCTCTATCATCACACCACCATCATTGTGATCCAAATCTCGAGCGTCATGATTCACAAATTTCCACTTCCTTATGTTCAAGTGGAATTCCAACATACACAGATCTACCTCTTTTGCACATCTAGGTTCATCACACGAATGTTTTAGCATCATTGGGACAGTATTCACTGAGTGTCCCTTCACCCTAACATGTCCCTTCCTGTGTCAGGAACGTTCCACATTACTTCTTGTTTCCCACATCGAGCACGACTCGCGTGGGTTTAGTAGTTTTGGTGGGATATGTACCGGCACAACTAGGCTTCTCTTCATCCTACATGACGTTAAAATGTGCTACCAGAACTACATATGTCTTGATTACCATACTAATGGGATACATAGTGACACCTTGGTATTTTTCATAGGGTCCAGCCCACATGAATCATAAATCCTGTTCTTCACCTTTCTGGCCCCCTTGCCGGACCCCTCGTAGGGGACCGTGCAACTATGACTCTGCCCTGAACAAGTTCAAGATGCCCCAAGATTACATTGGGAAGCAACAGAACCCCTCTCTAGAGAGGCCCTGTCTAAAAGAAGTGATGATCCACGATCAAACCAATGCGCCCATCGGGCGTACTCCCACCGCGGCGGTGTAATTTTATGGGTGTTGGATTCTGTTTGGAAAAACCATCACTCCACATTCCATGATTTAACTTCCCCTAATTCAGACCCTCTTCCCATTTCATGTCTGGAGGAACCCCCTAACAGTATAGATTCTTGACCTATGGTCCACCTGCTGTCCTGGGCCAATATTCCGGAAGACTGGTCATGTTTCGAGGGACCCCCTAACAGTATGGATGCTCGAACTATGGTCCACCTGCTATCCTGGGACAATGTTCCAGAAGATTGGTCATGTATTGAGGGACCCCCTAACAGTATGGATGCTCGACCTATGGTCTGCTTGTTATCCTGGTCCAATGTCCCGAAAGAATGATCGATGATATTTGAGTTAGGCCCTGTGTTGCGAAAATGGTCAACGGTCAGCCCTCATTTGTTTTCCCCATTTCAGGCTAACACAGTAAGGATACCATTTTTACACCACGGTTAATGGTTGTCCTTTATTGTCATGCCACCCTCACAGTGTTCCAAATTTTGGGTATCATGATTCACACTTCCCATTCTCATTCTTTCGGACCAATTTCAGCACCCCTGGCATTGCACCGTTTGTGCACAAGAACACGCTGAAAAAATAGTAATTCGACTGTTTTGAGAACTTCATTCTCCGGATAGGTCTCTCCTATTTCCCAGAAATCCAGACCGGTTATCCAAACCGCGGATTCCCGAAGCTTGGTTTTCACACTTGTGTTTGGATTGGACGATTAGGTGACTATCTATTGTTTCTCACATCGGGCCTGACCCACGTGAGCTTAGGGAATTTTTGTTGGACTTCCCGCAAAAATTGTAAGGATGAAAAATGAACTAGTTCAAATAACGGAACTCGTGCCTGCAACGACATTCAAAAAATTTTAAAGCATGAAAATAAATTTAAGGGTTTGTAATTATTATAGTACCTGGGGTTCAACTCCCCCCATGGATGGATTGACCCAGTCAAAAGAGTGTTGCAGCTCCGCCACCCTTTGACTTTTGGTATCCAAGAATTGATGCCGCTAACTCATCTCCTGCTCCTCCTCAGCAGCTACAGGGTGTAGTTCATTACCCTCGGCTCGGGCCCCCTCTATGTCAGCCTGAATGACAGCTATCTCTCCAGAAGCCTGCCTCATACACTCTTCTGCCTCTACCAGCTGGGCCCTCAATCGCGAGATCAGCTCATACTGTGCATTATGAGAGGCTGATTGCTCATCCTATCAGGCCTGCAACTATTGGACCTTGTTTTCAGCCTCCTAAAGGTTCTTGAAATTCATCGCCTTCCTTCGATGCTAGCCTACGCTGAGCCCGTGATCGTATTCCCAGATCTTCTCTTCCATGAGATCTCAGATGAGCATATGAGGACACTGGGCATCCACTCCCCCAGCGCAAAGTTTGCGCAGCCGCGAGCAAAGTCTGTCTATTTCATTTAGCCACAGCTCTTGGGGGTGTCATTGAGGAAGTTCGTGATTAGCTTCCATGATCGGAGATAGACTATTTTGTTTTCCTCTTTATCAGAGGTCATTTCGTCCCAGTCCGTGCAATTGGCAGGATCGTATGTGGGATACACCCAAAAGAAATCTTCAGCAGGATCTGCGTCGGGCATTGTATCTGGCACAACACCTGGCACCAAAGAAGGTGTGGCAAGAATTGGGTCGACCGACCGATCCTCATCATCGGACTCCACCTCAATGACCTCAGGCACAACCCTCCTAGTGGTCCCGCTAATGACAGGGAGTGCAGCAGCTCGGGTAGGTGGTGTAACTATCTCCACAATCACCAGCATGCCCCTAGGAGGGATGCCCCCAGGCATCCCGACGAGCCTTTCCACAGAATCCCATGCCAGTTGTAGAACTGTACACGATAGGGAAGGGAATGGAAGTCAGTTGGGACGCTCTACATATGACAGCAATGAATTCAGTGGAAAAGACTTACGGAGATCGAACTCTTGGTGATGCTCCTGAGTTGGTGATGACGGGACCCTAGAGCATGACCCTCCATATATTGTGGGAAGGTATGGAGATCCTAGAGGATCCACCCCGGGTGTCCTACCCCTGCCAGACACAGAACTGGATGTGGTCGTAGGCACGGGTTCTGAAGGTCCTACATCATCACCCGCCAAGGGGCAAGAGAGAGGTCTGCATACGAGTTCCTCCTGTACGGTTCAGGTATTCGTAAGAGGTCCATAATGGCCTGAGAACAAACCCCGAGGAATGAAATTTGGAAGGCTACCTCAAGAACCTTTGCAAAATCGTCAGAATCCATGTCTTGATCTCCGACTTCTCCTTCATCCAATGGGCTCCATCCGCCGGCCTCGTCCTCCCTAGAGGATTCGTTTGATTCTACCGGTAGGGGGAAGCGCTCTCTCAGTTCGGCAACTGATATCTGTGGGGGAACCATCCGAGAAGCGGGGAACCACTGGAATGTATGTAGTCCTCCAACTTGTCAAAATACTGCTCTGCCTACACTAGAGACACCGTGAAACCAGTCAGGAAAGGGCCTATACCCGGTAAGACTATCCCGATATGTTTCAGGTGTCCCCACATCGCGGGCGGTCTAAGGTGATTCCGGTTGATGTCCCAAACGTCACAGGCCTCTGGGAAAACAACATTCTCTAGCATGTCGATATGGAATAGTCACTTCCCCAAAGACAGGGTGGATATCCTACGGAATCCCCTCGGTGGCCGCCCCTCTAGATGGCTCTGTTCTTCCGGTACCACCGGATCCGCCACTGCGGCCGCATATTCAGCGGGAGCATGCCTCACTGCCACAGCAGCCCCGCCACTATGAGAGGCCCTTGATTCCCTTCGACCCTAACCTCAGGATAGGGGAGGCCCACCGTCACCAGCCCGAACGGTTGGCTGCATCAACATTTTCCCCAGGATAAGCCGCCTCCCAACAGATGGCATACTCTTTCACCAGTCCAAGGGAAGCAGTGGATGGAGGGAATGCAATTCGCATTTTCTCATCTTCCCGTGTAAACATGAGACACAACTACCTTATTACACATGGTTTCTCCTCATGATTCACCTCCCAGTAGACCTATGGGGTCAGCCGCTGCAGGCACCAGAATTGCCTCGCGAACAGATGCGGGGCGTACAGCTCGCAGAGCAGCTCACGGTCAACCCGTGCCACCAAAACTCCACCTCGAAAGGCCAGGAGATAAGCCTTGTGCTCTTCCATTCCCTGCCCATCATTGGTGATTACCCCCATTGGCAACAGAAATGGGTGGAAGTTAAATTCATCCGCCTTCCACACCCGGTTCAGCACCATCGATACGGTTAATTTGACTAGAAAGCTCATGGCAGCATTCAGAATGGAAGGGTGAAAGTTTGATCTCGCTGGTAAGATAGGGTTAGGTTATTCTTAAACCCCCCTGATGTGCGCCTCAATCCACCCATACAGAAGGTGAAAGGTCCCACATATCCTTGGCAGCTTCTTGCCCTTGCTAACATGTCGCAGCATCATGTACAATCTGGTGAGCAACAAAATACCCAGATTGACCCACCTTCCCATGGCTAGCATGGATTCCATGATGAATGAGCTAGGACACACCCCCATGTTGGTATCCCTCGCTGGAAGGATCCAACCACATATAATGGTTGCGATAAATGCCACCAGCCTGACTATCGGCTGTTATTCAGTGCTGACTCTAAAACCCTAGGTCTTCCATTGGCTATCCTCCAAGAGCCCCAATACGAGTGCTCCTTGCCCCGTTGAGCACCATTCGAACACGTTCGAGGCCTCTGAGGGAACTCTCAATCCTCCGAGAAGTCCAGGAACCACTTGAACCACTTCTTAAAGTGGACATCTCTCACCGCCTCCTTGTCCTCTCTGGGGACTAGTGCCATCAGTGCCAGCGCCAGTCGTGGCATCTGCTCTGAATCCTCCCACGCGCTCATGATGGGGAGGAACTCATCATACATGGACCCCAAGATCGGGACCCCCCGAGATCTAATGGACATCTCACAGACTGATGCCATCCTCCCCATGGTGCAGGTGAAAAGTGTTGGTCCTAGACGACCATCTGCCCAGTAGCTCTGGCATCTACTGTTTCGGTTGATAAATGTGGAATTGCGAGGCCCATGACGGCTCATAAAAACCCACTCTCCTAAGCTCGACCCCAAACTCCTCGCATGAGGCACCTACCCAGTAGGCCCATGCCCAGTCGTTGGTGAAGTTACCGCCCGGCACAGGTCCCACTCATCAGACCACCCCTTTTCGAATCCTGCAGAGATGCCTTTAGTATGGTGTGGTAAATGGGAGGGGACGTCTTCAGTTTTAGTTTCTCCCTGTTGATGTTGTTTAGATGGTTGTACAAAAATTCGGCGGTGACGTGTGTGAAGACCTCCCAAGCATGACCATCGGCCGCCCTGAACCATTGGCGTTGGAATGGCGTACTCCTGAACCAGCAATCTGGTTCGTCCCTACTCGCCTCAGGAATGAAGACATCATCCCTCAGCCTGAAACCATACAAGGGAAGCTTCTTTGACAGCAGATAGTTCTTTTGGATCTATGATAGCAGGTCTGTCAAAGAATTATGGTCCGAGTGGGTTCGGACCAGCTCCCCTAGGCCCAGACAGTTGGCCATCTCATCCCTCCGGGTGGCGTTTGCGAGCACTCCCATCACAGCTTCTTGATGGGCCATTACAGTTTTAGAACTCAAAAAAAATTGTGTTTCAGGTCACGATGATTGTTCATGGAGATCGCTCGCGAAGCTCGGGCGTAAAGCCAAGACACAGAGCCTCGCCTTAGCTTGCAATCAGATGTTCTCTTGGCATAGTCACGGAGTCAGAGACTCGCAGTTCACCGCAAAGCTTGATTCTTGGTGAGTAGACGCAGAGGATGTAGTGCTTCGCAAATCGAGAGCACAAGAGGACAAAGTCGCAAAAATGGGAAAAGAAAAGAGGTCAGCCCCCTATTTATAGGCGGTGGCACTCGGGGCTCCGCGGCACGTCCAAACCATGCAGAGCGTCGTGGCACGTCCAGATCGTGCGGCCCCTAGCCGCCTCCACTTCACAAGTCCACATCGCGACTGGCTGAGAATTTTGGCGATTTCCCTCAGACTCCGACCCTTGACCCCTCCGCGGCTCCAAGTCTGATGGGGGGGGGGAATTTGTTGGTGCCAAATATATTCAAGGAAAGGAGAGAAGAAAAAGAATCATTGTGCCCTGCCTCGTGAAGCTCCGATGCGCAACCCCCTAGCTTCGTGACCACCGCGAAGTACCAGAGGCGGTAATGCTCTGCGAACACCCTGATGTTCACTAACTCGCCGCTAAGCAAAGGAGGCGGTACCTCTCCATGAATCCGGTTGACGTTCACAACCCTCCGTGAAGCAACAAAGGCCCCCTTCGCGTCGTGTGATCTCTGCTTCGTGGTGACCCTTTCCTATAAATACCAAGCTCCCCCTGAGCTCTCCAGACGGACAATCCGACCATTCAGCTTCTCAATACCCAAATCACGAAGTACTCTTCACTCTGGGAATGTTGAGCTCCACGAGGTATTTTTGCTTCATGAGAGTCCATCGTCTTAACTCATTTTGAGCCCCTCTTCTGAGAGGGATGCCCTTCGCGAAACCTAAGGGCATTCACGAAGGAAGGGGATCCCCAAGGGGACCTGAGAAGTCACGGAGCATTTATGATTTGTGAAACACCCATCCTCTACAAGTGATCCACATGCCAAGTCAGGGTCACTGTACTTCGCAAAGAACACTACTTCACAACACCTTGCTTCGCGAGGCACCTCTACTTCGTGAGGCAGTGCTCTGTGAGCACCCTTTCACTTAGCAAAGCACCTCCCACTTGAACCTCTTCCCCAAGCTATGGCCAAGGCACTCCACTTCGCGAAGCACACCCCTTTGCAAGTTCTCTCCACTATGAAAAGCAACCAATATCTGCAAGGTCCCTGCCTGTGGACCCTTATGCTTGGAAATTCCTCTTCCCGTGCAACCCTCCAAGTTTACACGATGTGATTTCAATTTCCCATGGATGACACCACCCGTAGAGTTGCTTCGCCTAATGCTTCTTTGCATAGGCATGCTAACGGCTATTGCTTCTTCGCATAGCCACACTAACGTGGACCCCTCGATGGTTCGATCTGCGACCCCCCTTCCCCACGGCCTTGCCGATACCTCACCTCCCACCAGGAGCAGAGGTTACCAGTTATGTAAGTCATAGGGGTGCGGAGTAAACCCACCTTGTCTGAGTTGCAGGACATTAAACTTCCAAGAACCTCATCTTCAACACATGACATTAAACTGTGACCCGACCCCATGCCTCGCACGCAGGGTCCCCCCCAGCTCGGACATTCTTTATGTCGCTCGTCTCCACGGGAATGGAATCACCCTCACATGGGATGATATCCTCCCACTCAGAGTGGAGTTTTTCCACAGGGGGAAGGGCTGCCTCAGAGCGTAAGTCCCAAGCCTCTCTTATGGAAGGTAGCACCCATCCACCTTCGTACTTCCCCACTGCCTAGGTTAGTGGAGGGAGCGATAGGGAACGAGGCACCTCCCATCATCGGTCCCAAATCCCTCTCCCACTGCACTTTGCCGCACTTTGGGCCTCCATCCTGGAATAATTCCCATCACCATGGGCCGCCTAACGTGTAATCCCCTCTTTGTTTCTCACGGATGCACCCTTCGCGATGTGATCGTCAGGTCTCTGATGCCTCTTGTTTCTAACACCGAGCTTGAATCATGTGGGATTAGAGTAATCATAGACCATGGAAATGCCCTCGTCCAGCATGACGTTAAACTATATGCCCTCTTCCACCATGATGCTAAACTATATTCCCTCATCCAGCATGACGTTAAACTGTTTTCCCTCTTCCAGCATGATGTTAAACTGTATTCCCTCATCCAACATGACATTAAACTATACATCCATTTGAACTAAGAGGTCATTGATCCATGTCAAGGCATGGTACGTAGGAAGCCTCCACGAGGTTCAAGACCACCGCCCATCGTTTATTCATGTCAGAACATTCTCTCATCCCAGATGACATTAAACTGCATTCCAGTCCAGCGCCAAGCCATTGTGACTATCAAAAACTATGAGGACTTTGATCCATGTCAGGGCCTGGTATGTAGGAATCCTCACAAGGTTCAATCCCACCCCTAGTGGACCCACGAGTTCACCTTCACGTCGGTTTTCTGATTAAAACCACCACCTGAACTATGTGGTCTTTGATCCATGTCAAGGAATGGTACGTAGGAAGCCTCCCTAGGGTTCATGCCCGTCACCCATCGGACCAAGGTCCTTTCTCACGTCGTTTCGCTAACACCCACATCCTTCCCGAACTATGTGGACTTTGATCCATGTCAAGGCACGGTACGTAGGAAGCCTCTCTGAGGTTCAAGCCCAATAATCATTGGCCTCGACCGTCTCCATGTCGGTGTGCCAGGCCCCCATTTACACCTGAACTAATTGTTCTTTGATCCATATAATGGCATGGTACATAGAAAGCCTCCCTGTGGTTCAATCCCTTCACCCACCGGACCAAGGTCCTTCTTCACGTCGGTTCACCGACACCCAACATCCACCTGGGCCAAGGTCCTTCACATCAGTTCTCTGACACGCCCCCATCCCGCATGACGTTAGACAACATCCCAATGCAGTGTTAAGCCAATGTAACACTACCATCCAGTTGTTCTGATACCCCTTCGTGTTAGTATAATATCCCCTTTTTCCTAAACTACGTGGACTTTGATCCATGCCAAGGCATGGTACATCGAATGCCTCATGAGTCGCAATCCCACCACCCATTGGGCTAAGGTCCTTTTCACGCTGTTTTTCCAGTGCTCAACCTGAACTACATGGTATTTAATACATGTTAAGGCATGGTACATAGGAAGCCTCATGAGGTTCAATCCCACCACCACCTGGTCGTTCCGACTGTATTCACATCGGTTCTTCCAACACCTTGGGAAGCCTAGAGTGTAATCCCCACACATCCATCCCGAACTACGTGGACTTTGATTCCCTACCACGGGGATTCATAGGAAGCCTTTTCGAGACTCAACCCATAACCACCGCCAACTCCACAATGGCCCATTTCATTCCTCCTTCACATCATGAAACTATCCATCATCCATCCTGATTCTTACCCGGTCCACCACATCCCAGTGAGATCATGCAACCCCATTCCCCTCGACAACATTCAGGAAGCTGCCCACGGGCTGGCTCCGATATCGGAAATCCCTCAAGGGGGATTCCTCAATCTAATCCACTCCAGCTAGTGTCCCGATCATGTCGATACGTCTCTTTCGGACGTTTAACTCGCGGCATACCCTGTGCTAAACATGGGAAGCTGAGGAAAACCTCAGATATATTCTTAGGGAATATGATTCCCTGTGCTCGATGTGGGATTCCTCGGGCTTCCGCGCCCTTGAGAAGCCCTATAATAAGGGAAAAAAGACAGACACACCAATTCCCCAGCATTCAGACATGTTACTGATGCCTCGACGTGACTACACCCCTGACTGAAGGTTGCTGCACTGACCAGACCCTTTGGAATGTCCTGATAGAAGCAGTGTAATTAACCGGTGTCCATGGAAACATGAAAATGGAAAGAGTTCCATGAACAATGGATTAAATCTATGAGGGAGACCCGGACTAGGTAACGAGTTCCGAGGAGGAATCCACGGAAGGAAAAACCGACATCCCATCATCCCGGTTTCGATCAAGGAGAAGACATCCTTGTATAAGGAGCGGATGTCGCCCACCTTCGAAAGCGGGAATGCGGGGAAACACAAAAGCCGCTCCGGTCGTGCCCCAGCAGACGGACGCGCGCGCCCTGGAGAAAGAATTAGAAACAGTTGCAGTTTTTAGTTTTGTTATGTATTGTTTCTTGTAACCCTTTTAAATGTAATTTTGGTTACACCTATGTATCTAGTTTCTTCAATAATACTATACTGATCGTTTCGTAATTATTTTCATTCCTTCTTACAGTGCCAATATATCATGTAATGCACCGGCTCCAGCCTAGATGGGTCATGGTGTTACAGTTGGTATCAAAGGATGTTTAGTAGGAAACTTGGAAACTAGAGTAGGAGATATATAGTAGGGAACAAAGCCCTAATGTAGTATTTGAGAATAAATGTACAATAATTTCCTAGTATTTTGGTAAGTAATAGATTATGTGAATTTTTCTAGAAAATACGTCCCTGTCTGGATACGAGCATGTAGAGGCCGCTCTGGCACATATGTACCTAGGTGTAAAACACAAAAACACTACTTTGAGCTAGAATCGAATGGGAACTGGGGCCTAACAATGGGTCTTTTTGCACTCATGGTTACGACACTCCTGGGGGATATGCTTAAGATAAATCACATTTTCGTTACAATCCATTATGAAGGATTTTAATGTAGATTTTTCCATAGAGAAACCATGTTTATATGATTAGATATTATTAGAACTTCAATCTGTGTTGAGTGCTTTTCTGTTTGATATTCATAAACTAATAAAATGTATCCCATTATTTAGAAATGGCGTCTAATGGAAGAAGGGAAATCAATACTCATAGGAAAGGTAGGTATCTCCCTATTGATCAAGTCAACACAGTCAATGTTAGAGGATATCAGATCATGAATATATTGGGATAACATACTCATGTTTTAACAAATAACCATTCCACACCTATGTTGGATAATTTTATACGAAAAAATCCTGAATCTTTTAGTGGGACTACTAACCCAGTGGTTGCTAAGAAACTGATCATGTCCTTGGAAATTATATTCATGGCATTAAGATGCAATGAAAATGAAATGGTAGTATTGGAAGTATATTATCCCAAGGTCAAAGCTGATAAATGGTGGTCCTTGATTAAGAATACCATAGAGGAAGAAGAAATAGAAGATATGGAATAAAGGATTTCTAAGGAAATATTCTTCGAAAAATATTTCCCTCATGAGCAATGAACTGAAATGAAGAGGAAATTCCTTAGCTTAAAACAAAGGAAAGAAGATGGTGTTGCAGAGTATGAAGCTAATTTCATAAGGATGTCCATGTATGCCGTAGATTACATATGTGACATAGAAGACAAGATTGATCATTTAATGGAAGTTCTTAAGCTAATTCTTCGAAGGGCATTGAATTCTCAGTCATTTTCATCATATGATGAAATTGAATCATGTGCCATAAAAACAGAGAGGGAATTTTATAGATTAAATATTTCCAAAGGAAACCTAGATAAGAAGCGATACTCTGATAAAAAATTAAAAGGATAAGTACCAATGAAGAGAAGGGGAACAAATCTACTCCCATTATGTGATAACTATGGAAATAATCATATCGGGAAATGCTTGAATGGCAGTGGAGTCTGCTATAACTGTGGAGAAAAGGGTCCTCGATTTAATGAATTCAAGGGGAAGAAACAATTAAATGATATTCGATGCTACAATTTCAGAGAGATGAGACACTATGAAAATGAGTGTCCTAAGTACAAAGGAAACATGCCTTAGAAAAATCCATGAGAACAAGGGAGAGCCTATGCGATTACAACTGCGGAGGTTGAAGTTCCTAATGATGTGGTGGTAGGTACTTTAATTGTTTCGTCAAACTTACCAACAATTTATTTGATTATGGATCATCACATTCATTTATATCTTCTCATTTTTCCAAGAAAATTAGATATTCTCAATTTGATTTAATAAAGGAGTTTCAAGTCAAAACTTTCATGGGATGTCTCATTGCAACAAAGGCATGTCGACTAGCCCCCCTCCAGACACAAAAACATGCTTTAGTCTCTAAACTTTTCATCATACCAATGAATTAATTTGATACAATTATCGGTATGTATTGGCTGTCAAATTATGATGTAAAGATTTATTGTAAGAAGAAGGATGTTACAAGTTTTGAAAATGGTGTAGAATCCATTGTATTTAGGGAAGAAACTTCACTACCAGATTCTTATTTAGAACCACCCTGGTAGCTCTACTAAATGCAATACTTGGAGAGAAAGATAAACAAATATCTATGCGAAAGGGAAGAAATATTAAAATTGAAGATGTGAACATAGTGCAAGAGTACATTGATGTATTTACAGATAATTTACCTGGACATCCTCCAGAGTAGGAATTTGAGTTATCTATTGATTTAATCCCTATAAAAAGACCTATATCAAAGGCTCCCTATAGAATGGACACTATGGAATTAGTAGAGTTAAAAAACTAGAGTATTTGAGTGAAAAAGGATTTAATCAACATTGTTGATTCTGTGAAAACAAAGGCAATCCAAGATTGGCCCACTCCATCAACCATAACTGAGGTACACAATTTTATTTCCTTAGTAGGTTACTATCGGCGTTTTGTTCAGAATTTTTCCCGACTAGAAAAACCTCTAGCCAAGATCACACATAAAGGAGTTATGTTTGTGTGGAGAAAATAATGTTCAGAATGCTTTGAAGAATTGAAAAGAATATTGGTCAATGATCCAATTTTGACTCTTCCATGTGGAAGTGATGGATTTGTAATATATAGTGATGCATCAAAGAATGGATTGGGTTACGTCCTTATGAAAAACAGTAAAGTTCTTTCTTATGCATCAATACAGTTGAAGACTCATGAGAAAAATTATCCAACTCATCATCTTGAGTTAGTAGCCATAATCGTTTCTATGAAAATATGGATGCATTATCTATATAGAGAGAGATGTGAGATTTATACAGACCACAGGAGTTAGAAATAAATTTTCACACAAAAAGAACTCAACATGAGGCAAAGAACATGGCTAGATTTACTCAAATATTATGATTGTTCAATACACTACCACCCAGGAAAGGAGAATAAGGTGGAAGATTAAATAAGCAGGAAAGATCATGTCCTTCTGGCTCAAATAAGGATTGAGAGAGATCCTATAATTTTTGATCTACTAAAGATGATTATGAGAATTATTAAGGAAGGGGAAACATCGCTCCACTTTCAAATGATTGCTAAACTATATTTACTAGAGATGATAAAAAGCTATCAATCTAATGATGAGAATTTACACAAGAAAATTAATGCATTTAAGGATTCGAGACTATATGAATTTGTGTATGAAGAATGAGTTCTGAAATTTGGGAAGATGTTATGTGTTCCATCAGTACATGAGCTTAAATGAGAACTATTAGAAGATTCTCATAGCTCAAATTTCTCTATACACCCAGGTAGTAGTAAGATTTATAGGGATATGAAGGATTATTTTTTGTGCGATAATATGAAGTGGGAAATTGATGAATACGTGTCAATATGTCTAGTTTTTCAACAAGTGATAGAAGAGAGAAAACATCCCAAAGTAGTGATGAAACCTATACCTATTCCTAGGTGGAATAGGGAAACAATATGATGGATTTTTCCACTGGACTACCGAGGAAACCTAGAAAGAATGATGCAATATGGGTAATTGAGGATCGCGTCACAAAATCAGCACATTTACTTTCTATAAGAGTGGATTTTCCACTTGAAAACTTGACAAGACTTTATATTAATGATGTTGTAAGACATAATTGTGCACCTCAATCGATTGTGTGCGATCGAGATCTCTGGTTTACATCAAAATTGTGGAAAAATATCTAGATGTCTTTAAATAATAAGCTTCATTGAGTATTTCTTATCACCCCCAAACTGATAGACAGTCTAAAATACTATTCAAACTTTAGAAGACATGTTGAGGACATTCTCTCTTTATTTCCAAGGTATGTGGAATCAATATTTGCCTTTTGTGGAATTTTCATACAACAATAGTTTCCATTATAGTTTTTAAATTTCTCTGTGTGAAGAATTATATGGAAAGAGATTTCAAACTCCAACTTTCTAGGATGAATTTGGTGAGAGGAATCTTATAGTCCTAGAACTTTATGAAGAGACCATGACAAAGGTAAAGAAAATAAAGGCCCATATTAAAGCATCCCAAAGTAGGCAAAAGAGTTATGCTGACAACTAGAGAAAGGACTTGGAATTACAATTGGGATATCATGTATTTCTGACAGTATCTCCATGTAAGGGTATCTTAAGGTTTGGTAAGATGGGGAAACTAAGCCCCAGGTACATCGGACCATTTTAAGTTCTGGAAAGAATTGAAGTTGTAGCTTACCGTTTAGTGATGCTGCCAAATCTATCCAGATTTCAAGATGTGTTCCATGTTTTATTGTTAAATAAATGTATTCCAGACCTGACACATATACTCACATATGAAGAAATTTAACTGGAACATGATTTTTCATTCTTCAAAAAGCCTATTGGGATTCCTAACACAATAGAATAGGCATTGAGAAATCGGACAACTCATCTAGTAAAGGTTCTTATGAGAAACCATAATATGGAGGAAGAAATATGGGAACCTGAGGATGTTATGAAGAAAAATCACCCACATATTTTTGGTGAGTTTCATACATTAAATATCGAGGGAGAAATTTCCAAAAAAGGGAATAATGTAGTTCCCCAAACACTTCATGGTATGTTTCTCCTAAATACATTCTAGTTATAGCCTATATTTCATTAATCCCTGAGCCTTTATGGAAAAAAACATAGTTACTCAAAAGATATATCCATAACATAGTGAAGTAAACCTTATATTGTCACTTTTATGATGTGAATTTCGAAAATCTGACATACATGGTTGTGATCAGTAAGTTATTTTGAGTCTGATAAAGAAAAATCAATTTTTTGTGAATAGTAACCTACCCTTATGAATAGTAACATACCCTTATGTATATTAACATACCCTTATGAATATTAATATGACTCTTATGAATGGTATCTATACCATTGAGTGTATAAATGAATTTAGGCACCATAAAATTAAAGATGAATATTTTAAGTGTTTATATTTTTTGATTAAATAATGAATTTAAATAAATATTTAATTAATCATATTCATAAAATTATGTTTTAAAAAATAAAATTCATTTTTGGATTATACATGTCAATAACTGTTTAGGGTGAATTTTTGGGATTTTTCTGAAATACAATGATTTTTGATGAATAGTAAAATCTGATAATTCACAATAAATGCTAAATAATTGATTACTTGAGTCATTGATGATGATATGCTAATGTAATACCAATTTATTTGGATTAACATGAATATATTACTATTTCTGGTCATTTAATAATCACTATTGGTTGTCTTGAGAGAAAAATAATAAATTAATGATTATAATATTAAGAAAACTCCTCTCTCCTCCACTATACAACCCCCCATTCACCCCCTCTTCTCTTCACTCCTCTCAAGCCTTGTGCCTTGAAAATATTCTGCCCTAATCCCTCTCCAATATTCTACCCCACGTCCAAAATTTCCTACCCTCTCCAAAATTCCAAAAACTATCCCCTTAACAGGTTCTCAAAGGAGGAAGTCTCAAGAGGTAAACCACTCTTTCCAATTCTTTCATTTCTTTTATGTAATTTTATTTTTGTTTCCTTCTTCACCTCCCTTCACCCAAATGGTATAATAACTCCAGTATCATAAATGTACTAGAATTTATTTATGCTAATTTTATATTTCATTATCTTTTCTCCTTCCCCCACCCTTTATTTGGAATAAATAAATGCACCGTTTGAGATGTGCTAATTTAGCACATTCAAGGACAATGGTTTATCAATTTCTATTATAATCTTTAATTTTTTTCATGAAACCATTTGTGTTATGGTTGAACCAGATTATTATATATCCTATTTTTTATTTTGTAATCATTTCTTACAAATGGTATTATGTTATAAAGTAATACTTGTTCATTGTAATCAAACTCACTGTTTGACCAAAATGTTTGTCAGTATGGTTATATATATGTAATAATTTGACCTCACTCTAAGTAAAAAAATTAAATTTAATACCATGTAACCTCCTGTAAGTTCACTAATTTAATAAAAATTCATTTCTATACAACCAATTCCTCTTTAATATTTATTTTAACTTTAATATAAGTGAATCGATCTTTTAAAAACAAGTAATCAAACAAACCCAAACAATGAAATTGAGAATTATAACTAATCAAAAAGACCATTAATGAACTGAAAAGGGGTATAATAAATCATTTTAATATATTATAGGTTTTTTACTAATTAATTAATTATCCTAATTTGTTTATTCAGGTCTTTAATAACAAGTCAAGAACACCTTCAAGCATAATGTAAGGGATCCTCTCTCTCACTTTTGTTCAAGAATCTCCCCTAGGTTGTGCCCTTTTATTTTTGATTACTAATGATGGGGTATGATTTAAAACCTCACCCATACTTACCTTTTGACATATAAATAATGGAATACCCATTTACCTCTCATTAATCCATCGCAATAACACTCATTACCATGCCGAAATGTTTGTAAGGGGTTTCTCATCTCACTTTCAATTCTATGAGATTTTCACTATTCACCACTTATTTATTGTATGTGGTATATGTGTACTGCCTTATGATATATAATAACATGATTATATTTATTTTCATGTTATTCAATGATTCATTAGAAGTTTATTAAGTTCTGGTCATATGATTCGACTGATTACATTTTGGTAGGAGACTTTGTCTCAACTACTATTTTGTTGTGACTGACTTTGTATTGTGCACCTAATAATCCTTATGTTGTGTAAATAATTCCCATTTGAGATCAATTTTCATTTTAAAATTATGTTTATATAAAATATCCATAATCTCATATCATTAATATGTTTTTTGTCTAAACCATATACCATTCTACATATATTGTGTATTTGGAAAGTTATTTTAATTATGGAAATATCGATGATTCTGTATACTCTACTCTATAAGGATATTGAAAAGTAATATTTCACTTGTATTTAATCAATGTATAAATAAATATTTGGATATTAAGTGGTGGGAGGGGCCCTGTATAGCCCTTCGATGAATCAGTAGGTCTCATGAGACAAATCAGTTGGCGAAAAATCCTTTGAGTTTGTTTCCAAAAATCAGATGGGTTTATACCCACAGAACTAACCTATTTTAACTGTATTATGGTTTCATGTTTTAGATACATGACATCCAATTAATAATTATTATATTTATTAATTATCAGTTTTTTCTATCCATTAGTTTTTCACTATGAAAAAATCTATGGATGCCGTTTTATTTTCAGTTTATTAATGGCATGTGTTCTTCATTTATTCACCATTCCATATTCATTATGTCAGAATAATTATGATTCCATTATTATTATATTCCTGATTCCAATATTTGTAACTATTACTGAGCATTGTAGATCAACCCTTTCATTGTTTTCCTTCAAAATGTGTTAAAGAGAAGTTCATTTATTGAGTTCATGTGGTTACAGTTTTTAGTTTTGTTATGTATTGTATCTTGTAACCTTTTTAAATGTAATTTGTGTTACATATATGTATCTAGTTTCTTCAATACTACTAAACTGATCGTTCCTTCAGGATTTCATTCCTTCTAACTATGCCAATATCATGAGTAATGCACTGGCTCTAGTCTAGAGGGGTCGGGGTGTAAAATTTGGAAGAAAACATTGATGATGAAAAACTTCATTGTCTTGAATTTATGCCTTTGAGGATATATATAGATTAACACTATATGATGGATTAGATTCCATGGTATCAGGAGTAGTCTAGTCTTGGCCCTCTACACAAGGTAAGATAGTAGTGGTTTTATAACCAAAATTTTTCTCACCCATGCAAGGGGATTGGTGTAATCTAGAAGTGACTAGGGGAGTGGGTTAAAATATTCATCATTATCTAATGATTATTATGTTTTTCCAATATTATCATTAGTTTCCTTAGGAAGATATGAAATTTCCGAATTGTATAACTTTCCAATAGGAATAACCTCTCTATATTTGGATTCAAATGAAATCACATTACTGATAACAAGAGGGTTTAGGGGTAGGGGTACTTGGTCGAATATGATTTTTAGATATGTCCCTTATATTGTGCTCCCCATTTTCATTGTTGATTGATCTACAATTCTTATCCTTATCCACCTCCTTCCAAAATATAGACTATTTGAATAGGGATTCAAGAAAATACTTTGTAAGACACTATAGTTGTAAATAGAGGGGCCAATGATGTTTCCAAATTTATATATGGGTGGAAGGTATTAATATTTGACTTTGAATTTAATTTTATTATCATTTAAAAAAAATTTATATCACATCTGGAAAGTTGTAATTAATTTTGAGTTCAGCCAAAATGCGATCATAGAAGTCTATCTAACTATCAAGGTTGTTCTTGTCCATTATAAAAAATAATCCCACACTTAAGGAAATATCACTAATGATCTTAGGATATTATATTTCTTTATTAATACACTATAGTATGATAAATTACTAGAAAATGTGTTTTCTCTAGATGAATAGGTTAATTTTGATGTCAAAAACTAATAATCTGAAAATCCTGATGTTAGGATGATGTTCCCATCATTCTATGATTTTCAAAGGATCCCCTTTATTTTAAATATAATTTCAACATATCATTGAACATCTAGGATAAATGTCTGATTACAAGGACCTGGCCTTAAACATTACATAATATTGAATTAAATGAATAATTCACATTGATGATCTTTTCAGGTTTAGAGTTTTAGAGAATTAGGACATAACTATTACATCTCAAAAGATTACAAGGTAGACATATCTACACAGTTTCCTTTTTGTTCATAAAATAAAAACTCTTGAAAATAAAGAGTCATGTACAATTCCATGTTTTAGAGAGCATGACTTTTCCTTGATCCCATCCTTGACCTTATTCATCTTTATGTCCTATGAAAACATTTCAAAACGTGGGATTAGCATAAAAAGCTCAGTAAGGGTTATAAAAAAAATAATGAAAGCATTTGTTCATAAATACATAAAAAACATGAAATCATTTACTTAACTCATGAAATCATAAGATTGATGAAAGACACATAGAAATCATTAATCATAAAGGTAACTTCTGGCATCCATATCATACTTACATTGTAGCTATCACAGATATATAGGAAGTTACTATGGAATACCCATCACAGCATATTCCCTAAATCTCTTAGGAGAAACATTCACGTTTACCTCCGTCATGTTACCCAAAGCATTGGAGAGCAATCTTGGGCTCACCCACACTAGTTTTATCATAGAACCACGTATTTACATAAATAATTCCCAAGAACTATAACATGATCATAACACATAACATAAGAATAAATGAAAGATAACATTCCCACATTGCTATAGAAAAATATCATTTCAAGATATTGAAATAATAAATCCATTCTAAAAATCATTTTCAATACCAAAATATGTAAAAATATTATATGGTATTTATTTTTCTTTTAAAAAAACATTACGACTTGATAAGGAATCCAAAGATCAAATAATACTCACGGCGGCGGAAAGGTCATTTTCACCGCTTATGTAAAAAGACATTCCATTTTGTCGTTTAGTAAAAAGCTTCATAAAAAAGATACAATTTAAATGAAATGAAAATTTAAATGTGTTTATACAGTGTATAAAAGAAAATTGTGTATTAAAATACAATATGCCTCAATGAAAGGAGATTGAGATGAAGTCCCTTACCTCGTGTTCGACTTCACTCATTCATTCTTTAATCTCTTGAATAATAAACTAATGTTTATTTATACTTGCTTAAGAACCTTTTTCATGTTTATTATTCCTTTTATATCACTTATTACCATGTTATAAACATTATGTAATCATTCAAGTAATTAATGTTCATTTTGTCGATATTTGGTACTTGAGTCAAAAATGAACACCTTATATTTACAAGTTGTCACTATGGTCAATAGTACATTATATCCTGAATGACTAAAGTTATTTAGATATCATATATATCATATATATCCAGTATATAAATCTATTTATAATAGTACATAACATTTGGAGGTAAGAAATGAAATGCACTGTTCATGGAGACGATAAGTCGTACGTACGCATAAACACTATTTTATTTTCTATTTCTTATTTTAATGGAAATAAAACATAATGATAAATAGTTATATTATAATTCCATTATAATATCATATATAATATCATTAAATCCATCCTTTATACATCCCACATAAGCCATTAACGAGTCACATCACTTAGAGTGGGCGGTAGTCCGCACTTACTCAAATGAGATTATCGTATTTACCAACTATGGAAACAATAAAGTCATTCTATAAATGGAAAATACATAAGGATAAATAAAACATAAAAATAATATATATCATATATAAATATATTGTCATCATAATGGCCACAATGAGAGGCGGTAAGATGTAATTGAACAATCATCGTTTCGTGAGCCGTTAGTTTTCCATCCACAGAAACATTATGTTCTTCATCCATTAGATGGAGGTGTGTGTATGTGTAGTTAGAATCCTTCTCATAAAATCATCCAAGTATATTTAGGATATTTATTTTGTTACAAAATAAACGAAAAAAATAGTTTAGTGGTTGGAGAAGTAAAATAAAAGAAAACAAATTAAGAGAAACCGTTACCATTAATTTGGGTAACTTCCTTTGGTTTGAACCAAAAGGACTTCTTTAAGTGCCTTTTGCCTAAGGTAAGGCTAATAAGAGGATTATATGGATGTAGGGAGCTTAATTGGGCATATTTTTTATGAGCCAAATGGCTTGAGAGGTGTGAGTAATTGGAAAAAAATGGTCTCTTTTTATAAGGGAGAGGAGGGGCTCTTTAGGAAAGTGTGGAAATATTATTTAATTATAGAATGAGATTTGAATTATAATTATCCAAAAATCATTAAATATGAATATAAGATGACTCATGGTCGAAATAAAATCATCCAATAGTAATTATACAGGTTTTTGATAATTTTTTAATCATTATATTCTTATTTAATTAAATCATTTATTAATTAGGTAAATACTGCATCATTATTGTGTCATAAATAATTTAATTTATTCGATGTCTAAAAATTATAAAACTAATAATATCAAGTAGAAAATATTTTTAGATTTCCAAAAAATATTTATAGTCAAAAATTGGACTTATATAACACCATATATAAAACAATTACTAAAATATTTTTGTTAATGTAAATTTTGTCTTCACACTAAATTAATTAATCTAAATTGTCATTATCACTCCCATGTGGCTCAATTGGGTCCGAATATCGACCCAAAGATGCCCATGGTTTTAAATGACTCACAAAATATGGTATGGAAAAATTTCAAGGTAATTTTAATTATTATAATATTCTTTTCATCTTGAATTACCCTATTTACCTATAACCATGGTAAATAAAATTCAAAAGTTACTATTCAACAAAAATCATTTTCATCTTATTGAACCACATTTTACTTCTTGATAACAACCATGTCTATCGGGTTTTTGAAATTCAATTCACAGAAGCTGTAAAATTTCATTTAAATGAAAAATTCATTTTTTTTAACTACCACTAAGTGGTTTCACTATTCATCAAAAATTAAGTTTTTCAGAAAAATACCAAAAATTCAGCCTAATAATTATTTGATATTATGAATAAAAAATTTATGTCTATTTTTCTAAATTTAAAACATAGAAGTGCCATTAATTAATTTTAAATTTAATTCCTATTTTTAAAACAAATTGTGTGTTTTTAAGAAACAATAACTATCAAAAGATTGATACTTGTTTATGTCCAATTTCAAAGTGAAATTAATTACAATGACCAACATTGGATTAAATGGTAAAAATATATTTTAATTTCAATTTAAATCCAATTAAAAATATAATCTAACAATATAAATAAATTATATTAAAGGGCACTTTTGAATTAAAATGCAATATTTTTCACTATTCATTAAAAATGAACTTTATCAGAAAAATCCCAAAAAATTACCCAATGTAAAATTTGATGTCCCCATTCTAAACAAGGATTCTATATGGTCAATTAGAATGTATTAAAGTGACCAAAACTATATTTAATTAGGGTTCGCCATTAAAAGGTTATAAATCGGCCTTTTAATGTAAATTATGCTTAAAATTAGATTCATTCACATTTTAAGCCTCTAACATTTTATTAGATAATGTAAATACATTTAAAAAACATGTATAATAATATTTTAGTTTTTTTCATTCATTTCTTCCAATACAGTGGCTAGGAGTTAACTACCATTTAAAGTAATAATATTATATTATTATTGTGCAATATAAGATTCTAGAGAAACACGTTGTTGCGTATCAGGTACGCTATCGAACATATCAACCATTTTAAAATAAAATTAATATTTAATTCATAAATTATATATGAAATATGTCTTATTATTCATTTACCTGGGATGTTACATCCTTCCCCCCTTTTGGAAATTTCATTCTCTCAATTTTAATTCACTTATCAAAATAAGTGGGGTTATTTATCCCTCATAGCATTTTCAGATTCCCACGTTTCCTCTTCAACCATATGGTTTTTACACAAAACCTTTACTTGGTGTATTAACTTATTCCGCAACACTTGATCTCTGCAGTCAAGAATCTACACTAGTTGTTCTTCATATGAGAGATTCTCTTCCAACTGAACTACCTCTGGATTCAAAACATGAGATGGATATGGCATGTACTTTCTCAACATCGAAACATGAAAAACATTGTGTACATGGGATAAACATGGAGGAAAATCCACTTTATACACAACTTATCCAACATTATTCATAATTTCATAAGGTCCAACGATCCTCAGACTCAACTTTCCCTTCTTACCAAAATGCATCACACTTTTCCATGGAGAAAATTTGAGAAAGACATTATCACCTACCTCAATGGAAAGATCCTTACTCCGGTTATCTGCATAACTTTTCTGTATCCTCTGAGCTTTTCTCATGTGCTTTTGAATCAACTGAACTTTCTCTGCCATCTCTTCTACTAATTCTAGTCCCATCAGCTTCCTTTAACCTACTTCATCCCAAAAAGCTGGAGTTCGACAATGATTTTCATATAATGCCTCTAATGGAGACATATGTATACTTGATTGAAAAATATTATTATATGAAAATTCAACCAATGAAAGGTGTTGGTCCCAACTTCACTGATAATCCAGTGAACAAGGATGTTTTGAATACTTCGAGGTCTGTATTGTTCATTCTGACTGCCCATCTGATTGTGGATAAAAAGATGTACTAAAGTTTAATTCAGTACCCAATGACTTCTGATGGCCTTTCCAAAAGTTAGAAGTAAACCTAGGATCATGATCAGATACAATAGAGAGGGGAAATCCATGCAACCTGACTATCTCTTTAACATACAACCAAGAAAGTTGATATAGAGACAAAGTATCTCTAACAGGAAGGAAATGAGAAGATTTAGTCAATCGATCAAGTATAACCCAGATTTCAATATTACATTAAGATGTCTTTGGTAATCCCACAACGAAGTCCATGGATATATTTTCCCATTTCCACTCTGGAACTGGTGGAGACTTAAGCATCCCTTTTGGTAACTTCCTCTCTACTATAACATTCTAAAAAGTCAAACACTTCACAGTAAAATCAGCAATATCTCTTTTCATTCCATCCCACCAATAATACTCACAGAGATCTCTGTAAATCTTAGTACTTCCCGAATGAGCCGAAAACGGAGAACTATGAGCTTCACATAACAAATAATTCATCAATAGTGAATCACAAGGTACACATAATCTCTTCCCAAACCTCAATACACAATCATTATCAAGATTAAAATCAGGCAACTTACCCATTCTGAACCAACAAAACTATTTTCTGCAACTCATTTTCTTCCTTCTGCGCTTGCTTAATTTTGTCTGATAGAGATGATTTCACTGACACCTGAATCAAAACAGAGGAATTTCCTGCAACAAAAAATACTATAACAAAGTTCATAAAATTAAAAGCCAAAGGATCTCATTCCAAACATAGCAAGGCTTATGAAGTATTACTTTTTCGACTCAAAGAATCAGCCACTTTATTTCCTTTCCCTAGATGGTAATGGATCATGCAATCGTAATCCTTTATAAATTCCAACCACCTCCTCTTTCTCATTTTCAATTATTTTTGAGTGAATACATACTTCAAACATTTTTGATCATTATATATTTCACACTTCACTCCATACAAATGATGCCACCAAATTTTTAAAGCAAAAACAACAGCAGTTAATTCCAAGTCATGTGTAGGGTAATTTAACTCATGAGGGTTCAACTAACGTGAGGCTTAAGCAATTACCAGATCATTTTGCATTAGGAAACAACCCAATTCTTTCAATGAAGCATCACTTTAGATAACAAACTCACCATTTCTGGAAGGCAGTTCCAAAACTGGAGCATTCACCAATCTTCTTTTCAATTCTTGAAAACAATAATCACATTCTTTTTTCCAGATGAACATAACACCTTTTTGTGTTATATTAGTAATGTGACTAGATAACCATGAAAAATTTTCAACAAACCTCTGGCAATAACCTTCCAAACCAATAAAACTATGAATCTCAGTTATATTTGTGGGTCTTGGCCATTCTTCAACAACTTTTGTTTTAGCAGGATCAATAGTTATGCCATTTTTTGAAACAAGGTTACCAATGAAAGAAATTTTTTGTAACCAAAACTCACACTTGATGAATTTACCAAATAGTTTATTTTCCTTTAAGGTTTGCAAGACAACCCTTAAATGACTTTCATGTTCCTCCTTAATTTTGTAATAAATCAAAATATCATCAATGAACACAACCAAAAACTTATCCAAGAACTCATGGAAAATTCTATTCATAAGATCCATGAATAAAGCAGGTGCATTGTTTAACCCAAAAGGCATAACTACACATTCATAATGGTCATATCCAGTACGAAATGCGGTCTTCAAAATGTCTGCTTCCTTTACATTTAGCTGATGGTACCCCGACCTCAAATCAATCTTCAAAAAATACTAAGCTCCCTGGAACTGATCAAAAAAATCATCTATATGAGGAAAAGGATACTTATTTTTAACAGTGATGTTATTTAGAGCTCTATAATCAATGAAAAGTCTCATTGAACCATCTTTCTTTTTAACAAACAATACAAGAGCACCCCATGGTGATTTTCAAGGTCGAATTAAACCTTTAACTAATAACTTTTATAATTTCTTCATTAACTCTAAAAGTTCAATTTGAGCCATTCGATAAGGGTTTTTAAAATTGGATTAGCATCAAGAACTAAGTCAATAGTAAATTCAACTTCCTGATCAGGTATAATACAAGGCAACACATCAGGAAAAACATCAAGGTACTCATTTACCACCGATACATCATTAATATGAACAGTCCCTTTATTTTCAACAATATGTTCTAGGTAACATCCATTTCCATCATTTACTAGTTTCTCAGCTTCCTGATATGTTATCAATAGCAAGGGTTCATTTTTTTTATAAAAACTGAAAATCATTCTAAAAAGAAACCTCTTTAGCTCTACAATTAATCTTAGCATGCTAAATAGAAATCCAATCCATGCCCAATATAACATCAAACTCTACTAGAGGAAAATTAATATGGTTTGCAGGTAGATTCTTTCTGCACACAAGGACAAGAATGTTCTTATGTTTTCTTTTTTTCTAAACATTTCCTCCATGTTTTTACCATAATTTTAGTATTCATATCATGAGATGGAATTCCTAATTTACTAGAAAACTTATCATAAATGAATGAGTGTGTAGACTCGGAATCAAACAACACATTAGCATAATCTAAACAATCAAACAGTGTACCTGACACAACTTCATTTGATGGCCCAATATCTACTAATGTAGTTGCAAAGGATTTCACCACCCCTTTTTGCTTGTAGTCAGGCATCTTTCCTTCGGTTGAGTTTTTTTTTGGAAACTAATTTTCATAATGACCCATTTCATTGCACTGAAAACATTTTACTGACTATAAATCAGATTTTTTCTTACCATTACCCTGATCTTTTTAGTGAAATTATGAGCCTTATGTCACATTTTACCACATCGGTATCACTTACCATAATTCAGAAGACATTCCCCCAGCATGATTTTTACCACAATTTTCACAAACTTTAAACTTATGGTTCTTACAATCAGACTTTTTTGAAGAGTTCTTCCCTTTCTCCTGCCACCTCGACCTCTTATTCTGTTGTTTTTCATAGAATACATGATCATCAACAAACTCTATTTCTACCTTCTCCGCACAACAAACATGTTTTTCATAACTTTTGAAACCACAAGAAGCTAAATACCTTCAATACTTTGTCTTTAATCCTGAGTAAAAATGGTTGATTTCACTATCAAGATCTCGTATGAAAATTGGAGCATACCTTGCCAGTCGAGTGAATTTTTCTTCATAAACATCCACTGAGTCATCCTCCTACCTCAATTCTAGGAATTGTTTCTCCATCCTAAGACGAACCACCTTAAGAAAATATTTCTCATGAAACATACCTTTGAAGTCATCCCAAACAAGAGCATCAATCTCATCACTATCCCTGATATGTTTCACCATCGACCACCATTAATCAGCTTCACCATTAAAACTGAAACCAACGAGGCTAACCTTTTGATGTTCTAAACAACCCATGGCATAGAAAATCTTCTCTAGCACTTTAATCCGCCCTTCAACTAGCACAGGGTCAGATGATCCTCTGAATGATGGGGGATGTTGCCTCATGAAATGCTCCACTACTGACATGTTCCTCTGCGGTTGATCTGGCTGATCTCGTACATGGATACCACCACCATTTATAGCCTGAGTCAACTACGCCATCACATCAACAAACTATTCAGTTCCGATTCCGACCATCTCAAGTTTTTGATTTGGAATGTTATCTTCCTCCGGATGTCATCCCAACATAGAGGCCCTGTTTCCTCTGCGGAAAAACATTTTGAACATAGAAATATCTTAGGCGAAGAAACATGGTAATCTCTAAATGCTATATGATTTCGATATTACCATAAATTACTTTATGGATATTAATTTAACAATACCATAACTCCTAAATTTATCTAAATTGACCTCTGATATCAAATATAAGGACCAGACCTTAAACATTACATAATATTGAATTAAATGAATAATTCGCATTGATGATCTTTTCAGGTTTAGAGTTTTAGAGAATTAGGACATAACTATTACATCTCAAAAGATTACAAGGTAGACATATCTACACATTTTCCATTTTTTTACATAAAATATAAACTCTATAAAAAATAGTCATGTCTAGTTCTATGATTTAGAATACATGACTTTTTCTTGATCCCATCCTTGACCTTATTCATCATTAAGTCCTGTGAAAACATTTCAAAACATGGGATGAGCATAAAAAGCTCAGTAAGGGTTATAAAACAAAGAATGAAATCATTTGTTCATAAATACATACAAAAAATGAAATCATATACTTACCTCATGAAATCATAAGATTTATGAAAGACACATAGAAATCATTAATCATAAAGGTAACTTGTGGCATCAAAATTATACTTACATTGTAGCAATCACAGCTATATTGGGAGTTACATTAGAATACCCATCATAGTATATTCCCTAAATATCTTAGGAGAAACATTCACGTTTTCCTCCATCAAGTTACCCAATGCATTGGAGAGCTATCTCCGGCTCACCCACACTAGGTTTATCATAGAACCACCTATTTACATAAATAATTCGCAAGAACTATAACATGATCATAACACATAACATAAGCATAAAGGAAAGATAACATTCCCACATTGTAATAGGAAAATATCATTTCATGATATTAAAATAATAAATCCATTCTAAAAATAATTTTCAATACCAAAATATGTAAATAGAGTATATGGTATTTATTTTTCTTTTTAAAAAACATTACGGCTTGTTAAGGAAGCCAAAGATCAAATAATACTCGCGGTAGTGGAAAGGTCATTGTCACCGCTTACCTAAAAAACATTCGCTTTTTTCGTTTAGTAAAACAAGTTATATAAAAAGATTCCCTTTGAAAGAAATAAAAAGTCAAAGGTGTTTATACAACGTATAAAAGAAAATCGTGTATTAAAATATAATATGCCTCAATGAAAGGAGATTTAGACGAATTCCTTTACCTCGTGTCCGACTTGACTCATTTGTTCTTTAATCTTCTGAATAATAAACTAAAGTTAATTTATACTTGCTTAAGAAGGTTTTTCAAGTTTATTATTCCTTTTATATCACTTATTACCATGTTATAAACATTATGTAATCATTCATGTAAATAATGTTCATTTTGATGATATTTGGTACTTGAGTCAAAAATGAAAACCTTATATTTACTAGTTATCCCTGTGGTCAATAGTCCATTATATACAAAATTAAAATTATTATTTAGATAGAATATATATTATTTTTATCCCATATATACATTATTTTATAATAGTACATAACATTTGGAAATAAGAAATGAAATGCACTGTTCATGGAGACGATAAGTCGTACGTACGCATAAACGATACTTTCATTTCTATTTCATATTTTAATGGAAATAAAACATAATGATACATAGTTATATTATAATTCTAGTATAATATAATATATAAAATCATTAACTCCATCCTTTATACATCCCACATAAGTCATTAACGAGTCACATCACTTTGAGGGGGGATAGTCCGCACTTCCTCAAATGAGATTTTCATATTTACCCACTATGGAAACAATAAAAGAGTGATATAAATGGAAAATACAAAAGAATAAATAAAACATAAACATAATATATATCATATATAAATATAGTTACATTATAATGGACACCATGAGAGGTGGTAAGATGTAATTGAACAATCATCGTTTCGTGAGGCGTTAGTTTGTCATCCACAGAAACATTAAGTACTTCATCCATTAGATGGAGTTGTGTGTATGTGTAGTTAGAATAATTCTAATGACAAAATACTAGTATATTTAGGATACTTGTGTTGTTACAAAAGTATGGAATAATAGAGTTTAGGGGTTGGAGAAGTAAAATAAAATAAAATAAATTAAGATAAACTGTTACCCTTAATTTGGGCAACTTCCTTTGATTTGATCCAAATGGAATTCTTTAAGTGCCTTCTACCTAATGTAAGGCTTTTACGAGGAGGAGAGTGATGTAGGGAGATTAATTGGGCAGAGTTTGGATGAGCCAAATGTCTTGAGAGGTGTGAGTAATTGGAAAGAAATAGTCTCCTTTTATAAGGGAGAGGAGGGGCTCTTTATGAAAATGTGAAAATATTATTTTATTATATAATGATATTCGGTTTCTAATGGTCCAAAAATAATTAAATATGAAGATAAGATGACTCATGGTCGAAATAAAATCATCCAATTAAAATTTCATAGGTTTTGGATAATATTTTAATCATTATATTCTTATTTAGTGAAATCATTTATTAATGAGGTAAATTCTGCATCATTATTGTGTCATAAATATTTTAATTTATTCGATGTCTAAAAATTATAAAACAAATACTATCAAGTATGAAATGATTTTAGATTTCCAAAAAATATTTATAGTCGAAAATAGGACTTATATAACAAGATATAAAAATTAACTACTAAAATATTTTTGCTAATGTCAATTTTGTCTTCACACTAAATTAATTGATCTAAATTGTCATTATCACTCCCAAGTGGCTCAATGGGGTCCCAAAATCGACCCAAAGATGATCATGGTCGTAAATGACTCAACCAATAAGGTTTGGACAAATTTTAATGTAATTTTGAATTATTATAATATTCTTTTAATCTTGAATTACCCTATTTACCTTTAACTGTGGTAAATAAAAGTCAAAAGTTACTATTCACCAAAAATTATTTTCATCTTATTGAACCACATTTTACTTTTTGATAACAACCATGTATGTAGGATTTTTGAAATTCAATTCAAAGAAGCTGCAATATTTCGTTTAAATGAAAAAATCAGTTTTTTTAACTACCACTAAGTGGTTTCACTATTCATCAAAAATTGAAGTTTTTCATAAAAATTCCAAAACATCAGCCAAAGAATTATTTTATATTTCGAATTCAAAATTTATGTCTATTTTTACATATTAAAAACATAGTAGTGGCATTAATTAATTTGAAAATGTATTCCCGCTGTTAAAACAAATAACATGTTTTTAAGAAACAATAACTGTCAAAAGATTGATACTTGGTTAAGTCCCATTTCAAAGTGAAATTAATTCCAATGACCAACCTTGGATTAAATGGTAAAAATATATTTTAATTTCAATTTAAAACCAATTAAAAATATAATATAACCATATAAATAAATTAGATTAAAAGGAACTTTTGAATTAAAATGCAATATTTTTCACTATTCATTAAAAATGAACTTTATCAGAAAAATATAAAAAAATTACCCAAAGTAAAATTTGATGTCCCCATTCTAAAAAAGATTTTATTTGGTCAATTAGAATTTATTAAAGTGACCAAAACTATATTTAAAGATGGTTATTCATTAAAACGCGATAAATCGGCCATTTAATTTAAATTATGCTTAAAATTACAATCATTAACATTTTAAGCCTCTAAAATTTTATTGGATAATGTAAATACATTTAACAAACATATATAATCATATTGTAGTGAGTTTCATTCATTCCCACTAATACATGTATAATCATATTGTAGTTAGTTTCATTCATTCCCATCATATTGTACGCAACTTCGAGTTTTAACACACCACAACCAATCAAACTATCCATTATAAATAGTAATACCTACATTTTGAAATTCTATAAATTTTATCTTTCAAAGTGGACTTCATTTTTTTATTTGGAATATCGAAATTAGCTTAGGGTGAAATTTTGGTTCTTTTTGGATTACTTTCATATTTTGATGAATAGTGAAAATTACTATATTTTTATTAAAAACAACTTTTTTAATCAAAATAATTAATAGTGATAAATTATTAATTTGAGTGGTTTTAAAGTATATTTAGAATATATTTTTACCATTTAATACAATGTTGGTCATTGGACATAATTTCATTTTTAAACCTGACATAAACAAGTGTCAAACTTTTGATATTTATTATTTCTTAAAAACATGCTATTTGTTTTGACAACGGGAATTAATTTTTTAGTTAATTAATGAAACTTATATGTTTTGAATTTGGTAAAATAGAAATTATTTTTTAATTCATAATATCAAATATATCTTAGGCCGAATTTTTGGTATTTTTCTGAGAAACATCAATTTTTGATGAATAGTGAAAAACACTGAGTTATTTGTTAAATATGATTTTTTTATTTAAATAATTATTTATTTTATTAAAATTAATTTATTTAAAAATAGATATATAATAATTATATAAGTTCATTGTAATTAATTGGAGTCAGTTTATAATAATTATATATATATATAAATTTTATTGAACTTTTCACTATCTTTTACTCACCTCCTTGGAAAATTTGAAAATTCACATAAAACATAATTTTACCGCTTCTGTGAGTTGAATTTTGAAAATCTGAGACACATGATTAATATCAAGGAGTAAAATGTGGTTCAATAAGATAAAACTAATTTTTGGTGAATAGTATCTTTTTTACTTTTGTTTACTGCGGTTAAAGGTAAATAGGGAAATTTAAGGTAAAAAGAATATCGTAATAATTCAAAATTACCTTAACACATGTCCTAACATTATTGTATGAGTAATGACCGACCATGGTCTTCTTTGGGTCGATTTTGGGACCCCATAGATCCACTTATGAATGATAATCACACTTTAGATTAATTAATTTATATAATGGAGAAATTGACATAAACAAAAACCTTTTAGTAATTAATTTTTATATGGTGTTGTATAAGTAATAGTATTGACTATAAATATTCATTGGAAATCTAAAAATATTTCCTACATCATGGTATTTTTTTCTATAATTTTTCGACATCAAATAAATTAAATTATTTAGGACAATCTAATGATGTAGTATTTACCTCAATAATAAATGATTTAAATAAATTAGATTATAAATTTCAAAATAACATCCAAAACATGTCCAATTATTATTGGATGATTTTATTTTGACCATTAGTCATATTATATTCGACTCTAATGATTTTTTGTCATTTAGAAACCGAATATCATTATATAATAAAATAATATTTTCACACTTTCCTAAAGAGCCCCTTCTTGCCCTTATAAAAAAAGACCACTTCTAACTAATTCCTTACACCTCTCAAGCCTTTAGGCTCATCCAAACTCTCCTAAATTAATCTCCCTACATCCCTCTCCTCCTCCTAGAATCCTTACCTTAGGCAGAAGGCACTTCAAGGAGTCTTTTTGGTTCAAACCAAAGGAAGTTACCCAAATTAAAGGTAACAATTTCTCTTAATTTCTTTTCTTTTATTTTACTTATACAACCCCTAAACTCTTTTTATTACTTTATATTATAACAAAACCAGTATAATAAATATAATAGGATGTTTTTATGAGATATATTTGAATTACACTGACACACACCTCCATCTAATGGGTGAAAAATATAATGTTTTTGTGGATGGAAAACTAACACCTCATGAAACGATGATTATTCAATTACCTCCTACAGCCACTCATGGTGGCAATTATGATGGAACTATATTTATATATGATATATATAATGTTTTTATATTTTTCATTCTTCTGTATTTTTCTTTTATAGAATACCATAATGGTTTCCATTATGAGTAAATGTGATAATTTAATTTGAGGAAGTGCGGACTACCGCCCCCTCAAAGAGATATGACTCGTTAATACCATATGTGGGATGTATAAAGGATGGAGTTAATGATATTATATATGATATTATACAGTAATTATAATATACCTATGTATCATTATGTTTTAATTCCATTAAAATAAGAAATAGAAATGAATGTAGCATTCATGCGTACGTACGGGTTACCGTCTCCATGAACGGTACATTTCATTATTACCCCAAAATGACATGTACTATTATAAATACATGTATATATATGATATATATGATATATATGATATCTACATCATGAATATCATTATGGATAAAATGTTCTTTTTAGCGTGTGAACAACGTGTAACTATAAGGTGTTCATTTTTTACTCAAGTGCTAAATATTGACAAAAAGAACGTTACTAACTTAAATGATTATATAATGTTTATAACATGGTAATAAGTGATATTAAATGAATAATAAACTTGAAAAAGGTACTTAAGAATGTAGAAATTAACTTTAGTTTTTTATTCAGGATGTTAAAGAATGAACGGGTCAAGTCGGACACAAGGTAAGGGGTTTTCATCTCACTCCTTATTCCCGTGAGATTCATGCCATATTGCCGCTATTACCTTTTTTGTGGTGTATTTACTGACCATAATTGTATTATTTGCATAATACACATTAATTTATGTGTCTTTACATATTCAATGTATGATACCTCTTTCATGGGTTGTATGTTTTGTAAGTTACCAAATTGGTAATGGTTCGTTCCTCAATCTCATTATTATCCGAGGATGTTTTTACGTAAGTATCTACTCTGACATATTTATTATCCATGTCCATGTTTTATGAAAGAGTTTTCAAAGGGATTATTTTAATGTAATTTTTACTAAAACATCATTTCAAATGTTTTAAATATTTATTCTTCTACATATTCCTCATTAATGTCCATGTATTCAAAAAAAAATTTAAGGATTTATTTATATGGACTTGAATGTTTTTAAAATTATAACTCCTTTAAAAAGTTTCAAAGTGGTATGGGACACATTGATTAAAAAATTTCTTTAAATGAATTATTTTCAAAATTGTGTGACTTTTAAATGATTTCATGAAAAATGTGTATTTCTCTCAAAGCGTTTTACGAATAATTTTTATCCATGTCAAGATCATTTAATAGATTTTAAACTTGTTTTGAAGATGATTTACCATGATACAAATATTCCATACTGTGTTGAAGGTTTTGTGATATGTTTGACTGTGGATGCTTTATTCTTATACAAATCATGGTTTATGGGTAATGTATTGAAATTTCTTACGCTAGATTTAATACAAATGTTTATGTTATATTTCATCCTCTTCTTCAGATTAATGTGTTGGACTAGTATGTTCCAGGTAGGGGTTCGGTTACAGAAGACCCTCCGGGTTGGTGTCTGGTTATTAGAGGCACTCCGGGTTTGTGTCTGGTTATTAGAGTCACTCTAGGTTGGTGTTCAATTATTAGAGGCACTCCGGGTTGGTGTCCGGTTACTAGAGGCACTCCGGGTTGGTGTCTGGTTATTAGAGGCACTCAGAGTTGGTGTCCGGTAATTAGAGGCACTCCGTGTTGGGTTCCAGTTACAGTTATCCCTTAGATCTTGGCACGAGGCCTTGACATAGTAATTAAAGTTCGGCATTATGCATTCTATAATTATGAAAGTGGTTATTGATATTGCATGTGATTATTGGACTAGTAGAATATCCATGTGAATAAGTAAATGTCATTATTTCATTTTATCTTTTCTATATTATGCTAATGTTTATGTTTAAAATGCTTTTGTTTTAGTTATAAATTTTCTTAAATGTTTATGCTTATTTATGAATTTTTCTACTATATTGTTATTTTTACTGAGCATCTGAGCTCACCCCTTTCTATGTTTTATTTTTCCCAGGATTCCAAGAAGTGTATTGTGATTGATATACATGGTTAAGACAAGGGAATAATGGCGTTCATACATGATTATATATGTTGTTTTGTATGTTATGAAGTGTAATGTAACATTCATGTATGTAATCTATTTTCCAAGACTGCAAAATCGATCGGTCCTTCGGGACATGATTCCTTGTAATAATTACAATGTATTAAAATAATGCACCAAATCTGGGTAACTGGGGTCAGGGCGTTACAGTTGGTATCAGAGGAAGTATAGCAATAACCTTGGAAACTAGATTTAGATAAAATCTGATTAGATCACATTACCCTAAAATAGACTTTGAGGATTATTATAGAATAACATCCTAGAATTTTGGTATTATAGAGATTTTGTGAGTTTTCCGACCAACACATCCATGTCTGGATACGAGCAGGTAGAGGCGGCTCTGGCACAGATGGACAGAGGGGTAAAACCCTAAAACACCGCTTTGAGATAGACTAGAACATGAACTGGTGCACGACAACGGGCCTTGCTTCACTCTTGTTTACGACACTCCCGGGGGATATTCTTAGGATAATTCTCATTTTCTTTACAAACTTCTATGAAGGGTTCATGAATATAAACCTCCTCAAAGAATTTTTTTTGTGATTATAGATTATATACATAAACTATTCAATTTATGTTAGGTATTTTACATGTTTGGAATTATGAATTGTGATTCATAAATTGACCTAGTGTATGACATTGATTAGAAATGACGCCCAGTAGAAGGAATGAGAACTCCAGCAATACGTATGATCCAAAGTGTAAGAAGGGTCATATCATTCATTGTATTAAGACAATATTTAGAAAGAAAATATTCTCCCACATATTATCATCATATGAATAAATAGTATCAAAAGATAAGTAATGAACTCTCTGAATCCTATGGCTTTGAAGGGAAGCCAGAGAAGAAATGGAATGTAGGAAGAAATATGGATAAAGGGAATAAGGGAAAGAAGTATTTTCCGATATGTGAAAAATGTGGAATGAATCACCTTGGTAAATTCTTGAAGGGAATGGGAGTTTTTTAGATGTGTGGAGAAAATTGACACCAAGTACATGATTGCAAGGGTAAGAAAAAGTTTTCAAATGTACAATGCTTCATCTGCAAGGAGTTGGGACACTATGCAAATAAATGTCCAAATCATCAGAGTTTGCACCAAATCATGCTATTGGATAATAATAAAGTTATGATACTACCTCAGATGAACAGGAATGACTAGTGTTCTTATGTTGTTATTATAGAATTATTTTATTTTAGTGTTGTATCAACAATATACTGGTTACATGAATTATGGAGATAAATACGGATTGTACTGCAGTACTATTTTATAGAATATTTGAGATTATATGGTTCTATGAAAAGTGAAATAATAGTAAGCTACATTTTTTTGAAAATACATGGTTGAAGGAAAGGTAATCCTTAATATGGTCTCGATGATGAGGTAGTGATTTTGGAATAAGAGATGGTTGATTTGAATAAATTATATTGGATATTCTTGACTACCATGAAACTGATTAAAGATTTGTCATTGTTGGAGTTTACAACATTTTGGATAGAAGGAGTATATCATGTATTCTATAAATAATACAGGATCATGAATGTAATCAATAAGGTTTTATGGTAATTCAGGATGTTACCATGTTTTAAAATAATATGGGATGAAGGTGTTCACATGTTATTACTTGGAAAAAAGGATCTTCATTGTGTTTATCTTCTTTATAAATTTTGGACTGTGAGTTTGGATAGTAGTATTTTGGATAAGTCTAAAGGTTGGAATGGATTACGTTTGAAAGGTTATTTTTGGATTATTATAAAAGGACAACACACAGACCGTCTGACAACCCTTCGTATCGGACAAAGCAGTGGGAATCGAACCCACAACCATAGTGCGATTGGGATTTATCGCCAACCACTGGACTATGTGAAGTCCCTGGATTGTATAATGTAGTTTCTTTTTTTTCAAAGGGTCTGATATGTGAATTATAAAGTCAATATATTTGGAACCCTATATGATTAGGATAAATAGAGTATTTTTGAGTTGTATTATGTTTCGGAGTGAAATATGAGTTTGTGGTAGAAATTTATTAATGGATAAAACTCTAATTATAAATTAAGTATATCTCTTCATGATTTTATCCAATTTCATAAATAAATTCCCCATCATTAATAAAAAGAACTTAGAACAAAAACATTTTCCTAGATAGTACCTTAGATCGTCACAAATTTAGGGCTTTGTGATTGTTGGCCTTTTCATAGCCATGTCCTCTACCACTCTCCATCAGATATTGATGGTTAGATTTCTTTTCCATATCCATGTTTTCCTACATAGAACCCTAGTATTTTTTATTTTCAGTAACCTTCATACTTACCACTCTTTATTTTAAATAGGGGCCTCATTAATCCATTTTCTAATGTGGGATTTGAACTATGATATTTTGAAATGTCAACCACATGTTTCCAATACCGATCATAAATTGCGAGGATGTAATTTATTTAAGGAGAGGAGAATTTAACACCCCAAGCTTCCATGGTACGCTTCACTTTGAATAATACAGTTGCATGTGTTTTACGCAACTTCAAGTTATAACGCACCACAACCAATCAAACTAGCCGTTATGAATAGTAATACCCACTTTTTGAATTTTATAAATTTTATCTTTCAAAATGGACTTCAATTTTGGATTCGGAATATCGAAATTAGCTTTGGGTGAAATTTTGGTGCTTTTCGGATAACTTTCATATTTTGATGAATAGTGAAAATTACTAAATTTTAATTAAAACATTTTTTAATCAAAATAATTAATAGTGATTAATTATTAATTTTAGTTGTTTTAATGTATATTTAGAATATAGTTTTACCATTTAATACAATTATTTTCATTGGAAGTAATTTCACATTTAAACCAGATATAAACAAGTGTCAATCTTTTGGTAGTTATTATTTCTTCAAAACACGCTATTTGTTTTGACAACAGGAATTAATTTTTAAATTAATTAATGAAACATATATGTTTTGAATTTGGTAAAATAGAAATCAGTTTTTAATTAATAATATCAAATATAGCTTACGCCAATTTTTTAGTATTTTTCTGAGAAAAATTAATTTTTGATGAATAGTGAAAAACAGAAAGTTATTGGTCAAAACCTATTTTTTATTTAAATAATTATTTATTTTATTTAAATTAATTTATGTCAAAATAGATATATAATACTTATATATGTTCATTTTAATTCATTGGAGTCAGTTTATAATAATTTTATATAAAAAAAATTTATTGAACTTTTCACTATATTTTACCCACCTCCTAGGAGAATTTGAAAATTCACATTAAACTTAATTTGATCGCTTCTGTGAGTTAAATTTTTAAAATCTAAGAGACATGGTTAATATCAAGGAGTAAAATTTGGTTGAATAAGATAAAATAATTTTTTGTTGAATTGTAACTTTATACTTTTATTTACCGCAGTTAAAGGTAAATAGGGTAATTCAAGGTAAAAAGATTGTGTAATATTTCAAAATTACCTTAACACATGTCCTAACCTTATTGGATGAGTAATGGCAGTCCATGGGCATCTTTGGGTTGATTTTGGGACCCCATGGAGCCACTTATGAATGATAATGACTCTTTAGATTAATTAATTTAATATAAAGGAAAAATTGACAAAAACAAAAACATTTTAGTAATTAATTTTTTTATGGTGTTATATAAGTAATATTTTTCACTATAAATATTCATTAGAAATCTAAAAAGAGTTCCTACATCATGGTATTTTTTTGTAATTTTTAGAAATCGAATAAATTAAATTATTTAGGAAAATACAATGATGCAGTATTTATCTAATTAATAAATGATTTAAATAAATTTGATTATAATTATTAAAATAATATTCAAAACATGTCCAATTCTTGTTGGCTGAGTTTATTTCGACCTCGAGTCATCTTATCATCGACTCTAATTATTTTTGGTCCTTTAGAAACCGAATATCAGTATATAATAAAATAATATTTTCACACTTTCCTAAAGAGCCCCTCCTTCCCCTTATAAAATGAGACCACTTATAACCAATTCCGAACACATCTCAAGCCTTTAGGCTCGTCCAAACTCTACCAAATTAAGCTATCAACATCCCTATACTCCTTCTAGAAGCATTACATTAGGCAGAAGGGACTTTAAGAAGTCATTTTGGTTCAAACCAAAAGAAGTTACCCAAATTAAAGGTAACAATTTCTCTTAATTTCTTTTCTTTTATTTTACTTATCCAACCCCTAAACACTTTTTATTACTTTATTTTATAACAAAACAAGTATAATCAATATACTAGGATGTTGTTATGCGATATATTTGAATTACACTTATACACACCTTTATCTAATGGGTGAAGAATATAATGTTTCTGTGGATGGAAAACTAACACCTCACGAAACGATGGTTGTTCAATTACCTTCTATCGCCTCTCATGGGGGCCATTATGATGGAAATGTATTTATATATGAAATATATTATGTTTTTCTTATTTTAATTCTTCAGTATTTTTCTTTTATAGAATCCCTTAATGGTTTCCATTATGAGTAAATGCGATAATTTCATTTGAGGAAGTGCGGACTACCGCCCACTCAATGTGATATGACTCGTTAATACCATATGTGGGACGTATAAAGTATGGAGTTAATGATATTATATATGATATTATACTTTAATTATATTATACCTATGTATCATTATGTTTTATGTCCAATAAAATAAGAAATAGAAATGAATGTAGCGTTCATGCGTACGTACGACTTACCATCTCCATGAACGGTATATTTCATTCTTACCCCAAAATGATATGTAATATTATAAATACATATATATATATAATATATATGATATATATATTATATCGACATCATGAATATCATTCTAGGTATAATTATCTTTTGACCATGTGAACAACTTATAACTATAAGGTGTTAATTTTTTACTCAAGTTCCAAATATTGACAAAATGAACGTTACTAACTTAAATGATTACATAATGTTTATAACATGGTAATAAGTGATATTAACGGAATAAAAAAATTGAAAAAGGTTCTTAAGAAATTATAAATTAGATTTAATTAATTATTCAGGATGTTATAGAATGAATGGCTCAAGTCGGACACAAGGTAAGGGGATTTCATCTCACTCCTTATTCCCATGAGATTCATGCCATATTGCTACTATTACCTTTTGTGTGCTGTATTTACTGACCATAATTGTATTATTTTTGTAATACACATTAACTTATGTGTATTTATATATTCAATGTATGATACATATTTCATGGTTTGTATGTTTCGTAAGTTACCAAATTGGCAAGGGTTAATTCCCATATCTCTTTATTTTCCGAGGCTGTTTTTACGTAAGTATCTACTGGGAGATATTTATTATCCATGTCCATGTTTTATGAAAGAGTTATCAAAGGGATTATTTTAGGTTTTTTTTACTAAAAAATCATTTCAAATGTTTTAAATATTTATTCTTCTAAATATTCCTCATTAATGTCCATGTATTCAAAAAGGGTTTTAAGGATTTATTTATATGGACTTGAATGTTTTTAAAATGATAATTCCTATAAATAGATTCAAAGTGGTATAGGAAACTTTGATTCAAATGTATCTTTAAATGATTTCTTTTCTAAATTTTTTGACCTTTAAATGTTTTCATGAAAAATGTGTATTTATCTCAAAGAGTTTTACGAATCATTTTTATCATTTTCAAGTTCCTTTAATAGATTTTAAACTAGTTATCAAGTTGATTTATCTTGATAAAAATATTCCATTTTTTTTGAAGGTTTTGTGATATGTTTGACTGTAGATGTTTTATTTTTATACCATTAATGGTTTATGGGTGAAGTATTGACATTTCGTATTCTAGTTTTAATACAAATTTTTATGTTATATTTCATCCTATTCTTAAGATGAATGTGTTGGAATAGTATGTTCTAGGTTGGGGTCCAATTATAGTAGACCCTCTGGGTTGGTGTCCGGTTATTAGAGGCACTCTGTGTTGGTGTCCGGTTATTAGATGCACTTCGGGTTGGTGCTCGGTTATTAGAGGCACTCTGGGTTGGTGTCCGATTATTAGAGGCACTCTGGGATGGTGTCCAGTTATTAGAGGCACTCTAGGTTGGTGTCCTGTTATTAGAGGCACTCTGGGTTGGGTTCCGGTTACAGTTATCCCTTGGATCTTGGCACGAGGCCTTGACACAGAAATTAAAGTTCGGCATTATGCATTCCATAATTATGAAAGTGGTTATTGATATTGCATGTTATTATTCGACTAGTAGAATATCCATGTGAATACGTAAACTGAATAATTTAATTTTATCTTTTCTATATTATGATAATGTTTATGTTTAAAAGGTTTTTGTTTTAGTTATACATTGCCTTAAATATTTATGCTTATTTATGAATGTTTCTTCTATATTTTTATCATTACTGAGCATCTGATCTCACCCCTTTCTATGTTTTACATTTCCTAGGATTCTAAGAAGTGTACTGTGATTGATATTCTATATTATGACAAGGGAATAATGGCATTAATACAGGATTATTTATGTTGTTTTATATGTTATGAAGTGTAATGTAACATTCATGTATGTAATTTATTTTCCATGACTGCTAAACCGATCGGTCCTTTGGGACATGATTCCTTGTGATCGTGCCAATGTATTAAAATAATGCACTGACTCTGGGTAACTAGGGTCGGGGAGTTACACAACAGTTAGGAGTTAACTACCATTTAAAATAATAATATTATATTATTAGTGTGCAACATAAGATTCCAAAAAAACTTGTCGTTGCGTACCGGGTAAGCTATTGAACATAGAAACTCTTTTAAAATAAAATTAATATTTAATTCACAAATTAAATATGAAATATGTATTATTCGTTATTTACCTAGGATGTTACACTAATTATTCGATCCCCATTATTATAAAAATTGGATTTGAGTTCCTTAAAACCGAATTGTCATTCACATTTATAAAGCATTATGTAGCTAAATAAGATTATTTTCTTATATAAAATCATTGTTGGGGGTATTCCAATCTATCCTCCACTGAGAAAAACAATCATATTATCTATTAAAGGTAATGGGTTTTGAGAAACTATTCTTAACTAGATAGGGTGATTCACTAAGTGCATCTATTATATTACACATATTGCTCTTAGAGCTAGTTCACTCTCCAACTACAAGTTCATTTTCCATTGAAGATGATTTTGTTATCTAAAGGGTTCTATCAAAATAGGTTCATTGAATTCATCAGAAAGCATTGAGATGAGGGAGATGCAAATATAGGGTTATGGTCTGTCGGTATTTTCAAATGGAGAACTATATCTCATCCATATATCATCATACATTAATGCTACATCAGTTGTGGCACACACAATGTATCATACCGCCCTGTGCACATATGTCTTCAATATTTTCATTAATACATTAATGGATGTGACTCCTACCATTTTTTTTATAATTATACTAATAGGTATCAATTATTACACATGTTATCATATAGGACTATCCAATAAATCATACAAATGAGGATGTCTTATTAGCATGTCAGGTTCTAATAATCTTCTACACTAGATATTACCAAGGTCATATACCTTGAGATGCTATGTAAAACTTCTTTAATTGTCCACTCATGCTGGCATATATCTATTATATATTTTCAAATGATATCATCTGGATATAGAATATATTTATTTAAGAATATTATTTTGGAACTTCTAGTTCTTCCATATTGAGGAGAACTGATATGACCATTTAGTGAGAGAAGCATACTTAAGACATTATAAATTACAATATAATGTAGAAGAACAATAAAAATGAGATATGATATTATATAAATATTAAAATAAATGAACACAAGTGACCATAAATTAAATATTTTTCAGTTCAAGTGCACATATCCAAAATGCATTTTCTACCACAAAGTTTTTGTTAGTTTCCTTATCAGTCGTATGAGTCGTTGTCATGGTCATTGTAATGTTTTGGTTCATTATCGTCATTGATTATTTTTTTAGTTGTTAACTATGTTCATTCATTATTTTAGAATTCCTATACTGGATATTTTTTTTTTTAATTTCCTATTTCCTCAATTATTAATTATTTTAACATCCAGTATTCAATGCCCATCATTGATTCTTTATAGCTCACAATATTATATGGATTTATACAATGTTCAAAATCTATATTTCATGGTCAATTCATAACCATTATATATAGTGTTTTCATAAAATTGGTGGACTCTATTTTAACATAAGTTAGTGTAATCATTCTAATATTGTCCCCCAAAATTCAAACTTTCCTACATATTTTATCAACTTTAGAATGATGATTGAAATACATCAATTTTCATGATATACGTCATTGTTGATGGAATATTATACTGAGAGATCACATATAAGGTTAAAATTGGCGTTTCAACCCAATTAGTGTCATATGTACTATATCTAGTGTCCCCAGCAACCGTGATCAATCCCATATAGATGGTTCCCCTTAGGGACATGTTTTATCTTTCTTAGTGATTATTGAAACATTAGTTTTTCATTTTCACTATCATGTTTTGTTTCTAGATTGGTAGTTATGGGTCCATGATTGATTTTTTAGTGATGGTGACATAGAAGGAGTTCAATATGTATAGTAGATATAATCCTCGATGAGTCATTTCTCGTCATATACCATATTGTCATGACAAAATTTTCATCTCATTTTTCATGAATATTAAGGAATATTTTGTATTTCCCATGAACCCACCCACATTTGTTGCACCATGGATTAAATATGGATGCCAACATATTGTCCCAAAAATTTTAAACAATGATTCAACCTGATTTTTTATTTTTCTACTCTAATTTAGAGATTTTTTTTGGTTCTCACTGAACCACATAAAAAACATAAGTTTATCAAAATATATAATTTTTAAAAAAAAATATTTATTTTATATTTGGAATATTTTAATTGGATGAAGATATACAGATGTGGGAATTCCCATGTGAATCCCTATGTGACTAATTATATTAACTTCAATTAAATAAAAATTTCAAAAAAAAAATCAAAACATTAAAATATTTTTGTTATCATTGACCATTAATTCATGAACTATTAACCCAACCTTATGTTGTAATATCTAACCTTAATATGGTATAAATTAATATACCAATCCATTTATAATTCAATCCCCATTTTTTAAAGGGTGTAACATAAAACATAGATGTCAAAATATATTGTAATATATTTTTAAAAAATCATTTTTAATTCATTAAATATTAATATTTGACCCATATAATTAAATCAATTAACATATACTATAATGTTACACTCTATTACACATAATAAAAACACCCTTTTATAAACAATAGTTTCAAATATAACCATAAGATATCAATTGGGTCTATAAAAATTTAAATATTATCTTACATATCATTATCATAGTTAAACCATCACAACCCGACCATTTAACATCTATAATTTTCCTTTTTTCATGTTACGAGATACATTAGATGAGGTTCAGGTTATGTCACAGTTTGATTTGTTATGTTTTTATGCCTTTGGGAGAGTTTCTATGGATATGTGGAAGTTTTGTTCTTGGAAGTAGGTGGTTCTTGGTTAGCACACGATTAAGGGAAATTTTGATGCATCACCCAGGTAACAATGAAAATATTTTTTGGGGTCTATGGTTAAGGCACAAGGGTTGAATATGGTTTGGGAAACCATGCGGTAACCACATGAGAGGATCTATCCTTTTGATTAATGGTTACCGCACAATTTTAGCAGAGTTTGAAAAATTGTGCGGACAAACCATGTCACGACCCATCCCCCGAGGCCCGTATCGTGACTACCGCAATCCCACCTTCCATAAGCCAAGGGATGGAGACTAGTACCAAAGGCTAAAATCCCTAAAATTGTAAGGAATTGCCTATATAACTACAAACAAACACAAAAGAGTAGAAAACTGGAAGGAAATATCTATGTAAAACTGTATACAAAAAGGTGTTTTGGAATGTAAAAGGGATAGAAATACAAGCCCAATAGTAAAGTACAAGGAAACGGAAAAGTAACAGTATAAATGATAGAATGTAAGCAGCTGATGGATTGTCCACTAGGAAACCTTACCTCAATGGTAGGTACAGATAGACTCCTCTACACTCCACGTCTGTCCGTCCGCTCCATGTACCGTCACGCCGAGTGGTCCACCTCTAGGTACCGTCTAGTCCTAATACTATCTGCCTCAGTCAGTGATTTCCATCATCTACATACAACACAATGAGGTATGGGCATAGACCGTGGAGGGGTGAGTATAACGATACTCAGTGGGGACCCCAATACCCTCAAGGTTTCACTAAATCCAACAAGGATAAACCACAAAGTATGAAATCAAAAAATAACCATTACTTATGTATATCCCATACATATAGCTAAGTTATCTAGTAACCCATCTCAATCATTAGGAAAACAAAAAAGTCATTGATTCAGCTCAAAACCAGGATTTTATTATAGGGGTGGTAACATGTAACACTCCTAGTCAAACTGCAGAAACCTTGGCTGCTGGTGTACTTATACTCTATAGAGTACTGTGGACCTGCCGCATCACACAGAGGTACTTCCCACTGTCCTGAACTACTGTGGTACTCCTTCTGTTGAGTACCGCTGGACTGCTGCGTCACAGAGAGGCGCTCCCCATTGTGGGTCTTCCACGTCACATAGAGGTGCTCCCCCTCGTAGGCTGCTGATGTACTCTTCCTGTTGAGTACGGTGAGTCTGCCGCATCACACATAGGCACTCACCACTATGGGTCTGCTTCGTAACACAGATGAGCTTCCCACTGGGCTAGTAGAAACACTTCGAGTCAAAAGGTCAGTAGTCATCAGGTATCAGCCAACTATTAGGTCTCCAAACTCCGCTCGCTCGTGTCTAGGAGGATCTTCTCCACAAGATACTTTTCGATACTCCAATTTTCACAAATTCACAATTATAAATATCTCAAAGTTCCGCCTCGTCATATGGGTCTTAACGCAACAGACTGTGCGTCAATCGGATGCCCGATCTGTGAGTTATTGGTATTTCTGTTCTAGGGGCCCAGTTGGATTTTAGGTTCAAAACAACCTGACCATTCCACAACTATTTCCAAACCACAATTGGGATATTCCAAAAGAACCATCTCGCTCTAATCTTTCCATCACTATAGACGGTTCGTTGATCGAACACTCGTAGCCCAAGAGAGGGAAGAAAATGTGAAAATAGGCCAAAGTGGGTCGGGGTCGGGTCCGACCCAATCGGAGTGACTCGGCCCAAACCAGGTCCAGACCGGAGTCTAACCCGGTCAGAGGAGGCGTCCTGGAACGAGGGCTGCCATCCGACCTGAAGATAGCCCGACGTCCCACACTAGGTCCGGCCCGGCGCCCCACGCTGTGTCTGGTGCTGCGTCCCGGCGGCCCTACTACTTGCGGGTCTGCCTAAGCCACGTCCAGGGGGGAAACTGGGTGCCCCCTGGCTCCTAAACAGAAGATCCATTCGAGTGGGAACCCAAAACGGCACCACCTCGCGCCAGTCCAGATCACGTGTGACCCGGTGGGTCCCCCTCCTCCCGGCTTGACGAGCGGCCAGCCGCTCTGCATCGTCGGCGGCAGACCCGCTGACAACCACTCCTAGCTCCTCCGCCAGAGCGCGACTACACCACGGTTATTCTCCTCCGTATGGAGGGTTGATGCCACACCCCTTTTCCGAGGCCCACCCTGGACCCAGCTCTCTTCCTCTACGCGGCGTGACGGCGCAGCGCCCTTCCGCCGCGACCCGGCCTAGTCAGGGCCCCCTTCTCCACTACGCGGCATAGAGGCAGCACACCCTTTTGGTGACCCGACGGCCTTGCACAACTGGTTTCTCCACGTTCATCCTGTCACTGGCCGCCATTGCTCCACTGAGGTCCATCGGCCATAGTCCCCTCCTCTGGCAGTATTGTTTCATCGTGAACATCGTCATCAAACTAAGAAAAATGGAGGGGGGTCGGGCTGTGTTTTTTTGTCATGTGCCCTCCGTGTTAGGGTGGTAAAAATCGGCCTCAAAGAGCACAACGAACGATGAAGAGCAGAGGGTAAAACTCAAACGTAAAACAACCCCTACCATTTTTTTGATGATCATCGACGATGTCTCGGGAAGCGTACATCGATTCATTGTTCACTGTGTTCGTCACACACTCCCAACTCAAGACCATACATCGAAAAGTGTCTGGGGTAGAATACCGAGGAAGAATCATCGTTTGTGTTCTTCACGTTCTTCGTTTGGGAGGATGGTTCTTCTTTGGAGGAATGGTTCTTCATTGGGAGCTTTTCTCCCTTCTCCCAAACTCCACCAAAAGAATGTTGCCCGAAAAATTATATTAGATTGTTTATTATTTGTAGGACAATAGTTTCAAAAAGGAGAAATTAAATGAGACAACTCATTTAATTAGGTGGAATTGTCTCAAATTCAATCTTGGTGTGGTGGATAGGTTCAATTAAATGAAGAGAGTTGGTAAGAAAATAAACAAAGGAAGTTTAAAGGTTTCACCACTTAATTGGTGGATTCTGAGGGGTTATAAGCTCGGGTGGTCCCCACCGAACATATCCTCCCGAGGTAGGTTATGTGAGGGTGGGCCCCACCACCATAACCTCTCATGGGTGGTTACGGTGTGGTGGCCCCACCTCTAACCACCTCTTGGAGGTTTTAACCCCCAAAAATAAAAATAAGCTACACACTAATTTTTATTTAATTAAAAACCAGAATACTATCTTCCATTCTCGACCAACTGCCGTCGAGGTGAAAGTCTTATTAAGCGAATATTGGAACTACGAGTTCAACGATGCCCTCAGATTTCAATTCTGAGATCCAATTCAAAATTTATAAAATCCCACTTGCACATTTACTGTACGTACCCCAACAAAACATCAGAAATTTATTCAGGGCACACCAGTCATTGGAATCAAGCACCTTACATTTTCACGGACTCGTAAAAATACAATTAATTTATGCAAAAAAATTCCAACAGCTTTTTCAGGTCTTTACATTCTCCCCACCTTAGGGCTTTACATCCCCATAAGCTACAAATCGAACTAAGGGAACAATTGAGGGTACTGAACACGCATCTGAGCCTCCCCTGCCATGTGTTCTCCTGGAAGTTCCCGTGATTCCAGCGAACAAACACAAGAGGTATCACCCATCCATGAAGGACCCACTCTTGTCGATCCTCGATCTCCACTACAACCTCTGTGAAAGTAACCCTGTCATCGATGTCAAACACTCCATGGTCGATGATGTTGGAAGGGTCGTGCATGTATCTCCTCAGCTGAGACATATGGAAGACGTCATGCACCCAGTACAACTGAGGTGGAAGAGCTAAGTGGTAATCCACCTCGCCTACTCTACTATAGACCTGGAAAGGTCCAATGAGTCATGTAGATAACTTGCTGCCTCAGCCAAATCTCTATAGTCCTCATCGAGGTGAGACCCATAGAAAGACATGGTCACTATCCTTGAACTCTAGAGGTATCCATCTCCTATCAGCATACAACTTCTGCCTACTCTATGCAGTCTTCATCCACTCCTGGATGATATGCACCTTCTCTGTAGTAGCCTGTTCCATCTCTCGTCCCACTAGTGCTGACTCCCCTAGGTCTGTCCATCACAGTGGCGATCTGCAAGGTTGACCATATAAGGCCTCAAAAAATGTCATCCCAATGGTGGAGTGGTAGCTATTGTTGTATGAAAACTCTACCAATGGTATGTGATCCTCCTAGATGAGACCAAAGTTGAGGTCACATGCGAGGAGCATGTCCTTTAGAGTCTAGATGGTCCGCTCGTTTTGGCCATCTGTTTGAGGATGTAAGGTTGTGCTCAAGCGAATCTGTTTTTCGAACGCCTCCTACAACCCCTTCCATAGCTGGGAAGTAAACCATGTGTCACGGTCAGAGACAATAGACGAAGTTAATCAATGGAAACGCACAATCTCCTACACATAGAGGCGTCCCAAGCTCTTTAGTGAAACCTGCTCTCTGATCGATAGGATGTGGGCCGACTTGGTGGGTCGGTCAACTATCACTCAAATCGAGTCTTGAATCTTGGATGTATGTGGAAGACCTGTCACGAAGTCCATGGATATCCCATACCACTTCCACTATGGGACCTCTAAGGAATGAACCAAGCCAGTTGGTACCTGGTACACTGCCTTCACTGGCTCACAAGTGAGGCACCATGTGACAAACTCTGATACCACCATATTCATACCTGGACAGCAGTGATGTCGTCGAAGGTCCTAATACATCTTCACCAATCCTGGATTTACCGCTAGAGGGGAAGTGTGGAACTCCCTCAAGACTTCCTCCTAATTTGAAACTAGTACCATAGTACGTTCACTGAAGATAATGACATGCTCCCCACCTTCAAAAAATCCTTCAGTTGCCTTCCCTAAGGATATCTGATCACGTCTTGTCTCGCAGTTAGCGTCCCCACGCTGCGCATCCCTAACTCACTGAAAATGTGGAGGAGTGACTGTAAGAGACTGCAGAATGGTTGTTTCATATTTATCCCCAAAGGATATATGTAAGGCAACCTGTTATTCTATCGCCTCTCCTAGTAGTTGTATACCGGTCCTCTTGTTGAGAGAATCTGCTACAACATTCCCCTTCCAAGGGGTATAGACTATCTCAAATTCATAGTCCTGGAGGAACTCAATCCAATGTCACTATCTCTGGTTCAGGTCCTTGTGAGAGAAGATATACCTAGTAATCTTGTGATCAGATTACTTGGTAAAACATTCTCCCATAAGATAGTGTCATCACATATTCAAGGTGAAGACCAATTATGCTAAGTCTAGGACATGGGTAGAATAGTTCCGCTCGTGTTGTCTCAGCTTCTGAGAACCATACATGATCACAGCTCTCTCTTGGATCAGGACACACCTAAGTCTGGTCCCTAAGGTTTCGCAGTAGACTACATACCCTACGCCTTCCTCTAAAAGACTCAAGATAGGGGCACTGGTTAGCCTTTTCCTTAGCTCCTGAAAGCTCTTCTGCCATCTTTTTAACCACATGAAGGGTTTACCCTTCTTCTTCAAGACTGATAGTGGTGATGCAACTCTGGAGAAGTCTATAAATAATATCTGGTAGTATACAACCAAGCCTAGAAAAATTCGTACCACCATCCCACTCCTGGGTGTCTCCCAATAAAGTACCACCTATATCTTCACTGGATCTATAACAAATATAGCTTCCGAGATAACATGTCTTAAGAAGTGAACCTATTTAATCCAAAACTAGAACTTTGAGAGCTTACCATTAATCTGGTGCTCTCAGAGTGTGTCCAGTACCACCTGAAAATGGTAGGCATGCTCATCCTCAGTAGTCAAAGAGATCAGAATGTTTTCTATGAAGACTATGAAAAAGAAATCAAGGTAAGTCTAAAGGATCCTGTTCATGAGACACATGAACACTGCTGGAGCATTGGTTACACCAAAGGTCATAACCAATAACTCATAGTGGCCGTACCGACACCTGAAGGCCATCTTCTACAAATCCCCTTCTTGAACTCTTGTCTGGTGATAGCCTGATCTGAGGTATATCATCGAGAACCATCGTGCTCCTATATATGATCAAAGATGTCTTAAATCCTTGGGAGTGGGTACTTTTTCTTTAAGGTCACCAGGTTCAGGTGACAGTTGTCAACACAGAGCCTCAAACTCCCATCTTCCATCTGGGCGAACAAAATCGGGGATGCCCAGGGAGAAACACTTGGCCGGATGAATCCCTTCCCCTACAAGTCCTCCAGCTATACTCATAGCTCATGAAGCTCAGCAGGAGCCATCCGATATGCTAGTGTAGATATCATTTCCATCCCGGGGTACATGTCAATGTAAAAGTCCACCTCTCTGCGAGAAGGAAGTTCTGGAACATCGTCTGGGAAAACATCTGTGTAATGGTCCACCACTACAGGATAATTCAAACTCTCCACATCAACTACTATGAGGGTATGGAAAGCCAAATGGTGAGTGATCGGCTACACCCTCCTCCGAGTAAGTCTGTACTGTGCTAAAAAGGTTCCCTTCTCACTATTGAAGGTGAACCTGGTCCCATCCATGTAGACTCACCACACATTTCTCCAAATGTAGCCAATCTGAGCATAAAATCTAGATAACCAGTTCATACCCAAGATGACGTCGTAAGGCCTTGACTCCACTACAAGGATATCCTAGCCAAAGCTCTCCCCTCATAGAGTAAGCTCGGAATGCAGGAACTAGTGTGTAATCGTCGAATTAGCTCTCATAGGAGTCTCTAGACGTATGGATTGAACTAAAAACTCCTTTGGAATATCTGACCTCCGAATGAGGGATGTGGGAATGAAAGAATGTCTGAAACCTGTGTCTATTAGAACTACAAATAAGGTGGAGTAGACACAGATCGTACCTCAAATCATCTCTGGAGAACCATGGTCATATGCCTCAGCTTCCTGAAGCTGATCTCTCCCCTATCCACCTACTCCATGTGGTTGGGTTGGACCTTCTGGTGGTGGTGGTGATATCACCTCGTAATGTCTTCCACCGCTAGCAGCTCAGCTATATCCGCTTCCGCGTCCGCATGCGTCCTACGGACCACCTCGATCAAACCACTTCCTCTGCCTAGGAGGTCCCTCAAAAGTCTGCTGATCATCTGAATGGTGGGTCAGACAGTCACGAACCATGTGACCCTGCCCACCGCATAAATAACACTACCTACTCCTAGTAAGTATGTCACTGCCTCGGGTTCCTTGGACAACAGATCCTGAGTTATGTGGTTATCCACCTGTGGGTCTGGTCCTCTTGGAAATCTACATCATCTATCTACTAATAGCCGCAGAAGACTCTACTGCATGTCGACTTGTAGTGGGTCTCACTACTGGGGACTCCTCATCCAGGAAATTATCTACTAAGAGAGCTCTCTATAACACCCCGCCTGCATCGAGATGCTGAGTGAGGTCATCGAAGCCCTGATCTCTCTCACGAGCCTATGGTCTAAGGTCTGGGCCCTGGATAATGGGTCATGTTCCATATCTGTGGAGTTGTACGAGAGGTCGGTGAACCACGCTGAGTACTGTGCCACTTTCATTCTACCCTATTATAGATGCAGTAGCTCCTATATCCACACCGCCCATAGAGTCTCTGGAACAAACTCTACCCAGAATAGTTTCTCGAAGTCTGTGCAGAGTAGTTTTGCCTCATCATGCACTTGGAGCATTAGGCCCCACCATCTTCCTACAGCTTCCTGAAGGAGACTCACAGAAAGGATAACCATAAGATCTACTGGTGTCCCTTCCAGCCTGATGACTCTCACCATAGCCTCCATCCAATCCTCAGTCACTTGTGGTTTTGTCTCTCCTTGGAACCTGGGTGGCCTCTTGCGCTAGAACGCATGCAATGCGCTCAAGCAGCGTGCATTGTCTACTGTCGGGGATGGTGGCATCAGTGGACCAACGAGAAGTTGTACCGCTGGTGCCTCTATTGTAAAGGGGCCCTGCACCAAAGCCTCATCTCTCAGTGGGCTGTTAGCGCATACCACTCTCGGGGCTCTGTGGGGAGGCATCCTGAAAGAAACAAATGCGACATGGTCAAAGATTTATACCTGGTGAGCTAACCTAGTTGAGCTGACATAAAGAAAACATGAAAACACACACACAACCAGTGTTTTCATGCACTGAGTCAGAAATCCGAAGTCAGGGTCCTGGTGTATGGATAAATCAGCCTCCTGCACCTAAACTGGACTACGTAAACTGAAAACCACACTTAGTACCCTTAACACTATTGCTTTATAGAAAAGAAAGATCAGAGCTCTATGTTTTGCGGCAGAACCGACTCCTCTGATTCCAATTTGTCAGGACCTGTCCCATGGGGAGAATATTGTGACTACCCTAATCATGCCTTCCATAGGCTAAGGGATGGAGACTAGAACCAAAGGTGTAAATACCTAACCTGGGAAGGAATTTACTATATAAATTCAAATAAACAAAATAGAGTACACAACAGGAAGAAGAGATCTAAGTAAAAACTATATACAAAAAGGTGTGCTGGAAAATACAAGGGGCTGGAAATACAATCCCAATAGTAAAGTACAGGGAAACGAAAAAGTAACAGTACAATTGATATAAGGTAAGTAGCTGCTGGATCATCCAATGGGAAACCCTACATGAAGGGTAGGTATAGATAGCATCCTCTACACTCCACGTCCTTCCGTCAGCTCTGTGTACCGTCATGCCGAGTGGTCTACCTCCGAGTATCGTTGGGTCTTGCTACTCTCTGCCTCAGTCAGCACTGTCTGTCAGCTACATCCAACACAAAGAGGTGCGGTCATAGCTCGTGCAGGGGTGAGTATAACGATACTCAATGGGGACCCGAGACAATCAAGGTCTCACTAAATCCAACAAGGATAAACCAAAAAATATAAAATCAATGGATAACCATTACTTAGGTATATGCCCATAGTTTTACCTAAGTTATCTAGTTACCCATCTCAATCACAAGGAAAACAAAAAATTCATTTACTAATCTCAAAACCATGATATTATTATAGCGGTGTTAACATATAACACTCCCAATCAAATTGTCGAAACCTCGAATGATAGTGTAATACTTCTCTATAGAGTACTGTGGGCTAGCCACATTGCACAGAGGCGCTTCCCACTATCCTGAACTGCTTTGGTAATCCTCCTGTCAAATACCATGGGTCTAATGCATCACACAGAGGTGCTCCCCACTGTGGGTCTGCCACGTCACATAGAGGTGCTCCCCCTCGTAGCCTGCTGAGGTACTCCTCATGTCGAGTACCATGGGTCTACCATGTCACATAGAGGTGCTCCCCATTGTGGGTCTACTACATCACATAGAGGCTCTTCCCACTGGGCTAGTCGAAACACTCTGAGTCGAATAGTCAACAATCGTCAGGTATCACCAAGCTACTAGGTCTCCATACTCCACTCACTCATCTCTAGGAGGATCCGCTCCATGAGCTACTGGTCGATACTAAAATTGTCATGAATTCCCAAGTAGAAATATCTCAAAGGTCCACCACAACGAAGGAGTCTCAACGCAATTGACAGTGTGTCAATAAGACACATGTTCTGTGATTTATTAGTATTTCCGTTCTTGGGGACCGGTTGGATTTTAGGTTCAAACAAACCCAAACATACCCCAAATGTGTCCAAACCACAAGTGGGATATTCCAAAAGAACCATCTTGCTCTAAGATTTCCATATCCACATATGGTTCGTCGAGCGGACACCTGTAGCCCAAGATTTGGGCGAAAAGGTGAAAACATACCAATGCGGGTCTGGGACAGGACCGAAGTCTGACCCGGTCCGAGGGGGCGGCCCGACCGGAGGGCGCGACCTGGCCCGAAGTTAGCCTGGTGGCCTATGCTTGGTCTAGCCTGGCAGCCTATGCTAGGTCCAGCTCGACAGCTAGGTGGCCCGGTGGCTCGTGGGTCCACCTAAGCAGCATCCAGGGGGGAAACCGGACAACCCCGGGCTCCCGAACAGCAGATCAATTCAGGTGGAACCCAAAACCGCACCACCTAGCACAGGTCAAGATCACGTGGGACCTGCTGGGTCCCGCTCCTCCCAGCTGGATGAGCGGCCAATCACTTTGCATCGCCAGCGGCCTGCCCGCCATTGGCCTCTCCTTGCTCCTCCCCTGTGCCCCCTAGTCCGGGATCTCTTCCACTGCACGGTTGGAAGACACTACGCCCTTCCGCTATGGCCCGACCTAGCCACGACCCCCTTCTCCTCTGCATGGCATGGCGGTACCGCGCCCTTTCGGCGACCTAGCGGCCTTGCTCTGCTGGTTTCTTCGCGGCCGACCCGTCGGTCGTAGTCCGCTCATCTGGCGTTATTGTTGCACCGCCACCATTGTCATCAAGTGATGAAAAATGGAGGGGGGTCGGGCTATGTTTGTTCGCCCCATGACCTCTGTGTTAGGGTTATAACACTCGGCCTAGAAAAGGAAAACCAACGATGAAGAACGAAGGGTAATAATCAATCGTAAAACAACCCCTACTTCATTTGTCGATGATCGTTAATGAAGTAGCGGGAAGCGTATGTCGATTCTTTGTTTTCAGTGTTCGTCGTGCACTCCCAACTGAAGCTCGTGTGTTAGAAAGTGTCCGGGGTAGAAGACCAAGGAAGAATCATTTCCGACGTTCTTTTCATTCATCGTTCTGAGGTTGGTTTTTTGTTGCAGGAGTGATTCTTTGTTGGGAGCTTTTCTCCCTTCTCTCAAACTCCACAAAAAGTATGTTTCCCAACAAATGATATTATATTGTTTATTATTTGTTGGCACAACAATTTTAAAAAGGAGAAATTAAATAAGACAACTCATTTAATTTGGTGGAGTTGGATCAAATTCAAACTAGGGGAGGTGGAGAGGTTCAATTAAATGAAGAGAGTTTGCAAGAAATTAAATAAGGTATGTTTAAAGGTTTATCCACTTAATTGTGGGATTCCAAGGGGTTATATGACCAGGTGGTCCCCAACAAAAATATCCTCCCAAGGGAGGTTATGGTGTGGGGACCCCCACCTCTATCCACCTCTTGGAGGTTTTAACCACCAAAAATAAAAATAAGCTACAGAATTATTTTTATTTAATTAAAAACCCAAAAACTAACTTCCATTATCGACCAACTGTCGTCAAGGTTAATGTATTCATAAGGGAATAATGGCATTGAGAGTTCAATGGTGCCCTCAGATTTCAATTCTGAGCACAAGTTCAAAAGTTATAAAACCCCGCTCAAACGTTTACTAAACGTACGTGAACAAAACATCAAAAATTGATTGTGGACACACCAGACATTGGAATCAAGCGCCGTAAATTTTTGCGGACATGTAAACATCCCATGAATATAAGAAAAAAAATTTCCACGGAATTTTTTGGTCTTTACATACCATGCGAGTTTCCCATATTCTTAAAAAGATGAAATTATATGTTTTCCTATCTAATAAATCAACCCTATATAGGGATTTATCTACCTTTTTTGACCTATGAACCATACGGTGTCCCCCAATCACCTTCTCATTTACATCACATATATGTTTTGAATCCCTGTGAAGGTTTTAAGGTGATTTTCATTTGGATTCACGGTTTATACCCTCTTCCCCTCATCATTACCTCTTGGTCCTTGGTTATTCTTAGTAGGGATTCTTGTTGGGAAAAACCATGGAGGAAAGGATTGATTTTTGGTTTAATTTATTGGATTTTTGGGTGCACAGATTCCCCCCTCATGCTCGGTTTTCTCTACTCCTAACATTTAGTTGTGTTTTCAAATTTTTAAGTTAGGTGTTTCTATCCATTTCCTTTTTCTAAAATTCTATTGATTCTTAAGATATCCTAAATAACATATAAATGTGTTTCCCTTAATTATAATGGGTTAAATAAATTTTTTAGATGATTATGGTAATGAAATATTGGTGTGAAATGGGGTATCAAGTGTTTATTTAGTTATTTCTAGTTTTTTATGCATTCAATATGTTTGATAAAATGTAATTTAAATTAAAAAATTTAAATTGGGAGTTTTTGTTATTATTTTACTTTGATTATATTTTACTAATGTTAGTGGATTATGAGTTGGGTGTTAAATGTGAAAATTAAGGACTTTGAATGTTTAATTCCTACGTGAAGATTGTTATATTGGTTAATAAACATGTAATTCTCTTTTAAGAGGATATTTTCAATGTTAATTAAAACACACATGTGTGAAAGTTGGTTTTCTAAAAAATGGGGGTTTTATGTGAGGGTCCTCATTATGCTACTTAAATATATTCTATAATGTGGGAAAGTAGTATGTAGAATAATTTAAAATGGATTTTGAGTATATATGTATTTTAAAGAGGTTTTTATTATGGAAATGTTTGGATTTCAGGTATTAATTTCTTTCATATTTAAAAATGGGATTCTACAGTTATGAAAGCGTAATGAAATGTGTTTCCAACGCATGGAACATTTTGAATTTTGATGAATTGGTTAAATTTATATAATTCTTAATGTATCTTGTGTAGTTTTGTATGTGAATGTGGTGTTTAATATTGATTTTGGAAAATAGGTTTCATGGATGGCACAATGGGTTGTTAATAAAAGGTTTGTTTGATATGATGTTATTTAAAAACATAATTTTTACATTGTTTTGTATTGGAAATTATTTGTATGCTATGTGATATAAATTCCTAGTTGGCATGTTGACATGATTTGAGAAAATTATTTGAAATCTTGGATAGTGTGAAGTATTGAGTGACCATTTAATGAGTTTGGGAAAGTTGTTTTTGAAGATCAAATGATGTGGTGGCCCAATTGGCACCTTGTTTATAGTTTATTATGAGAAGGACACGCTTATGGAGGATTTCTAAAGATACAGTTATCATGTCAGTGGTGTTGGTGGTTGGGGTAAGTATGTGTGGGGGAGGTAGGTCAGGTGAGTCATGTGTGTGAGGGACTCCCATTCCACTATGTATCACTATTATTATACTAGGTTTCAAGGGTGTATTTTAGAGGGTTGATAGAAGGTTTCTTTATAAATTCAATTAGATGAGTTAGAATAATTTGGATGTTTTAGAGGCCAGTTTTGATTGTTCCAATGGATTTATATCTGGAAGGGTTGGTGAGTTATTGACTATAGAGATGCACTATATGCCAGAAGGACAGTCTGGGCTGAGTACGTCCAGTGATCTCTCTAGAGATGTTTATGAAAAACTCAAGATTATCTAAAAATATGTTGTATTTATTTTTGTTGTATTTTTAATATTATCCTTGTTAGTTTTTACATGTATATTTTGAGTCTTTTTCAATCAACACATTCTATTTTTATTATTTGGTATGGATTTCAAAGGGGTCTTAATTTTAGAACATGGTTGTGGGAAAAGTGAAACTATGTTTCAAAAGTAATGTTGTGTATAGGTTATTAAAATAATTCAATGATTATATTACATATGAATTTAAAAATAGTGTTTATAGAATTTTTTAAGAATGGAAATGTATGCACTCTTTTGTGATTACCCAGTGAGAAATTTTTTCTCACACCCTAATTGTGTCGCATGGCATCTGTAGACCCGAGATGTTTTTCTAGAGAATTTCTTAGGTTCATTTGTTCACCTTTGGAGTAATATGGTCTTATGTTTAGTGGTGGACAAGAGTCATGTGGTGATAGTGTTGTATGGTTTAGGTTAATTTTTTATTTAGATTCTATTTTTTAGGTATTGTATTTGAATTAATCTTCAATATCAATTGAGATCCAATATTTCTTGGTTACTTCTCATAGTTATTTTATTTAATTGAACATGATTTCATTTGAATAACTGTTCCCAAAATGATGTTTTGATGCCTAGAACTTTTTTCCATCTATTGAGGGTAAAAAATGCCCATCGGACCATGTATCAGATGAGAATGGATATTGGGTTGGATGGAATCCTTACATGGTTTGTGATTTTTTTATTAGATCTAGGTTCTTCCAATTTGGAGTGTCAATTATCATGGAGATTAGGAGTGTCATGATTTGGGAGGTAGGTAAGGGAATTCCATAATGAACCCTTTCTCATTTTTATCCTCATGTTTCTAGGGGTAGTTCGAGATTGGGGGACTTTTGGATTTTATTAATGTTGAACGACAATGGAAGAGAGGCTATGTCACATTGTGATCTCACAAGGAGTAGTGACCCATGTGGTGTTCGAGTGCATGGTTCATGTCATATTACATCTTTATTCCTACTTGGGGCATGTCCCTCTAACCATGTCATTGATTTTAGTTAGGACAATGGTTACTTATTCTTAAAGTTTATTGTAATTAGTGTTTTGTTTTTGATTTAGTTGATGTGAGTGGAACTTTAAAATGAAAATGTTTTTTGAAATGGAAATGATCTTTTTCATGTTGTTTCAGATTGAATGCTGTAATAAATTTAATGGGATAAATTTAAATAATAATTCAATAGATGCATGAGTTTGACAATGAAATGTTTTGTGCGACCCTTGTTATTCCATATGGAAATTCATATATTCACAGGTATGTATGGGAAGTTCATGTTGGAAAGTGTTTAGGAAATGAGTGAAATTGGATGAACACATATGTGACTGCTCAAAATTTAATCGGTGACAATTTGGAATTATGGTTTTGGATTTCATTTTTTTGAGTTTGTTTTTGAAAGGTGAAAATGGTTTCATAATTTTTTTTATTTAAAAATGATTATGAAATTTTGAATGTGGTCTTGAAAGAAAGAATATTAGAAATTTAAATAAGAAATGGTGTTTTTTGAAAATTGGATTTTAGATTTTCTTATAATGTTTGAGTTGTGAGTACATGATTTGGCTCGATGTGCATATTTTGGATATGTTTTCTGGTTGATGTTTATTCGGGTTTTTTTCTTTGTGTTCTATAGAATATGCCACCTAGAAATGTTCGTAGTGTTTCTAGTTCAGTTTTACTAGTTTCTGGATCGGCAAGGATTTTTTACCTTTTTTATGGTGATTGAGATCCATTAGATTCTTTATAATGTCACGAGGAAGTTGTGAGATTCATCATATCAATGGGAACTCTCAAATCCATGGAGTGAGTGTTGTTCAGGTTTTTTTGGGGCCTATATTTGGATAATTTGCGGATTTTTTCTCCATCATCGATGAATGTTGGGATGACATGAGACATGTTTATGTAATATTTTATGATGGTTCATACCTAAAGAGGTAAAGACATGGAAATTGGAAGATCTCATGAGTGTTTACCAAGGACAGCGGGTAGTGAATGCCTATATTGACCACTTCAATGGTCTAATTTATTTTAATTTGAAGATATTTTCACAAAATTAATTTAAGGATTCACTTTTCACTGGGTTACATAATCCTAAGACCAAAGAGTGATCCATCTATTTAATGGATCATTGTTTTGAGATGTTTGTGGATAAATCATCCATATCCAAGTTAGTATTTGGAGTATTGGTAGTTATGAAAACACTATCTATATTCATTCATGAGGGTTCTCTATATGGAAGGATAGTAGTGCTAGAGGAACCTATTTCTAAAAATATTCTTTTCTTTATTTTGTCTTTTAGTTTTTTATACCATCCCATTGTGTGTTTCCAGTGTAGTCAGTTTGGCCATTTCATGTTGTCATCAGACAATATTCTGAGGGTTTTCTATTATTGTGGACATTTTGTTCATCTTTATATGTTTTGTGGGAATCATTTATTGTAGAATATTTCTTGATCATAAAATTTCAGTTCCATGATGTGGGGAAAAAATGATTTATACATCAAATATCCATCCATACGCCCCAAATTTAATATTTTCATGCAATAAAGAACCACGAGGGTGTGGGAGTAACCTTATCCGTGTTTTTTCTCCAATATTGGAGTGGAAATTGTTATAGTGTCTGGGTTTTAGTGCTTTATTTTTTGAAATTCCATCTTTCTGTTATAAAAAATTGATGGATTTTTCTTTCATATTAAAAGTGGTAATGATTATTATAATGTTATACATTACATTGGTTGTTACCCTTTTGGTGAGAATGGCCCTTTTTTCGGTTGGTCACATTTTTAGTTTGGATAACTAAAAAAATCATGAGTTTTCCAGAATTGATTGTTTTTTAACTCACTATTTGTGTTGACTTCTTTCATGGGTTTACCAACTATGTTGGGGGGTTTTTTCTGGGATTGGGAGTTCCTATTTTTCCACTTTACCTAGTAGTAGCCTTTCCTTTTTGGCGTTTTCTTGTGGAATTTTTAATTCTAGTGGTGCAAGTCATGTTCTTATGGTGGATAGAACACTCTCATGTTCTCTCATTGTTCTTCAAGTTAGGGTATTCAATAGAAATGGTCAGGTGTGACTTTTGGATTCAATGGTAAACTTGGGTTACATTGTCCTATTTCTCTATTTCTCGATTTGGGACTGAGTTTTCATTTTATTTTCATTAGGTGACATTATAAAAAAAAAGTGTTTGTGGTAGGGATAATGGCCAGACCTCATCCATATAAATTCAATTATTAATATATTTTATTTTATGGGATCCTTTTATAGAGTTTGTAGTTGATTCATGGTTTGAATTTTTCTTTTTTGTAAGTGTTTTGGTAATTTTCTGTTGAAAAGTGTATATTTTGGTCTTAGCAGCCTATGGTAAATGGTTAGAAAAATATTATGGTAAAATGTGTGGCCTCAACTAGGTAATTATGTGGAATTTTTAGCGTATATTGTTATGGAAGATAGGTTGATATGGTTTGGGAAATCATGCGATAACAACACATGAGGTTCTGTCATTTGTATATTTTCTCCCATATAGTTTTCAAAATGTTTGGAAAATGGTGTGGTCATTCCATGGGAGCTGCCCAAATTCAAGAAAATGTAAAATTCTATGTTTCTCGCTCTGATCTATTAACACCATTTTAGTCCATTGATCAACCAAGGATCCCTAGGGTTCCCCTAATTCCTCCTCCTTTTCTTCCTATACATTTTTAAAGCCCCTGGAAGGTTCTATGGTGAGTTTTCTTCGGATTCTTTGTAAATTTTCTCTTCCCCTCTTCTACCTCACTTGGTTTATAGTTTTTCATAGAGGGAAATAACTTTTTTATAAACCCTAGAGTAATTTTATGTTATGTGGTTTAATATTTTTGATGTTAGGGTGTGTAGATTTTCCCACAGTCTCATTTATCCTTTCTATTGATGTTTTGTTGTGTTATCACATCATTAAGTTAGGGTTTTCCATCCATTTCATATTTGGAACATATTATTGATTCTTTAGCTATCCTTTTTAATTTAAAAAAGAGTTTCCATTTCTAGTGATGTTTTGGAATAAATTGTATGATGTTTTTTATAATATTAAATTTGTGTGAAATAGTTTTTCTATTGATTAATTAATTTTTATTAGTTTATTATGAATGAAATATGTTTGATAAAATTTTATTTTTGTATTTTACGTGGAATTTGTTTTTTTGGATTGTGTTTTCCCTTTATTGTTTTTTTTGTAATGTTTCCATATTATGAGTTGGGAATTTTATGTCTAAATTAGTTACATTACGGTGTAAGGCCAATGTGTGTGCTACCTTTTTGGTTAGTAAAAAGAAATTAATAAAAAAATACGGTTTTCAATGTAATCTAAAATGACCATGTGTGAATGTTGGTTTTCTAATACAATTTTTTTGTACGTGAGTTTTATTCATAGGATTCATAAATAAGTTCCATGATTTGTGTAAGTATTAAAATTCATGTTTTAAAATGGATTTAGTCTTTTTATAGATTTGTGAGAGGTTTTACTTGTGGAAATGGATGTGTTTCATGAGTGACTTTCGTGTGTATTTCTAAATGGGATTCTTGATTTATGTAAGTGGTATGAAATCTGATTCCAAATCATAGCCCATATTGAATTTTTATAAGGTGGTTTGGTCTCTAAAATGTTTGAAGACTCTTTTTTACATTTGTATGTAAATTTGGTGTTTTGTATTGGTTTGGAAAATTTGTTGCCCAATTGATACCTTGAGTTGCTAATAACTGGTGGGTTTGATGTGAAGTTATTTAAATTCATTATTGAAACATTATTTTGTTTTGGAAATGATTAATATGTTAAGTGATACAAAATTCGTGATAGAATATTAACAAGTTTCAAAAAAAAAATGAATTGAAATCACCAATAGTGTGAAGTCCAAAATGAGAGTTTAAATTTTTTAGAAATTTGTAATTTTTTAAAAAAAAATGTGTTGTCCTAATTGAAACCTTGTGTATGGATCATGTTGAGATGAGAAAACCTCTGGAGGATTTACTGAGAGTGGGTTATCAAGTAAATGGTGTGGGTGATTGGGGTAGGAAAGTATGGTGTAAGTAGGTTAGGAAATCCACACATTCAAGGGACACTTTTTCTACTTTGTAACACTATTATTATCATGGTTTTCCTGCGAACCTATGTGAGGGTTGAGTGATAGTTTCATTCCAACCCCGATTCATTGGGTTGGTACACCATGCATGATTTTAAGGCCAAGAGGAATTGTGCCACTATATTGGTAGTTAGAATGGCCAGTGTGTTATCAACTAAGGTGCTACCCTATGTGTCATCAAGTGAGTCTGATTTGATCATATCCAGTGATCTCACTATGTATTTTTATGAAATTTACATGATTATTTACTAATATTTTCATATTTTTTTATTGAATTTTTAATATTATCCTTTTTAGTTTCAACCTGTTTGTTTGGATTCATCTATATTAAAAAAAACCCCTTTTTAATATTTGGTATATAATTCGAATGGGTATTTTGGGAAAAAATCCCTCAAGGCATCATTAAAGCATTTTTTAGGTGATTCTGTTTGTTGACAAAGTGGACATCTTTGTTGTGATTGTTGAAAAAGAAAACCATGAAGTACAAATTTGTTGACAAAGGGTATTTCATGGTGGAATGTGGATGTTAAGGGTCATGGTTAATGATCCATGTTTGATTCAATAACGTCGACAATGTAATGGATGATCTAGAGGCGGTACAAAGAGAGCAGATTTAAGGTGGCGTCGTTTTCCAGTGTTTGTGAAATTTTTGGGCCTGAAAATCGGAAAATGAAGAAAAGTGTTTTTGGCCATGGGATTTGCACGCCATTGTCTTGAAGGAGAGGAAACTTTCACATATTATGTTTTTAAAAATTAGAACATAAAAATATGGCAAAGGGAAAAGGGGCGCCCATGTTTTAGGGTTGGTCGCGCAAGTGACTTCCATGGAAGAGACCTACGCGCCGAGACTTGCGCGCCGGGAGGAGACTTGAGCACCATCTCACATGGTGTCAAAATTCCTATAAATAGAGGTCCACCCCTCCTCATTTGGTGAGAGTTCAACACCTAGAGAAAATCAGAGCTCCTGTCGCGTAGGTGTGGTGGTCGCGCAAGTGGAGTTGTGATCACACAAGTAGAAGTTTCGCACTAGTTGATTATTTCACATCCAAAGTTGTTAGGGTGAGAAAGGAAGGTAGTTGACCAAGTTTTGAGTTGAATAAGGGGGTTTCGTGCAAGTGGTTTGGTGACACGTGTGCACTAGGTTTTGAAGAAGCGTGACAGTTGGTGGTTGTGTACCAATATTAGTTTGGGCGTAATAGGGTGTGAGTCACGCTTGTTTGGACTTGCAGAAGCTAGTGTCGTGAAAGTGGTTGAGGTGAAATTGCATTCTTGGTTTATCTTGCATGCCAAGACTTGTGCGCCGGCTTGGAGAAGGGCGCCAGGTATTGTTGAAGCATGGCAGTCATTTTTGGGCTGCGTGAAATATGGAAGATTTCCTGATACCTTCGGTGTAAGGTGAGATTCATCTACGGGTGAAAGTTGGACTTCAATAGAGAATCTACATACAATAGAGGATGCATTCATTAGTTATACTAAAGATATCTACTATTCTATAAACTGTGAGTGGATCATTTCCAGAGAAGTGAGAAAAGGAAGAGGAAGAAGGTGATCCTCTCCACCAGTAGTGAGCTAGAGAGAGAGAAATAGGGACTGACCCTTGGGAAAGTAGTGAGCTGACCCAAAACATAGTTAAGGCATTGATCATGGGAATATAGGTGATCTATCCCAAACATTGTAAATAGAAATGTGCTTTTAGTGAATTTGGTACATCAAAACATTGTCACTGTATGCTCCTTGGACATGGCCCAATGAGGGTGAACCAAGTAAAAATCGATGTGTCATGTGCATGCTTTAGTTTCTGTTTATACTTTTTTTTGCAGGAAAGAGAGAGAAGAGAGTCTTTCTTAATAGAAAGACAAGATCAATAGGGGCAGTTGTTTTAATCTATCATACCTTGATTCACCCCCCCTCTCAGGGTATCTAACCTAGTAGACCTAACAATTGGTATCAGAGGAAGGTTTATATCAGTGTTTCTCACTCAAATGGAGGTCACCAATCATAAAGGTATTCAGATCTTCAACGGGAACAATTTTCAGATATGGATGAATCGGATGCAACACTACTACTGATCTTTGGGAATGGATGAATTCACAGCAACAATGCATGGTATAACAGCTGACATCAACAGTGGGGCATTATCGGAAGATGAGCGAAGAGAATTAGATGCTGACAGAAAGGGAATCAATGCTTTATGGGGAGCCCTATCAAATTATATTTATACCAATGTGATGTCATGAAAAACATCACATGCTATTTGGGAAAAACTATTTAACATATATGAAGGTGATACAAAGGCCAGAGAGGAAAAGATGCAAGTGTTGTGGAACAAGTATGAGGATCTGAGAATGAATCCGAATGAATCTATTGATGCATTTTTGACATGATAAATATTGTTGTGGAGGACATAAGAGGTCTTGGAGATGTTATTGAAGATATAAAATTTTTGAAGAGCATTCAGAGGAACCATACAATGCGGTTCAATCCCAAAGTTTCAGTATTGGAAGATAAAGACCCGAAAGAGTTGATAATGGATAACCTGCACAACAAAATTGTTTCATATGAAATGATAAATGATTATAATGATGCTTTGGAAAAGGTAAAAATAAAAATAAGTGGCATTCAAGGCCATGAAGAAGCTCACCATTTATTATTCTCAAGAAGAAGAAGAGATAGATGAGGTGATGTCCTTACTTTCTTCAAATCTATAAAGAGGAAAAAAATGTTTAAAGGGAAACATCTGCTATCATGCTTTCGATGTGGAAAGGTTGGTCATCTTACGGCAAGGTGCCCCAAAAAGTTTCAAGATAACAATAACGATAATGACGAAGTCGAAATTCCCAAGAATAAGTGTTCAGCATTTGTGAAAGCGAAGAAACAATTCAAGAGAAATTTATTCAAGAAGAAGAATATTCTTTCACAAGAATTTGAATGTTCAAATGAGTCTGAGGATGAAGAGGATAATGAGATTGAAAAAAAAAAGATCATGGGGAAAATGTTATGGTTGCAGTTTTCGGTAGTGCTAAGAAGACGGAAGAAACCGACATTGACGAAGAAGAAGATGTTGAAGGAAGAGTTGATATGGAAGCTGAGTTAGAAGCTAATATTGAAGAGATAGATGTTATGATGAATAAAAAAAAGAAATCCAACAATGTTTTTCATGACACAAAAATCTACATATAGCAGAAAGAAGAAGAGATTTCTGAGTTAATGGAAGAAATTGAGAAACTCAGGTCATCATTACCAGAGAATTTAGAATCAGTTAGTGAGTATAAACTCGGGATTTAAGAACAAAAGAATGATTTAGATGGATTGAATATCACAGTGAAGGATCACATCAAGCATATTGAAGAGATTGAAGAATAATTTGTCGGTCTACGAAAAAGGGTTAAGGATCAAGAAAAATCATTGATTCCCAACACGTTCTTGGGAAAGCCAAATATTATGAAAACTGGAAAGATGAAAGAGGATCCTATTAGTTTAGTAGGAAAGAAGCAGAAATCAAGCTCATGCATTAAGGCTGATTTTTGGCTTGATCAAGAATAGAAAGTAGTTTGAGCTGAAGTCATACCGCAAGCACCTTTTTCAAATATGAAAATTGATCTGAGTACAAAGAAGAATTAGAAAACACAGATAGCTCAAGGGACTACTGGAAGTACATAAGCGACACATAAGAATGCACTTTTCATCAGGTATTATTTTTGGGGAAAGATGGGAAACTAAAAAAAGGTGTGTTCTATTGCCAGAATATATCAAATGGCACAATAACAATGGTGGAAGCCAAAGAGAGAATGGTTGTCTAGAACATATTATGAAGGACATTATTTTTGGTGTGGGGGATTTGGGCCCATGGCTAGGTACTGCACTTCAACCATACAAAAGAATGTTCCAAAGAAGAAATGAAATGTTCATAAGCAGCTGATTAATTAACTGAGAGGTGAGATGAAAATGAAAAATAGATTTTTAGATTTTCAAGATGAAGAAGGTCCATCATACTCTGATAATGATCATGAGTCTCAAACTATACTGAGTGTGGATACAAAAATATGGACCAAGAATAAGAGAGTAGAGAAGGCAGTGGTTGTTGAAATTGACCTTAAAGCATCAGATCATTCTGGTGTGTGGATCATTGATAGTGGTTGTACTTCTCACATGATAGGAAATAGAGATCCGGTTATAGTCATAAAATATAAAAAATAAGGAGTTGTTAACATTGGAAATGATGAAGGCCTGATATAATTGGATCAGGAAAGGCCAATTTTTGGGGTAATGAAAAATGTCGTGCTGAAGTATTGGTTTAGAAGGCCTCAATCACAATCTACTCAGCGTAAGTCAACTATGTGACTCAAGATATTCTATAAGGTTTACTAAGAAGATGTGTATCTTCAAAGGAAGATATGGGGTTGTAGTTCTAAAAGGAAAAAGAACAAAGGGAAATATCTACCAAGTAAGTGGAGAAGATGATATGTGATTTTTATCCAGAGAAGAAGAAAACAAATTGTGGAGTAAATGACTTGGCCATCTATGTCAACCATCTCTAGAAGATCTGGTAATGTGTGAAGTAGCAAGAGGCCTCCCTAATCTATCATGTGATCGTAAACATACGTGTGACGCCTGTCAACAAGGGAAGATCATTAGAAAGACGTACACAATGAAGGAAAATAAGTCGACAAGAGTGCTTGAATTAGTGCATTCTGATGTATGTGGACCTATTTAACCAAGATCCATTGACGGGAAGAGGTATTATGTTATTTTCATTGATTAATATAGCAGAATGGAATGGGTATTTGTTATTTCCCATAAGACCGATGTATTCAGTTTCCTAAAATAGTACCGAAGGGAATCTGAAAGGATGGTTGGACAAAAAAATTTGGAAGTTTCGTATAGACAAAGGTACTGAATTCACAGATAGTTAGGTGGAATAGTTTCCTGAGAAACATGGGATAAGGCATAAATTTTATTCAGTAAGAATTCTGCAATATAATGGAGTGGTAGAAAGGATAAATTGGATCATCAAAAACAAGGCCAAAACAATGCTTATTGAAAAATACCTACCAGAGAAGTTTTGGAAGGAAGTTGTATTGACATAAGACTACATTTCTAATAGGGCTCTATTTTTTCCAAAGGAAGGAAAGACATTGTATTAAATGTGGTACAAAATGAAGCCAACAGTGAAATACATTCAAATATTTGGATGTATGTGCTTCATTCTCAACAAAGAAAAGCATATGCAATTTGAATCACATTTAGATGAGGGAATATTTCTGGGCTACTCAGACAAAATCAAATCATACAAATGCTTTAACAAAAGGCTGGGAAAAGTAGTTGAGAGAAATTAAATCACTATTGTGGAAAATGAAGAGAATATTCAACAACCCAGTGAATAGTTTCTTGATGAATGTGATGAATAGGAAAGTAACACAGGATGAGAAGAAGTGGCAGATGCTGACTCAGAATAAGACACTAATGATGAACAAAGAAAGTGTCATGTATGTCTCTACAAGGAAGACAAAGAGTAAAGATGAAATTGATAGGAATAATATCCTTAGTGATCAAACAGCTTTAGTTCAGTCAAGAAGAATGAAGTCATTGCAGTAGAAATATTTCCTATCTTAGGTAGAACCAAAATGAGTTGCTGACGCAACTGAAGATGAAAAGTGGGTTCAGGCTATGAATGAAGAGCTTGATCAAATTGTGTGATGGGACACCAATTGTCGATTTTCTAATCAGGGGTTATTGGGTGGTTAGTGTTAGGGGTTTGGGAAGGTAAGTGTAGTTGCAGAAGGTCATGTGATCCATGCATACAAGGGATTTTATTTCAATTGTTCATCTTTAATACAGTCCTGGGTTTCATGGTTGTCTTTTAGTGGGTTAAGTGACTATTTCATGCCAACCCCAATTTGATAGGTTTTTGTCCCTTAGATGTTTTAGAGGCCATGTGGGATTAAACCACTGGATTAGAAGTCAAAATGTCCCATGAGTTATTGAATATGGAGATTCACCATATGCTGGTAGGGGAGTCCGATTTGAGTATGGCTAGGGATTTCTATAGGGGTTTTTATGAAATTTCCATGATTATATTCCTATTTAATCCTTTTAATTATGATTGATTCTGAATATTATCCTTGTTTGTTTATGCCTATTTCGTAGGTTTCCATTACATTTAACATAACCCCATTTTATAACTTACTATAGATTTCTGTAGGGTTTTAGACGTAGAACATGGTTGTGGGAGAAGTGATTTTTTTTCAATAGAATGTTGTGTGTGTTTTATGACATATAATTTGTGGAAATCTGTTATTGGTTTCATAAAAATATTAAAAGCTTATTTTCTCTAGGTATTTAAAACTAGTGTTAATGGAATGTTATGGGAATGGAAATAAATGGAATATTTGGCCATTACCAACCATGATTTTTAAGCTCACTGTCTACTGTGCCATTGGTGTCCGTAGACCGGAGATGTTTGTAGGTGCAGGATATTGTTTTGTTGCTTGCCTTTGGAGTGTGTTAGCCTTATGGTTGGTGGTGACCAAGAGATCAAATGGAGATAATGTTGTGTGGTTTTGTTAATGTTTTTTAATTAGTTTCTATTTTGTTTAGATTTTTTATTTGAATCATTCTTGTATATTTATTGAGATCCAGTTATTATTAGTTGTTCATTCTGTTCAGTTTATTAATTTGATTACTGTTTATATTGAAAAAATCATTCCAACTATGATACATTGGACCATGACACAAGTTTGTAGCATTTAGGGATCAAGAACTCCCATTGGGCCATATAAATGAATATATCTGATGTTGGGATGAATGGAGTCTTATATTGCTTCGGAACAAATACATTTATAATTATTTCAACTACAAAATTTTTAATTACATTACATTTCTAATAAACCATTCACCAGGTAAAATCTATTTAATCTAACTTTCTTAATCAATTTTTTGTGGGATTTATATATTGTACATCATTACTACTAAGTTTTTTTAATGTAATTATTTTTTTATCTCTTCATATTACATGTTCATAGTATTTGAGATTTAATTATCTAATTATATTTCACTGTTCAATGTCACATGAAATATTATTTGTTTTAAATTTATTCATTTAATATTTTGATAATATTTAATATTTCATAAATCCATTTCCCATTAAATTTATTATTTATAATATCTATGATATTATTATCATGGTGATATCTTATTCTTAATGTCAAAATATATGACATTATCAATTGGTTTAACGTTTTCATCATATTATAACCTAAATAACCATATAAACTAAACAAATTGAATTTAAATTTGTCATAATAGTTAAATAATGAGAGAATGTAATAATAAACATCATCATCATATCTATTATTATATCACATAAGACTGTAGGTAAATTCATTAATTACAATACCAAGGTTATCAACCACTAATGAGTTGTGTCTTATATTGGATGTGATGTAATGCTTTCTTTAATGTAAGTGAAATAAACATATACCATACGTGGATGATATTTAAAATTATTATAAGATATATTTGAATTTATTTTGATTTCATTTATCCTTTCACAATATGATTATTTCTATAAACCATTCTCAAAATGATGGTAAATGTCAATAATATTAAATTATTATACATGTAATGAATTAACAGACCATTGAGAAATTTACATAATTGTGTGATCATCATTCCAAAATTAAATATAGTTTTTTTGAAAATGTATTCTTTTTTTCCTAAGATTATACACTTCCTCTAACCATATTGAACTCTTCTAAAATCAATTTTCTGAAGGTGATTCCCAATGGGCCTTAAATAATGATACATTATATAGACCACTGATATACTCATATTAATTTTTAATTGATTTTGATCCTTAAATTGTAAAGGATGATAATTGATTTATACCATTTTTCATCAAATTCAAAGTACATAAGTCATGTTCATACTCATGACTCCTGAAACTAGTTATTTTAGAGACTATAATAGCGTGTTGAAAAATAATTTGTTAGGGGATCTTCCCACTAGGATACCTAGAGGAATCATTGAATAAATAACAAATTGAATTTTTGTATCTCATAATATAGTATTTTCAAAATATATTTCTATTTCTATATTTTGGTATTTGATGGAATATATTATAAAATTACTACACCCATTTTGGGCCTTATATATTTTTAAAAAAACTACAACACCAAAATAATCATAATGATCCCTCATTTTAATATGCGAGGAAAATATTTCTATTATTTAAATTAAATCCTCTTGCCTCTTAATGTATATAAATTTCTATATTTTCCTTTATAATCCCCTCAAAAATTGTAACATACCATCTACATAAAACTATAGAGGAACCATTTTCCTCTTTTAAGGAAATAAATTCTACTTCTCCAAACATAAATATTCAATAATCCCATGATTAAATCCGTTGAATAATTTTAGGAAGTATGAAACAATAGGATTATATATGTTTTATTATTAATATCAAACTTTGTAAATTGGTAACCCCAGTGTTAGAATTATGATATCATTATACAAATAATTTTAGTATAATGATATGGATGATTACGATTTTCTATATAATTGATGATACAATTACCATGAATTATAAATATTGAAAAATATCTTTTTTGTAGCATAATATTTATGATTATTAGAAATAATATTACCGAAAATGGTATCACACTTGTCTTATTTTATGTATCTCTATTATATACAACTTTACACTGATAATTTTATAATTGTATTTTTTTACTTGAACCTATTAAAATATTTATTTAAAATATAAAAAATATATACACATCTATAACTAACATTGTAATTTTAATATTTATTCCCAAATTTAAAAAACATCTAGATTATAGGATTCAATTTTAGATTATATTGTTTAAAAAACTATCAGATTACAATACATTCCATGGAATATATAATTTTTCCCTATCCGCAACTGTTTAAAAAAATTCCATTTTATTTTTTATTATGATCACTATCAGGTATTTTACATATACAAAATATTTAATACCAAGTATATTAAAAACAAGGGAAATAATGTCATCATAATTTATTTGGTCCTAAAATAAATATTCATTTAATGTTATTTCTATTTCTAAAATTAAAATCCATAATTTATATGTAATTATAATAATGAAAAAAATTTAAACTCTACTATGAATCATGTGAATATACCAAGGGATATTTCATAGAGGAAAAATTAATAGTGTAAAATATCCATTAAAAATTTCTACTACAACTGAAAATATCTTAAAAGAAATAATTCAAAGGGAAATTCCCACTACTGATGAAATATTCCAACTAAAAATATTTTGGTACAAAATTCAAAAAATAAATTTCTTAACACCACTTGAAATATCCAACAATAAAACCCCCAAAGATAAATACCCATAATATTATTCCCCTTATACTATGAAATTTCCCAATAAAAAATTCATAGTATAAATTTTATAATTAAAAATATAAATAACAAATTTCAAAATTCCATTAATTTTTTTCAATATAAAACATGTAGTAAGAAATTATCCCAAAAATAATATATCTATGATTATAATATAAAATCTGAAAATTTTAATTAGGAATTATAAATATATAAAAAAATTCCTAATTAAGCTGTAGCTGATAAATTCCCATTACGACTATAAATTTACCTTCATAAAATTCCTTGTTGTGAATTTATATAAGAAAAATCTTATAATGATATGGAATAAAAAAAATATAAATAAAAATTAATATTTTAAATATACACATAAATTATAAACTGTAGATTATTCATGAAAAATATATATCAAATTTGTTGGGAAATCATATATGATTAAATCATAAATAGTGTAAAAAATTCATAATTGACTTTAAAAATGATATAACATAAATTTATTATATTTCAAATTATCGTTGAAATATCACATCCACTTAAAATTTTTAATTGAAAAATAATCAATATATATTCATTGAAAAAATAATTCATATATTTTTAATATAAATTATTTAGAAATAAATTAATTATATTTTATATGGGAATTCCAATTTACCTTTTTAGTTAGAACAAAAAAAAGAAATATACACTGAAGTTTTAACTAGAAATATAATATAATATTTTATATTGAATTTATATTTTAAACAATTTTTTTGAACATAATTTATATTTCAAACATAAATATTATCATTTTTTTTAAATATAATATTTTTTAAAAATAATATAAATTATTTTTTAAAGCATAATATAATATAATATTTGAACATAAATTATATTTTTCAATGAATTTTTCTGATAGAAACATATAATATAATATATTTTTTAAACATTTTCCTGAAATATCCATTCCAAATTTTATTTTAATTTTTTCAATTGATACAACTATTATAAATTTTATGTTTAAAATCTTAGGAAATCATTTTTTTCAAAAATATTTTTTGAAATTTAAGGGTTAGATATTATTATATATAGTATTCACAGTCAGTTTCAAATTAATTAATATTTATATTAAATTAAATAATTTATATTGATAAATAATAAAAAATCATCCCAACATCAAACTGCTAAACTCTTCAATAAAATTTCGGTAAACCTATTTCTGAGAAATCAAAGTTGACCATTATGAACTCTTATTTCCATTAAAAACTAAATAAATTGAGAGAAAATAGATTTAAAACTATTTTATAACAAAAAAAATATTTCTATAAATCCATTTCATTCCCAAATAATGTTTTCAACAACTTCCAAAGTATATAGAAACCTATTAGAATAAAATATGTTTTTGACAATCACCATAGAAAAAATATTTTTAGAAGAATCTCTATAATGTATGAAATTTATGTCAATATGATATTATATGATTAAATATTTTGAAATCACATTATTAATTTGATGAAAAAAATAAATGGGGTCATTTTATAAATAAAATAAATTTAGCGAGTATTTATTATTTTAGCAATGGATTTGTTTTATCACCTTTTTTATTACTATAATTGATTCATTATATATGTAATAACAATATGGAGAATACAAAAGTTGTTACTTATAAATGAACTATAGAATATTTTAGTTCAGTATATTATGGGTTAGGGGTGAATACTTTAAAGAATTAATGGAGTCCTACCTACATGGTTGTAGGAACATGTCTCCTTAAAAAATTAATTGTTTTATAAATGTCATAAAAACACCCTGAAACATGTTTATTGATACTAATATACATATATATATATAATAATGTATTTATAATTAATATATGTTAAATTTAGAATATAATTTTTAATATTATTTATTTTTAAATATTTCTTTTACACAAGTGAAAATTAATTTATTTTCGTTGTAATTCAAATTTTAAAATTAATGAATTAATTATAGGTCAGTATGTGGGTATTATCAACATATAAAATATTTAAATAATAAATTTCCGAATGGTTCGGAATGATAAATGTTTCCATACACCATGTTTTTTATTTTTCAAATTTTAAAAAAATAGATTCATTTTTTAGTCAGTTGATGTTCCTAAAAAAGTGTTTTCCCTTCAAAATATTTTATATATGAACATGACTAAGCATGGGTTGTCTATTATTTTGATAATTATGATTGGTATAGAGCTCCAAATGGGACATAAAAACATGGGTATGAACATGGTAATATATATAGATACATATATTTCAAAGGAGAAAAATTTAGACTATGTTTATGATAATGGATAATGATAATGAATCATAAATGGATTCAATGATATAAGAACATTCAATATCCATTATTGACCATATAGCGATTCACTATTCAATTTTCCCCATACATCGTTATGTTATACAGATTTTGTATCATAGATTCCAAATTTAATAACCAATTTCAATTAATTTATAATTCACGTTTTTTGTGTTAATTACTATTAAAAAGTTAATTTTACTTGTTTGGATGATTTCATGATAGGTAGAGGTTATTTGGAGGGACCAAAATAATGATGAAGTAAAATGGGCGAAAATGTGAAAGTTTCCAAGAACATCAATGTACTCGAATAGAGAGTGCAACTGGTCGGTGCATTCCATTGGGCATATATTTTGTGAGATGATCCATAATTCATTGGGATATAACTATTATTGATAGAAGAAATCCCAATTCATCCATTAATGTTCCTAACCTAATTATTCCACCAAAGCTATCGAATATACAAGATTTCAAAAGTGATGTTTAATTTTTCATCCATAACTAAAGCTGTAAGAATTAAAATTATTCAAATTTTTTTGTTTAGATACCAAATAGGTGGGTACTAGGCTATATGGATGTTAAAAACCATAGGCAAAATGGTTTTACAATATCGGTGTGCCCAAAACCACCTTTCACATTTGATATAAATTAGGCTCTTGGGAAACCCATTAGTAATAGAGACCATAGAGTGAAGTGCTGGTTTTTTAGAGTTCCATTGGAGTCCTCTCCTCATATTAGAAGTTATTAAGGCCCCTATCATTGTAGGAATATCAATGATAAACAATGAGATCCACCTAAGATTCCTCCTGCTCTTAATATCAGGTTAAATGGTGGGAATTTATTATTAGGCAGATGCACACATGTAAAGGGACTTCCAATTCATATATTTGCCATTGGGTTTGAGTAATTTGGTTTTTAAAAACATTAATTCCACATATATTACATTATTTAAAATTTTAATACCTTTTTGATGCTTGTGAAAGTTATTCTCTTAATTTCTAATTGATTGGTGTGAGGTTTTTAGTGTGTGACTAGTGCGGTTCCAATTGGATAACAAATCCCATTCACGTGCACATTCTGGATATTTCAATATGCTTTAGAGGATTATATTCCATGTAAAAGTGATGCATTGTGAAAATAAGATTTTTATGTCCGGGTTTGGTTGTTCAGGTATTGAAATAAAAGCCTAATAATTAATCACAATTCCAATTAATTTCAACCAAAGAGTTACTCAAAAATAAATTGAATTTCTATGAATAATGAACATGGTATGTGTGTAGTGAGATCACAGTGAAACATTTTAACATATTTTTCAAAATACACTTCCTATTTCTTCTGTTATGATCTATAAATTAATTTAATTTTTTAAAATTATTTTCAAAACCACACCCCCTATTTTATAATGTTTTATTAAAGATACAATCTCTAAAACAATAAATTATTATTGATATATAACCTAGGGTGTTCCAAATATAATAAATCAACATTAAAAACATAATAAATTTTAAATGTATTGAAAATCATTCAAATGTGGGTGACATTTCCAGTGAGATCTCTTTTAGTGTGTGTTTTTATAAAAATATTTTGTAATTTTTAATTTATTATTCGATTATTTTCATCCATCATTTTTAGTGTATTTATAAAAGATTTATTTTATTCCCACTATTCATGATGTGATCATAACTAGAGGAACCACATCATTTTGAATATAAAACAGTGACAAGCTAATGTCATCGACACCATGATTCACCAAATGATCCCTTGAAGGAGGACACATAAGACATCAACACAATTCTTGATTCTTCTTCTTCTTCTTCTTCTGAAACAAAAATCATAGCTGAAACAAAATTTTATTGTATGGTTCAAAAAACCATAAATTAAAATAACTAACCTCACCTTATGTTTATATCCAACCCACATATATTCAAATAAAAGTTTATACTACCAATTTGGAACTTATATCGGTTTTAATTCACTTATTACCATGATTCCTTGGAATCATGGGAGAGGATCCACATAAGCATTTAAAAGAGTTTAAAAAACTCTATTTTAAATTAAATCTATATAATGTGGATAATAAACAAGTAAAGATTATAGGAATCCCTTTTCATAATAAGATACTACAATGGATTGACTATATTATGTTAATTCCCCAATTAGAGGTTTGGTAGAGATGAAATTACTTTTTGATGAAAAGTACTTTAAGTCCTATCAAATTATGACTATAACAAAGGAAATATGTGAAATAAGAAAAACCCAAGGGGAATCACATCATGAATATTGGAAATTATTTAAAGGATTTTTTTAAGTTTCCCACACCACCATATAAGTGATAAAACTCAAATATAGTATATTTTTTTATGGTTTAATTCATATTGATTGAAACATGATTTTTGTAGTTCTAGGTGTTATGCAATTGGATAATACCCCAATTTCATCAAGGAAACACATTTAGAACATTGTTTAGAACACTCAACAATTCTATTCAAGGTATTTTGAACACATTAGTGGTGTCTATAAGGTTCATCGTATTGAGTTTGAGAAGAAGGTTAACACGAATCTCGAGTAGGTATGTACTCTTCTCCAAAAACATTCTATTTCCCAATGGAAAACCCAATCTCCACCTCCCATACGTTGTGTTATATATTATTTTGAAACCAATTATTCCTACTAATTACTTAAACAAAGAGAAACATCTGAGAGTTATGAGGCAATCTTTCTAGGTCTCCCCAACAACAAACCATTCAGGCATGAACCATACAACCCACCCAAACCAGAGTGGAAATACAACCAAGCCTATGGGGGGTAATCAAACCAACCTCAACAACCATGGAACCAAATGGGGAAGAGTAGTCAACCACCACCATTGAAAATTCCCCAAAACCCCAAAGGCCATTCCAATACCCCCCTCCAAAATCTAATCCAATCCCATTAGACATGTTAAAATAAATGGATGAAACAATTTAAAATTCTTAAAACAACCCAAAAAACCATACAAGATATGAAATCAAGTTTATGCCAACATTCCAACATGATGGGTAATTTCAAAGTTATTGTTCAGTTAAAAAACCCTCTCAACCCAAATTCAAACATAGGGATATGGGAAATTTCAGTTTCATAATTGTTCGGAGCGGATGTCAATATAAAATACAAAAAATCTGTCAAATTGATTAATCCTCTAATGAGAAAAATAGTATCCCTTCACATAAAGATATTCCAAATGTATAAAAACCATATCTTAAAAAAATCCATGTAAATGAGAAGATAGTTTTATTAGATGAACCACCTATATGAACCATTTTTCTTCTATTTCTTTAATGGTCCTCCCAATGATGGAAACAAAAAGAAACATAACATGATAATGGAATTTTGGAATCTTTTAATAAAATTACATGATAAAACCATATTGATTGATTCCATAAATAAAATTCTATCATAAAAAAAGGTTCTCAAGGAGATATGTACACAATGAAGGTCACATCGAGGTGATGAAAATTCTAGATTGGGGAGGAAAGTATCACTATTGATAGAGCGATAAATTCCTAAAAAATTAAATAATCCTAGAACATTATCAATTCTTTGTACTATAGGGGAGTATTATTGTTCAAATTATATGATTGATTTCAAAGCTTTTTTAAATTTGATGCCTCACATTGTTTAATCTTCTTTATAGGATGAAGAATAAAATACCGTAGGAAAAGTTGTTCATATCCCAAACCAAAGTACAATATACCCCGCTAGTGTGTTATGGGATATTATAGTGAGGGTAAAATGTTAATCTTCCTACTGATTTGTATGCGCTAGAATTGAATATAATAGAATGAATGGACATTAAACTATTATATTTGGAGGGGGGTTTCATGGAAATAGATAAAACCATAATTAAAGTTCAGATTGGTAAATTATCTATGGTGTTTGGTGGATAGATTATACACTTCCACATCCTTGATTCAATTAAGAATCCATTTTAAGATCATTCCTCACTTCTAGTTAATTTAAATGATGTACTCCCTTACCCTGGAAAAACTTATTTTCATTCACCTAATTCCCTTTATGAGTTTTAATCCTTAAAAACATGCATTGAAATTTGTACCTGTTTAGGAAAATTGAATTCATTTTTATTAATTGATGATTTCTTGAACACTATGGATCAAACGACCATCGATAAAAATAATAAACTTTTTAAATATTATTACACATCTAAATAGGTTATTATTGATCAATTATATTAGATAATGACCTCTCAATTTCACATTCACAACGATCAATAAAAAATAACACTACACATCCTAATTTTCTAAAATATTCATATATTAAGATTGTCAATAAGATTCTTGTAATCATTTCCAGTTCACTCCCTCATGATCATGAATTGTGACTTCATGACCATTTAAGAGAGTATGAAAAATATTTTTTATGGAGACTTTCTAAAATTACATTGATTAGACCATTAATTTGTACATATAATCTCTTGTTAAATTATGAGGCTAAAACAATGAGGTATTCACAACAATGACTGAACCCAATCAACCTATATGTTTTTAAAAATGAGGTAATGAAATTACTGGATTCTAGAATCACTTACTTCCTCTATGATAGACAATGGATCAATACAGTGCATCTTTTTCTTAAAAAATATAGTCGAATAGTAACAAAAAATGATATTAATGAATTGGTTCCACACATTATGTAGAATATTTGGTTATACTATATAGACTATCACTGAGTAAACCAATGCACTTAATAGGAACATTTCCCATTATATCTCATTGACCATATGATAGATAGGATATCGAGGAAGTTCTACTACTATTCCTTGATTGGTTTTTTGGATATGTTCAGATCCATATTATCACTAAGGATTAGAAAAAGGCAACAAAAAATTTCCTATTTAGCACATTTATATATAGAATGATTACATTTGGTCTTTGAAATGCTCAATGTACATTCTTGGGATGCTTGGTAATTATTTTTTGGATTGTCTAGTGAATTTTGTGAAAGTATTTATGGATGATTTCTCTATTAATAGAACCTATTTTGATGAATTTTTGAGTATTCTATGTTTAGACCAATTTAATTGTACTAAATAGAATCTCATATTAATTTTTGTGAAATTCCAAATCATGGTTTGACAATGTATAGTATTGGGACATGTCATTTCTGGGGATGTAATTTATATAGTTATGTCAAAATTTGATTTCAATTCTTACCTACCATTCCCCATAAATTTGTGGTATGTGTTGTCATTTCTAGGAAACACGAGACTTTATAATCATTTCATTAATTCATTCAATAAGACTACGCATCCTCTCTACTACTAACTGTATAAAGTAGAATATATTTTTTTGATAACGAATATGAGGATGCTTTTAATAAACTAATATGGAGTTTAAAATCACAACTATTAATCAAACCACCTTAGTGGGATTTATCATTTTACTTCATGGCTGATGACTCTAACTATAAAGTTGGGGAAATCTTATTAAAAAGGGGCAAAAGAGATTCAAATGTCATATCATATGCCTCTTTCACATTAGACCCTGTCCATGATAACTACACGGAGTCTAAAAAATAAACGTTTCCTATTAATTTTACCTTGGTTAAATTTATGTAATTAATTTTAGGGTACAAATTTATTATGTTATAATTCCTTGAAACCATTTTATATCTTCTTATGAAAATTGAATCCAAACAAAATCAAATTTAATAGATTCTCCTCCATTATGAATTATAACATAAAAAATGGAGACAAAAAATTGGTTGGTAATGTGGTGGATGACTATATAATAAAATCCACCCATCCTCAAACATGTACTTGTCCTCCCTATATTCCAATAAATTATATGTTCTATGATGGGAAATTTTATTGCATGGAAGATATTAATATTTGGTATGATAAAATTGTAAATTATTTCATACCATCATGCATTCTTACTAATTTCAAAAAAAAACTAGTCTAGAAATTTAAAACATGAGTCGCGTTGGAACATTTAGGAAGACCACTACATTTGGTTCATAGGTTGAGATTAGGTCCTCAGTCGTTGTGTTCTTGATATCAACTTTTAGTATATCCTTGGGTTTTTTCATAGTCTCCCTATTGGGGTCCAATTTGGTCCCCAATGGACTTCTCGTTTGGTCCACAATTATAGTCTCTTTTGACCTAAATTATTCAAGGATACCAATGATTTATAAAACTAATATCCTCACTTTCAAATAATATAGAATGTATCTTAAATAAATGAAATTCCACAAAAAAAATTCTCCTCCATGACATTTTTGATGTTTAGGGCATTGAAAGTATAGGTCCATTTCCCAATTCCTTTAGAAATGTGTACATTATTTTGGTAGTTGATTTCCACTAAAAATTGGTAGAGGCGTGAGCCATGAGGTAAGATGATTCAATGATTGGTTTAAAATTTTCATGAACATGACTATTTTTTATTTCTAGATTTCCTTGGATCATCATTAGTGGCTAGGGTTCTCATTTATATAAACGAAAAATAAAATCACTTTTGTGTCGGTATGGTGTCAGGCATAGTGTGTCTGTTTCATATCACTAAAAAAATAACGGTCGAGATGAGGCGTCTAAAATAGATGTAAAATATATTTTTGAAAAAATGGATTAAACCACTAGAATAAATTTGAATCATAGACTCAATTTCTCAATATGGTCCTACAATAATATCTTTAATAGTCTCATAGGAATATAACCCGATTTAATTGTGTTTGTAAAATAATTTCCCCCCGATTGAGATAGATAATTGGGATAACTTCCATATTGAACAATTCAATTCTTATCATTCTATCGTAGGTGATCAAAGGGAGATTTGGATTCAAGATCAGTAGGTAATACGTAGGGATTATTATGAGAACTTCTAAATATATAAGAAGCAAACCAAGGTTGCCCACGACAATATCTTCTATTATCGTCAATTCCGAATTGTAAATATTGTACTTCATTTCAATTAAAGGATGGCGTTATATCCATATAATATTCAATCCAGTAGGTTTATTAAATAAACTATCACTTATGTTTATACATTTGGTGTTGCTCAGGTTTTGAATGATGAAATAAAACAAACCTTCACTATTAATGGGCAGTGGTGATAGAGCAAAAATTAAGCCTTTCTAGATTCACGGATGAATGAACTCAATGATCGAGAAACAACCTAAAAATTAAATCTAACAGGTTTTATAATTCCATCCAAAATTTTCTTTTATTATACTAAGGACAGTGCATGCTCTAGGTGTGGGGGATGGGTATATTGCTGGGTTTATTAATAATTTTCACCATATTTATTTATTAATATATTTTTTTTTATATTTGAATAGTATTATTACTCCCCCATCATTTTCTACATAACGTCTTTGTGGGAATATTCCTTAATGATGCCCATTTAATCTTGGAAAATTATTCCCACTTAATTATTGAATTTTAATCCCACATAATCATAGAAAATAATTCCCACTTAATCACTAAAAGCAATGCACACATAATCATGAAATTATTGATAATGCATGTGTAATTTCTCAAATTCATGTTATTTTATAAAAAAAATAACTGATAGAATTTTCATTTTCTCATGAATTTAAAATTGAGGAATTTTATTTTCTAGTAAATTGTTTTTTTTTCAATTATATAAATGGTTGTTTAATTTTTCAACCTTTGGAAAAAAATGTACCATTTTTATGAGTAGTTTATGGGAAAATTATGTCACTGAATATCACCACATATCTTTTCACCCAACCATGTAGTGTGACTATTTCATATAATATAGAAGGCAAATATAATATATGTTAATGTTATAATATTTTCCAATATTATTTTTTAGAAATATTATTTCTTTACCCAATCTATTTCATTATTATACTAGATTGATCTCTGTGTGTGTACATATTATTTGAATTTTGTACAACCTAAAAACAAGAAAACACTAAAATATGGCTTTTTCCTTATGTAGGTAATAACCACTATTATATATCCTTTGATCTTGTTATAGCTATTATAATTAGTATCGTGAAGATATCAAACAAGGGTTGTGTGATGAGTGAGAGATTTCATCCATTCTCAACTTTTGAAATAATAAAAATAATAAATATAATAATAATTGGGGGCAGTGATAAAATATAAATAATATGGGGATATATATATCATAATAACAATTTTTTACTTCTTATAATTCATATGTTAGGGGTTCTTGAAATTTTATTGCAACATATGTAGATTATTATTGGTGGATATAATCATTTATGTATAATGTTTTTTAAATTACTAATATTTCTTAGATAGAAATTGAAAAGAATACCATGAAATGGTTTTCACACACACATAGTGATAATTAGTTACATGGTTATCATTTGAATTATTATATCATTTTTCTATTATGTATCAACTCAAATTTCATTATGAAACAATCTATAAGACATCATTTTCAATAATCATTGAGAATAACCATTTTCTTTGTTTTTTATTTTTGATCACATTTTTAAAATGTATTAAATTTTAAATGTTCAATCTTCATGCTTTTTGGAATATGAACTTGACTATTTTTTAAATGGGACTTCTCCTAGGACTGAAAATTTTCAGATGTATTGGGGTGATCGTGTAATGATTCACTATTTATTTTCACACTATCATCACTCTGTTAAATTGACCGTGTATCATAAATTAAAATTCAATAAAAAAACTTCTTTATGATTTTTTAAATTATTTTGTGTTAATAAGTATTTAAAATGTCAAATTTAACCTTTTTAGTGATTTCATTATAGGTGGAGTTGATTTTGAGTACCCAAGATTAATTTAATGAAAAATGGGATAAAATGTGCAAAATTCGAGGAACACTAGTGTGCTAAAATGGACACTACAGCTGGTTGGTGCATTAAATTGGGATATAATTTGGATATATCATACAAAATTAATTGCCTGGATAATCTTAGGAAGACACAAAATTCTAATTCATCCATCAAATGGACCATGATAATTAATGTTAATAAGGAATTGAATTTTTATGATGAAAAAAGTGGAATGCTATAGTACATACATATCTAGATCTTTCATCCTCCAGATGATGCCAGAGTTTAATTGGAGATATTCAATAGGTGTTAAATTTTTAATCTATAGTGAGACAAGGCATTATGGATGTCAAAAAGTGATGGTCCATGTGGTTCAACAAAATAAGTGTTCCCAAAACCGCCTTCCACTTTGACTATAAATTGGCATAATTGGAACCCCATTTTTATGTTCGATCGACATGTTATGTTTTGTAATTTTGGAGTTTCATAGGATTAAAATCCCCTTACAATATTTTCTAGAGTCCCATAACCTCACAGGGGTCATGGATGAAGAAGGAGATCCCCTCGAGCTTCTAACTCATCTCGTTGTTGGGAGAAATGGTGGGTGTTGGTCGGTAGGGACATACACACCTATCATGATAGTTTCGATGCATATAATTATTACTGATTGGTAGTAATTTGTGTTTTAAAACATTTCATTACATGTATATTAATTTATTTCATTTTTTTATGATTTTTATGATGTGTGTCAATGTTATGCACTTATTTTATAATTGATCACTGCGAGTTTTTGAGTGTGTGACTTATGTGGTTTTTATTGGACAAAACAACAATCCTTTTCATACCAAATTTACTGAGATTACAATTTTATTTGGAAGATGTTATTCTATTAAAAAGTATGGGACCATGTAAATATGATTTTTATGTCAAGGTTTGGTTTCACAAGTATTAAAATAAAGTCACAAGAATTAATTGAGAATCTAATTAATTTTAACCAAAGAGATACTCCAAACATTAATGAATTTCTACAAACAATGAACATAAAATGTCTATAGTGAAATCACAATGACCACTTCTTCCCATATTTTTCAAAATCTACTAGTTTGTTCAACAATTAATCACTTTTAATTAAGTTATTTTATTAAAATTGTTTTCAAAATCATGACTATATTTTAGTACTTATTAATGAAACTACACACTCTAAAATTGTCAATAAAACTTGAGGGATGACCTAGGGTATTACATAGACAGTAAATCAACTTTAAAACAAAATCAATTTGATTTTTCATGACAATACATTCAATTACTAGGTATACAATTAAGGTTATGGACTTCTAATTTTTATATCATTATGTACCACTTCATTTGATATAATTTTTTGTGATTCGATTCAACATTATATGTTTTCATACTCATATGTAACATTTTATTTGATACTGGTTTTTTGTTTGAAATATATAATGGTATAATGATTTTGGGTGTCATCCAATGGAAATATACATATAGTACTAAGATAAACAACTTATTATTGAAAGAAAATAAAAAATCATTCAGTTAGATTGAGATGTTTCTAGTGTTAGACAACAAGACATGTGATAAATTGTGAGATAAGTATATTAAAGATGGACAACAATATTTATCAATCAAGGGACAATTGTTATTTTTCTGAAGATCATACTCGAGGGCTGAGTGATTATGATATTTTAAAGACATTCTATACTATCTATAATTATAAGTATAAGGTGCCCTAGTCTTATATACAACTGGATAATTTTCATTAATATTTATATATTTAATTTATATTTTTGTATTATAATTTCTCTTATAGTGTTTTATTAGACCCATGAAAATATATTGTTTTAATTGTGATAATATCACTGATGTGGGGACCTTGGTGGTCAAGAGTAAGGACTTAGAGGATTTTTTTGGGTTAGGTATCACCTTGTATGATATATTCATAAATAGGTAATAGATCTCCAATATATGTATATAGTAATGTATCTCCCCTATACACATTGTTTTTAACAGTTCTTTGGTTCCCTATTTTCAAATGGAAAGGGAACATATACCATTAAACGACACCACCATTAATCAAATAGGAACCCCAATCGATGGAGTCATTTATACTCATTGTGGATACATACACTTAGTTGGGTATACTACATTATAGATTATTTCTATGAATGAGTATTAATCCAATTAATAATGATTTATTAATACAAATAAATAATTATGGGGTTATAATGTGTTCAATTTTTTTGTTTTTTATCTTTATATGAATTTCTATTAAATGTATAACTCATTTATTTAGATTTGAAATGATATTTGAAAAAAAATATCTTAGTTGATGAGTAATACAGATTTATAGATTAGCCGAAATTGTGTATATAATATTATAAGACAATGAGATCAGTATGGTTTTCTAACTATAATTTAAACTAAGATATAGTCTTTGTGTTATCAGGCAGTAAGGTTTGAATATATATCACAATTTAATAGGATATAGGGATTATGGATTCATGAACCGAACTTAATATCCACTTGTCACTTTATACTTTTATCTAGGTCATTTTACTAACCCTTGAATATGAATTTTTTATTTACATAGTTTTGGTTTGGTATATGTTTCATTTTTTATAAAATTAATTAATTATATGGTATAGTGTTGTTAGTATACAATGGTAGAACAATTGGTGATCATTATAGATGTTTTTATGAATAAAGTTTCATCTAGTTGTTGTGATTTTTATAGGTGTTTACATTTACATGAATGTTTTTTCCATGCTGTCGTAAAAAAATTGGGTACAATATTCATTTCTTTGGTTATGTATTTTTGTATTTATGACTGATGGTATGTCACAATATTTTTACACATTTGTTTTTCAGATATGGATGTTTTTCGATCATGTGAGTTTCATGTTGAGTATAGGTGTTGTGTAATTATAAGTATCTTAGTAGAATGCTATGAATTTTCGTTTTTAGTCACCTTATGTTAGTAACTAATAATAGGACAATTATGGGATAGATTTGGGAGGTACAATAGATCTTATCATCAATCTAAAATGGTTCCTACAATAGGTGTTTCATATTTATTTACTACCATATTATATTGGAATTCATATTTTTATTGTATAAATATTATATTTAATTATGCATTTTTTCTAGTAAATTTTTGTATAACTAAAAATATACATATCAAATAATTGAACATTTTTCTATAAATAAATGAATAAATAATGTTAAAGTAGTAAAGAAATTGTATGTTGTAGTGTCAACATTTACATTATTAAAAAAATACAATTTTAATATAAACTAGGTGTGCACCTATGATCATGTATATATGGAGGTATATTACAAAAAAAAATTGTTTCTTTTTTTAATATTTGATAATATATTCAAACAATTGTGTCTTATCTGATATTATTTTTGAAATATATTTGTTTTTTAAATTATATTTATGTTTTATTATTTATTTTATACTATTAATTAATATTAAAAAAAATTATGAGATATTATGTATTTTCATTTATTTTCATGTGATCTTTATTACAAAACAACCATATTAATTTTTATAAAATAAAAAAATATATTAACATTGAATATTTTCTATAGTACAAAAATTTATTATTACATCCTTGGTGTAAATAAGATAAATTATAAAAATATAAAAAAATCATGAAGACTCATAAAATTAAAAATGAATTTTAATATTTATAATTTTTGATATTATAAGATATTTTCATCTATAACATATAATGGCCATTTTGACATCAAAATTAAAACTTTTCAATCATTTTATAATTTATTTTTTTTAATTATTCATTACTAAAGGGAATTATTATTTTTGTTTATAATTTAAAATCATGATATTTTTGAATTTTTATTCATATAAGAACATATAAAAAGTTATATAGGATGTCTAAATATATATGGAATAGATATAATTAAATTCTCATCCCTGTTATTATTTTATTCATAAAAATATTTATTGGTGGTTATTTTATATTGATGATGTTTCATATTAATGGATATGAATGGATGAAAACATTATAATGAAATATCTTTATGAGGTAAAATTATTTTTTGTATGGTCTATAATAATTTTAACAAATTAACAGTATGTCTTATTTATATATTATAGTGGTTTATTAAAGGGAAGTATTTAGTTGAAAAAAATTTATTAATTACTTATAAATTAACTTTTATAAAATTATTGAATGACATCATTCCACATTCTATCCGATATTTATTTCTTGTTTGTTATATTTGATCACATATTCTTATGAATCTATTATAATATGAATGCTTATTATTTAAATAATATATTTTTATCAAATTTTTTGAAGATTGATTATAATTCAATAAAAATATTGTTTATATCAATATATTTATCTAAGAATAGTTTGGAGTATTACAACCTACAATGAAATAAATAATTGTTCTATAACATAATTACATTACAAAACATAAAAAATTAAAATAAAAAAATTTGTGTTAGTATAATTTATCATCCAATGTCTTGAATCTATTACCACACTTATCAATAATTTTTATTGGAAAAAAATACAATGACCTTTAGTGTATAAAAATCTCAAATACAATAGTGTTGCAACAAAAAGATAAAATATAAACTTCAATATCACTTTTTATGGATTTCATTATTCCATATTCAAAAAATTTCATAAAAAAGTTCACTGTGTGTGGTAATTTAGATTTATATTGGTATTTATACATGATTTTCTTGGATCATAATATTGATAGGAAAATTAATTTTTGATCAATAAATAGGGTTAAAATATTAAAATTTCTTTTCTATCTTAATGAGATAGAAAACATTCAATGTAGATCAATTCTGTGGTAGTGATTTGTGTATATCTATGAAATAATTTAGATGTGCTTCATATCAAAATTATGTACCTGATGTTGATGATGAGATCCATTAATAAATTAATTGAAGAAGATTATTTGAATTCCACACTATTAACAATTTCATTGATAAAATACCCCAACTATAAATTTCAAATTTCACAAGGTTTTACATTTATTAATTTAATTATAATTGATAAATAAATACACTAAATTCATGAAAAAACAACATTTTAATAACATGCATATAGAAATATTTCATACATATTATTTCCTAAATAAGTAATAAAAAAATTAATTTTATTGGTTTCATTTTTTAAAATGTAAAGAAATTAAAATATTATATTAATCCTTATAAATAGTTCTGTTCAATCATAAAATTAATCAACCTAAACTAATTTTCATAAAATTTCAATACGATGAACTTTAATTGTATTTTTTAATAAAAATAATATTTGGCCTACTTATATAAGTCTTATGAATATAATGTGAATTCATGATATTATTAAATAAAAAAATTATTATAAATATATAATAGTTAGGAATGTTTAATAATTTTACCATTTAATGGTTTCTATTTTGGATGACGTATTGGTCCATACTTTCTTCACAGAAATGCTTGAGATTATGATTTAGAGTAGGTAGAATTCACTATGAATGGCTATTTTGATTTGGGAGATTGAGCGGGTATGGCTTAGTCCTCGGTACTGGGCATGGTGAGTTTTTCATAGGAATGTTTGCTGAGTAGCCAAGCCTTGGTGGAGGCTTACCATAATGATGTTGATTCTAGGAATGGTTATTTTTAGTTTTATTGTTTTGATATTGTGCTAATTTTATGTTCTTGTGTCTTTGAAGTCATTTGAATTCCCCCCCCCCCATTTTACTTAAAAGAGGGTTTATCCAAAAAATAAATATAATTAGGCCTTTGGGCCATTCGTTCAATCAGTTAGTGATCTGAAATCATATTCTGTATAAATAAATAAATCTCAGGTCTTTTTATCTATTGGAAATAACCCCCACTATATAAGATATTTCATAATCCATGACCAGTGATCAAATGTTTCCCTAAAATTGTCCACATAATTTACACTTATATAAATTTTATAGTTTCTATAATTCCATAAGATTTTACTATATAATTTTATATTAAGTAAACACATTGTCGATAACATACTTCACATGTTACATTAAATGAAAATGATATTCAACATATTATATAAAAATTATTTAGAAGATGTAATAATTATAAAAACCCTTGAAATAAATATTTTTTTAAAATTAGAAATTAATACCAAATTAGAAAAAAACATACTATTTTTAAATAGTATTTTTGAAATAGAATAAATAATAATTTATATATATAATTTTAATTTTAATTTTTTTATTTTAGTATATTAATACTATAAAAGAAAATTTTGATTTTAATTCATCATATCAATTGAATCCTATGATTAATGTTTTAGATATTTCTAAAAAAAATTGATTTTAAAGTGTTTTGTAAAATATATTCTTTTTATTAATACATTACCATTTATCATTATATAAAAAATTATTTATAGAAAAAAACATATAATTTTTTTTCATGATTGTATATTTATTTATGGATAAAAAAATATAAATTAAAAAGAATCTATTATAAATATATAAAAACATGGTTAAACATTGGTTGAAAAAAGTAATATTTTCCATTGAAAGAAACAATGTTTAGTATTTTCTTTTTATTAAATATTATTTATTGATAAATTAATTATTTCTTTATATTTGTAATCATTATAAAATCTATTTATTTTATAATAATCTAATTTACATCAGGAAAAATATTTACCTTTGATAATTTAAGACTATATTTAAATTTTACGTTTAAAAACACTTTTTTCCTAATAATTGGGTTTTATATATTACATGCACCGTTGTTAAAGTTAATTTATCATAAAAAAAATTATGGATAAAAATAATTTCCTCTTTATAATCATTAATTCAAGATTATATAACTAGTTTTATTTAAAAGTTTTTCTTTAAAATAATATTATTTTGATAATAATAAGTTACCACCGTAAAAGAAAATATGTTAAAATAAATATTATAAGATTAATTGAAAAAAAAAGTTCAAAATGTGTCTGAAAATTCATTGGTGTGGTATGATCAATAATATATCATTATCCACTCAATTACATTACGTTTTGGTGTATTCCTGACATATGAATCAATTTCTCTCTTTATATGATGTTTTAATATAGAGAAAATTGATATTCTTGCCACATATAAAAGGAGGCTTTAAGAATATCTTTTGGACCACTCAAGGAATACAATTTACACAAAAACTAAAACAATTTCCTTTAATATATTACCATGTTAATTTCTATTCAATATCTAGTTCAAATAAATTTTCCTAAGACCCCTATATTCATGGAGTAATTTAAGGGAATGATCAATTCATGAATGTGAATTTTATTGTCTCAATTTTATTATTGTTTTTAAAAAATTACCAAACCTAATTTATTAATTAATAAATAATCAATTATTTATTATTAATATATGAAATTCTATTATTCTATGAGAAAAATTTTTAATCCCATTTTTCATTTTCAATTTTCAAAAAATGAAACTTTCATTCCTATATGAATTGATGGATTCTTTTTTTCACAACCTACTCACTTCTCTAATTAGTAGAATATTTTTTACGAATAAATATAAAGAATATAATATAATTATTATTATGATGTATAAGAATATAATTTACTTTCATCCCCTACAATTCTTATAGAAATGAATACGATAATTGTGCATTATATAGAATACGACCCCCAAAAAGTCACATATTATTATTTTTATATAAATTTTTTATTACATACTAATATATCATAAAATTTAATAAAAAATCTTATTTGTATATAAATAATATAGTTAAGATTCATTAATAATTACATTAAGAATAGTGTAACCACTTTTATAATCGTAATCATCTCTTAATATTTTTATTTTAACATTTCAGTCTGTCTAAAAAACTAGTTGAATAACATTGTAAAATAATATAATGGATTAATATATGAAATAAGAAATGATAATATTTGATATAAAGGAAGAAAATAACTATTTACATATTTATTATGGAGTGAGAAATTTAATATTGAAGTTATTAATTAAAAACCCAATGTTTGTTCGTTAAAGAACAATAAAATCGTGGACATCCATAATTTAAACCTTAAGAAGAATAATTTAAACACAAATATAATGAAACTATGAAATTGTAAATATTAATTAATAATATATTACTCTATCTTAAATGATATTGGAGTTATGAAATTTAGTATAATGATTCAATAAAAAACTTCTAATAAAAAAAATAAACATGATAACTCATGCTTAATGTTGAAAATAAATAAATTACAAAAAATATTCATTTATAGAATTATCAAAATTATTTTTATAAATGAATATATATATTAAAAATATTTTGAAATATATTATTAAGATAATTTTTTATATAGTTGATATAGGTGCTATAAATCTTATTGAAAATTAAAGTCCAAGGATTACATGTTAAATTTAATTTATTGATAAATATTTCATATAATATAGCATGGTATCAATGATATTGTTTTATAATTCTTGATGAATTAATTTTTCCATATTCCTGATATTCATATTGAATGAAGATCCATATCATTTTATTTCCTTAAATGTGTTTGTTTCCCAAGGATAGTATTGTTTTCATCATTTTCTATTACTCAAACATTATCATTGAATGTTAATATTTTATCATAGACATATTTAATCAAGGATTGGTTTAATCTACAATAATATATCATTACATGTTACATTATATTCTACTTCAATAAACTAAAATTTCAATGTGACCCATTACATTATCTTTATAACTATGGTAATTATTGTTAATGTTTCTTAGGGTAGTACCATTCTCCTTTATATACCATCCATACAATGAATTGGGCTTCTTTTTAAAATGAACTGATGTCCTGGTTATTTTGAAAATGAAATGAAATATTCTTATATATTTATTTTTTAATAGAATTATTAAAAAACAATTATTTATTTTAAAAGGTGGTTTAATGGATATTATTTAAAGAAATTTATTTTCATGTATTTTAATATCTTCTCCATGAATTTTTTTTAAATACTATAATATATATAAATTTTCTATTATGAAAATGTTATTATGGTTCTGAAAAATGTGTTTTACATGGATATAATGATCATGGATTTCAACTTAATAAATCAATTATTATGGATTTCTCCATCCTATCAAAAAAGTTGTTACCCCTGATGTTTTCATTCAATTTATCCAATGATCTAATGAAATTAGATTTGATATATTAAAACATATTTAACAACAGTCTTATTTCCTAAGGGATTCTATTAATCCACCATCCATATTTTTTCTCATGAGGTATTATAGAATTCCAAATGTCCTATACCACATTTTAGTATTACATTTACTTTTCTCTGAAATAGAGAACGTAGGGGTAATATTTTTTTTACCTATGTTACATTTATTATATATGTGATGTGTCCAAGTGTTTTTTGTAGTGATCATACAGTGAACCTTCAGTGGTTTGGAGGATTGATCAGTTCTAAGGAGTTATGATTGTGGATAGTATCATGGAATTTAGATGTTAGTCATGGAATTGATACCTTTGTAGTGGAGATCTAGTGGTACCAATACGGGAGAAATAACTTTTTGTGATGATCTATTTGTGATAGGAATTAATCATGTCGCAAATAGTCCATCCCATAGATTATTTTCAATGAGGGATTCAACCCATCAAAAATAATTGGTTTTTCAAGATGTGGGGATTCCCCCATCGAAAACATTTCATCTATTGGAGGTTATTTTTGATGGGACCTGTCACAAATACTCGACAACGGCAAATATTATTTTATAATGCGATGGTCTCCCATCGCAAAAAGTGTGTCGGTAGGTACATTTTGCGACGGGTCCCGTCGCAAATACTATTTTAACTGCCAACTGTAATTAATATATGCAGATGTTTTTGCGACGGGTCTCGTCGCAACAAAATACTATTTGCAATGGGATACCCGTCACAAATAGTCTCGTCACAACTAATCCAACCTATATATACCCCATCTGTTTTTTCACATCCTCCTCTCAATTTTTTTTCTCTCTCTCTCGAAGCTCTATTTTTACAGTGAAAATTTGTTTGAGTTAGTTTTCATTCATTAAAAATTTGTGAATCTGTCTATATCAAGATGAGATCAAGTTTAAAGGTAATTTTATTTAATTTAATTTAGTATTTATTTCATTTTTTTTATATTAAGTTTAATTATTTTTGATTAGATTCATTTAAATTAGATTTACATTGTTTTGTTATCAATATTTATGTAACTCCCTGACCCCAGTTACCCAGATTTGGTGCATTATTACATAACATTAGCATGATCACAAAAGATCAAGTCTCGAATAACGGATTAGTTTAGTATCCTTGGAAGCAATTGATACATTTATAAGTATTACATTATATTATAAAATGTAAAACTACTACAACAAATTTTCTATAGTCCACACTCATATCCCCTCAAACTATCCCTACAGGTCAATCATATAATACATTTTCTCATCCTGGGAAAAAAATAAAACATAGAAATGGGTGAGATTAGATTCTCAGTAAGGATAATAATATAGCGGAAACATTCATAAATAAGCATAAACATTTAAGACAACATATAACTAAAACAAAAGCTTTTTCATCTTCAACTTCAGAATAACATGACAAAAATAAAATGAAATAATACCATTTACATATTCACATAGATATTCTACAAGTCGAATAATCACATACAATATCAATAACCACTTTAATAATGATGTAATGCCTAATGCCAGACTATCATAACCACATAGTCAAGGCCTTTTTCCAAGACTATAAATACAATTTTGTCAAGGCCTTGTGCCGAGACACTAGTTTGTCTCATGATACCTACCGATGAATCGAGGAGCTGTAGCAGGCTCCACTCGTCACTTTCTATGTCCAATGCATTCCTCATATGAACAGGTTTAAACATAACATAAAAATTCATATAAAAACTAGTATACGAAATGTCAATACATTCTCTATAAACCCTGAATGGTATAAACATAAAACATCCACATTCAAACATATCACAAATCCTTCAATACAACATGGATGTTTTTTATCATAATAACTCAACTTCAAATAAGCTTAAAAACCATTCAAGGATTTTGACATAGATGAAATCAAAACTATTTGAGAGAAATATTTAGTTTTTTTAAATCATTTAAAAGTCACATAAATATAAAAGAAAACATTTACTTTTAAAATATTCTTATAAGCTTGTAAGGGAAGATTCGACAATTTTATAATGTCGGAAAATAGCTCCATCCACTGTATAAGTTAAAAAACATTCTTAATTTAATTTTTTCGAAAATGTTAAAAGTACCTTGTTAGGAAAATGATAGAAAGATTCCTTTCAAACCATTTTATAAAAATTCAAACAAGGGTATAAATTAATTTATCCCATAGTATAGTAAATAGTAAAAATGTTTTGAAATACATTTTAAAGAAACATGGATATGGATGATAAAGAGGTCCCAGTAGATACATACGTAAAAACAACCCCGGATAATAAAGAAATTGTGAAATTAACCCTTACCATGTACTTTTCCTTGGTCGAGGGTAGGTTAAACTCCTATATAATTCTAAAATATTTTTTATTAAATTATATAAGAATCATATACATTAATATGATATCATATATGATCTTTTAACATTTCCTTGTTAATAATATCTTTGTATTATCATTGTCTCGGGTGTTAACGGATTCATTTTCCTTTATATTCTTTGTTATGTGAGTAATATTTGTTATGGATGGGATATATAATATTCATATCAATAATTATATCAAGTCTTTGAAAATTATTTTTAATCATGTCAGGAAAATTAGTCTTAAATCGATACGATTGGGAATGAATCTCACCGCGTTCGTGTAGACTGTAATCCGTATGTACGCACGAGCAATAATATCATTCTTTTGTTATTAAAATAATATATAATTGGATGGTATATCATATATATATAGAATCATTATCATGTTCTATTTATTATTTATATCAATTGCGCAACATTATTATATCCATCCAAATAATAATTTATTGAATAACAATTACACCACGACATGGAGACAGTAAACCTTACGTACCCACGTATACTATCATATCATTCAAAGGATGAATAGAATAATTAATATGGTTTTACCATATTTATAATGACATCACAGTATATATAATATAATGGTCTTATTATTTTATAATGTAAACAACAATGAAAAAGGAAGTGGAAGAAGAAAGAAACGTGAAATAGGTGATGAAATATTTACCTCTTCTTCAGGTTCTTCATTTATATTTGATTAAAAGGGATCATTAAGTTGCATTTTTGACTAATGAAAGAAATCTAGGATGAATGTATGATAGTTGATAGGGTATTTTTGCAGAGTTTGGCCGAGAAAAATGGCTTTGAAGATGTGAATTAGAGAGAAGGTGGAGTTCCCTTTTATAAGAGAGGTGATGGGCACCTTTGGAAAATCTAGAAATATTATTTTATAACAAATTAATATTCGGTTTATAATGACTAAAAACTGATTTATTTCTAGTATGAGGTGTGTATGGGTCGAAAAAAACTCAAAAAATTGGGTTTAGATACGTTTGGGTCACTATATTAACCTTATCTTTTAGATTTAACTCTTAGTTAATTAAATTGACATTTACCATATCTCTTTGTATTTTTATATTATTTGTTAATAAACATACTATAAAGTGCCAAGAAAACCCCTTGTGATTAAATAATGACATACCTATCATCATATAAGTCCTTTGGCTGAGAATTATATTTTTAGGAATAGAATATAAATTGATAATATAATATTTGTTTTAAAAACTCTTTTTGTCAATTTTGACACTATTTGATATTTTGTTTTTTCTAAACTCATAACTGCATTATTATTTCGAAAAAAAATAATCTAACCAACCCTAATATGTCATATTAACCCTAAAAATTAGTGTAATTCATAAAAAGTCTCAAATTATATTTATTTTTACATTTAAAATATTAATTATTTTAATATTTCATTAATACGGTAATTACTACATCATCATTGTGTCATAAATAAATTTAATTATACAATGTCTAAAAATTATAAATAAAATACCATTATTTAGGAAATAATTGTATATTTCTAATTAATATTTATAGTCGAAGAGATAACATGTATAACTATATGAAAAAATCGTTTTACTAACAGATATATGCTTATTTCATTTTTGTATTTACTTTAACTTAATTAATATAAAGTTTCATTATCACTTACAAGTGGCTCAATGGGGTCCCAAAATCGACCTGAATATGCCCATGGTCGGACATGTATCATAAAATGGATTTAGGACACGTGTTAGGTTAATTTTATATTATTATTATATTATTTTGTTACCCTTATTTACCTTATTTACCCTTTAACCACAGTAAATAAAATATTTACCAAAATAATTATTTATAATCTCTAAAAATAAAAGTTACCTATTTACACAATTTGGAAATCCTGATTAAAAATATGGAATCCATTTTTTTAAATTCAAAACAAATAATTGGAAGAAATTAATTTAAAATTAATTCCCACTGTCAAAACAAAATGCGTGTTTTTATGAAATAATAACTATCAAAAGATTGACACTTGTTTATGTCCAGTTTAAATGTGAAATTGAATCAAATGACAAAAATTGGATTAAATTGTAAAAATATAATCTAATTATACATTAAAACCACTAAATAGTATAATTTAGAACTATTAATTATTTAGACTAAAAAACCTGTTTTTAATTAATGTTTAGTATTTTTCACTATTCATCAAAAATTGGATGTTTTCAAAAAAAATACCAAAAATTCACCCTAAGATAATTTTGATACTTTGAATCCAAAAATGAAGTCCATTTTGAAAGATAAAATCTACAAAATTTCAAAAAGTGGGTATTACTATTCATAACTGCTAGTTCGATTGGTTGTAGTGTGTTAGAACGTGAAGTTGCGTACAACACACGCTACTGTATTATTCAATGTATTATTCAAAGAGAACTGTACTGTGTAATATTGGGGTGTTACATCCTCCCCCCTTAAAATAATTTCATCCTCGGAATTTCTAGAGTATTACTGCGTAAAAAGGCTCGGGTGGTTCTTCATCATAAGTTCCTCAGGTTCCCACATTGCCGCTTCCGTCTTATGGTTTCTTCATAGAAATTTTACCAGACGAGTCATCTAGTTTCTCAAAACTTGTTCTCTTGTATCAAGAATCTTGATAGGCTCTTCATAATAAGATATATCGGGTTCCATATATAATTCCTCCAACGTGAGTCCATGCATTGGGCTAGGCATGTATTTTCTCAATAGTGATACATGGAACACATTGTGAACTTTGGAGAGACTTGGCGGCATTTCCAAACGATAATCTACAACCCCAATTTGTTCTAGAATTTCGAAAGGTCCGATGTACCTAGGACTAAATTTAAATTTCTTACCGAAACATATAACTCCCTTCCATGGAGATACATTCTAGAAAACATGATCTCCTACCTAAAATTTCAAATCCTTCCTTCAGTTATCGATATATCTCTTCTGCCTACTTTGAGCTGCTTTGATGTGTTTTTGGACTACCTTCACCTTTTCCATCATTTCCTCCACCAATTCTGGGCCAACAAATTTTCTTTCACCAACATCATCTCAACATGTTGGTGTGCGACATATGTTTCTATATAAAGCTCCATATGGTGCCATCCGACTACTTGAATGGAATCTATTGTTATAGGAAAATTACACCAGATGTAAATATTGATCTCACATACCCTGGAAGTCAAGTGAGCAAGATCTCAACATATAGTCTAAGGTTTTAATAGTCCGTTCTAATTGCCCATCTGTTTGGGGGTGGTAGCCAGTGCTCAAAGTAAGTTCAGTATCTTAGGATTTCTGAAGACTTTTCCAAAATCTTGAAGTAAAATGAGGATCACAATTAGAAACAATTGGTAGGGGTAATCCATAAAGTCTCACAAATTTATTAATATATAGTCTTTCTAGATGTTCAAGTGGTAGATCTTCTCTTATAGCAAGAAAATGTGCTGACTTGGTAAGAAGATCAACAATGACCCATATTTCATCATTTCTTCTAGGAGTCTTTGGTAGACCCATGACAAAGTCCACCATAATGTTATCCCATTTCCTCTCAGGTATGGGAAGAGGTTGCATGACTCCTCCATGTTATTTCCATCCTGCATTCACTTGTTGAAAAACCATAAATCATGACACAAAATTAGCAATATCCCTCTTCATGTTTTCTTACCAAAAATGTTCCTTCAAATATCTATACATTTTTGTGTTCCTAGGGTCTATAGAGAAATTGGAACTATGAGAATCATCCAATAATTACCTTTTTAGATCCAGTATATCGGGAAAAAAAAATCTCTTCCCAAATTTCATAATTCCATCTTCATACACAAATTCACTCAATCTCCCATCTTTCACATCTTGAATATTCTTTTGAAATTATTCATCATCGGTCTAATAACTCTTTATCCTTTCTAGTAAATATGTTTTGGAAACCATTTGAAAAAGTATTGATGTTTCACCTTCCATGGTTATTCCCATATCCATCTTTAGTATATCCATGTAGAAATGATCCTTTTCAACTCTCATCTTGTTCAAAACTCCATGATCTTTTTTTCTCAAAGCATATTCTACCTTATTTTTCTTCCCTAGGTGGTAGTGTATAGTGAAATAATAATCCTTGAGTAGTTCAAGACATATCCATTACCTCATGTTGGGTTCTTTCTGTGAGAAAATATACTTCAAACTCTTGTGATCAGTATAAATCTCACATTTTTCACCATATAGATAGTGTCTCTATATCTTGAATGAAAAGATTACAGCTGCTAACTCACGATCATGAGTAGGATAGTTTTTCTCATGAATTTTTAGTTGTCGTGATGCATAGGCAACAACCCTATCATTATTCATAACGACACAACCAAGTCATTTCTTTGAAGCATCACTATAAATAAAAAACCCAACATTCCCCGATGGTAGAGTCAATATAGGAGTATGGACAAATATTCTCTTCAGTTCTCCAAAACATTCTTCAAACAATTTTTTCCAAACAAATTTAACCCCTTTATGTGTGAGCATCGTTAATGGGTTAGCCAATCGGGATAAATTCTGGATGAAACGTCGATAATAACATTTTAAACCAATAAAACAACATACCTCAGTTATACTCATTGGTGCCGGCCATTCTTGGATTTCACTTGTCTTAGAAGGATCAATAGAGATTCCATCCTTAGAGACAATACGAACAATAAATGAAATCTCCTAATTCCAAAATTCACACATGCTAAACTTCCCAAAAAATTCATGTCTTCTAAGAGTCTTTAGAATAATGCGCAAGTGATTTTCATGATCCTCATAGCTTTTGGAGTATAGCAAGATATAATCAATAAATACCACTACAAATTCATCATGATATTCCATGAAAATTTTTTTCATTAGATCCATGAAAACATAGGGTGCATTAGTCATCCCAAAAGGCATTACTGTAAACTCACAATGCTCGTACCTGGTTCGAAATGCTGTTTCTGGAATGTCTTCCTTCCTCACACACAACTAATGATATCCAGATCAAAGGTAAATCTTTGAGAAGTATTGTACTTCATGAAGATGTTTGAATATATCCTTAATGCAAGGTAGGGGATATTTGTTCTTTATTGTTATAACATTGATATCCTTGTAGTCAATGCACAACCTCATAGATCCATATTTCTTTTTAACAAAAGAATAGGGGCTCCCCATGGAGAAACACTAGGTTGAATAAATCCCTTACTACTCAATTACTATAGTTGTTTCTTTAGTTCCAGTAATTCCACAATGGCCATTCTATAAGGGGTCTTCAATATGGGCCTTGATCTAGGATTTAAATCATTGGAAAACTCAATTTCTCGTTCTAGAGGATGTCCAGGTAAAACTTTTGGAAACATATCAACATATTATTTTACAATAGGTATATCCTCTATTTGAACATTAATTTCCTCACCCACAGTTATTTCATTATCTTCCTCCCCAATAATTGAATTTAGTTGAGCTACTAGGGGTGGATCTAGATTAGAATTAGGTGGTGATGATTCTAATCTAAAGATAAGGTGTTCTTTATCATCATCATCAAAAATAATAACCTCCTTCTTCTTACAATAAATATTCGCATCATGGTCTAAATTCCAATCCATACCAAGGATTATAACAAACTCAATCATGGGTATGGCGATGATATCAGCAGATAAAAAACATTTATATCCTCTAAATGGAACGGATTCAATAAACATTTTTGCGATGATACTTACCTTAACATTTTTAACCGAAAACTACCTCATTAAATCAAATTGGAAATATCTAATTTTCTTCAAAAATTGGGAAGATATGAAACAATGTGATGATCCAGAATCAAATAAAGCATTTTCTAAACTTTAAGAAACCATTAAATTACCTGCCACCACATATTTCAGAGCTTCTACCTCAGCAGTAGCGATAACATAAGATTGGCCTTGATCCCTTGTCCTATTATGAGGTAAGTTCCCCCGACACTTAGGAAATTCATTCCCATAATGCCCCATCTCCCTGAATTTATAGAATTGAACATCGATAGCTTCTTTCTTCCCCTTTCAATCACGAGCTTGGTGGCCTTTTTCACTACATTTGTAACAGACTCCCATTCCCTTCAAGCAAGTACGGAGGTGTTTATTTCCCACATTTACTACAGGATGGATATTCATCTTTTCCCTTCTTCCCCTTATTTCCATTTCCAGAGTGTTCAGCAGATCCATTTTCCATTTCTTGTCTTTAAAGTCGTAAGACTTAAAGAATTATTTTTCTATCTTGATATAACATGAGACAATTTCTTTGTTTGACAAGAAGGATTGTGAGACTAATGCTCGATGAAGAAACAGTTTTAACCCATCAAAGAAATAATCAATCTTACTCCTTGGGTTATGTATATATTCTTCTACATGCCTCACTAACCATTAAAAGTTAGCCTCATACTTTGCGACATTCTCATCCTCCTTTTGCCTCAAACTCAGAAATTGACTTTCCATATCTGCTTGATGGTCACAAGAAAAGTATTTTTCTATGAAAATCTCATTAAACTCCCACCAATCCATATTTGGTACTTCATCATCCTCCTTTGTGTTTTGAATCAATGACCACCATTCATCAGCATCTCCAGTGAGGCGGTAAACTTCCATGATGACTTTTTCCCTTTAACTACTCCTCAAGGCATGGAATATTTTCTCTAAGAAATTTATCCATTACTCAGCCACTAATGGATTTGTACTCCCATTTAATTTTGGTGGTTGTTACATCATGAAGTGGTCTAACATTGATCCTCCACATTGTGGATCAGGGTGATCCAAATGGGTAAAAGTATTATTCATATCCTCTGTGAGTTGTCCCAATATAGTGATAAGCTGATCAGCAGCAGTTGTATCACCAACTCCACTATAATTATCTTGATCAGGAGGGAAATTCTTACATATAGTGCAAGAATTGTTACCGTTTTCATTACTTCCACTAGGCGCCATTTCTAAACAATGGCATAAACTAGATTAGTTTATGAATCGAAATACATAATTCTAAACTTGTAAAACACATAACATAAATTGAACCGTTTATGGATATAATCCATGATAAAAAAAATTTCTTGGACGAAGTATATACTCATAAACCCTTCAGAATGGTTTGCAAGAAAAATGAGAATTATCCTAACCATATCTCATGGGAGTGTCATAACCAAAAGTGAAACAAGGCTCGTTGTCGTGTACCAGTTCCCATTCGAGTCTAGTTCAAAGCGGGTTTTTTGGGTTTTACCACTAGGTACATTTGTACCAGATCTGCCTCTACCAAATCGTCTCCGGAGAGGTATGTATTGCTAAGAAAACTCACAAAATCTCTACAATAACATAATTATAGGATGTTTTTCCATACTAATCCTCAAAGTCCATATTAAGTCCATATGATGTAATAAGAGTTTATCTAAATATAGATTCCAAGGTTTTTACTAAAATTTCTCTGATACCAACTATAATGCCCTGACCCCAGTTACCCAGAGTAAGTGCATTATTACATAAGATTGGCATGATCACAATAGATCTTGTCTCAAAAGATCGATTAGTTTAGTAGCCTAGGAAACAGTAGATATAATCATAAGTCTTAAATTATTTGTTAAAATGGAAAACTACAACAACATAGTCTCCATAGTCCAAACTCATTTCCCCTCATAATATCCTTGTAGGACAGTTATAAAATACTTCTTTACATCTTGGGAACAAAATAAAACATAGAAAGGGGTGAGCTTAGATGCTCAGTAAGGATAACAATATAGAGGAAACATTCATAAATAAGCGTAAACATTTAAGGAAATTTATAACTAAAACAAAAGCCTTTTAATCTTGATCTTCATCATAATATGGAAAAAATAAAATGAAATAATGTCATTTACTTATTCACATTGATATTCTAATAGTCGAATAATCACATGCAATATCAATTACCACTTTCATAATGATGGAATGCATAATGCCAGACTATCATAACCACATAGTCAAGGCCTTGTGCCAAGACTAAAAATAAGATTTTGTCGAGGCCTTGTGCCAAGATAGGATTTTGTCTCATGAGACCTACCAATGCATCGAGGAGCTATAGCAGGCTCCACCCGTCACTTACCAATCCCAATGCATTCCTCATATGAACAGGTTTAAACATAATATAAACATTCGTATTAAAACTAACATACGAAATGTCAATACTTTCTCCATTAACCATGAATGGTATAAAAATAACACATCCACAGTCAAAAAAATCAGAAAACCTTCAATACAAAATGGAAGTTTTGTATCATAATAAATCAACTTCAAATAAGATTAACATCCATCAAAGGATGATGACATAGATGAAATCAAAACTATTTAAGAGAAATATCTCTTTTTTTGAAATCATTTAAAAGTCACATAATTATAAAAGAAAATTATTATTTTGAAAATATTCTTATAATCTTGTAAGGTAAGGTTCAATGATTTTATAATGGTGGAATATAGCCGCACCCGCTGTATAAGTTAAAAAAACATTCTTACATTAATTTTGTCGAAAATGTTAAAAGTACCTTGTTTGGAAAATGACGGAAAGATTCCTTTCAAACCATTTTATAAAAAGTCAAACTAGGGTATAAATGCCTTTATCCCACAATCTAGTAAATATTAATAATTTTTTGAAATACATTTTTAAAAAACATGGATGTAGATGATAAATAGGTCCCAGTAGATACTTACATAAAAACAACCTCGGATAATAAAGAGATTGTGAACTTAACCATTACCTTGTACTTTTCCTTGGTCGAGGGTAGGTTAACCTCCTGCATAATGGTGAAATATTTGTTATTAAATTGTACAAGAATCATATACATTATTATGATATAATATATTATCTTTTAACATTTCTTTGTTAAAAATGTCGTTGTATTATCGTTGTTTCAGGTGTTAACGGGTTGATTTTCCTTTACTTTTTTTGTAATCTGGGTCATATTTGTTATGGATGGGATGTATATTATTCATATACAGAATGATATCATGCCTTTAAAAATTATTTTTAATCATATAATGAAAATTATTCTTAAATAGATACGATGGGGAATGAATTTCATCACGTTCGTGGAGACGGTAATCTGTACATACGCACGAGAGACAATATCATTCTTTTGTTATTAAAATTATATATAATTGGATGATATATCATATATAAAGAATAATTATCATGTTATATTTATTACTTACATCAATTGAACATCATTATTATACCCATCAAAATAATAATGTATTGAAAACCAATTACATTACGACGTGGAGACGATAAGCCGTATGCACGTACGTATAGTGACATGTCATTCAAGGGATGGATAGAATAATGAATTTGGTTGTTCCATATTTATAATAACATCATAGTATATAGAAGATAATGTATTTATTATTTTAGAATGGAAACAACAATGAAAAAAGAAGCAGAGGAAGAAAGAAACATGAAAGAGGTGATGAAATATTTACCTCTTCTTCGGGTTCTTCCTTTTGATTTGATCTAAAGAGCTCCTTAAGTTGGCTTTTTGACTAAAGGAAGGCCTCTAGGATGAAGGTAGGATAGCTGAGAGGGTATTTGGGTAGAGGTTGGACAAGCCAAATGGCTTTGAAGGTGTGAATTAGAGAGAAGGGGGAGTTCCCTTTTATAAGAGTGGCGAGGGGAACCTTAGGAAAAGCTAGAAATATTGTTTTATAATAAATTCATATTTGGTTTGTAATGGCTCCAAACTTATTTACATCAAGGATAAGGTGGGGATGGGTCTAAATACACTCAAAAAATATGTTTTAGACATGTTTGGATCACTATATTGACCATATCCTTTAGATTTAACTCTTAGCTAATTAGTTTGACATTTACCATGTCTCTTTGTATTTTTATATTATTTGGTTAACAAACATACTATAAAATACCAAGAGAACCTCATGTGGTTAATTAATGACATACCTATCATCAAATAAGTAATTTTGGCCGAAACATAAATTTTTTAGGAATAGAATATCAATTAATAATTTAATATTTGTTTTAAAAACTCTTTTATGTCAATTTTGACACTATTTGGTATTTTGTTTTTTCTAAATTCAAAACAACATTATTACTTCGAACAAAATTCATCCAACCAACCCTAAAATGTCATATTAACCGTGAAAATTAGTGGAATTCATGAAAAGTCTCAAATTATATTATTTTGTTATTTATAATATTAATTATTTTAATCTTTCATTAATATGATAAATACTGCATCATCATTGCGTCATAAGTAAATTTAATTATTCAATGTCTAAAAATTATAAATAAAATACCAGTATGTAGGAAATATTTTTATATTTTTAATTAATATTTATGGTTGAAGAGATAACATGTATAACAGTATGTAATAATTGTTTTACTAAAAGATATTTTCTTATGTCATTTTTTATTTACTTTAACTTAATTAATATAAAGTGTAATTATCACTTACTAGTGGCTCCATGGGGTCCCAAAATCGACCCAAAGATTCCCATGGTCAGACATGTATCATCCAATAGGGTTAGGACACGTGTTAGGTTAATTTTATATTATCATTATATTATTTTGTTACCCTTATTTACCTGATTTTCCCTTTAACCTCGGTAAATAAAATATTTACTGAAGTAATTATTTATAATGTCTAAAAATAAAAGTTACCTATTTACACAGTTTGGACATCCTTATTCCAAATATGAAATCTATTTTTCAAAATTCAATACATAGAAGTGGAATAAATTATTTTAAAATTAATTCCCGCTGTCAAAACAAAAAGCATGTTTTTATGAAATAATAACTATCTAAAGATAGACACTTGTTTTTGTCGAGTTTAAATGTGAAATTGCGTCCAATAACCAACATTGGATTAAGTGGTAGAAATATAATCTAATTATACTTTAAAACCACTCAATAGTATAATTTAGCACTATAAATTATTTGGATTAAAAAAGTTGTTTTTAATTAAAGTTTAGTATTTTTCACTATTCATCAAAAAATGGATGTCTTGAGAAAAAACACCAAAAATTCACCCATAGCTAATTACGAAACTCTGAATCCAAAAATTAAGTCCATTTTGAATGAAAAAAACTAATAAAATTTCAAAACGTGGGTATTACTATTCATAAAAGCTAGTTTGATTGGTTGTGGTGTGTTAGAACTCAAAGTTGTGTACAACACACGCTGCTGCATTATTCAATGTATTATTCATAGAGAAGCGTACCATGTAAGCTTTGGGTGTTACAATTTAATTGTAATAACAAATTGAAATTAATAGTACTAAATTTTAATAATTATTAAGAAATTGGAATAATTCCTAATAAATAGTAACAATTAGTAATAAATTGGAATAATTAGTAATAAATAAGGATAATTAATAATACATTGGAATAATTAGTAATAAATAGTAATAATTAGGAATAAATAGTAATAATTAGGAATAAATATTAATAATTACAAATAAATAGGAATAGTTAGCAATAAAATGGAATAAATTGCAATAAATAGAAATAATTAGCAATAATTACGAATAATTAGCAATAATTATGAATAATTAGAAATAATTGTGAATAATTAGCAATAATTCAAAATAATTAGAAATAATTGCGAATAATTAGCAATAATTACGAAAAATTAGCAATATTTATGAATAATTTGCAATAATTACGAATAAATAGAAATGATTAGTAATTTTTTTGAATAATTATTAATAATTAGGAATAATTAGAAATAATTATTAATAATTAGTAACAATGAGTAATAATTAGTAATAATTAGTAATAATTAGAAATAATTATGAATAATTAACAATAGTTAGGAATAATTAGCAATAAATAGCAATAAATCGGCATAAATAGAAATAAATTGGAATAAATAGCAATAAATAAGAACAAACAGCAATAAATCGGAATAATTAGCAATAAATATAAAAAATTAGGAATAAATGGGAATAATTAGCAATATATAGGAATAATTAATAATAAATAGAAATAATTCCTAATAAATAGGAATAATTAGTAATAAAGAGGAATAATTAGTAATAAATATGAATAATTAGTAATAAATGGGAATAATTATGAATAATTAGGAATAATTATTAATAACTAGGAATAAATAGGAATAATTAGGAACAATTACGTATAATCATGAATAATTAAGAATAATTAGGAATAATTTTGGAATAATTAGTAATAATTAGGAATAATTAGTAATAATTAGGAATAATTATTAATAATTAGTAATAATTAGTAATAAATCAAAATAATTAGTAATAAATCGCAATAATTAGTAATAAATCACAATAATTACCAGAAAATCATAATAATTAGCAATAATTAGTAATAATTAGCTATAATTAGTAATAATTAGCAATAGTTCCTAACAAATAGTAATAAATTGTAATAAATAAAAATAATTAGTAATAAATAAGAATAATTAGTAATAAATAGGAATATTTAGTAATAATTAGTAATAATTAAAAATAAATAACAATAATTAGGAATATATAGTAATAATTAGGAATAAATAGAAATAATGAGAAATTAATAGGAATAATTAGCAATAAATAAGAATAATTAGAAATAAATAGAAATAATTAGAAATAAATAGCCATAAATAGGAATAATTAGCAATAAATAAGAATAAATATTATTAAATATGAATTTATATTACAAAATTGAATAAATAGAAATAAATAGGAATAATTAGTAATAAATAGTTATAATTATTAATAATTTGAAATAATTATTAATAATTTGTAATAATTTGTAATTAAGAGTAATAATTAGTAAAAAGTAGTAATAATTGTGAATAAATAGTAATAATTAACAATAAATAGGAATAAATAACAATAAATAGCAATAAATAGCAATAACTAGAAATAAAAAGGAATAAATAAAAATAAATAGGAATAATTAGTAATAAATGGAAATAATTAGTAATAAATACTAATAATTACGAATAATTAGCAATAATTATGATTAATTACAAATAATTACAAATAATTAGCAATATTTACGAATAATTAGCAATAATTACGAATAATTAACAATAATTAGCAATAATTACGAATAAATAAGAATAATTAGATATAATTATGAATAATTAAGAATAATTAGGTAAAATTATGAATAATTGGGAATAATTAGGAATAATTAAAAATAAATATGATTAATTAGTGATAAATAGTAATAAATAGTAATCAGTAGAATTTTTTTTGAATAAATAGAAATAATTATGAATAAATAACAACAAATATTAATGAATAAGAATAAATAGGAATAAATATGAATAAATATGAATAAATAATAATAAATAAGAATAAATATGAAATTAATAAAAATAAATTGGAATAAATTGGAATAAATAAGAATAAATATGAATAAATATGAATTAATAATTAGGAATAAATAGCAATTAATAAGAATAAATATGAATAAATATGAATAATTAGTAATAATTAGGAATAATTAGGAATAAATATGAATAATTAGGAATAAATAGTAAGGAATAAGAATAAATAGGAATAAATAAGAATAAATAAGAATAAATAGGAATAAATAGGAATAATTAGTAATAAATAAGAAAAATAAGGAATAAATATGAATAAATAGGAATAAATAGGAATAATTTGGAATAACTAGTAATAAATTGTAATAAATATGAATAATTAAGATTAAATAGCAATAAATAGGAATAATTATGAATAATTAGTAATAATTAGTAATAACTATGAATAATTAGTAATAATATCAATTTTAATAAATTATAATAACTTGTAATAACTTGGCACAATTTCCAATAGATTGACGATAGACCTTTTGCTTGATGACTCTTCATCTTCCAACTAACACCAACTCAAAACATTATAAAAACTCTACTTCAACGTATGTATATCCAATCTCGTATTCACAAGTTTGAATAAGAATTCATAGGACCACATTTTATATAATTGTTTTAGGTGGTTATAGTTTCAAGAAGATGATTCATCGTCAAAAAGGTGTCTCTTTTCTCCAACAGCTCATTTACTTGCATTTTTCTCACACTGAAATCACAATGAAGAATCTGCTCGGAGGTATGCTTATACATTCTCGTATGCACAAGAATGAATATGGGTACATGTGAACAGGTTCTTAATTGTGATTTTAGTGAGATAAATTTTCATGTAAATGAGATGTCAGACAAAAGAGTAGCAGTCAATCCTCTAGAAATCATGTGTCCCAAAATTAAATGTAATGACAAAGATTTAGTTGGAAATATTTATCTTATTTTTTCAGAATGTGTATTTATAATTTCAAATTATTCAAAAATAGTGATGATTTTATATTTTGTAGAAAAATATGGAATAAGTAAATTGACATCAGTCATTATTAGATGATCACACTTGGATAAATTAGTGCAGAAATCCAAACGGTTTTGGTTTAAAACTTGTATATGTTGAGGGTGTCGAAGCTTTCTTATCATTTGCATCATCAAAATCAGAATATGTTTCAAAAGTCACAATTATGTGTCCTTGTAAAAATGTTCTATGAGAACGTTTAACACATTTGACAAGGTTGGTGGAAATCTCTTGTGGTTTGGTTTTCAACTATATTATGTTTTTTAGTATCAACATGGTGAACGCATTTCCAGAAAAGATACTAATAACTTGATTCTAGATCCATCACGGTTTCAAAATTTATTACATGATTTTGTAAGTCCATATGTTCGACAAACTGAAACTCAATATGATATCAATTTAAATCCTGAGTTGGCATCATCCAAATTTTATGAGTTGTTTAGGTCTCATGAGGATGCGTTATATCCTAGTTGCAATATAAGAAAATTCAAAGAGGTTGAAAAATTTATGGATATTAAATCAGATAATTCAATTTCAAACAACTTTTTAGTTCAGATATTTTTTTAGTTAAAGCATTATTACCTGAAGGAAATATGTTTCATGCCAGTTACTATGAGAGCAAGAGGTTTGTTCCTAATATGTGCCTTATTTATTGGAAGATTCATGCATTTTCAATTGATTGAATATTTTATTCTGGTGAAAATGATTCATTGGATAATTTCCCCACATGTGGACAATTGAAGTATAAAGAAGCTCAACCAGGGAAGTCATGATCGATTTCTATAAAACAGTTGAGATGTTTTCACCTTTTACCATGAATGCAAAGTTTATTTATGTCTTAGAACACAGAGTCAATAATGGTATTTCCCAAAACAAATATTTCAACCGATAAAAGCTAGAATCATCCATCTGATGGTAATTTATGGAAAAAAAATTCCCATTTGCATCCTTCATTTGATTTAGAAGTCTGAAAAGTACGATTGGGCCTTTCTACTGATGAATTCTGTCTGTTTGGTACTTATAGTAGTCAGTATTCATGTTGACCTGTCATTATAACTCCGCACAGTTTTCCTCTATGTATGTTGATGAAGGAGCCCTATATAATTTGGATCTTATTAATCTCAGGACATCCGAAAAAGAATATTGATGTTTATTTGAAACCATTAATTGATGAATTAAATGCATTGTGGAGTAATGGTTTTAGTACAAATGATGTAGCTGTGAAAAAAAATTTCATATTAAAAGATGCAATGATGTGGATGATTAGTGACTTTCCAGAATATGGCGTGTTATCTGGATAGAGTACACATGGTCCGATATCATGTCCTTACTTTATGAATGAAAACAAAACCTTTATGGACGTCAATGGAAAAAAAATATTTTTATATTGACTGTCAATGCAAGTATCAGTCAACCTGTCATCGTTATCAAAGTGAAAAATCTCATTTCAGAAAAGGCATAATTGAAAGGGATGAACTTCCAAAAATGATTTTAGGTACATTGTTAAAATCAGTTGTATTTTCATTACCTCCCATCACATTTGGGCCAATAGTAAACCAACATAAATTTCATTGATTTGGAAAAGAACATAATTGGATAAAAAAATAATTTTTTCAGATCTTCTATATTGGTCTGATTTGTTGGTCCGACACAATTTGGGTGTCATACATATTGAGAAGAACATTTTTTATAACATATTTCATACATTTTTGTATACACAAGGTACGAAAAATGATATTTTAAAAGCACGATTTGATTTTTCCCACATTTGTAGGTGACTAAAACTTGAACTATTTTAAAATGTCATATCACAGATGTTAATGAAGTCAAAATAAACTTATACACTATCCAAAGAGATTCGCTTATTATTTTCTTAGTGGATTGCAGAAGTGAGACTTCCTCATGGCTATTCTTCCAATTTGGGTAGATATGTTAATAATGGTAATATTACCGGATTAAAATGTCATGATTGGCATGTTATAATGGAAATACTTATGTCGATTGAATTCATAGGTTTGTGGAATTCTATGATTTGTGATTCGATAAAAGATATATCATATATATTTTCGAGATATTTGTGCAGTGACCAAAAACTACGATATTCTATGTAAAATGGAAAAAGTTGTAGCTATAATTATATGTAAACTGGTAAAAATAATTCCACTGTCTTTCTTTGACTCAATGTAACATATGATATTACATTTTCCACATGAAGCTGAATGTGGAGGTCGAGTATAGTTTCAATGTATGTACCCATTCTAGAGATTCATGCGGAATGTAAAGAAAAAATTACGCATCAATGCATCAGTTGAAGGCTCAATTGCTGAAGCTTATTTACAAAAAGAAATAACTTTTTTCTGCTCTCACTATTTTGAATCCGAATATTTCTCAAAACACAACCCCATGATATGGAATGAGGGAATTGTTAATGACGAAATGGAAAATCAATTATCAGTTTTTAATTAGCAAAATCTTGGCTTTGGTGGAGTTCATGAACGGTGGCTTTTAGACAATGAACTTTATAGAGCTCATACATATGTTCTGCTCACCAGTGAAGAAATGACATCATTTTTACTATGAGTGATTATATCACTTATTCTATAATTTATGTTACAATATGTTAACTTAATTTATTTTTATGTTATATGAATATCGTATCATGAAATGACTTCCACATATTACAGCAGATGCTCTTGAAGAACATAGAAAAAACAATTTTTCTGAATGGTTTCAAAATCTGGTAACATAAATTATTGATGGTTTAATATCAATTTAGTTTACTGTTTATTATATTGATAATTGTTTTACAAATTTTTAGGTGTCTCAACTTTCTGATAAAATTGATATGTGATTGTATATATTGAGTATCCCACCATCCAAAATGGTTAAATCATATAATTCATTTGTGGTGAATGGTTTTTCATTTCATACATGTGCATATGAGGAATAAAAAACAATGAATATTGGAGTTTGTTTGAGAGGATCACATCATAGAGATATATAAGTTGACTTTTATGAATTTCTGGATGAAATTATTGAGCCGTGTTATCAACGACAGAATTTTATAATGATGTTTAAATGTTGGTGGTTGGATACTAAGAGAGGCTTTCATGTTCATCTGACTCATGGAATTGTCGATACTAAATATAAATGTCTTTTTGTAGTAAATAAACCATTTTTACGAGCTCAACAGGCACATCAAATTTATTACGCAAAGTATTGTGCTACTTCAAGTGACCTATGTGATTGGTGGATCATATTAAAATGAAATCTTGGGAAAATCAGTTTACTCAAACAGAATGTGGTTATACTGAAGTGGAATGAATTGAAATTTTTCAAGAGACTACTCAAAATCCATATTTTTTACAAAGAAACATGAATATTGATGATGACACCCCACAATTAAGGGTCGATGGTGACGAAGTTGTTATTGATGTAACAAATGAATTTGAAATGACAACAGATGATGAAAATGAAACTGATATGGATATTGATGATTTCGAGGAGGAATATGAAGATATTGACATCATCAGATATGAAGATGATGTTGAAGTTGAACATTGAAACAGTTAAATACTTGGTATAATATAACATATATATATATATAATAGTTATTTTCAACTATCTACTAACAACAATCATTTTGTGTTTCCAATAGACCCTTATCTATTTCATGAGTTGCAGGAGGTGGAGCTACCTTTGGATAAGGGGGATATGGGATCATATGACCCTCAGCCTACTGGAAGTTAAGGGGGTAAGTGCAGGGGGCGTAGTCTTGTGCGACTAATGAAATTTGACCCTATCCCCGAGGGACTTACACGTCTTGGCTTAGATACACACACATGGAGGTATGGTAACCTGTATATTTTAGTTATCTTTCATTAATTTATTTATATATATACTAATTGTTTGATTATTTAATCTTCTTTCACAGTTCTGCGAATGTAGCTGTTGGATAGGGGAGCGCTATATTGCGCAATTTTTTTCTCAGCCATGGATCACATGTGAACATATTCCCATTGATTTTCAACATGAAATGTTCAATCATTGGCTGGTAGGTAAATAAATAATATTTATTTGGAAATTTATTATATTAATAAATTGATATTATAAATTATTTTCAGGGATTATGGTATCCCATCGATGGTAGCTTGCGTGATGCTATCCACGCGCCATTGGAGAAGTCTATCTTTTATTGTTTCCTTCGGTTTTTCCAAAATTTTAGAAGGATGACCATTAAGAAAGTAGGAGTGACAGATTTTGATGAGTCATGTAGATCCCACCAAACAGAGTACATTTAATCTCACGTTTGGGATGGATTAGGTTTACACTAGTTGGGTGGTGGATTTTAGGGGAGGTCATCAGTGGGTCGGTAGAACCGGGGGAGATAGGTGGTGACACATCGAGTTGGTAGTCGTACATTTAGTACACATAGAGAGATTATGGTAAGTATCTTTTTTAAATATTTTATATAATTTTAAATATAAACAATTTATTTAATAATTTTATAGGCAGTCGAGCATCCTGATATTAAAGAGTATGATGTTTATTAGAGGATGTACATTGATCCAATACTAGAGTGATTAGAGGTGATCACGAAAGACAGATTGTGGTTAGTATTATTTTTTTATTTTTGAAAATTAACTACATATAATATTATGACAATTTTAATTTCAAATTGGAAATGAAGGAGTCATATAAGGCTGCGACCTCTCAGACACATGGTAGTATTCAAGACGAGGTGATAGATCATACCATTGCCCACCATTTCGATGGGGCGGAATGGATACGGGTGACTAATTATGTCACTGAGAAGGTTCGGGTAGTTGGTATCATCTCTCATGTGACTCCTAGTACTTATTATGGTACTACTGTGATGTCGGTGTCCATCTCAAGAGGTGCTCGTGGAGAGGCATCATCTTCTACGTCAAAGTATCAGGAGCAGTTGTGAACTCGGACTGAGCTTATACAGAGTTTGCAGAAGCAGCCTGAAGAGATGTGTGAGTAGCTTCAGTAGCAGCAGCATCCCGATGAGGATATGGGTTGATGGAAACAGTAGCATCACGAGCAGATAGAGTACATGTGTCATCTGACTCATAGTTTAGGGATGGAGTTTCCTCCACCATCCACTAAAGCTCCTCCACCTCCTATACAAGACGACCCCCATTGATTTTTTATATAAAAACAATTGAATTCAATCGTTGTTGTAATATGAAATATTTTCAGTTTCTATCTTTTATATTTGGGCGAATATTGCAAAATTTTTTAATATTTTATTATTTATTACTAATATAATTTTTTTTCATGTTTTATTTATTTTAATAATAATAATAATAATATTTTATGAGTTTTTATATTTTTTTGTGATAAATGATAATTTTAATATTTTTTTTAATATTTTAATAATATTAATATTGTATTTACATTAATCATAATTTTATTAAATATATATTTTCTGCTATTATATTTTGTAATGTTAGATTATTTTACTAGTAATAATAATATTATTATTTTATGAATTATTAATATTTTCATAGAATATTGAGAAATTTTATATTTTTTAGTTTTTATTTCTTATTATTAATAAAAAAATTCATTTATTATAATTTTATTAAATATTTTATTTGTTATTATTTGCGATGAGAGCTATTGTGATGGGATCTCGTCACAAATAGTTTAAATATATATTTTTAAATACTATTTGCTATGGTACCAAGGGCCCATCCCAAAAAAATTAATTTATATATAATTTATATAATAGAAGAGTTATTTTTAATGGGGAACTTCTCATTTGCGAAAAAAAAATTTTGTGACTAGCCCGTCGAAAAAATGGTATTTGAGACACTATTTTCTGAAACGGGCTACTTGTGAAGGTAGCCCTTTGCTAATTATTATTTGCGAAGGGATCCCATCACAAATAGCCAATTGCAAATAGAATAAATTCCATTAGTGTACTTCCTGATTCTATATCTTTATGGCATGTGTGGTAGAGGATAATATGAGGTGGTTGTTCGTGGTTATCATTCAGTGTTAGAGGATATCATATGGATGTTTTCCTTCATGACACTGATACATTTTCATTCTATTTTTGGTTAGTGATTATTGAATTATGAGGAAGTAATGGTTGTGGCACTTATTAATATTTGTGTAATTCCAATTATGATAGGGATTTATATTATGTGAGGTTGATTAATAAGAAAGGGATGAGATCACTAATATATATGATGTCATGTTTTCATAATAAAAAATATGCGGCGAAGTGGGTTTAGGTATCATTACATTTTTATATATGTCTATTACTATATTTGTTATGCAATGATGAATTATATAGTTATTGAACCTCGATATGGTTGGGGTTTTTTATTTGACATGTTTAGGTGCATGTTAGCCCTTCTATTAGTCCGTTGGTACAGTAATATTCTATTTTCTCAAATGAATAAGATATATTTTTAATTATTGTTTTTTTATACAAATTATTCTCACCATATTCGTGTATAAAATATTTTTCATATTTATAGTAGAGTGTTATGGACTGTGATGGACACTACTGACATGTGAATTAGAATTTTTGCTGAGTTACTACAACATGATATTTTTCTAATAACTCACACGTATAGTTTTATTATATTAGTTGAAATTTAATATGCACAATGGGATGTAATGGATTCATTTATTTTATATTATGTGGTGTTTATTCATAGTGGTTGTAACATCCTAAATTTTATGGTATGCCTCATTTTATAATTTTAAATTTTTTAATAATATATTTTAATCAATTGAGTCACAGTGTACTTTTTATTAGGGACACAATTTTAAAAACCATGATAAGTGACATGAATATCAAGAATTTATATGACGAAAGGGACACTATCTATCCAATACAACACTACTCACTAGATGACGGTTATGGGAAGTGTCGAAGCCCAGCTATATAGACCAAAAACTAGAAGATAGAAACCCTCAAGCCCACTAATGGGGTTCTTATAGCTCAAGTACCACACTTATATCCATTGGCTATATGGTGTTAGGACACTACAATTTTAGTGGGATTTCACGGTGGACTAGGTTCTAATAATAGCCCTTATCCCTCCACTAAGATTTTTGGGTTTATATGGTTTATGCCCATGACCACTTTTTAATCAATGGAGGCCACCATTACACATGTTTCATTATAATTGGGGGAAAATGTTAGTGCATATATTGCATGTATATACTATTTTTATTCTTTCCCTTACCCCTCTCTTGAACCATACTTGATTTTGGAAAACATAAAGGGTGCTTCACTATGATTTTGGCTTCTACACTCTCGACCAATGACCTTCTAAAAAATTGATCAATACAGTGATCCCTTCCTTGTATGTTCCATCCATTAAATCTCAATTATCCACATTAACATGGGACCCAAATATATCATTAATTCTACAATCACATATTCATTTTCAAAAGAAAATATAATGGTAGATATGTGGATATTAAAATGAACTAAAAAAGAAATTTAGAGAATTGAAATATTTTTCTAAATTAGTCATATACCATTGATGGAAGAAGATCTTCATAGGTATTTCAAATATAGTAATAAATTTTGGATGTGTTTTCTATATTATTTTATGACCTAAAACATCTCACTTGATTGAATATGGGTTGAATATAATGGAATTTAATGTGTTACTTTTCTCATGTAATGATTTGTTACCATGGAATATCATTTCACACGAGGTAGGTATTCTTTACTATATTAAGAAGATGTAAAAAATGATTCTTTTCTTTTGTAGTGTATGTGAGTCACATTTCAACATATTATTCATATGAAACAACATTGGAGTCATTATCTAGTCATTGGAAACTAATGATTGATATGATTAACATGTTGATATATGTTTCTTATATGATTCTTACCTAACATGACACAATTATAAATAGTTTTCTTATACCATTATGTGTTAATTATCAGTTTATCAATATCATGAATTGAATTAATTTGTTATATCTTGGGTTATATTCTCTCAATTGGGTGGGGGGTGGATTGTGTGTTGGATTTCCACAAATCAATAGTATTGGGACAACCAATAGTGTATTCATTACAAAAAGATATAAGATTGTGTTTAATGTGGTGTGTATCATTCCCAATATCCATGAACATGGATGACATTATTATATCACTTAATTATGAGAATTACTATAATGGATATGGTCAATATTGGATTATGTATTTCAAGGAAAATTTAAAACTCTGCATTATGGGGATGGCTGTATTTTGAGATGGGTTTAGAATTGAATTAAAATTGTCGGTACCTTTAAAAGAAGGTGTTTTGGATGGTGAAAGGGGTTTAAATGTGGGTTGTAAGACATGGGTCCAAATTTAAGTCTCCTAGTGGTGTTTTAGAAACAATAGTGAATGTTGTTGCAGCCACATGCTATCTGATGGGGCCATTAAATGCTTAAGAGACACTATAAGTGCCCCCAAATAAATTGATTGAATCTGTTAGTTCATTTAATAGGGTATGCCTTGAAATTTTACAATCTAATGAATTATGTGTTTTGGAAATAAAAATTTTCTTTATGGGTGTCATTATTTTGATCAATCATATTTTTACACTATATTGGTCCACCATCAAGGGGTTAATCATGGTGTCTTTAGTGCAACGATTCAAATAATTTTTCTATCATTATTCTACCATCATTAAACCTATTATTTTTCATTGGAATATTTTTTATTTATATATGTTTTTTTTGAAAATGTTACTAGATAATGGTGGAATTGGTTGGGAATCAAGGGTATTTCATTTTTCATGAGTCGAGGGCATCTTGAGATACCATATGCATGCCTCTACATTTGGATATGGTTGTGGTATGTGATGCTGCATAAATTATTTTGGTTTAAAATTTATATAAATTTAAATTCTAACATGTAATTTTAGTAAATGTTATGGATTATCCATGGCATGATGTCGAGAGTCCAATGTAGACCCACTATAGCTGGAATCACGAGGATCAATCAAGAGATGTGTTCCCATTTAGTTAATTGGAAATTATAAATTACTGATTTAAATTTACAAATCAATGATATACTTATAAAAAATTATTAAACCATCATAATAAATTAACCATCTTATTGTTGAAAAAAGTCTTCATGCTTCAATAAATTCGTAGTTTGGATTTTCAAAAGGCCTGGGGGGTTGGGGTACTAGTTCTGACCTATGGAAATTAAATTCAATTTTCTAATTCAAGTAGGTGTTCCTGATTCTATCCCTATGGTATAATTACTGTTTCATGTTGATGCATTATGACATGTTGTCTCTCCACTGAAGTGATAACCAAGTTAATAATGTTTTCCATAATACGAATAGAAATCATCAAGTGGTAATTAATTTCATTAGTGATAAATTAGATGATATCCCATAGAGCCTATATTAGGATTCTGTGGATATGATGTTCATTATGCTCAGGCTACAGGAAATAACTTCCAATGGTTAATATTATGGCCATTGATTTAGAGATGGCTGGGTAAGGGGCAGCTTCGTACGATCAAGGAGTCCAGGCATGTCATGGACCTGATGTTTTTCCAAAGGATTCTAAGGTAGGGAAGGATGATGCCCAGTTTTACATTTTGGGGCACAAAGAGATTTTCTATATTTGTGCTTCAGGTAAAGGTTTGGTGCACACTGGTGGGACCCCCTGGAATGCATCAGACCGAAACAAAATTTTCCGGAGGTTGTGAAATTGGCTGTGAATACCTCTATAGACATTGGTATTCACTCTCTAGGAAGGATAATAAAGAATGGTAGGATCACTCATGTATCTACCAACCAGGATGTGGTTGAGGAAAGAATTAATCTGTGCAAATTCTCCATTATTACGAGAGTTTTGTCTCTGAAGGGTGAGAAGTCGTGGAGGCTTAATGAGATTTTTGACAGAATAGTTGCAGTCTGGGGCTTTGGGGACTGACGAATGATTTCTATGGGAAGAGGATACTTCCATATTATTTTCCCCTCTGATGAGTTGAAAAGGCATGCATAAATATTTGGTGCCATCAGCTTAAAACATGGAGTGATTAGGATACAGGAGTGGGATTGAAATTTTGATCCGCTGAATTAGAGGAACACTCATATGCAGATTTGGATCCGGATTTTCAAGATTAATTGGCTGTATTGTCATCCTATAATTATATGGGACATCGCTTCATCCATTGGCAATCCCATTAGAATTGATAACCTAACTGACAATCCTAGGTTTGGACATTATGCTCGTGTACTGGTGGAAGTCAACAATGGCCAACACGTTAGTGGAAGAAGTTGTTCTCACCACCAGGGATGATAGTTTCAAACTGGAAATCCTGTTTGAAAGGAAACCCAAGTTTTGTAAGGAGTGCAACGTCTTTGGTCATGTGGACCTTGAATGTAATAAATCCATGGTTTTCACGATTTTCAATATCAAAGGGCATGAAAACCAAGCATGCCGGAGGGCTAACACTAAAGGCAAGGGGAAAATAGCAAATAATGTGACTATTGGAGCTTCTTATAGGGAGGACCCTCAGTCCATGGGAGCTACTGACCCATATCTTGATGTTGATGAAGCCCTTGAGCTGGAACCAGATGTGGCTACAATTTTTGGCATGGTTGAAATTGAGGTGGTTGCAAAGGATTTCAATGTTCCTCAAGTTGATACACCGATGAAGTTGATGCACATGGATGCCTTTTTCCAGAGAGTGTGTGCAGAAAGGGATACCAGTGGTGTCACTACTCCCTCTTTACTGGACATGGCTTTGTGTTCTAGTAATGAAGGTGTTGACCTAGTCATGTCTATAGATGTGCATGTTGGCCAGTGCAATGCTCAGGATTCAACTAAAGGCATTGCAGGGGACCAACCTGTTCAGCGCTCCACTCAAGACTCACCTTAAATCCTGCACAGCAAGTAGATTCCCGGGGAGATGGTGGAAGGGGTATTTCTCGAAGATGGACATACTCACCGTATGAGTGTGATTATGTCTCGTCAGACCACTACATCTTCTCCACAACAGTAGGGGCCCTGCCTTTCTGTTCCTGTGCAGGTGGAGAAGCAGGTAACTAGAGACTCACAGTTTGGTGGCATGAATCAGGTCTCTTCAACTCCACAAGAGCAGGTTCCTGTCTCAAGGTTTATCTCAGAGGTACCACCATCTTTGATGGTGGAAGAACAGGTGCCTGGAGACACCCAGACTGATGGCATGAAGCAGGTTATATCTTAGAGACAAGATGGTTCTGCTGATGTGATTCATCATGAGACTAATGACCAATTCCAGCAGGTCCCTTATAGGAAAACTGTCAGGAGGAGATCACGCCATGGCTCTCCCATGGGCAGTGATCAATCTCCTAATAAATTTACTCCAATTAGAGGACGATTATGGTCTTATTGTAGTGAAGATTGTGAAATCTCTGAGACTCCCTCTGAGGCTGAGAAATCAAGAAAGGGGAAAGGAAAGGGAAAGAGTAAAAAGAGAAAAGTGGAACTAGTACAGAAATAGGGGCCTCAAATGAGGTGAAAATATTCCATCAAATGAAGATTTTTTTTGGAACTGTCTGGGGCTAGGGAACTCTCCCACGGTCAAGGTCCTGAAAATTTTTTATTGTGACCAATAATCCTTTGATGGCAGCAATAGATAAACCCACAATGAAGTTTGAAAACTGGAAAGCCTTTATATGGGACTCCCTTGGGTACTCTTTTGTTTCTCAAAACTCATGTGATAGCGGGGCTGAGACACTTTGGGTTCTTAAACACAACAATATTTTCATTCAATCGATGACCAAGATGCACCAGGTTGTTTCTTTGGATATTGGATTTCAAGGAGCTATCATCTCTCTCTCGTTTATTTATGCCTCACACTTCTACATTTAAAAAAGGGGTCTCTGGAAGGATCTTGGGTCTATTTATGACCGATTGGATAAGTGCTAGGTGGTCTTAGGTGACTTCAACACTGTCCTCAGACCTGATGAAAAGATTGATTCTCACTTCAACAAACTGGATACAAATGATTTTTCAGTGTGTATTGACAAATGTAATCTGTCTGAAGTCCCAATTGTTGGGGCAGAGCGCACATGGTATAGGTACACTTTGAATGGATTCCAAGTAACTAAATTGGACAGGTTCTTTGTTCAGATCAATGACAGGAATGATTCTATCACCACTTCTGGTCTCACCTTGACCAAATGTCACCTTGATCATAATCTAATCGTTGTGGATATTTGTGTTGGTAGGACGCAGTCATCTCCCCTGCCTTTTAGGTTCAACAATGCATGTCTTGTAGTTCTTGGAAGTAGGGAGGTCATCCTTAATGATTGGGAGACTAAATCAATTGGTAGACCTCTTACAATAATGACCAGAAAGCTGAAAAACACCAAGAAAATGCTCAAAGAGTGGAGAAAAGCATCTTTCTCCAACAAGGAGCATGAAATCTAGGCTGCTAAATAGTAGATTCTGCTTTGCCAGAATACATTTCAAAATCAGTACATCCCCTCAAGGGATGAAATCCAGACCCTTGCTCATCTTGATGATCTTCTCCTATTGAGGGACCGCATTTTGAGGATACAATACAACGTCAAATGGATGCATGAAGGATATAGAAACTCAAGGTTTTTTCACTGCTTACATAGAGAAAAGAAGCCCAAGAGAGGGGTCTCTGCGATTGAAGTAAATGGGTCTATTTATACCACATAGCTGGAAATTTCCAATGCTGTGGTGAAATACATTGAAGAGATGTACTCAAAGAAGGGATTTTATGACACTTACCTCTTGATGGAAAATATTCAACCAACAGTCAGTACACTCCAGAACAAGATGCTTGTGGAAACCCCAACAGAGAGGGAAATCAAATATGCTATTTTCTCATTAAAAATTGATAGTGTGTCTGGACTGGATGGGTTTACCAAAAAATATTCCTATTTTACTGGGATATGGGAGTTTTTCATCCATGCATCCAGGCCCTATGGTGCCCATGCTTGCTTCATTTATTTGCTTACAAAGAAAGAAAATGCCTTGGACATCAAAGACTTCATGCCTGTGGCTATTAGAAACACCACCCTCAAAGTTATCAGTAAGATCATTTCCTTATGTCTTGGACACATTATCAGTACAAAGATTACATAAAATTAGTTTAGATTTTTCCCTGGAAGACATATTCAGAATTTCCTTATCACTGCCTCAGAATGTGTCAATTCCATGAGGAAAAATATGAGGAATGGATGCTTCTCCCTCCAACTGGACATTTCTACGACCTTTGACACCTTCAAATGGAGCTTTATTTTTGTCGTTCTCAGAAAACATGGCCTTTCTGAATTCCTCATCAGACTTTTCAAGACACTTCTTCATAATGTGAGACTTTATAATATCATCAATGGATCACCCAGGGGTTATTTCCGATGCTCTAGGGGAGTCACACAGGAGACCCCTTATCTGGACTCCTCTTTGCTCTGGATAAAGATTATTTGAGTGTTTTCTTGAATGATATGGTGCAGGCAAGACTTTATAAGAGAATCAAGGTTGGAAGGGATCTCTTTACCCCCTCGCACCTCCTATATGCTGATGATATTCTTCTTTTTGGACAGGCCAACAGAGGTACAATATCCTACATTCAGAAAATCATTTCTCATTATAAGGATGTCTCTGGGCAGGTGGTAAGCAGGAATAAATACTTTGTTGTATTTGGGAATGGAATGATTTTCTCTAAGACGAATAGAATTTCCAAGTGGCTAGGAGTTAGGAAAAGTTCCCTTCCTTTTATGTACCTTGGAGTACCGCTTTTTTGGGGAAGGGTGAAAAGATTCTACCTTGAATCCATATACTCCAGAATTATTAATCAACTATCTACCTAGAATGGGTAATCAATATCTCAAGCCGGAAGAATTTTTCTTGTGAACTCGGTTATCACATAAATTTTTGTCTATGATTTCTCTGTTTATCAGTGGCCTCATGCCCTTATCAAGGAACTTCAAAGTTTAATCAGGAAATTCATATGGACCGGGTGCATACATGAGAAGAAACAAATCATTGTTTCCTGGAAAAATTTCATCATACCCACTGAAATGTTGGCATGGATGTTAAGGACTTGAAAGGCTTGAACGATGCTCTTATAATTAAATTCACTTGGAACATGTTGACTTCTAATGATGATTCCCTGTATTTTATTGCACAAAGATGCATATCAAAGCTACATAATGGGTACTCAGCATATGTATCTTCCTCTATATGGCCTGCCATAAAACAAGATTATATTGGAATCATGTACTGCTCCTTCTGGTTTGTTTCCAATGCATCCAGCCTCAATTTATAGACAACATAGTGGTTGGACAGTCCCATCATTGAATACATGGATATCCCTCCGTAGCTGAAGGATATCTCAATTGCTGACATGCAATGAGATAGGGACCTTTGGAATTTTCTGCTAGATCATACTAGGATGGCTATGCAGCATTATACCTTCATGGACGTGGACACTTTGATCTGGAAACCCAACACTTGTGGCAGGCTCACTTCACGGGAGTATTATAGACAATTATGTGTCAACAAAAAGACTTCTCCCTTGTGGTTGCATAATTTTAAAAAACATTTCATTATCCCTTCAAATTACTTGATAATATGGCGGATTTGGAAAGGAAGGATACCTGTGCAACATCTTCTCCACCGAACGAGAATGCACTTAGCTTCTTTCCGCTATTTGTGCACCCCGGATGAAGAAACAATTCACCATATTTTCTTTGCCTTCAATTTCTCTTCTTGATTTTGGGAAAATTTTCAAGAGGTCTTTGGGACTCCGTTATCATTGAACAGTCTTGATGATTTCATGAAATCGGTCACTAAATCTGGTCAAAGTGAGTAGGTTTTTTCACTTCTTCTCACTGCCATTGCGAAAGATTTTTCTCAGATTTAGAGGGTGCAAAATCAGGTCATTTTTTAAAACTGCAGGCCTTATTTGAAGGCTAGTCTGACTGTTTTTTACAGGGAATTACAAGCTACTTCTATAATACAAACAAGTAAAATTAATAATAATATTTCTGATCACATAATTTTGAAAAGTCTTGGGGTGTCTAGCAGGGTGAAGAAACCTTTGATGTTGAAATCGATTAGATGGATTCCTCCCATTTCATAATGCTTGGAAGTGAATGTTGATGGTGTGACATATGGTACACCAGGACCTTCTAGGCGTGGTGGGGTGTTCCGTAACCATCGTGGCATCGCTAAGGGATGTTTCTATCATTATATTCGAATTGGTTCTGTGCTTGATGTTGAATTATGGGCTATGATTAAAGCTGTAAACTATGTTGTCCACCATGGTTGGAGGCACATATGGGTAGAATCTGACTCATGTACAGCGGTGCACATTATGTGGGAAAGGTCCAGGGATGTTCCATGGAGGATTCTCCCTTCATGGACTACATGTATGTGCCTCCTTGAGGGTCTTCAACTAGAAGTCAATCATGTTTATAGAGAAGAAAACCAGGTTGTGGATGATCTATCTAAGAGGGCGGTCATGGAGGTCTCCTCATGATGGTCCTTTGTCATCCCAGAATTTTTCTCACATCTTGTTGATTTGGACGCACATGGTATGCTATATTCTCAACTTTTTAAACCCCCTTGCGCTACAACTTTTTCAGTTTTTTAATTTTTTTGTAAGGGGTGGGATTTTTCCGGATCCTGGACCTGATTTTATATTTATACTATCTTTAACCTGAGACATTGGACCCACATCAGGGGTATCTATATAAATAATTATATAATCATGGAATCGTTTCACTTTTATAAGAAACATATACACCCATGTATGGGGGAGTGATTTCTATGATATCCATGACCTAAATATTCCATGTGTGCATCTTGTGAACCCTTAAAGTGATGCAGATTTTTATCCTGATGTAGGTTAAAGTAGACCTCCCTTTAGGATGTGAGAAAAATATTTATGGAAATCCTTCGGGACACTATAATCTAGTTGTGTGAGTAGGCTAACACAGAGTTACCAAGATTAATGAGATAGTCAGTGTTCTATTTGAATGATCATTGAAAATGTCGTATAGCTTATGAAACAAGTGATATCTTTATAACATAATAATGATATTATGGGAATGTTGTCCTTATATAATTATGTGATGACCTAATACTAAGATTTATACAATTGATTCTAAATATATTACATCAATGGATTATCTAGAGGAACCCCAATGGGTTCACCATCGACTTACCAACACTGTGTGGGTAAATATAGAAAGGTGTAGATACAACTATGATAGTCACCGAAGAACCTATACTTAACATGTGAGGACGAGGGGTAATGGAAAGTGGTGTTGGTTGCAGTCATTCTTCCATCCCACATGATTTATTATATTTTTACATTTTATAGAACACTTCAATTTGGATGATTTCATACTTGTGGACTACCATGGATTTGGGGCTCAGAATACTGGACTGTCCTAGTATGGGACCATAGAGTCATGAGGAATATGGAACTGAGCTTACATGCACATGGAGCTTGGAGATTGGAGCTACAATGAATTCATAGCTTGGATTTGTGGAATATTGAGGGATGGTTCCTATGAGTCATCAGGTATATCGATTGGACTCTCTATGATCATGGCGCACAGTGACTGGAGTATCCATTGATTTAAATATTGGATCATCAAAATTTAATGGATGGATCCCCAATGTCATGGGTTATATGGATCACAGATTCAATTGACTTAATTCTCATTGATAAGTGATTCAAGGGTTTTATTGGATGGATTTGTGGACTATAATGGGATGGTTCCCCATAGTTATGAGGATATCATTATTGGATCCTTATATTTTTTACCCATATATTATTGGGTGGCTCGATCATTGCAAGATGCTCATAGAAAACCAGACACTAGATGAAAAAGGTATAGTCCGTTGGGATCTCATACTTTAATGATCAATGATATTTATTTCACTATTTATTTTCCAATTATTTATTTACTTACGTTGATCATGTGACCTAAAGAAATAAAAATATATTCTAGTTAGTATGGGACCACAATTGTGGTTCCCTATATATTTATTTAGTCATAGTGTGATAAAGCTAAGAATTCATGTGTATACCCAGTAAACTCCCACATGGTTATTACTAGAAAAGAAAGTGATGAGGATTATGATAATGTTTATCATGACCAAACATGATAACTATGTTGATATCATATTTTTAGGGTGTGAAATGTGCCCGTGTATTATTGGATCCCTATAAATTTTTATTATTATTTCACATATTTTTTTGACATGCCTTGTGATAATTAATTCTTTTTTGTATGATTATATGCTTCCTAATTTTTTTATCATTGATTAGAATTTAATTATTTGATTCCATATAATAAAATGGAATTTTACTATTTATGGTTTATGATTGGTTATTGATTTTTGATTCAAAACTCTCATAATAGGTATATAGTCTCACCATAATATACCATTAGATCCCTACTACTAGTAGGGATTTACTAACATAAGTGGAGGTTTGTCTTAGGACATGTGAAATTTATGAAATTTTATTATTCATAAAGTTAGTAGATTAAGAAAACTATAAAGTGGTATCATTTTAATATTTTTATTTTTTTATTACTCTTTTGAGGTATATTAGATAAAAGATTTATGATTGGTTTTGGATATTAGGATAAACCTAACAACTGCATCATGAAATAATTTCCTAATTTTAGTATAATATTCTATTTTCATGGAATTTATTTTCATTAGTTCATCTATTTTTGTCTTTTATTTTATTTTCCAATAGTGTGAAACACTTGAGTTTCTAAATTGATAGATTATTGACGTTGACACTCAGACCATTGAATTGAAACCATTAACGGATTAGGAACATAGTTAATATAGGCATGATGTGTCTCATAAATAAAATTAATTTTTTTAGATTAATATGGAATGTAGAGGTTTAGTAGTTTGATTTTATCAACGAGAATTGTGGCTCAACTATTTATTTTTCATAAATTCTCATATAGTGATTTTAATTAATGTAATTAATAGAATCATACTCGATTGGGATGAGTTTAATACTTGTATTATGTTATGATTGTATTACTTATGGATCATATGGTGTTAATCCCTTTATCGTGGGATGATTGGAGAACTTGATGGTTGATTATGGTTATGAAATTTATTAGAGTTAAACCCATTGGGGTTGTGTTTTCTATCAGTATAGATAAAAATATTTCCAATAAAATTCAATATATTGTTTTTACATATATATTTTAATATAATTTTACATATACAGATAGTATAGTAAAAGTTTTTTAACATGGTCATTTATAGATTTCGTCAAAAATATACTTCATAAAACATGTGATGGTGATTCTTCTGGGCTAGTCTGTGTAAGGATGATTAGTGAGAATGTTTTCCCCAGTTGGATGATTACATGGAATTTAGTTCCTAAACATTACATATAAGAGACCATATAGATAGGTTTCATGGAATTATATTATCATTGGTTTAGACAAAAGTGTGGATGACTATCCATGAGACATTACCTTTGTGAGTCCTCACTAGTTATGCATTGTGGGAGACCTATAGGCCTTTATTAATTACAAATTATGGTAGTTGATCTTGAGATATAACTTGTAAAATATGTGGTGCCAAATTTGGAGATGTATTATTAAGTGAGATCTTTGATATTTAGGAATGACATGCTCAATGAGTAAGATAAATAGTTTTATTGTGTTCTAGCTTAATTCACATTGAATTTGAATCTTATAACATGATTCAGGTTATAATGTCACATGGAATTATAGTTAAAACCTATCATGTTCAAAATATAAAATTCAAAAATATGGTTTTCACATATGTGTCCTCATTAATTTTTAATTAGTGATGGTCATGAGTTGGATGAAGAACTATAATTCATAGTTTACTTATTTGGTAATAGTAGAATGTGAATCCATTGATCATGTCATGGGAGGAGTTATAATCTTTTTTGGATACACCCATTTGATTTTAGATACACTCCTAATTATATAGATTTTTGATGGTGGCATGGATGATATTCCCATATCCCTAGAATTGGAAATAAATTGGGGTTATATGTTCGTACTCTAGAATTAGTGGGTTTTATTGTTCCTTTAATTAGCATAATGATGTATAGGGCATGGGATACATTCATCTGGAGTATGGTTAGATAGTTAGATAAAAAGATACTATATGGTGGGTAGTATTTGTTTGGTCATGAGTGATATGAACCTACTTCTAAATGTACATTGGTGAATAAAATATCCCATTAAATGACTGTTTTTTCATTCTAATACAGTGGATTGAATTGGAAAAAAATGATGTGCTTTCTATTGTGAATATTTTTTTATAGATTCAAATACCATATAAGGTTATTTCTGATCATGGGAATTAGTGTCAGAATGGTTTATAATGATTTGAAATTTCTGGATGATGGATATATCAATTCTGAAAACAAGTATAATTTTCTTTCAATTAAATTAATATGCAATCAAAGATATCACAATAGGTATATGTTGTAACGCCCCGACCCTAGTTACCCAGAGTCGGTGCATTATTACATAACATTGGAATGATCACAAGAAAGATCAAATCTCGAAAGAGCGATTGGTTTAGTAGCCTTGGAAACACTCGATATATTCATAAGTTTTACATTACATCATAAAATGAAAAACTACTACAACAAAATAATGTTTCCACAGTCCACACTATAATCCCATCATAATATCCCTGAAGGTCATTCATAACTTACATCTTCACATCCTGGGAAAAATAAAACATAGAAAAGGGGTGAGTTCAAATGCCCAGTAAGGATAACAATATAGCAGAAACTTTCATAAATAAGAATAAACATTTAAGGCAATGTATAAATAAAAAAAATCCATTCAAACATGAACTTTCAACATGGTATGGCATAAATAAAATGAAATAATGTCATTTACTTATTCACATGGATATTCTACTAATCGAATAATCACATGCAAAAATCAATAACCACTTTCATAATGTTGGAATGCATAATGCCAGACTATCATAACCACATAGTCAAGGCCTCGTGCCAAGACTACAAATAAGATTTTGTCAAGGCCTTGTGCCAAGACACTAGTTTGTCTCATGAGACCTACCGATGCATCGAGGAGCTATAGCGGGCTCCACCCGTCACATATTAAGTCCAATGCATTCCCATATGAAAAGGTTTAAACATAACATAAACATTCGTATTAAAACTAGCATACGAAATGTCAATAATTTCACCATAAACTATGAATGGTATAAAAATAGCACATCCACAGTCAAAAATATCACAAAACCTTCAATACAATATAGAAGTTTTGTATCATAATAAATCAACTTCAAATAATCTTAAAATCCATCAAAGGATGTTGACATAGATGAAATCAAAATTCTTTTTAAAGAAATATCTCCTTTTATTTTGAAATCATTTAAGATCCATATAAAATAAAACATTTTCTTTGAAAATAATCTTATAAGCTTGTAAGAGAATCTTTAAAGATGGATGTGGATGATAAAGAAATCCCAGTAGATTATTACGTATAAACAACCTCGGATAATGAAGAGATTGTGAAATAACCCTTACCTTGTACTTTTCCTTTGTTGGGGTAGGTTAACCTCCTGTATAATGGTGAAATAATTGTTATTAAATTATACAAGAATTATATACATTAATATGATATCATATATGATCTTTTAACATTGCTTTATTAATAATATCTTAGTATTATCGTCGTTTCGGGTGATAATCGATTCGTTCTTCTTAAATATTTGGTTACGTAAGACATGTTTGTAATGGATATATTATATCTTATTCATAATCAGAATGATATTAACATTATTTTTAACACTAAAATGAGAATAAGACTTGAATGGATACGATGGAGAATGAATCTCATCGCGTTCGTGGAGACGGTAGTCCGTACGTACGCATGAACGCTACTTCCATTTACTTTTTATTTTTAAAAGAATCGAATCCAAATGATACATAGGTATATTACTATTCCAGTATAATATAATATTTTATATATGTTACTTAAGTTCATTAACACCATCCTTTATACGTTCCATGTGTGCTATGAACGAGTCATATCATTTTAAGGGGGCGGTAGTCCGCACTTCCTCAAATGAAATTATCGTATGTATATACAACATGAAACGAATAATGGTATGAAATAAAATGGAATTACAGAAGCTTATATATAAAAAAATATCATTAATATCATATTTAATTACAGTGACATCATAATGGTCACCATGAGAGGCGGTAAGATGTATTTGAACAATCATCGTTTCGTGAGGCGTTAGTTTTCCATCCACGGAAACATTATGTTCATCATTCATTAGATGGATTTGTGTGTATGTGTAGTTTGAATACTTCTTATAACAACATCCTAGTATATTTTGGATACTGTTGTTGTTACAAAAGAAAGGAAATAAAAAGAGTTTGGGGGTTGGAGAAGCAAAATAAATGAAAATAATTTAAGAGAAATCGTTACCTTTAATTTAGGTAACTCACTTTGGTTGGAACCAAAGGACTTCTTGAAATGCTTTCTGACTAAGGGGAAGATTCAAGGAGGAGTAGAGGGATGTGGGGAGCTTATTTGGGCAGGGTTTGGACGAGCCAAGTGGCTTGAGAGGTGTGAGGAATGAGTAGAAGTAGTCTCCTTTTATAAGGGAGAGGAGGGGCTCTTTAGGAAAGAGTTAAAGTATTACTTTATAATATAATTATATTCGGTTTATAAAGGTCCAAAAATCATTGAGGTCGAAGATAAGATGACTCATATTCTAAATAACATCAACCAATAGAATTTAGACAGGTTTGGGTACTTATATTAACCTTATCTTTAAGTATTAACTCTAAGTTAATTAGTTTCACTTTTACAATGTCTCTTTGTATTTTTATATAATATGGTTAATAAACTTACTATATACATCCAAACGACCCCCAAGTGGTCCATTAATGATGAACCTATCATGATATAAGTCTCTTGGCCGAACCTTAGATTTTTATTAATTTAATATCAATTAATAATATAATATTTGTTTTAAGAACTCTTTTATGTCAATTTTGACACTATTCAATAGTTGATTTTTGTGAAACTCATAACAGATTGATTACTTCGAATAAAGTCCATTAAATCAATCCTAATATATCATATTATCCTAGAAAATTAGTTTAATTCATTAAAAGTTTCATATTATATTTATTTGGGTATTTATAATATCAATTATTTTAATGTTTTACTATTATAGTAATTACTGCATCATCATTGTGTCATAAATAAAATAAATTATTTAATGTCTAAAAATTATAAATAAAATATCATTATGTAGGAAATCTTATTATATTTCTAATTAATATTTATAATCTAAAATCCAACATATATAACCCTATGTAACAATTGTTTTTCTAAAAGATATATGCTTGTGTCATTTTTGTATTCATTTTAACTTAATTAAAATAAAGTGTCATTATAACTTACAAGTGGATCCATGGGGTCCCAAAATTGACCCAAAGATGCCCATGGTCGACCATGTATCAACCAATAGGGTTAAGACACGTTTTAGGGTAATTTAGTATTATTATAATATTATTTTTAACCCTTATTTACCGGATTTACCCTTAACCATGGTAAATAAAATATTTACCGCTGTAATTATTCAAAATGTATAAAAATAAAAGTTACCTATTTACACAATTTGAAAATCCTGATTCCAAATATGGAATCCATTTTCCTAAATTCAAAACACAGAAGTGGAAGAAATTAATTTAAAATTAATTCCCGTTGTCAAAACAAAAAGCGTGTTTTTAAGAGATAATAACTATCAAAAGATTGACACTTGTTTATGTTCGGTTTAATTGTAAAATTATGTCCAATGACAAACATTATATTAAATGGTAAAAATATATTCTAAATATACTTTAAAACTACTAAAATTCATAATTTATCATTATTAATTATTTTGATTAAAAAAGTTGTTTTTAATTAAAATTTAGTAATTTTCACTATTCATCAAAATATGAAAGTTATCCGAAATGTACCAAAATTTCACCTTAGGCTAAATTCGATATTCCGAATCCAAAAATTATGTCCATTTTGAAATATAAAATATATATAATTTCAAAAAGTAGGTATTACTATTCATAACGGCTAGTTTGATTGGTTATGGTGTGTTAGAATTCGATGTTGCGTACAACACACGCTATCGCATTATTCGAAGGAAAATGTACCGTGGAAGCTTGGGGTGTTACATTCTCCCCTCCTTCAAATAATTGCGTCCTCGCAATTTCTAGGGTATTACTGCATAAAAAGACTCGGGTGGTTCTTCATCATAAGTTCCTCGGGTTCCCACGTTGCCTCTTCCATATTATGATTTCTCCACAAAACTTTTACCAGACGCGTCGTCCGGTTTCTCAGTACTTGTTCTCTCATATCAAGAATCTTGACGGGCTCTTCACAATAGGAACGATCGGGTTCCAGTTCTAATTCCTCATAGGTGAGTACATGCATTGGATCAGGCATGTATTTCCTCAACAGAGATACGTGGAACACATCGTGAACTTTGGAGAGACTTGGCGGCATTGCCAATCGGTAAGCTACAACTCCAATTCGTTCTAGAATTTCGAAAGGTCCGATGTACATGGGACTCAATTTACCTTTCTTACCAAAAATTATGACTCCCTTCCACGGAGATACCTTCAGGAAAACATGATCACCGACTTCAAATTCCAAATCGTTCCTTTGATTATCGGCATAGTTCTTCTGCCTAATTTGAGCTGCTTTGATGTGATTTTGGATTAATTTCACCTTTTCCACCATTTCCCCCACCAGTTCTGGGCCTACAAGTTTTCTTTCACCAACGTCATCCCAACAGGTTGGTGTAGGACATCTCTTTCCATATAACGCTTCATATGGTGCCATCTGAATACTCGAATGGAAGCTATTATTATAGGAAAATTCTACCAGAGGTAAATATTGATCCCACATACCCTGAAAGTCAAGTGAGAAAGATCTCAGCATGTCTTCTAAGGTTTGAATAGTCCGTTCTGATTGTCCGTCTGTCTGAGGGTGGTAAGCAGTGCTCAAATGAAGTTCAGTATCCAGGGATTTCTGAAGACTTTTCCAAAATCTTGAAGTAAAACGGGGATCACGATCAGAAACAATTGATAAGGGTACTCCATGAAGTCTCACAACTTCATTAATATATAGTCTTGCTAGACGTTCCAGGGGTAGATCTTCTCTTATAGCAAGAAAATGTGCTGACTTGGTAAGACGATCAACAATAACCCATATTGCATCGTTCCTTCTAGGAGTCTTTGGTAGCCCCATGACAAAGTCCATCGTAATATTGTCCCATTTCCACTCCGGTATGGGAATAGGTTGCATGACTCCTCCAGGCTATTGCCTTCCATCTTTCACTTGTTGACAAACCATACATCTTGACACAAAATCCGCAATCTCCCTCTTCATGTTGTCCCACCAAAAATGTTCCTTCAAATCTCTATACATTTTGGTGCTCCCAGGGTGTATAGAAAAATTGGAACTATGAGCATCATCCAGCAATTCCCTTTTTAGATCAGGTATATCGGGAACACAAAGTCTCTTCCCAAATTTCAAAATTCCATCTTCATACACAAAGTCACTCAATCTCCCATCATTCACAGCTTTAATCTTCTTTTGAAATTCTTCATCATCGGTCTGAGTACTCTTAATCCTTTCTATTAAAGATGGTTTGGCAACCATTTGAAAAATAAATGATGTTTCGCCTTCCCTGGTTATTCCCATGTCCATCTTTACTAGATCCATGAAAATTGGATCCCTTTCAATTCTCATATTGTTCAAAACTACATGGTCTTTTCTACTCAAAGCATCTGCCACCTTGTTTGCCTTCCCCGGGTGGTAGTGTATCGTACAATCATAATCCTTGAGTAATTCAAGCCATCTCCTTTTCCTCATGTTGAGTTCTTTTTGTGAGAAAATATACTTCAAACTCTTGTGATCAGTATAAATCTCGCATTTTTCACCATAGAGGTAGTGCCTCCATATCTTCAAAGCAAAGATCACAGCTGCTAACTCGAGATCTTGAGTAGGATAGTTTTGTTCATGAATTTTCAATTGTCGTGATGCATAGGCAATAACTCTATCATTCTGCATAAGGACACAACCAAGTCCTTTCTTCGATGCATCACTATAAATAACGAACCCATCATTCCCCGATGGTAGAGTCAATATAGGAGCATTGACTAATCTTTTCTTCAGTTCTTCAAAACATTCTTCACACTCTTTTGTCCAAACAAATTTAACCCCTTTACGTGTGAGTTTCGTTAATGGGTTAGCCAATCGGGAAAAATTCTGGACGAAACGTTGATAATAACCTGCCAAACCAATAAAACTACGTACCTCAGTTATACTCGTAGGTGCTGGCCATTCTTGGATTACCTTGGTCTTAGAAGGATCAACAGAGATTCCATCTTTAGAGACAATATGGCCAAGAAAAGAAATCTCATGAAGCCAGAATTCACACTTTCTAAACTTCCCATATAATTCATGCCTCCTCAGAGTCTTCAAGATAATGCGCAAGTGATTTTCATGATCTTCGTAGGTTTTGGAGTATACCAAGATATCATCAATAAATACCACCAAAAATTCATCGAGATACTCCTTGAAAACTCTATTCATCAGATCCATGAATACAGAGGGTGAATTAGTCAATCCAAACGGCATTACAGTAAACTTGTAATGCCCGTACCTGATTCGAAATGCTGTCTTCGGAATGTCTTCCTTCTTCACACACAACTGATGGTATCCAGATCGAAGGTCAATCTTTGAAAAGTATTGAGCTTCATGCAGTTGGTCAAATAAATCATCAATACGAGGTAGGGGATACTTGTTCTTTATCGTTATAGCATTGATCTCCCTGTAGTCGATACATAACCTCATAGATCCAACTTTCTTTTTAACAAAAAGAACAGGGGCTCCCCATGAAGAAACACTAGGGAGAATAAATCCCTTATTACTCAATTCCTCTAGTTGTTTATTTAGTTCGACTAACTCTACAGTGGCCATTCTATAAGGGGTCTTCGATATAGGCCTTGATCCAGGAATCAAATCAATGGAAAACTCAACTTCTCGTTCTGGAGGATGTCCAGGTAAATCTTCCGGAAATACGTCTACAAATTCTTTCACAACAGGTACATCCTCTATTTGAACATTCCTTTCCTCACCCGTAGTTATTTCATTCTCTTCCACCCCAATAATTGAATTTAGTTGAGCTATTGAGGGTGGATCTAAATAAGAATTAGGTGGTGACGATTCTTCTCTAAAGATAAGGTGTTCCTTATCATTATCATCAAGAATCGTAACCTCTTTCTTCTTACAATAAATATTCGCATCATAGTCCGAAAGCCAGTCCATACCGAGGATTATATCAAACTCAATCATAGGTATGACGATGAGATCAGCAGATAAAGAAAATTTTTTGTGCTCTAATGGGGACTGATTCACAAAACTTTGTTGCAATGATACTTACCTTAGGAGTTTTAACTGACAACTCCCTTATTAAATCAAATTGGAAATATCTAATTTTCTTAGCAAACTAGGAAGATATGAAACAATATGACGATCCACAGTCAAATAATGAATTTGCTAAACATGAGGAAACCATTAAATTACCTGCCACCACGTCTTTTGGAGCTTCTACCTCTGCAGTAGTGATAGCATAAGCCTAGCCTTGATCCCTTGGCCTTTTCTGAGGTAAGTTCTCCTGACGCTTAGGACATGCATTTGCATAATGCCCCATCTCCCTGCAATTGTAGCACTGAACGTTGGTAGCTTCCTTCTTCCCCTTGCAATCATGAGCTTGGTGGCCTTTTTCACCACACTTGTAACAGACTCCCATTCCCTTCAGGCAAGTACCAGGATGTTTCTTCCCGCATTTACCACAAGATGGATATTCAACCTTTCCCTTCTTCCCCTTATTTCCATTCCCAGATTGATCAGCAGGTCTCTTCTTCTCTTGATTTGCTTTAAAGTCATAAGACTTGGAGAATTCCTTTTCGGTCTTGATAACACATGAGACAATGTCTTCGTACGATGAAAAGGATTGTGAGACTAATGCTCGACGGAGAAATGGTTTTAACCCATCAAAGAAATGATCAATCTTACTTCTTGGGTTGCGAATATAATCTCCAGCATACCTCGCTAACCTTGTAAAGTTAGCCTCATACTTTGTGACATTCTCATCCTCCTTTTGTCTCAGACCCAGAAATTGCCTTTCCATATCCGCTCTATGGTCACGAGGAAAGTATTTTTCTAAAAACAGATCTTTGAACTCCCTCCATTCCATATTTGATACTTCATCATCTTCCTTCATGTTTTGAATCAATGACCACCATTGATCAGCATCTCCAGTGAGGCGGTAAACTACCATGATAACTTTTTCCCTTTCACTGCTCCCCAAAGCCTGAAATATTTTCTCTAGGGAATTTATCCACTGCTCGGCTACTAAGGGATTTGTACTCCCATTGAACGTTGGTGGTTGTTGCCTCATGAATCGATCTAACATTGATCCTCCATGCTGCGGATCAGGGTGCTCCATACGGGTAAGGTTATTATTCATAACCTGAGTAAGTTGTCCCAGTATGGTGATTAGCTGATCGGCACCAGTTGCATCACCATCCCCACTATAATTATCTTGAGCAGGAGGGCAATCCCTACATGGAGTGCGTGCATTGATACGGTTTCCATTTCTTCCACTAGGCGCCATTTCTAAACAATGGCATAAACTAGATCAGTTTATGAATCAAAATACATAATCCCATACTTATAAAACACTTAACATAAATTGAACTATTTATGGATATAATCCATAATCGTAAAAATGTTTTCTTTTAGGAAGTATATACTCATAAACCCTTCATAATGATTTGTAAAGAAAATGAGAGTTATCCTAATCATATCCCCCGGGAGTGTCGTAACCAAGAGTGCAGCAAGGCCCGTTGTCGTGCACCAGTTCCCGTTCGAGTCTAGCTCAAAGCGGTGTTTTCGGGTTTTACCCCTAGGTACATCTGTGCCAGAGCCGCCTCTACCTTCTCGTATCCAGACAGAGATGTATTGCTCGGAAAACTCACAAAATCTCTACAATACCAAAATTCTAGGAAGTTCTTCTATACTAATCCTCAAAGTTCATCTTAGGTCTACGTGCTCTAATCAGAGTTTATCTAAATCTAGCTTCCAAGTTTTGTACTAAACTTCCTCTGATACCAACTGTAACGCCCCGACCCTAGTTACCCAGAGTCGGTGCATTATTACATAACATTGTCATGATCACAAGAAAGATCAAATCTCGAAAGACCGATTGGTTTAGTAGCCTTGGAAACACTAGATATATTCATGAGTTTTACATTACATCATAAAATGAAAAACTACTACAACAAAATAATGTTTCCACAGTCCACACTATAATCCCCTCATAATATCCCTGAAGGTAATTCATAACTTACATCTTCACATCCTGGGAAAAATAAAACATAGAAAAGGGGTGAGCTCAAATGCCCAGTAAGGATAACAATATAGCGGAAACTTTCATAAATAAGAATAAACATTTAAGGCAATGTATAACTAAAACAAAAGCCTTTCAAACATGAACTTTCAACATGGTATGGAATAAATAAAATGAAATAATTCCATTTACTTATTCACATGGATATTCTACTAATCGAATAATCACATGCAAAAATCAATAACCACTTTCATAATGTTGGAATGCATAATGCCAGACTATCATAACCACATAGTCAAGGCCTCGTGCCAAGACTACAAATAAGATTTTGTCAAGGCCTTGTGCCAAGACACTAGTTTGTCTCATGAGACCTACCGATGCATCGAGGAGCTATAGCGGGCTCCACCCGTCACATATTAAGTCCAATGCATTCCCATATGAAAAGGTTTAAACATAACATAAACATTCGTATTAAAAATAGCATACGAAATGTCAATACTTTCACCATAAACTATGAATGGTATAAAAATAGCACATCCATAGTCAAAAATATCACAAAACCTTCAATACAATATATAAGTTTTGTATCATAATAAATCAACTTCAAATAATCTTAAAATCCATCAAAGGATGTTGACATAGATGAAATCAAAATTCTTTTTAAAGAAATATCTCCTTTTATTTTGAAATAATTTAAGATCCATATAAAATAAAACATTTTCTTTGAAAATAATCTTATAAGATTGTAAGAGAAGCTTTAAAGATGGATGTGGATGATAAAGAAATCACAGTAGATTATTACGTATAAACAACCTCGGATAATGAAGAGATTGTGAAATAACTCTTACCTTGTACTTTTCCTTTGTTGGGGTAGGTTAACCTCCTGTATAATGGTGAAATAATTGTTATTAAATTATACAAGAATTATATACATTAATATGATATCATATATGATCTTTTATCATTGCTTCATTAATAATATCTTAGTATTATTGTCGTTTCGGGTGATAATTGATTCGTTCTTCTTAAATGTTTGGTCACGTAAGACATGTTTGTAATGGATAGATTATATCTTATTCATAATCAGAATGATATTAACATTATTTTTAACCCTAAAATTAGAATAATACTTGAATGGATACGATGGAGAATGAATCTCATCGCGTTCGTGGAGACGGTAGTCCGTACGTATGCACGAACGCTACTTCCATTTAATTTTTATTTTTAAAAGAATCGAATCCAAATGATACATAGGTATATTACTATTCCAGTATAATATAATATTTTATATATGTTGCTTAAGTTCATTAACACCATCCTTTATACGTTCCATGTGTGGTATGAACGAGTCATATCATTTTAAGGGGGCGGTAGTCCGCACTTCCTCAAATGAAATTATCGTATGTATATACAACATTAAATGAATAATGGTATGAAATAAAATGGAATTAAAGAAGCTTATATATAAACAAATATCATTAATATCATATTTAATTAGAGTTCCATCATAATGGCCACCATGAGAGGCGGTAAGATGTATTTGAACAATCATCGTTTCGTGAGGCGTTAGTTTTCCATCCACAAAAACATTATGTTCATCATCCATTAGATGGAGTTGTGTGTATGTGTAGTTTGAATCCTTCTTATAACAACATACTAGTATATTTTGGATACTGGTGTTGTTACAAAATAAAGGAAATAAAAAGAGTTTGAGGGTTGGAGAAGCAAAATAAATGAAAATAATTTAAGAGAAATCGTTACCTTTAATTTAGGTAACTCACTTAGGTTGGAACCAAAGGACTTCTTGAAATGCTTTCTGCCTAAGGGGAAGCTTCAAGGAGTAGGAGAGGGATGTGGGGAGATTATTTGGGAAGGTTTTGGACGAGCCAAGTGGCTTGAGAGGTGTGAGGAATGAGTAGAAGTAGTCTCCTTTTATAAGGGAGAGGAGGGGCTCTTTAGGAAAGAGTGAAAGTATTACTTTATAATATAATTATATTCGGTTTATAATGGTCCAAAAATCATTGAGGTCGAAGATAATATGACTCATATTCTAAATAACATCAACCAATAGAATTTAGAGAGGTTTGGGTACTTATATTAACCTTATCTTTAAGTATTAACTCTAAGTTAATTAGTTTCTCTTTTACAATGTCTCTTTGTATTTTTATATAATATGGTTAATAAACTTACTATATACATCCAAAAGACCCCCAAGTGGTACATTAATGATTAACCTATCATGATATAAGTCTCTTGGCCGAACCTTAGATTTTTAGGAATTTAATATCAATTAATAATATAATATTTGTTTTAAGAACTCTTTTATGTCAATTTTGACACTATTCAATAGTTGATTTTTGTGAAACTCATAACAGATTGATTACTTCGAATAAAGTCAATTAAATCAATCCTAATATATCATATTATCCTATAAAATTAGTTTAATTCATTAAAAGTTTCATATTATATTTATTTGGGTATTTATAATATCAATTATTTTAATTGTTTACTATTATAGTAATTACTGCATCATCATTGTGTCATAAATAAAATAATTTATTTAATGTCTAAAAATTATAAATAAAATATCATTATGTAGGAAATCTTTGTATCTTTCTAATGAATATTTATAATCTAAAATATAACATATATAACCCTATGTAACAATTGTTTTTCTAAAAGATATATGCTTGTGTCATTTTTGTATTCATTTTAACTTAATTAAAATAATGTGTCATTATCACTTACAAGTGGATCCATGGGGTCCCAAAATTGACCCAAAGATTCCCATGGTCGACCATGCATCAACCAATAGGGTTAAGACACGTTTTAGGGTAATTTAGTATTATTATAATATTATTTTTTAACCCTTATTTACCGGATTTACCCTTAACCATGGTAAATAAAATATTTACCGCAGTAATTATTCAAAATGTCTAAAAATAAAAGTTACCTATTTACACAATTTGAACATCCTGATTCCAAATATGGAATCCATTTTCCTAAATTCAAAACACATAATTGGCAGAAATTAATTTAAAATTAATTCCCGCTGTCAAAACAAAAAGCGTGTTTTTAAGAGATAATAACTATCAAAAGATTGACACTTGTTTATGTTCGGTTTAACTGTAAAATTATGTCCAATGACAAACATTATATTAAATGGTAAAAATATATTCTAAATATACTTTAAAACTACTAAAATTCATAATTTATCATTATTAATTATTTTTATTAAAAAAGTTGTTTTTAATTAAAATTTAGTAATTTTCACTATTCATCAAAATATAAAAGTTATCCGCAATGTACCAAAATTTCACCTTAGGATAAATTCGATATTCTGAATCCAAAAATGATGTCCATTTTGAAATATAAAATATATATAATTTCAAAAAGTAGGTATTACTATTCATAACGGCTAGTTTGATTGGTTATGGTGTGTTAGAATTCGATGTTGCGTACAACACACGCTATCGCATTATTCGAAGGGAAACGTACCTTGGAAGCTTGGGGTGTTACATATGTAATAGAAAACTGTATTGGTTATTTGGATATCCTAAGATTCCTATGGACTTAAATTCAATATTATCATGTATCATGAAAATATTTTAGTAGTTTAAGATGATTAATATCAAGAATGATCATCTAGTGGATTCCTAACATGTGTTTTTTATGAGATATAATTTTTTTTATCCAAAAACCACATCAATTATGATGTATCAAGTGCATGGATATGTTTTTGTTTTTGGATGGTTGTTTAAGTGGGAATACATTTTGGTTAGATCCCTCATGTATTTGTGGTGGGACCAAGTGGTGTTGGTTATGAATTGAAAATCTTGGGTGTTATCAGTGTTGGCCAATGTTATCTTATTTGTTTGGGAATGGTATGGTGGAAAGTACATATAATTTATAGTTTTAACATAGATATGGAATTCCCAGTAGAAATTACAATTTTGGAAGTGACAATTCATTTGAATGAGTATTTATAACCTATATCGTATGGAGGGGATCACCTATGTCGAATGATGAATTACACGACATCATGATCATGTTTCATGATTTGTAATTAGAAGACCATCAGGAAATCCCCAGAGAAATAAGTGTAAATTCTTAGTGTTTTTAATTAATCATCTTAGTAAGCGATTGTAAAATTTAAGGAAACATTGAATATTTATATTATTGAGCATTTCATATTTTAATATGTGATTTATTATAAAATTATAATGGAAGGGATTCTCTGCTGGATTTATTTTTGTGGGTAATGCTTTCCAATTGGTTATGATATGGAATGATGGAAAATTGGATATATCCTTGGGTTAATACACTACTATAGTGAAAACTATAAAAACCAATGGATTGGGAGTACTATCCCACCATCTAGTAGGTGGGTGCGGTAGTGTCTTCGATTCCACTACAGATATAACTAGATATCCAATGGACTAGTAGAAGCAAGCCTATGTTAATCAAGATGTTTTATTAATAGGAATATGCTACTAATTTTAATTTAAATCCCATCAGGTTTTCAAAGTGTAATTTTAGGTTGCATGGGGATATCTAAAACACCAAACCTCCCTTTACTATACAAAGATCACACATTAACAGGGATAAACATGTTGAATTTTAAGATATAATCAAATGTGTGTTTGTTTTCTTCGCCTTTCATCCACAAAGCCTTTATATAACATGGATTCTATTTTTTTTTCTATGGGTTGGATAGTTACTCCATCGTAAAGAATTTTAATTTATGGATAATTAATGTGATTTTTAATTGTTGTGATGAGGGCATCCCAAGATACTATCTTTGTGCCACCAAATTTTGTCCCTATTGATGTATGTGTATCCACCAAATGGTTTATGCTTTATCTTTTGAATATATTTAAAAAATATTATGTAATTGAAATAAATATTATGAATTTTCTAAATATTAATGCTAAGAGTCCTTTATAGACACTCCCTAGTTCAGTACTCAGGATTCTATCAAGTGGTGTGATCCCACTAAGTGAATTAAATCTTAATTAATTTGATAAATAAATGTTTGGTGGTTAATTATTTTTGAATTGATTTTAATTGATTAAATTGGGAACATGTGAATGATTTACAAGATCTATTTTCAATGTGACCTATTTTGGTAATTGGAATGGATTGTTGGGTTGTAGTTGTTGTTTCTAGCATTTGAAAATTATTAGGGAATCTTTAATTAAGGCAAGTGTTCTAGATACACTTTTTATGGTAATTAAGATAGTATAGATTTATTGTATTGGGAAATGCGGTAAAAATACATAGATAATGACATGGTTAAAAAATTTATCTCACTAAGATAAATGAAGAACCTATGATTGTAATTATTTAAAATGTTAATGTATTATATGAGATAAATTAGGCCCACAACCACAAGGAATGGAAAAAAAATCGGAACTTATTATATGGATTGAGATCTAAACCATTGCTGTTTGATGCATTAACAAGTTAATGATATTTCTTGAACCTAAGACCATAAACCCCCATGAAGGGATTATTTTTGTAGAATTAAAGAAGCATGTCTTGGGGGATATTCTTTGGAAAATTTTAAACCAATGAATTGATGAATCAGGTCTGACACATCCATGGCATGAAGAGTCCATGTATGGACTATATAAACCATTTAAGTATTGTGGGTACATTGATATTACCTAGGGGTGAGTTACCCTACTACTTATTACTAGACTATTCCTATGTTAATTAACCATATGCATAAAAAATAAAGAGATGGGGCACATTCATCTTCAAGTGAATTGAAATAGTTGTATACCATATGTAACTACTAATTATTTGAAAACTAGATGATATTATTGTCGGACATGGAATCCCTATTGCATTGGGTTATTTATCAAGACTGTATTTGAGACTGAGGACTCCAAGAAGAGTTCCTTGATTTTATTAAATAGACTGAACCTCAATGGTACCCCATTTAATAGATAACCTGATGTAGATACATATCGATATGGGTAGATAAGGCACTATAAATCACCTTAAATGATGTACTAAAAAAATGTTCCTTAGGGGATATAGAATGTAGTGTTGGGATTTTATATTTATCCTGCCTATTGGTTTTTTATTTTTTATATAGTCTTGGAATACACCCTCAACATAAATTTGATATGTTTATGAATACTAAAAATTTAGAGAAAGGGTGTTTTGATAATCATGTTATGGGTTCCTCGAGTCCTGTGGAATTTGGATTAGAGATTCCTTGGAAATAGATCTTATTGAATAATGATTTCTTGGATTTTAATCTAAGATATTTTCAAATCCATGAGATAGGTCCCCTAAGTGATGATATATATAGATTGGATCTCCATTGACATGGTTCTTGGTGATTAGATAATACATTGATTTGGTATTTGGTTGTTTGAGCTAATAAAATATGGGTCCTCATAGATGTAAAGAACACATATAAGAGATTATATGATGAGGATCATGGTTTTTGTATGAGTTACTATTTATTTTGAGTATATATTTTTATAATTTCATGGGATGGACCCCTATAGATGTGAGGATACATTTAGGAATTTCAAAGATTTATATCCCACATGTTATTATTAGGAATGATCAATACGAAAATTTAAGATACACCATGGAATTGGTTTAAGTAGGTATGGTTAATCAGGGTCCCGAACATATGGATTGAAGATGTTATAAAATTTATTTATTTTTAATTATTTTTTATTAAATATATTAATGTTACATGATCATATCATAAGATATGATAGTTAGGATGGGACCCCATTATTGGTTCCCTATTATGTTATATTCTTAAACATAGTTCTAGAAACCATGAATCATGGGTATCTGAGCAGTTTTTATATGTTTATTATTTTCATATGTAGGGATGATTATTATGTGCATCTATAACATGATTTACTTAAATATATAAAATGATAATAGGAGTTAGGTATTTGTTATGTATTTTAGTTTTAGTGGAACCTTTTATTAGGAAACTGTTATAAATGTTTTTGATCATCTTAGTGGGTTGGTATTATTGTTTTATAATTGTATTCTACTACATCATTTATTATTAAAGAATCTCATTTGGTTATTTTCATCTATAAACTCTAATGGATGATTGTTTTTTATGGTTGGTTCTTAGTTATTGATTCAATATTGTGATCAATGATATAGGTGGTATAGCCTCCCCTTAATACATTCCTAAACCTATACTACTAGTTGGAAGCCTCTGGCATTCTGGGAGCTATGTCAGAGGTCATGCTGAGTTTCGATCCTTTTAATATTCAAGGAGTGAGTCTAGATGAGTCATTTTAGGGACTATACTATCATTTTGGATATGGAATGGTGATTATAAAGTTGACTATATCAGGAAAGGTTATGATATTATATATGTAAATTATTCAAAGCAAGAATACTTGGTCTTCAAGGACCCGGTATATGTTTTCTCATGAATGTCTGCTTTTTGATTATTTTGGAAATGATTATTTTCAGGATATAGAATTTTTTATATTATGAACTTATGTTAATGAACTATTTTTGGTTCTGTTATTAGTTTTAAACTCACACCATATAACGGAATCTTGAGGTGCATATTGATTTTATAGTCAATGATCTTGATAAAGGAATGGTCTCTATAGTGGGATATTGAAGAGGAGCCTCATAATAATGTGATAAAATGTCAGGTAAAACTTTTTATCATATATTTTTTATTGCATACTATGTAGTATCTTTAGTATTTTAATAAATTGATATACCATAATTTGGTATAATGTTTTTGGGATAAGATTGTGTAATAAACACATAATCTTTTAAAAAAATATGTTGAAAGTCATGAACGTTATCATTCAGTCAATTGGAGTATCAATTTCCATTATAATTTTTATTATTAAAAATGTTATTCAAAGGTATTCTCTATTTATTGTTAGTTATCAAGGGGATAGACTTTTTAAAATAGCCCTTAGTAATTCACATCTAGTTTATATCCTCTTTTATATGAGGTGGAATACATGAGGTTATCTAGAATTACATCCTAGACCCCATGATTTAGATCATATCGAAAAAAAATATTAGAGAGCTCACATAATTCCCAACTTGTATCTTTGTTTTTTAATGATTTTGGAAGTGGAAGAGAAGATATTGGATGGTTGGTACATTGGTAGAGTAATTATATATGTTCATAGAAAACCATTTATAATATTCCATAAAGTTATGAGGAATGTTAGATTGATGATCTATTTTTATTATTACTATTGATGTTAACATTAGGCAATACACATGATGTTTATATTCTAATATATTTTATTTTGAGTGTATTCATGCATCATGATTTAACTTGTTAGTTTACATATAACATATATGTAGATTATATTAGAAAGGGTCCAATTAAATATATTCATATTGGATTATTTGTTTTTATAGGTGTACTAAGAGTTTATTTGACATTAAATAATTCATCCTTAGATATGTGTGACATGAATTTATAGAAAAGAAATATATGAATTATTCCACAAGGGGTAGCCCATGATTTACCAATGGTTGTATATGTTGTTGTAATTGGTTATGATATCGTATATTCCCATTTATTACAGACCATTAAACCATTCTAAGCTATTATTTTATAGCCATTCATTTCCTCAAGTAGAGGAGAATAATGGTAAATAGTTGATTATGAATGTCTTTTTATCATCATCTTCTTACCTTTAATCTCACTAGATGTAAAAATGATAAAAAAAAAATTGATAAAAAAAATTATTTTATATTCAAATTTGTCAATAATTTTGCAGTTCATTAGAGAGAACCAGAGGCTTTTATTATTTATGAACTAACTAGGTAATGGAGGAGGTTATGAATCAAGGAGGATTGGGAAATGTGAAAATGTGAAAACCATAAAGAAATTATTCCCATATAAAATGATTTTGGATCATGCATAGAATGTCATAACACATCATAAAGGGATGATTTTACTATTTTTATATTCATTATGAGTTAATGAGTTTCTTTGATTTACTAATTTCTTAGTTGGGAATGAGGAATATTAGTCTAAGAAGTTTATGATTGGTCATTGACCATATTTGAATCATTAGTCTAGGAATATTTACATAATGATGTAAATAGAGTTTAGTCATATATTTAGAACTATAGGGAAGGTATTGGAGAAAGATAATGGTTTTGAAAATCAACCATAATTCAGTGGACCAGTTAGTGGATTTTCCAGTGCTACGGTGGCTGGATAGTTTTGCAAGAAGAAGTAGAAATAAAATTCCATGTTAAATGGTGGAAGATAATGATCTAATAATATTAGGGTTTATATAGTTCCCTCCACTAGAGATTGGTATAATTGTTTGTATAATTAGATATAGTAGGGGAATTATCATAATTACTATCATGGCCCTCCTAAAAGTTTTCATCGTTATAGAGTGGATAGATATATAAATCAGTTTTGTGAAATATATTCTTATATTGGTTTATTGATGTTACTTCATATAACATGTAGTGTGTATTATATGTATGGGTAGACTCTATGTGAATCTTGCAACAATGTTTCATATGATCCCTTGGGGTATAGACGTAGATATAATAAATAAAGAGTTTATATGGTTGAATTGGTTCCATCCGAATGTGGAGATGGTCCATTTAAAATTAGAGGTATGACTAGACTTGTGTATACTATATCTAAAATGTTTTTTGACATATATTCTTACCATTAATTAATATATTTCATGTTTTTACGGTGTTACTCATTATTGATAAAAATTCTTCTGAGTTGACATATTAAAATACACCATTGGAAAAAAAGTTTGATGGTCGATATATTTTAGTAGAATTTTTCTTAGAAATATCTAACTAAGAGAATTTATGGGGATTGCAGTTTCGATATATTTTAGACATTGATTAATCTATGTCATGGAATGAATGAAAATTTACCATGGACATAGTTATTTCATTAATAGAATTGTGTCATTTATAATTCCAAAACATGTGACATCGATGTTGAGCTGTGATAGGGATGCTGATGTTGGAATAGTCAGACCAACCATTATCAGATTAGATAAATTATAGAGTAGTTTTATGGTATAATGATTGATGTATATCAGATAGTCACTCCATATATTTTCCTCCAATAACATTTAAATGAAAAGATGTATTTTTATATGGTTTCACTATGTCACCTTTGAATAGGGGATCTGATTTTCATTTTGAACTAGTGACTTGTGTGAAATCTATATTTGGTATAGCTTACCATTGTAACCAAATGAGTTAAAATATATTAAAGAAAAATATTAGGGTTCATATGTGAATGGAGTTACAAGATCAATGACCTATCAATGGTGTGCCTTGGTGTTTTTCACTAAGAAGGAATATGTTAATCTTAAACTATGTGTAGAATAAATGAAGCTAAAAAATATTCCTATAAAAACTGCAATGTTTTTCCAATGAATGGTTACTTAATTGATGAGGGAATGGTAGCCTAAAAGTTCTCAAATATATATCTACATTCTAGCTATCATCATCTTTGGTTCAAGGAGAGTACATATTAGAGATACCATTTTGGATAATATATGGGTTTTATGTGTATATTATTATTCCCTATAGCCTAAAAATTATTCATATAGGGTTCATTTCTCTCATGATTAGGATTTCCATATATATATGAGACCATTTGTAGCACACAGATGTTTTTATGAAATATTTACATTAAAGATGTTATATTCTTTAGTATCTTTCTTAGCATGCAATAATGAGTTTAAAGGAATAGTGAGATATAATTATTATAAAATTAACATTTTTACCATGCCGTTAAGATAATAGAAATAATTACTAGTAACTTATGATAATTCATCATAAATTCATTGCATAATAATTATTTCTGAAAAAATTAAATCAATTAGATATTTTTATTTTTTAGTGAATTACTTTTGGTAATGAAATTAATGAGAAATATATGTCTTATATACTTAATAATTTTTTTGATATTCATCCAATGGATAGTTTAGTCATATTTTATAAATAAATCCTTATTTGATGTATAAAATCATTTTTTAATGTTTAATTTGACAACATTGAATTGAAAAACCATTTTAAATTTATATTTTTACTCATTAATAGTTTGATATGAAGAAATAAACATGTTATTTTGATGAAGGATGTAAAAATTTACATTGGATAAATTCTTGATATTTTTCTGAAAACTTTCATGTTTTGATGAATAGTTAAAATATGATAAATTTTAATTAAAAACTACTTTTTTCATAGAGATAATTTATATAGTTAAATTATAATATTTAGAATTTTTAATGTATAAATAGAATATATTTTTATCATTGAATAAAAAAATTTCATTATAATTAATTTTACACTGAATTTATAGGTAAAAACATTTCATTATTTTGTAATATTTTAGCTTTTAAAACCAATTTTCTCATTTCAACAACATAATAAATTTAAAATAAATTAATGAAACATATATATTTTTATTTTTAAAAAAATTTATTTATATTTGGAATGAGTAGGTCCATTTTATATTAATAAGCTAATTTTTTAGGCATGATGATTAATAAGTGGTGTAATTATTTTTATTTCCATGTTTAAAGGTAAATCAGGTAATTAAGGGTTGATATAATATTATAAAATCACCTTAACATCTATAAAAAGCATAATTGATGAAAAAATTTGACCCTTATCATCTTTTTTTCGAAATGTAATCACTTAATGTCCACTTAACTATGAAAATGAAATGAATGTAATAAAAACTAATAAATGTGACAAAATGTCACAATCTCATTGTATATAAGTATATTAATTTTAATATTTGGATAACTAGGATATAATATCTACTATAGATAGTATTTTTAAATCTAAAATAATTACCTATATCAAATAAATTTAATAATAATTTTGAGAGATTAAATAATTACTATTAAATATGACATAATAGTTATTTAGAAATTATTTTATTAATAGAAATACCAAATAAATTTTATTAAAAATTATAAATGAAATATAATATTTACTAAATAAAGTGATCCACATAATTTATATGTAATTATGACATTTTATAAGTGTGTTAATTTTTTCTCAAAATTATATTTTTTTGGATTTTATTTAATATCAAATAAATTAAAAGTGTCAAAATTGAAAAATTATATTTTATAAAAAGAACATTTTATTAATATATTTATAAATCATAAAAATATCTAAAAATTAAAAAATTTATAACTATAAGAAGAAAAATATCACAAAATATCCATTTATGGTAAATTAACAACATATAGGTAAATATAAATAACAATTATATGTTTATAATTTTATTACTGAAATTAAAGTTAAATAGAATAACTAAGTGTCAATTAAATAATATTGTATAAATTGACAACTTAACATGTCAAAAATTTATTTTAGGATGATATTACAACCCTATATCAATTAATATCCGAAATTTGGACATTTTGGTGGTTTTTGGGTAGGATTATATTTTGTTATAAATTAGTATTTATGGAGATTCCAAAAATGTCCCTCACCTCAATTATAAAAAGGCACATCCTCCCACTCCTCTTCACTAAATAACAAGCCTTAATGATCTAACATACCCTATAATTTTTCCTTCTCAAGTTCCCTATTTTTATTATAGATTTTCTTATCATATTCAAATACCAAATCTATTTCTCTAAGAATATATTTAGTGGAAGCATGTCGAGGAAGAGGTAATCACTTCTATCAATTCTTTCCAGATTTTTTCTTCTTATACTTCCTCATCATTAGTTTCTTAATTATAAGGTAATAATATAATTATCAATAATAAAATTATATGTTATATTAAATATGTAACATCCCTATTTCACCTTCTATCCATCCTAGGAAAAAAGATATCACTATGCATATGTACGTACGACTTACCACCTCCACATTTTGGGGTAATATGTTTTTTCACTACCACCTTACTTGGATGGTTATAATGATGTAAATAATGACTATATATTATTATTATAATATTTTACTAATTTTAAAATTTTATACACCATCCAATTCAATACCATTCAACAATTTTGGTAATTATATCACCACTCGTGCATATGTACAACCTACTGTCTCTACAATACAATGTGATTCATTCTACATGATCTTCATTAAATAATGACTATATGCATGAATTGAATGAATAAATATTATATATACTATACTAATATCATTATGTAAATTATTTAACTATAAATTGAGAAGTGGAACATGAACGTTTATGAAAAATCTAGCATAAGAACACAAAGTAGTTAATATCCGAATAACTACTAACAATGAATCGTTACTAACAAACAGATGATAATATAATCATATATGAAATAAATAAATTGATTATTAATATAGAATAAGTCAATAATTTTATTTTAATCATTATATTAGAGGTTTAGATACATATAAAGGATATCAGACCTAAAGTATGAGATAATTTTCCAATCTCCTTTTTATCTAATATTGTTTATATGTAACTATTTATTTGGGTATATTTATCATCATAAAAGTTGTTTCTAAATTATAAAAAATTATATCTATTATTCTAAATATTTTTTAATGTAAATTATTCCTTTTATATAATTTTGATAAATTGTTATTAAAGGAATATTTTGTCATAATTCGATTTAAGGTACTTGTTGACTTTTTCAGTAAAAGGAAGAGGAGAGTTTTTTAAATTATACAGCACGAATTGAAATTTTATGGTTTCAGGAAACCTTTTGTACATGAATATTACTTTATAATTTTTATATATTATTTTCAATTAGATTAGTTTCTTTTAAAATTGCATTACATTTTGAGAAAAGAGAGAATTTTTTAAATTGAAACAATATTTTCCTCCAGAATTAAGTTCAAGTGCTTTATCAAAATTATTTTCAATCTAAGATGACATAGGGTTATGTTTATATCCCTATTATTACTATTATTTTATTTTGATTATTATTGAATTAGTTTTATGAAATCTATTAATAAATATTTATGTAATGATGTTTATGAAACCCTTTTTTGGTTCTTTAGGTTATGCTATGATGAATTGTTTATGTTTTTATGTCACACATAAGAATGGTTTCATTATGAGACCGGTGGGACCGTAATCACCCTCCAATTCATTAGATAAATATTTATTTTTCCTGAGGTAGTAAATTATGGAATGACATGTAAATTTGGTTCCGTAATATAGGGTTGTAATGAGGATTGAACTCGGTTCATTAATGGACTTTTTCCACTATGGTGGTCCCGACAATGTGCCTTGACTAATATGAAATGATTTTATATGATTATGCTTGTATGCAATAAAATTTCATGTCTTATGTCATGACTATTGGTATTGAATTTCACTTTTATGATTTATCCCACGACATGTTATTATAATCTATTATATGCATGATATGATTTTCAAATGTTATCATCCTATGAATATCATATGAATTATATTTCCCTTGTTTTCCCATATTGGGAATTTAAGATTACCCTTTCATATGTTTCTTTTCCTCGGGTCATGAAGAAGGGTGTTAGGTATGATATTTCCCAAAGGTGTCTAATTATGAGTAAATAAGCAGAAGACAATGTGGATGTTTTATGAAACAGTATTTAATGTTTCCCAATTTCAAAATACACTAAACCTATACAAACCTGGTGTGGGTCTGTTATGGTATGTTATAATTATTTTTCAATGTTGAAGTAATATCTATATGTAATGTATTGTTCCTTATAGTTGGTATCAGAGCTAAGGTTTATTTATCCTTTGGAAACTACTATGATATAACTTTAATAAGAACCCTAAGGATATGTATAAGTATAAGTTTCAATCTAATCGAAGTGTTTTATTTCTGTACATGTATAACCTAGGATAAAACCTAACATGTTTTAAACGGAATTTTACTCATTATTATGTGGTTTCTGGATTATGATTAGTGTTTCTCAAAATATGCTTCTTGGTTTTATTCTATGGATTGAACCTTAAGGAAATACATTAATTGTGAATACGACGAGAAATGAAACGATTGTCCCAATGAGCAACCTAATGTTATGGGAGATGAAATGAAAATTCTTATAGCCTTTATCACACAACATTCTCAATCTATGAATCATACAGCATATCCAAACAAGAAAAGAAGTGAAAAACATTTGGCTGAGTCCCTCATGATATTGTACCCACATTCATTTAGTGGTTCATCAAATACATTAGTCGCTAAAAAATTGATCATTACCACTGAAAAGATATTTTCAGTTCTATAATGTTCTGAAAATGAAAAAATCATCATAGTAGAGTATCATTTGGAAGGAGAAGCTGATCAATAGTGGAATCTTATCTAGAATATGTGGCAATGAGGTGAAATTGAGTCCATGGAATTGGATGAGTTCAAGAACATATTTTTCAATAAGTACTCTCCTCTAATTCTTTGATAAAATATGCAGATGGATATCCATGAACGTGAGAAAAATATGATGAATCTGTTGGTACCTATAAAGAAACTTTTACAAGACATTTCCCGGTACGCTTCTGGAATTATTAACCGACCTGAGAGTAAAATTGATTGATTCTTTAGTGTCTTAAAACTATTTCTCTGAAAAGAATTTTCCATAAGTGACATCAATAGATATGAGGAAATTATTTGATATGCTTTCAAGGTTGAGATGGATATTGGAGTAACCCATCATTCATATGGGATTGATAAGAAGAGAAAATCTTAATTCTATGGAAAATCTTTAGACCAAACTGAAAAAAAAGATTAGTTTTCCCTTATTCTCAAAGTGAGGAAAATCATATAGGGGATTTTATTAAAGGAACTAGTAAATGGTTTATATATTGAAAATAAGGTCATCATAACGTTGAATGCCAGTGTTATTGGAAAAATATGTCTAATGATTCAAACAAAGAAAAGGATAACCAAAATGCACATCTGACACTTAAATGTTACAAGTACAAGGAAATGGGGTCTTATTCCAATCAATAGCCGAATCTAAGGGCTATTGATAATGATCAAAATTAATAAATTGTTAAATTCAAAGTCAAAGGAAAGTGACATGAAATCACTCTCGACGATGTGGAGTATGATAATGAAGTGGTGAAAGGTACACTTACCATCCACTCTAAAGTAAAAATTATTTTATTCACTTGTGGATCAACTCACTATTTTATTTTTGATGAATTTTATAAGGTAATCGTTATATTTCATGATCAATTAGATGTTGAGTTAGCTATGACAACTCCCAATGGATTTGCAGTTGCATCAAAAGCTTATAATTCGTCACCAATTAAAGTTTTATGGGAATGTACTTCCTGAAAATCTTGTGATCCTTCCTATAGTAGAAGTTTTTTTGATTATTGGCATGTATTGGATTCATCTATAATGATATCATACCAATTTCCATGTATCAGATGTCATATTTCATATTCCAGATAAATCTATGATCATTTATCAATGTAGGGATTAATATAACCTTCTATTAGAAATTTATTCAACCATATGGGTCTTGATTCTAATAAATGATTGTTATATATCTAAAATGGTTGGGGGAGAATCTAATGATTAAAAATATACCCATTATACATGATTTTGATGATGTCTATCTAAATGGATTTCCAGGTCGTCCACGAATTCGTGATGTTGAGTTTTCAATAGAAATTGTACTATGTTCTATGCCTATTTCAAAGACACCTTATAGAATATACCAAATTTAGTTGTAGTAATTGAAGAAGAAACTCCAAGATAATCTTGATAAGGGATTCATATTCCCTAGTACATCACCTTCTATAGCACCCATTCTCTTTGTTAAGAATAAATATGGATCAATTTGACTCTTGTTTGATTATCATGAACTTAGGAATATCACTATCGAGAAAAAATATCCTCTTCCCCACATTGATGACTTATTTGACCAAGTATAAAGAGAAAATAATTTTCAAAGATAGGTCTTCATTTAGGATATCATCAATTAAGGGTCAAAAAAGAGGATAAACCAAAAATAACATTCAGTAAAAGGTATTAATATTATGAATTTATAGAGATTCATTTTGGTCTGACAATTGTCTCTATTAGATTTGTGGATATAATGGTTATATTCTTTAGAGACTATCTTGATTTATTTTTTGTAGTCTTTACAGAAAATATTATTTTCTATTCAAATTGAAATAAAGAACATGATGATCACATGATAATTGTACGGATTACCCTGAGAAAGGAGAATATTCATGCAAAATTTACCATGTGTGGAGTTTGGCTTTATAATGTTTCATTTTTGGGTCACATAATCTTTGGAGAGGTCATATATGTGGATCCAGCAAAAACATTGGTTATTGATTGATGGTAGAGACCAAAAATGGTAACTGAGATATGATGTTTTCTTGTTTTGGATTGATATTTCCGACGTTTTTTGAAATTTTTTTCATGGTGATATAATCCACTCACTCTTTTTAATCAGAAAAGAGTTAGGTTTGTAAGGATATAGGAATGTGAAGAGAATTTCAAAGATAAAAAAATAATGTCAAGCCATGCACTTGTGCTGACACTACCTTGTAGTAGATAAAGGGTTTTGATCTACTGTGGTGCATCCACGAAGGGGCTGGGATATTTTCTCATGAAAATTGATATGGTGATAGATTATTCCTCATGGTAGTTGAAAATTCAAGAGAAAAATTACCCCAATAGAGGATTTGGAGTTATCTGTGGTAATCTTTGCATTAATGATATTGAGGCATTTAATTTATTGTGAATGGTCTGACATTTAAAATGATAATAAAATTTTAATGTATATTCTCACAAAAAAAGGATTTTAATATGTACCGAATATGATGGTTGGAGTTAATTAAATATTATGAATTATCAATACATTATCACCATGGTAAATAGAAAATGGTGGCAGATGCTTTGAGTCGAAAAGACCATGACAGCTAATCCATGATGACGATCATGAAAGATCCAATATTTCTGGATTTTCAAAGGATGGATCTTGAAATTTTAATGGAAGGGGAGAAATATTATCTTTATCAAATTAATTTTTAACCATCTATATAAGTGAAGATTAAGGAGGTATTGAAGGAAGATGTAGAGTTACAAACTAAATTGAAAAATTTTTCCGAAATCAAGCTTTATTGGAAATAATAAGGTTCATGGACAACATTTGTATTCACCCCATAATAGAATTAAAGAATTATCTATTGGATGAGACTCATAGTTATTCAATCTCTATTCACCCTAGAAGCACAACGATGTACAGATACCTGAAAGAGTACTTCTGGTGGGATGGCATGAAAAGAGATGTTTCCAAATATGTTTCTTGATGTTTGGTTTGTCAGCAAGAAAAGGCTGAGAGATAGATGTCTAAGAGAATATTACAACCATTACCCATTCCAGAAGGGAAATGGGAAAACATCACTATGTAATTTGTCATCGGAATTCCCAAAACATCCAAAGGAAATAATTATATCTAGGTTATAGTTGATCTCCTTATAAAGTTGACATAGATCATTGCTATTAGAGAGGATTTATCTCTTTATCATATTCCCTAGATTAATGTAAAAGAAGTGATAAGATTTCATGGACCACATTATTCCAATATATCTTATCCGGATCTGATATTTACCATGACTTTCTAGAGATTTTTTTAGCAAGAAATGGATACATAGTTATGTTTGAGCATTGATTATTAATATAAGACATATGGTCAGTCTGAGAGGACAATTCAAACACTAGAAGACATGTTGAGAAATTTTTCTTTTGATTTCAAATGTGGTTGGGACCAACACCTACCTTTGGTGGAAATATCTTACAATAATAGATTTCACTCCAGTATTCAGATTACTCCACATGAATCCCTATATAGAAAGAAGTATAGAACTACAACATATTTGGATGAATTTGGGGAAAGAAATCTATTATGTCCTGATATTGTTGATGAAATGGAATAAGAGGATAGATCTATTCAGCCACACATAAGAGAAGCTCAGAGTTGAATAAAATTATATGCTGAAAATCGAAGAAAAGAACTAAAGTTTTAAGTGGGTGATAAGGTGTTTCTACAAGTATATCTGTGAAATTGAGTAATGAGATTTAGAATGAAGGGAAAGTTGGGACAAAGGTATATCAGTTCTTTTCAGATTCTTGATCATGTTGGGATGGTAGCTTACAAAATGGTGGTTCCACCAAATATCTCTCAAGTTTATGATGTGTTATATGTATTTTTCATGATAATGTACATACTCGATCATTCACATGTAATACTATTCAATGTTGTATCGCTAGAGAAAGATCATTCTTATGAATAACAACCGATAGAGAGTCTATATCATATAAAAAATATTCTACTAAACAAGACCTCTCGCTTGATTAAATTTTATAGTGGAACCACCAATTTGAAGAAGAATCATTGTAACATGAATATTTGATGAAGAAGAGGTATCCTAATCTCTATGTTTCCATGTGATGAATTTTGAGGAAAAAATCAGCTTAAGGGGGGAATACTGTAACACCGAGATGTTTTTATGAAATGATTCTTTCAAATAATATTTATTTATCAGTAGTTCACATTGAACACAATCGTGAGTTTAAAAAAACTTCAAGATACCCTTATTATAAAATTACTATTATAGTCTAGCCATTAGTATAGTGGGAATAATTATAACTAACTTGTTAAAATTCATTGTGAATTCATTGGCTATCAATTAATTATAAAAATTATAAATCAACTAGATATATTTATTTTTAAATTAATTATTTTTCAGATGAAATTAATAAGATATATATGTGTTATCTAACTAATAAAATATTTTTGATATTTATCCAATGAATATATTATTCATAGGTAATGAATAAAACCCTATTTTATGTATAAAAAACTATTTAATAATGATTAATTTTACACCATTGAATGGAGATCCCGTTTCAAATTAATATTTTTTCACATTAATAATTGTTATATGAGAAAATAAACACCTTATTTTGAAGGAGGATATAAGAATTTAATGTGGATAAAATTTTTACATTTTTCTGATAACTTTCATGTTTTGATGAATAGTAAAAATAAACAAAAATTTAAATTTAAAAAACTAATTTTATCATTGAGATAATTTATAAGGTAACGTTATAATATTAAATGATTTTAATTTATAAATAGAATATATTTCTTTCATTCAATATAATATTTTTCTTTAGAATTAATTTTACATTGAACTCAAAGTTAAAAACATGTCAATATTTTGTAATGTTTTATCTTTTAAAAACTTTTTTATCATTTCAACAACGAGATTAATTTTAAATTAATTTTTACAACTTTTTTGTTTTGAATTTTGAAAAAAAGAATCAATTTTTTTAATCATTAGGTCCAAAATATGTTAATAGGATACTTTCATTTTTTGGTATAGTGAATATTAAAATTTGTAATTATTTTTATTACCATCATTAATGGTAAATCGGGTAATTAAGGCCAAAAATAATATTATAAAATTATCTTATCATCTCTAAAAATTCTATTGGATGAATAAATTTTACCTGTATCATCTATTTTTTAAAATATAATAACTTAATGGCCACTTTTCTATGAATATGAAATTAATGTAATGAAAACTAATGAATGTGAAAAATTTTCACAATCTGATTTTATATAAGTATATTAATTTTAATATATGGATAATTAGAAGATAATATCTACTATAAATAGTCTTCAAAAATAAAAAATAATTACTTATATCATAGAAAATTATTTATAATTTTTAGATATTAAATAACTACCATTAAAGATGACACAATGGTGATGTTGAAATTATTTTATTAATATGTATATCCAATAAATCATTTTAAAAATATTAAAAAAGATATAATATAAAATAATTAATTTTATATAAAAATTTTATAGGTGACTATGAAATTTTAGGAGTGTACTAAATATTTTGGGTCAAAATTATATTTTTTGAGGATTTTATTAAAATTAAAATAAATGAATAATTTCAAATATGACACTATTGAAATTTTATAAAACTAAAATTTTATAAAATTATTTTCAAATCATAAAAGTATTTATAAAATTATAAAGTGATAATTAAAAGATATTAAATATAATAAAATAACAATTTATTGTGATTTAACACTATATGAGTAATATTTATAACCATAAATTTTTTATAATGTTATAACCACAATTAAAATTTAATAGAACAACTAAGTGTACATTAATAATAAATATGGTCTAAATTGACAAAATAAATTGTCCAAAATTTATTGGTTGATCTGATTACAACTCTATCTCATCTCATCTTTGAAATTGGAACATTTTTTGGTTTTTGGGTTGGGTTTAATTTTATTATAAATTATTATTTATTCAGTTTCCAAAAGTGCCCCTCACCTTAATTATAAAATGGAACATCATTTCTCACCTCTTCAGTTAATTTTTATCCTCAATGATCTGAAATCCCCTACCATTTTCCTTCTCAACTCCCTTATTTTGATTCTTTAGGGTTGGTAATATTGAAAGACCACCTCTAGTGCTCTGAGAAGAGATTTAGATGAATCTTGTCGAGGAAGAGGTAATCACTTCTACAAATTCTTTCAAATATCTTTCTTTTTCTACTACCTAATCATTACTTTTTTCATTATAAAGTAATAAAATAATTATTACTCTTATAATTATATGTTATTATAAATATTTAACAACACTATTTTAACTTTTATCCATCATAGGAAAATGAAATTACCTCCCGTACGTACGTACGACTTACCATCTCTACACTGTGGTGTAATATGTTTTTCACCACCACCTTACTTGGATTAGTATAATTATGTAAACAATGAATATATCTAATAGAAATAATATGTTAATTATTCTTAAATGTTATACACCATACACTTTAATACATTTCAACAATTTGGGGAATTATAAAATTTCTCGTGCATGTGTATGACATATCATCTCTACGATGCGATGAAATTCATTCTATTTGATCTTAATTAAATAATGATTATATACTTGAATTGAATAAATAAATATTATATTTATTAAACTAATATCATTATTTAAATTATTTAATTATAAACTAAAAAGTGTAACATGAACTTATCAGACAAATCATGGATATGGACACAAAGCAGTTAATATCAGAGTAATGAGTGACAATGAAATGTTACCAACCAACGGATGATAATATAATTGAATATGATATCATAAAAATTACTTTGATTCAGGAATAAGTCAATAATATCATTTAAATCATTATAAAGGATGTTCGGATACATACTAGGGATATCAGACCTAAGGCAAGGGATAATTTTTCAATATCATTTTCATCTGATATTGTTTATACGTAAGTTTTTAAGGGGTATATTTATCATCCACATCTATGTTTACCAATAATGTAAAATTATATCTATTCTTATAAATGTTTTTAAAAGTTAATTTAACTATTTGGATAATTTTTATTAAATATTATGAATAGAATCTTTTGCCGTTATTCGATTTATGTTACATTTTGATTTTTTTTGAAATGTAAGAGGTGAATGATTTTTACATTATACTAGATGAATTGTTTTTTTTTCAAATTCAGGAAAAATTCTTTACAAGAAGATTCCTCTACATGATTTCATTATTATATTCAACTAAATTATTTTCTTTTAAAATTTCATGGAATTTTGGGAAAAGAAAACATTTTTTAAAATGACTGGATATTTTCCTCAAGAATAATGTTCAAGTGTTTTGTCAAAATTAATTTTATCTAAGAAGAAATAGGTTTATGTTTCTCTCCCTATTATAAATTTTATTTGATTGTTTTTATGATGGAATTAATTTTATAAAATTTGTTTGATGATTATGATTGAATGATTTTTATGAATCACATTTTGTTTTTTTCCTTTGGTTATGCTATGATGAGTGGTTTATGTTTTTGTGGAACACGTAAGAAAGGTTTAATAATGAGATGGTTGGGACCAATATATCCCTCCAATTCATTGGGTAAAGATTTATATCTCATGATATAGACATGATCATAATAAAAAGTAAATCTCGTTCAGTAATATAGAGCTGGAATGAGGATTGAACTCAGTTCTCTAATAGAAATTTTACTCTATGATGGTCTCGGAAATGATCTTTAACTAATATGAAATGATTATCTATGCGTTTGTGTGTATTCCACTAAATTTAATGTCTTATTTTATAACTATTTGAATTAAATTTCACTTTTATAATTTATCGCATGACTAGATATTACAATCTTTTATATATAGGATATGATTTTCAAATGTTCTGTTCTTATGATTATGATATGAATGATATTTCCCTCGTTTTCCATTATTGCACATTGTATCTCACCCTTTCATATGTTTCTTTTCCCAAGGAAATGAAGAAGGGTATTAAGTATGATATTTAAAAAAGGAGTCTAGTTATGAAAATATAAGAGGGTGACAATGTGATGATTAATAAACTGGTTGTCTACATTTCCCAGTTTCTAAAGACACTAAACCTATATGGTCCTATAATGATTTTGTTATGTTATGTAATAAATATTCTTCAATGTTGAAGTAAAATGTATATGTAATGTATGGGTTGTTATACCATTCATCAATGTGATCCTTGATGAAATATTTATATATTCGATTTCCTCATAGTCAAATGCTTGAATCCTTGAGATTCTGTTGAGTACACCTTCAAAACATCTACATACCTATATGCTCTCGAAATGTCAGTTTTAAATTTTAGATAAGAATTACTGAATCAATGTGATTTATGAGGTAAATTTTTTTATTGACCAGGTAAAGGAATAGGTCATTATATTTTGGGAAAAAATCATAGGAATTTGTTGCATATTCATAGTTTCTTTAGATTAGATAGATACTATATCTAGCTCATTTAAGACTATTCCAATTTGGAAGTGCCGCATGGACAACCATACCCAATATTTGGGAATGTTTAAATGATTTGGTCAATATAATGAATAATTCTTGGAACTAAAGATAATATTTAAATTATCTATAATACTAATATTTCCAAAAACTATAAGTTTATATGTAGTGTATTTCTATTATTTTACGGATGGTTGGAGAGATTTTATCATGAAGAATTGTCATTTTTAATTATTGGTATTATTAGGTATGAAACAATGAATAGAATAACCATACTCATAATTTAGATCCAGTTATAATTGTATCTGAATTGAAGTGTTGGAAATATTATAGATTTTAGGAGTGATTCGTTATATTTATTGACCCCAAGAGTTTTTTTCTAGATCATCTCCCAGTTTTAAATCATTCTTTATTATAATTGTTAATTATAGTACCTATAGATGTTTTCTATTAAAATTACGTATGATATTATAAATATTAATTTTTTAAAAAAGATCTTATCTAAAAAATTAGGAAAAATATAAATAATATATTTTAATTTTAATGAAACCTGATGACCCTGCAAGTATACTAGTTGGTGTCTATAATTAGGGATTGGGAATGAGTCCCTTTTATACCCTTATTGATCACATCCTCATTTGTAGAATATGTAAAGTCTTGTCAAGATTGTGATTCATATTTTCTCATGTTTCATAAATGTTTTTAAAAATCAGAATCCATTCTAGAATTTAACATGAGTGAATGTGATGTTCTTTATATTCAGGGTTGGATAATGGTTCCTCCTTTTATGATAGATGAGCTTATAATGGAAACTAATTCCTATATTTGGGATGTGATATAGGGGTAACCCAAGATATAAAATTATATTTCATAATAATTATAGTGGCCCAAAAAGAAAAGGGACATTATGGGATTTTTCCCAAATTGCTAGACTTGCCAGTGGATTGAAGAGGAGAACCAGTAACTAGGTGGGTTAGTTCAGTAAAAATGGGTGGATGTGTAAAAGTGGTATAAAGTGTTGATGTACTTCATTTGGTGATTACATATAACATATATATGAGTAAATTATATAAGGTTTATAGTTGATCAAAATACTAGTGTGGGACATTTTTTACAAAATTAGGGGACTCCTTTAATATAAGAGATAGGAAAATTCTATTCTAAATAGAATGAATTACTTTATAGAGTTCTATTTAGAATGTATTAAAATAAAGAGACTAATTTTACAATGTTATTTTGTAATGAGTTATAGAAGGTTATGTCGACTATGTTGAATTTTATTCTATATTTCCATCCACAGAATGAGGGGTCTAGGATTAAATAATTTATTCATTAATGAATTTTTTCTATTCATATTTTTTGGATCTTAGATGACTGTGGGATAATAACATGGCCTTGAAATAATTCACCAACAATAATTTTTCTTAGTCCTCAACTCATTTGGCTTCATTTGAGTCACTATATAGTCGGTCATGTGAATTATCATTATGATGGGATGAGGAGGATGCAATATTATTTTTTGGGATATGTATTGTGTAGTAAACCTCACAATAGGATAAGTTGATTCAAAATAGTATTTCTATTTATCATATTAGAAAACAGTAATATAATTATGAGAAAAGATGACCAATTTAGTTTTTCTTGGGTGACCATTTTTTCATATAGGTGTCCCCATGGTTAGAACAATAATGATTTCCAATGAAATTAAAATCAACACCATGGGTTGTTAGACCAATTGAAATTATAAAATTCATTAAGATGTGGGAATATATTTTGTAAATTTCTGCAAGAATAAACTAAAAAATAATTTCTTCTATGAGTCCCCATGTTTCATGTATGTGCATGATACTGTTCATGTGTTTGACTTCTTGAAATTTGAGTTTAAACTAGTTGCATAATATTTATAATGGCCAATTTAGATTTTTGAACAATATTTGAGGGAAATACAGTGAATGAAAATTCCAATAAATCATATTCTATTGATGTATGGTTATACTCTATAATATACATGGGGGATGAATTAAAAATTATTCAATAATGAACTATGTTATTCATATGGTCCCAAGGATATTTTTCTAGTGGATAATAAGTCATTAGAGGGGGAGATTTGTAATAACCCCAATGCTATGAAATTACTCATCACATTATTTCATACATATTCTATTAAACTATTTTAATAAATTGTGTCATGATAGATTATCTTAGGAAGATATTTTTTGGAATAATAATGTGAATTTATGATGTGGAAATATAGTTATATCATGGCCACTACATATTTTTTGGTGAATAGAATTACTTCATTAAATATAATAATCCTACAAGATAGGTGTTGGAATGGATCCAAAGATCAACATAGAGTTTCTTGAGCACAAGTACCTCACCTAGATCCACTAGATGACTGGTGGGTTTCTAGGGTGCCATTAGTTCTATCCATATCCACTGGACAGTTGGTGAAAATCCACTAGCCGGTGGTGGGATAATAAGATACATTATAATTCTTTACAAGTCCACCAGTTATCCCGTATGAACATTAGATAACAATTGGTTACAAAATTGGAGAGTCAAGGTTATGTGATGTAGGGATGTTTTTTAAATTTATTTTATTCTCCTCTACATTGACTTTCATATGGTTTTTGTGATCATAGAGAGATTGTCTTGGTGAATTTGTATTAGTCCATATCAAATTAGGGATTAGTTAACCACAAATTAATCTATATGTCCTTTCTTGGAATTTTATTTCAAAAACATAAATTTTATTTATATTATATTAAAATATATTTTCAGTATTCGATACCTTTATTTATAGGTCCCCTAATTTCTAAATAAAGCCTTGTATATTGTATCATTTAAACAAATGTTGTTGGATTTATGGGTATGAATTTCATTAACAAGAAAAATTATATTGAATTTTAATTTTTTTCAATAATTTAAACGTTTTGATTAATTATTAAAAAATTATAATTACAAAATTTTATCAACTTTTCATGATTTAAAGGCCATTTTATCTAAAGAAATTTACTTTTCTCGGTATTTTGAATTTATTATAGATCCATATGTAGGATTAACCAATAATAGAGAATGGATGAATCCAGGGTTTATTTTTATGAATAAAATTAATTATGAAATAATCTTCTCTGAAATGTTACGTTCGATCCACTAAATATTATCTCTCAATCTAACCCCATATATAGTTGTAATAATGTTGAGAGAATTACATTGTATTTATAAGGTTCTGAATAAATAATACCTATTAATCAAACCAATTATTATAACAAATTATTGATTATTAACTATCAAATAGTTGACTAAAATACTCCTAAACCCAAATGAGAGACATATCTATCTTAGATCCAACTGGGTGACTCCTTTTACTTATAGATCCAAATAAAAATATTCTTGTTATGTACCCAACCAAGAGATTCATTCGGATCCCGGAACCAACCAAAATACATATCCTTCTCCTAGAACCAACTAGAATATTTCAAAATTATATAAGTATTTATTCACTACTTGATGATCTATTTGATCTTCCTCTACTGATCACTGAAAGGGAATTTCTCTTGTATAGTTCAAGATCCTTCAATAGCCACTGGTCATGTCCGTCAGCCTTACTTAATTAATTTATAACCACCTATATATAATAATTTACCTTATTAAAACAAACTATCTAGTAGAATATTAATTATTCAAATTGGAGTTCCAAAATAAATTAATGTTTTCAGTTGGTGCACATAATATAATTTAATATTTTCCAAAATAATACTTTCATAATTTTCTCATGACATATATTTGAATTCTCCATCATCATGAATGTGTGATAAATTTCATGGATTTTTAGGATTATAAACCTTAGAACATATATATTTTTCATTATTATTTTATTTTTTTATGAGGATTATTCGATTTATAATTTACGTGAGTATCTCGTTACACTTACAATATTGTATCCCTGACATTGGACATAAAATCCTCTATCATCCATACCAAAAACAGATTGGGTGTCAGTGCACTATCTTCTCTAGAAATAAATTTATTGTTTTTCATTGATAAATACTTTATAAATATATTATTTATATCCAATGATAGTTTTTTCCCAACCTTCTTCAATAAAGGGTACACATTCACTATGAAACCCTTTGTGAAAGTATGAGTATGCATTAGTTTTTTGTGTTCTTAATGTCAACCATTGATATTACATGTATAATTTTAAGATGATTTTCTTTATGTAATAATGTTTCACTATGAATAAATTCTATCATACTTTAAAAATATCAAATTATTTTTGGATTCTAAACTTTTATAAATAATGAGAATCTGCATGGGAACTGAACCCCTCACAAAACAATGTTTCCAGTGCTCTTTATTATTTAGATAAAAGGAGAGTCTCTAAAATATAACATAATTACTCACCAAATAGGTGTTTCTCTTTTTATTCATTATTCTCTAAAACCCATCTAATATTTTTATACTTTATCGTGGTGCACTATCTATGATCTAAGATACTTGGATTATGTCAAAATTCTGAATGAGGCATTCCTAAATTTTTCATACACTAAAATAATGATGTTTATTTATAGGTGTTTTTTAGGGTTATACTCATGTTCATTAATTTATAAAATTATTATTACCCTAGTTTTAAATCATTAAATCATTAATAAATATAGAATCCTGAACAACCATATGAAAATTCATACTATCCTTACAAGAGTCATTTTCATCCACTCTTTTATGAATGCAAGATGACGATTTCATGCATAGAGGTACTTAAACTCTGTATATCATTCCAAAATTAGTATTGAATCTTGGGTGGTGATCATTGGTTGGTATTCCATGACTAAATAAGCATATGAGATATATAATGTCATATAAGGTTGAAGAAGATCCCTTAAAAGGCTGTATGAAACCCATCAAAATCATCACATAGTATTATATATTTTCATAAATTTTAAATATGGAGTAAAATTGATGATTCTTTTGTGCCCCACAATGTACCATGCTTCAATAAAAAACATCATTATTAATCCTATAGAAACATAATACTTTAATATAGTGGTAGGGGTTAGAACATTTATACAACCATTCGGGAATGAGACTCACAGGTTGATGACGCACCGCACAAGACCAACATTCCATTCGAGTTAGTAGCTAGTCCCCATATTCTTTCACATAGGCACGCACTCAAGTGGGAATATAAATGGACCACTCTAACCTACCTCTCTATTGGCTATCGAGCTTAACCTCTTTTACATGGTAGACCCATTGGGTTCAACACGAATTGATGAGGGGCCCTTGTTTAGATTATATTTTGGGTAAGTTCTAAATCCAAATTATAATATAATTCTAAGAGAACTACTTCATCAATAATATAAATAATATATTTATATTTTTTATGTACTTATTCAGTCATCATGAAATGGGATTATTCTTCATGGGAACCTTCAAAGCATCATCTCCATCACCATTATTAATATTTTGTAAACATTTTTCTATTTCTATATCCCATTTCCTTCTTCTTTATATCAACTTTAACAGTCATAAAATTTACAAAAAATGTTATCTATGAATGGAATACAATGTCATCTATTGAATCCATTAAAATTATCCATCTATCACCAATTTTCACCATAAAAGTATTGATTAATTACAGTAAAAAATGAAATATTGGGATAAAAAATATCCCCATTTTTATAATATTTCAATATATCATCACATATTTAAAATTAAAAATGTGTTCACAAAATATTTTCCCACATTAACGATCATATCCTTAGGAAAGAATTTGGGGGGGGTGTTCCACTTTATTATCATGGTTCTACGAGGGGAATTGTATACAACAGTTCATTTAAAATGGAACTACTGTTTATAATCTTTATGTATATGTGTGATAGACTAAGGTAAATAAATAGAGAGATATAACAATTTATGTATATATGGTCAATAAAATAAGATTCATGTTAAATTATTCTCAAAAATTCATTAGTCTCATTTAACGGGATTCTAATAATAATATTTTTTTAATGAATTTATAAAACATGAATGAATCCAAATAATCATATGAAAATTTTACGGTGAAAATCAATAACTCAAACTTTTTTGTATATTGTCATCAAACATGGACTCCCCCTAAATCTAAACGATTAATAAAATTAAGAAAGAAGGATGAATGTGTGATTGGAATACATTGACCATTTGGATTAAAATCATTATATATTTTCTAGATACCCTATAATATATTAAAATAATACATTCTCCTCTATTATTCTCCACATAAAAAAACAATTCTTTTATAATTTTCATATAATCCATCAAAATCCACTAAGTATAAATTATTCATTATTTCTAAAAGATTTTTCTTGATACATATCCTTATATTTTTCATATTTTCAATGTAAAATACCTAAAATAATATAAAAAATAAGGGACCACTTAGTTTCATAGAAACAAAATTCATATTTACAGCTTCCTTTTAATTTGGGAAATTTTATTATACAAATATCATCATTGGATGGATTCATCAAACATATTTATGGTTTTAAGCCTCATTAAGTTTACTATATTTTTTCTTCCATTAATATTTTTAATGTAGGACAGATTTTTTAACATCTGTATACTCGATCAATATGTTTCCAATTATGGATAATTTATCATCAGTATTCACCACATTTTCAAGGGCAAATTTTTTTATTTAACTATAGAGATTTCTTCAGTTTCCTATAATTGTTTATCTAGTGTTAATTGGTTTTTAAAAAAAACTAGACAATATTTATTGACATAGATTATATTTTCAGAATCATCAAATGAATTTTCATTTGTTATATATTAAATCTTATATACATTCATAATATAAAGAACCTATCATTATAGACTTTTCATGAATACATGTCCCTCCTAATCATCTAAACTACATCTTCCACAGACTTCTGTCATAATATAATATTTATTATCTACAGATAGATACAAAATATTTTTGGTGAAATTTTTCATTATCTTATATTTTATCCTCAGATACTAATTGAATCTACATATTTATTCAGATTACATTTATTATAAATACATTGAGAAAACAAGAATATGATTTTTGGATAATTTTACCATCCCAACCACGAAATCCAAGAATTTTTATTACACCATATTGGTTTTAGTTGAATAAATATCATTGTTTCTTTTATCGTTTTTCAATATGAGGCTCACTTTTCATAGGGAATACTGTCATTTTTGTAATAATATTACCATTACATGCTGCCGAATATTTCCTCTCAATCTTCTTGGTTAGCATATATTTAGTTTCAATATACACATCTTTACTTTTAGAAATAATATATCTATTAGAATGATTAAGTTTACTTTTACCTACCTTTTATACATTATGATAATGTTATCCCATGATATCAATAGATTAAATAAGCTACTCTCTATCCTTATATATTTCAAACTGAATGGTGACGCATATGGATTGTTTTTGAGGAATATCTTCTCCCCATGTATTTAAATTATCTTCACCATTACATGTCATCTTCTCCTTTTTAGTAATTATGAATTTTTATTACATTATCTCATAAGAAAAATATTAATCCCATATGATTGGATCTTCAATTTCTTAATCATCCACAATTATTTTCACATCATTATTTTCAACAGAAAATTTATTCTTTTTTTAATATACTTCTTCTATTTAATTATATAATGAATGTCACCATTACATATTTATAATTTTTCTTTTATATTCCACTCAATTTAAATTAATTCTTCTTCATATTACATACTACGTATATAATCAGATCATTTTATTACATGAAATATAAACTAACTTTAATATCATAAGAATAAATTTATGATTAACTCTGATTATTAACTGACATAATATCAATATTCCTGATTCTATAATGCTTATTTTTCTTCATATACCATTTTTTCTTATGATATCTATCTATAAATACATTTTTTCTTTCTAACACTTTAGACATCATCATTGGATACTTTTAGAAAAAATAACTATATATACCCCTGTTACTAAATTTTGGTGGATGTTTACTCATTACCATCCAATTTATGCTTCATAATTCAATTTAAATAATGGTAAAAACATGATTGCATTCATAATCATCCTCATTGTTATATAAATATTAACATTCTTAAACCACTTCAACTTGATCTTTTCCTATTCTGATTTCATCAAATAAAGTTTTTATTGTTTATTTTTCCATGAATGATAGAATTTTTATCATATCATAAGAAATAATAATTTTTAATAATTCATTAAGAGGATAATCAAATAATTCTACCGAATATGAAATCATTGAGTCAAAGTGTTTTAGATAATTAATCATCAATTTATCTACAAGCATCGATTTATCTATTTTATCACTAAATCATAAAATGTTTCTGACCATCTCATTCAATCTAGATAGGAAATCATCATCATTTTCTTCATCCATAAAGTTTTTACCCTAAAAATGACTCCAATGAAATTATAGTATGAAATATTTAACATTGAAATTTCCTATGAAGCTTCATTAGATCTTTTTCTATATCTCCTTGGAATTTTAATGACCCACTACCATTGTATAAAAATTCTCATCAATAGCCATGAAGATTAAATTTTGAGTCATTATATTAGACACCATATATATCATACCATCTTATGACAATGTAGCATCCTATGAAATGTATGGAAATATAATTATAGCATCATATCTCTCTTACAAGATGGATGATAAGAGAATGGGTAGCCTCATATTCTTCCATATATGAAATTAATCCCATAGAATATGGTAACCACTCAACTATTAATGTTATAAAGATTCATTCAACTATCATAAAGCTTATTGTTTCTTTAGGGGGAACATTTTCTATGACACCACATGTAGAGTGATAATAAGGATTGACCACAAACAGGGATGATTGAATATGTTATTTATTTTTATAAGTTAAAATTAATATAAATTTTACCTTTCAATATTTTTATTATTATCAGTCGATTTAATAGTATATCTCAATATCACAATGTATTAATTTGTAACTATAGATAGAGTAAAAAAAATGATTTAGATGTATCAATATACATATTAATATTTTCTTTATCTTTTTATTCTCCATTGTTACATGTTCATCACTATCATAAAATTTATTAAATTTATCCCAGCACTAACTAAGAGGATTCAATTTCATTCCTGATAAAATAAAATACATCTTTTCTGGATCTATCTAAGAGAATTAAATTTCATCTAGTTCACCACAGAAGACGTAATCATCAAACTCCTACCAAGAGACTTTTTATTCCCATTTCACTATCCAGAATAAATAACCTACTCGTAACACCAACAAAAATAAATCACCTTTTTTTAATGCTTGATCCACTACAAGATGATCTATTTTATATTACTCCATGAGTAAGATAAATCTGAAATTATTGTGGTTAACTAAATTACATTAAAAAGATATTAATAAAGACTTTCTATATTGATCATTTAATATGTAATCAATTTTAAAAAACTAGTTTTCATAATTTAAGAAATTATTAGGCACAATATTCCTTATTCATAATGAAATATCAGTGTAACTTAATGTCTGAAAGAGGTATAGACAAATTTATTCAATATTTTATACAATAATTACACTTGCACAATCTCAATTCAATTTTTTGAAATATCAATCCTCATGAATGTGTGATAAAATTAATGATTTTCACTAGATTAAAAACCCTAGAATATAAATATATTTATTTTTTATTTTATGTGATTATTATGTTAATTAATTTTAATTTATTCTCAAGTGTTTCTTTATGCAATCATTCATGCAATTATGGTGTTCCATGTGTAATACTTTTTCTTTCTTGCACAACCCCAAATTGTTCTGAGTTTACAATAATGCTCACACAACTATGTATGTGGAATTCAAAGACTAATACTTCATTCAAATAGTATTAATTTGATATGTTCTTCATTTTTAAAAAATATTCATATAAAGTTTCTCTTTCATTATAAAATCCATGGTATATGTATAAAATGATTCAAGATCTCAATATTCTTGACACAAGATAGCCTGATATGAAAATCACAGTACCGTGTTTTTATTTATAGAGATATGTTTTTACAAGATTCACATTGTGTGTCATTTTAATAACTAAAAATCCCAAAATATTATCCTCTTACTGTCCTAAGAAGATTTTCTCAGTAAATAATTCTTTTTGTGAAATAATTTTTATAGTAATCTTCTTTCTTTGGATAAAATTAGATCCTTTCAAATATAGAAGATATTTTGAATGTCTAGGTGCTTCTACTTTAATATTCATGTCTGAAGTTCCATAGATCTAATGTTTATTCCTTATTTATGTGAACTATCACCATTCTAAAAATCATTGTGTATGTAAATATTTGTAATGAACATTTTCTCAAGTATTCACATGTCCAAAATCAAGGCATGTAATGTTATGTGAGGTTAATGTTCTCCTCTTGTGTATATGATGATTATTTTATGGTTTTAATTTTTTTAAATCTAAAAATAATATATGAATAAGGATTCAAACAAATCCTTATTTAATTCCATATCATCCTTGATATAATAATTTTTACTAACTATATCATGCATGATTGATGATTAGTGCATGCATGGAGGTCCCTCTAATCAATATTTCCACCATATAATAATCATAGTGACCTTTGTAGTGATCATTGATGGTTTAGAAATGAAGACTGATATAAATGAGATCTTATCCAAGAGGTGAGGATGTTGAAAATGCCTAGAATGATCATATGACTACAATTATCATGATCAGACTATCACAGTTATATCTATAACTTTTTTAATATGGAATAATGGTGTAACTATGTCCGCATCACAAATCGAACCATGCTTCATTTGAAATATTACTTATTAATCAACCACTCCCATTAGTAATTAATGATAGTGTTATGGGATCAAAACCTACATACACCCATTCAATCATGGGCCCCATCAGTTGGTGTTACCCAATGTCACCCCCTTGCCTAGCCATCATAGTCATCCAAACCCCCTGTGCACCAACATATGTGTGAACTCTCAAGATACTATACATGTACAACTATAACTTGTTGAAATCATATATAGACAGGTTAACCTATCTTTTGTGTAAATCACTTCTTTCCCACTTGACTGGTAAATGGGTCCATGTTTTTCTAAATAGTTGGCTTATTGGTTGGATCTGTCCCATTTGATAGTTATCCAAATTCTACCATAAATCCATGTTAACATATTCATGAAAAATAAAAAATAATATATTTATATATATTTTGATGTCCTTATTCAATATTATTACAATCAATTTCATTTACATGCTAATTTTTGTATCCACTTCTTCATCTCCCTCTGTAATATAATGTAAATATTATACAAATTCTATAGGACATGTCTTTTACATTCAATATTAGTTTCAATAAATTTCAAATTTATAAGAATAATTTCCCAAGAATGAAATCCAATACATTTTCTTAATTGAAAAAATTTCTAAAAGTATCACCATATACCACCAAACACATATTGACACATCATGAAAAAAATGAACTTCTAGGCCCAACATTTTAATATAAATAAAAATACATTGATAACTATTGAAAAATTACATTGGTGAAACATATTTATTATTTATATGAATAAATAAATTATTATTGAATTATTACTTATCAAAAAGGTTGTAATGAAGATATAATCATTAAATAGAAAACAATGTTATTTTTTATAGACATGTTTTTATATAAGGAAGGTGTTTTTATAATAATATATTAAAGTAAAAATAATTGACTAATAATGGTTTTTAATATATATAATATATATTAAATAAAAAGTTTTAATATTTATATAATTTTATTCTTTATTTGAATGGATGAAAAAAAAAATTCATAAAATATAATTTGTCACAAGATTTGATTTTTTTATGTATTTCTTACTTATTTTAAACATAATTACTGAAAATTATGTAAATTTAATTTTTTAAAATGTACTTCATGATTATAAATAAATATTATTAATTTTTTAATTATATAACTTTCATGATTTATCATAATGAATAACAAAGTAAAAAAAATTGTTTCCATGATTTGTGTTTAAAAAAATTTACCTTGGGATAATGTAAGAGATGATGGAGGAAATTCAACAGGAAAAAGTATGATCATACAGTTTTAAGATATTTCAACCTTATATTTTACTAAAAAATATTATTTGACATTTATATCCACATCCATAAGAAAATGAATTTATATTATTTAAATTATTTAAAGAATTCCATTTTTTCCCCCTCTCTTTCCTATGATAGAGATATACTGATCATCCCATATTCAACAAATTTTGACCCTTTAACTCAAAAAACCCATCCCATAAAACATTAAAATATTCCCTCTATTATTCATAGATCAATTAATCATCTCCTAAGAACAAATTTTAAATTCTTGTGGAGTAGTCTAATAGAGGTCTCCAAAATAAGAAGTAATTGTCTTACTCGACCCCTTTAAATTTATTTTGTTTCTAGTGTCCAATAAATCTATTGTATACCTATTAGTATAATTACCAACGGTTCATATATATTCATATAAGTTATTAATTCTAGGGTATATCCATTTTCCACCTTATATATATCAAATGGGTAATTAATGTCTCCCTCACACATGTGTGTGTAATAACACCTCCACATAGAGATATGATCCATCTCCCATAATGACATAAAATTTATGCTTATAATGATGTGTTAAAACAAATATATATGGTATTAATGATACCATTATGATTCAGGAATGATAAATTATTATTTTTTTTATTCGTTGTTTGATTTAGAAAATAAAAACATTATTTATGTGTTCTTAGAAACTATCGTCTCAATTAATGGTGTTATTCATATTCATATTTCATTTTCATATTGTTTTAAATATTAATAAAATGAATAATTATGATATTTATAGAATTATTAAAATTCTATAAATGTTATAACTACGATCATATTGTAAGGACCACAACATCTAAAATTGATCATTCATGAAAAATGAAATAGTTATGACATAGAACATTAATTTTAATAATGATTTACATATGAATTTTTCATAAGATTTTATAAGTAAACTATATATCATATTATAAGTGTCAGTTTTTTTATATGAATAGATGTATAATAAATGTAAAATTATTATATGGGATTATAGATTCCTTACAATGAATGTAGAACATGTGGTAAGGATTTTTCATCGTAGTATTGTTTAATCGAGACTTGTAAATTGGTATTAACTTATTTATGTTTAACTATAATATATAATACCCCTATAACATGTTATATCACATATCCTTCTAAACATTTTGGATTTCAAGTAACAATTTAATTTATTTTTCCAAAGGGGATTTATTTCAATTTTTATCAATGTGGTAAGAGTATCTCATCTCAAAATTTTTACCCTATGATATATTCCATATTAACCACCTGTTTCTTTAATTTTGTATAAATACAACCCCATTTATATTTAATATCATGTGAATTTTTATAATAATGTATTTTTTTAGTTGATTTAATTTCATTATTTTGTGTTATGATTCAATATCTACAAAATCTATAAGGGTTTTATGTTATAATATATCTTTTTAGAGATATTTTTTATGTATAAGGTTATGATTAATAAACTATATAGTCATTATCTCAAAAATGTTAGGTATTTTATCCTATATGTATTATTGAAATAAATTTGTTGATTTATTTTTTTCCTCTATATATGTACTGAAATTCTATAATGAGTTATTTAAGGAATTATTATTAATTTTATTTTTTGTAAGGGAATATTTTCCTTCTTCCACAAAGCAGCCTGTGTGCCCAGGTAACTCGATGACCAATATGTCTCTCACATTTCCCGAATGGTGTTCTTGATCCCCACAGGTCAGCGACTAGCAATCAACCTCACACTACAAGTAGTTGGAAATGATTTTTCCACCAAGAATGTGGAAGAAAATAAACATGATAATATGCATAACAAAATAATCACTACTAAGAGTAATATACCAGATTTCAACAATGAATAAAACAACACAATACACTACAAACAACATACAAAAATAAGGAAAACATCCAAAGGTTTTGAGGAAAACAACTCACTATGACCAATGCTCAATAACTAGATCCACCTCCAAGAGATCATTTCCCCTTGCTCGGACCAAGAAAGAGAATGTCTACAAACAACCGAAGCCAAAAGTAGTGTTTAAGATAAAAATCGTTATAGGGTATCACCATATATTCCTTTATATATTTCAACAATTAATTAAACAAATAAAATATTTTAATTTTTAATGACAATTGGGTTTGAAAATTTAATGAATAATTAATAAAATCATTCTATAAATATTAAATGATGGAAAAATACGTTATAAAATGATATTAAAAAAATATGGAATATTTATAATACACTTTTATAAAAATATAGTTACATAAAATAGTTTATGTAAAATAAGTGAGCATGTAATTAATTTAAAAAGCATTGGAATACATTTAAATCTCTAAAATAAAAAAAACTTGTGGGCAACATGGTCATCTGCGATAAGGTATGATAGTATTAACCAAATATAAGATTCCACAATCTCTATTGGAACTCAGAAAAATGTGTATACACAAATACATATGTCACTGGCCAAAAGAGGCTCATCCTCAACCCTTAAGGGATATGAGCCACTACATGTATGTTTTAGAATGTTGTCGTATCATATCGTGTACCAAAAAAACTCACTAACTACCTAAGGATTTTATGCCCTCTTACATGATGGGTGAATTATTTTATGACTCCTTAAAAATATGATCAATCCCATTATTCAATTTCAAAAGCACAAAATTCATTCCATTTGAAACCAAAAATGGTTTTATTAAAAAACATGTCCTTTCACAAGATAAATACAATGGTTCTCTATCAAATCATTTTAAGCCTTCTTCACCAGTTTTAAATCCATTCATAACCAATTCCATCATTAAAAAAATTATTTCCACACTTAAATTAAACATTTTAATTGAAATCAATTCCATCAAATCCATATTTTAAATTAATCAATTTAAATTAGACAATTTCTATAAGCACACACAATTCAATGGAATTGGTGGTATTCCAAATTTACCTCCCAAAACCATTTCAAATATCTCCATTAATTGGAATCTGATTTTTATTAATTTAATTGAAATAAAATTTCAGTATTTTAATTTAAATAATTATTTAAAATAAATCAAGAAATACAAGGATGTTCAATTTCGCTAACCAGAATAGAAGCACCTACCTCAAGGTCATCAATGTCAGCGACAATGATAAACCACCATGTGTGGTTCAATACACCTCCATATGACCCTATTACTGTAATAATCGATACACATATAATTAAAGCTCATCAAGGGTTCCTAGAAACAAAACATATGTTTTATTTCTTAAGGATGTAAACAATTACATGCAATTATATTTTCTCTCTCCTAGAGAATCTTTTGATTATCATTTTATGTCAACACATGAAATTTTAAGAAATATACATAAGAATAATTATAAATCACCATCGATTATTATATACCTCTATTTTATTTTACAAGGAAATAAAATATTTCATGCTATTACATTTTCTCTATCCTATATAGTCTCTAAATTATTATCTTACGTCAACATATGTGTTTGAACTTATACATCATTATTTCATGCAATTACATGTTTATAATTTTATATTTACTAAAATTATCTTTATCTCCCAAATTAATTATAAAAATTTTATATCTAACTATATATATATATATTGATAACCAAAATAAATAACATTACATAATTTTAATAAATTATCCCATGTGTGTTCATAGATATATATATTTATTGATAACTCATTTTTATTTGATAATCCAAATAATAATCATTTGATAAAATTAAACAATTATCCATTCAATAACATCCTTCCAATAATCATGCACATTTAATATTTGATAATTCATTGTATTTTATCATCTAATAATTATGAAGAATAATTTTTTTGATAAAATGAAAATATATTTCTTTTCATAATTTAATAACTCATCATTTGATAAAATAATTTAAGAATTATCCTAAAAAATTTCATTAAATGTATTCATTGATATCTTGTAGAAATTATAATTCGATAACTCTTAGAAATTATCTTTTTATAGAATTATTTAAAAAGAACAATTTTAAATGTGAAAAATTGGATCAAGGAATACATTGCTGCATCGAAAAAAAAATATTTTGGAGCTTCTGCTCATCAAGAATAATTCAATGGTTCTAACTGCATGTAATTCATTACAATAAGGAAGATGATATTGAATTTAGAAGATATGAAAAATAATAATTATAATAGATATATTAAATAAATAAAAAATTAAGAAAAACGAAAGAAGAATAAACTTGGGTAGATGACACTGCACACCGGAGTAAATAATAGTAGTGGGGTCACTGGGATGCATGAAAATGGACAAGAGACTAGTATTGGATCAAAAGAGGTTCCTCAATCGCCAAAGGTGTCTCAGATCACTTGACTCAATCATATCAACAAAAAGGTAGCAGTCACTTGACATTGATACCCTCAACCGCATATAGGTCTGACTAAAACCAAAACCCAATTTTAAACATCCATAATATATAATACTAATGAAAGAGTCAATAATTTCACTCATTTAATGAGGTGGTGACTAAAACGGTAGAAAAAAAGGTTTAAAATTGAAGGATTTAAAATCATGCTCTGTTATAGATGGTGGTTCAACGTGTTGTGAGGAAGAATATAAGTAAAAAATTATTCGATATTTAAAACCAGATTTAATACTTAAATTAAATTTATTTTTTAATATAAAAACTAAAAAACAACAAATTCCACTTGAGAATAAATGTTATACCCTATCTGGGGTAAACACAACAATATCTACACAACGACAGTCTCAAATTTGTCAAAATATTAAGCGATTGAAATATATTAAATATTATATAATAAATTTATCGCACAAGCGAGGCATCCAAATATCTCATGCCATCAAATTTAATATCCCTCCTTGTGTAAAAAATATATTTCAAACATAAAAGTGGTCCCATATTTTTCTTACGATAGACCATTTTGGAGTAATTCAGTTATTTTAAATAAAAATTGGTTGTTTAATATATTATATTTAATATTACTATTCATTCTCCACTGAGACTTTGTGGGCCTCAAGAATCATGAACAAACTTGGTATCGAACCCCAAAAATATTCAGTTGAATATTAAAAGATGTTAACTAGGGCTTAAGATCTGTAACACATTTAACATAAATTTTTGGATATATCATTTTTCTAGTAATGATATTAATTATTAAACAAAAGAGTGTTACGAATACCTGAAAATAGTAACAAATGTTACAACTTCCCCACCCTTGGATCTTCCTGTCCATAGAAATCATACAAAGAAGCCTCCGATTCAAAATGATGAGGCCATTACCCTCTCTTTATACCAAGGGGTACTGTAATATCCATTTCACAATATCTTTTTCCATAGGAAGATTATTCATATTGATGATACAAGTTGAAAATAATGATTGATATGCACTGGTTTTAAATTGAGCAGTCATTAAAGATGAATATATAGTAATGGTTACTCTCAGAAACATTGGACACATATCAACAACCTTAGAAGACTCTTCCACTGCGTGATGAAGCTTTGTTCTGGATACCTATGGATGTAACCCTTTTGTACACAAAAAATTTGATTGCCCTACATTTTTAGAAGGAGGTGGTGATTTTGTTCCACTATTCTGTGCAGATAAGTTGTGGAAGAAATTTTGTAACTTCCCTAAACATCCACAAGAGCTATAGTACTTGGGGTACTCAATGCAAACCCTATTTTAATGAACAGGTTTTACACACATATAACAGGACAATGATTTTATATTGGGTGATGTAGGAGTTCTTCAAAGACTCTACCATTGATAATGGTGCATAGAATCCCCATTATTATATTTTATTTTGAAGGAACCAACACTGCCACTAGGAGAAAAAGAAACTCCTGATAACCCTAACATTCCATCTAGGTCCATCTCAACCATCATCACCCTCTCTAGTATATCATAATAAGTGGGTAGCTTCAATAAGAAAATCTTAGAACAAATATCTAATTGATGTCCCAATCAAACAGTCAAGACTTCATCTTCTAATTAGATTCTACCTTAGGAGAAAACTACACCAACTCAACAAACTGATATCAATACTCAGTCACAGTTCTATCAGCCTAATCAAGCATGAAAAATTCAACAACCATGGAATACACCATCGAATATTTATAGAACTAGTTTGTGAAAATAACTTTTATGTCATCCCACATTAATCCCTCATATTTTCATGTTGTCACCAACGTGTCCCACCATCTCCTGCTCTATCCTTCCAGTATGAAGGAGGCACACTTCACCTTGATCATGACCTGTGTTTTTGAGAACCCAAATTGATGAGCCATCTTTTTGAACCATTCAATAACATGTCTTGGTTCAGGGGAGTTTTTGATGATAGGTGGATTCTATAAAAGGAACGATTAAGAATTATTTGAAAGGATGTTCCCCTGAGGATCCATAGCTGGATCATGAGTGGGAACGGGTGGTGGTCATTGTCTGAGAGCATGGACCGTATACATAGTCACCTCTACTAGACTCAGACCCAAATAAGGATTCCCTTGCTGAGGATCATTAGAAACCACTTCCTAGATCTGATTCTCACTTCTTCTCGGAGCTATAATGCTACAAAAATCTTAAGATAATGGAAGACATTAGAACAACATTCAAACTGACTGATAAGGAAAATTAAACCCAACATAAGGAATACAAAAGATTTGGATTCCCCTTTATCAAAAATCAAAACATGGAAAATACTTGAACTAATAAATAAGCCAACATTCCCTAACCACCCATGGTGACTTAAGGTTCATTGTGATGTGAGGTTGCCTGAAACTCAAAAACAACAACCTCCTAAGTCCATACAAGATTTTATAAAATCATATTGTCTTCAAGACAATGTATCATTCTCCATATCATACCATTTTTTCACAAACTGATATGGGAAACCTTGTAGCCAGATAACTGAGTCGACCATGTCCTAGCCCAAAGGGAATTCCCAATCCAAATGAGTTCATGACTACCACCTAGTATCACCGAAATTGCATGGGGGAAAGATTTTTCCACCAACAATAAGGAATAGAAAAAAATGAATAACAAATGAATCTCCACTGGGAGTAATGTACCAAAAGTCAACAAGTCAAAAACTAGTCCAAAGAACTACATCCAAAGTACCAAAACAAGGAAAATAGCCCAAGGTCTCAAGGAATACAACTCACCATCCCTAATACACTGAATCTAGATCCACCAACAAGAGATGCATTACCCTTAAATGGACCAGGAAAGAGAATGTATATAAACACCAAAAGAGAAAAGTAGGATGTGAGAGAACAATCCTACTTGGGTCTCACCATTGATTCTATAACAGATGTCAACAATTGATTAACCAAAGGAATGATTTCAATTTTTAGAGATAAATATATTTGAAATTTTAAATCTTAATTAAATAAATCATGATTTAAAGTTCAAATGAAGGAAAACTAATTTAAGAAAAGATCATACAAAATGATGGAACATTTCCTAAATATTGTCTTAAATAAAATATTAACATAAAATAGTTTAAGTAAAATCATTAGGAATTTAATGATGTTCAAAATCATTTGCATATATTTATATCTCAAATATAAATAATCATGTGAGAAACAAGGTCATCTTCCAAATGGTACGATCATTTTAATATGCAATATGATTATGCACTCTCTATGTAAACTCATAAAAATATGTACACACATGTCCCTATTAAACTAGCCAAAGGATACTCATCACCAACCTGTCAGGGATGTGACCCACCACATGTATGTCTGAGAACATTGTTGTAGCATAGAGTGTTTCCAAATAACTAACTAACTATATAATTCATTAATTCACTCTTACATGAGGGGTGAAATATTATAAGACTTCTTAAAAATAAAATCATTCCACTTGTAAAATTTCAAAACTTCCAATTTCATTCTATTTAAAACCAAATTTTTTTTTATTCAACAACATGATTTTTCAAAAAGATAAAACCAATGGTTTTCTATAAAACCATTTAATTCCATTTTCACATATTTTAAATCCATTTAAAACAAATTCAATCATTTCAAAATTTATTTCAACAACTAAATTCAAAAAATTAATTGTAATAATTTCCTTCAAATAAACAATTTAAATTAAACAATTTAAATCATCCAATTTCTATAAACACATTCAATTAAATTGAGTTGGGATTTTTTCAAATTTCCATGCCAAAACCATTTCAAATATCTCTATTAACAAGAATTGGGTTTTTATCAATTTAATTGATAGAAAATTTGAGAAATTGAATTTAAATTTACAATTTAAATAAATCAATCAATATAAGGATAATCAGTTTGGAAAATCAAAATGAAACTACCTACCTCATGGTCATCAATATCAGTGGCAATGAAAAACCACCATGTGTGGTTAAATACACCTCACAACCCTATTATTGTATGCATCAAAACTCATATGATCAACGTTTATCAAGGGTTCCTAGAACCAAGACATCTATTTTATTTCACAAGGAAGTAAAAAATTACAAGCGATAACATTTTATCCCTCCTAGATTATCTTTTTATTTCAGTGCATGAAATAGATAGAAATATCCAAAAGAATAATTATAATCCTAATTTTATAATTATATCCCTCTTTTTTATTTCATAAATAAATAAAATATTACATGAGATTACATTCTCCCTCACTTGGATAATATCTAGATTATAATTTTATTCCAATGCATGTGTTTAAAATTATACATCCATATTTCATGCAATTACATGTTGATAATTTTATATCTAGAAATTTTTTTGTTAACTTCTAAATTAATTAGAAAAAAAAATTATCTAACTATATATATAACTTCTGATAAAAAAATAAATAACATTATATAATTTTAAATTTTTTTCCAAAGTGTGTTTTTTGATATATATATATATATATATATATTGATTATTCATTATCTTCTGATAATACAAATAATTGTCATTTGAAAATATTAAACAATTATCCATTCAATAATTTCTTCTAATAATAATGTACATTTAATATTTGAAAATTTATCATAATTATCATATGATAATTCTTAAGAATATTTTTTTGATAAAAACAAAATATTTATCTTTTGATAATTTAATAACTCATCATATTATAAAACATTTTAAGAGTTATCCTTGATAATTTCATTAATAATATTCTCTGATAAGTTGTGGTAACTATAATTAGATAATTCATAATAAATATATTTTTAATAAATTATATAAAAGGAACCATTTAAAATGTAAAAAATCAAATAAATGAATACATTGATGACTTTGAAACAAAAATATTAGTAAGCTTCTTCTCATCGATACAGATTCAATGTTACTTATGGTGCGTAATTCCGACCAATAATGAATAAGTTATCAATTTAAAAGATTTGGATAGTAAAAAAACCAAAAAAATACATAAAATAAATAATAAAAATGAAAAAAGATAAAACCTATGTAGAAGGCACTGCGCATAGGGCGAAACAACAGTAAACTGGTCGATGTAATGCATGAAACATGACAAGAGACAGGTATTGGATCAACGAAGGTTCACCAATCTCCCAAGATGTCTTGGATCACAGGACTCAATCAGATCCACCAAAAGGTAGGAGTCACTCGACATTAATGCTTTCAACAACATATAGGTCCAACTCAAACCAAAACCCAATTTTAGACTCCCATTACACGTATAATTAATGTTGGAGTCATTAGTTTCACTCATTTAATGAGATGGTGACTAAAATGGTAGAAATGATTGAGAAATGAAGGTTTTAAAATCACGCTCCATCGTCAATGGAGTTTCGATATGTTGGGAGGAAAAAGGTATGTAAAAAAAAGTGTTTGGTAATTAAAACCTGATCTAATTATTAAATTAAATTATTTATTTAATATAAAAATAAAATAACATCAAATGTCCTTTGTGAAAAATAGTTATACCATATCTAAGGTAAACACCACGTTCCGAACACAATGGTGGTCTTGAATTTCTCAAATTATAAGTTGCATGGGAGATATTAATGATTTATTAATTAAAAATCAGAATCATTTATTATCTAAACTAAATAGGGTTATTTTTTGAGCGAGGAATCCAAACACTTGATGTTAACAAATGTCATACATAGTCTTCGGTAAACCCCTCATTTCGGACCCGTCAGTGGTCTCAGATTTCCCTTAGGACCCATAGTTTTTCTGATATTTAATTTATTTTTAATAATTAATATATTAAATTTTATTTAACAACATTTTTTAACTAGTGATACATCCAAATGATTGGTGCCTCCGATTGTTATAAAAATCCAATGGTAAACACCATATTTCTTCAACAATAATGGTCTCTTATTTCTTATATGATGCACTATTTTAGGGTTATTCAATTATTTTTAATAAAATGCATGCTTTTAATATATTATATTTAATATTTTTATTATGTATTCATCGAGACTCTGTGGACCTCAGAATCATGCACAAACATAGCATCGAACCCCAAAAATATTCAATTGAATATTCCAAGATGTTAACTTGCAGTTAATGCGTTTAACATATTTATAAGATATTTGATAAAAAATCATTCTTTTCCACATAAAAAATTAAAATTTTAACATAATAGGTTTTAGGAATACACAAAAATAGTAATGGGATGTTATAGCCTACCCACTACAGGAACATTCTGCCCCCATAAAGCCTACGAAAAAGCCTCTACATAAAAAATATAAGGGCACAACTCTATCTTTAATAAAAAATGTATAGTAATATCCATCTCACAAGATTGTTTCTCTATAGGAATATTAATAGTAATAGTGATACAGGTTGAAAGAAAAATTGAGATGCCCTGGTACTAAATAGAGAAGTCACTAAAGATGATGTTATACTAATGGTACCACTCATGGTAACTAGAACCATATCAACTTCCTTAGGAGACTCTTCCACTACTTGAAGAATCTTCATTCCAGAAGCCTTTGGCTAGAACCCTTTTATATGTTAATCATTTTATTACCTAGAGTTATAGGAGGAGGTGATGATTAAGTTCTACTACACTGAGTGGAAATGCTTTGGAAGATATTTTATATGTGCCATAAATGTCTGTAAGAGCGACAGTTCTTGGGTGCCTCTGTGCAAACTGTATTGGAATGTCCTGATTTTCCACAATGATAGAAAATAAATGTTTTTCAACTGGGTGTTTTAGGAGGTCAATAAAGACTCCTCCATAGAGAAATATCATGATAATCATCACTTTTAAATTTTCCATTCAAGGAAAAAATTTCACCACTGATAGAAAAAGAAACTCTAGATATCCCAAACAAGATAGCCAGATCTATCTCAACCATTGACGTCATATCTGGTACATCAGCATAAGTGGGAAGCTACAACAAGAAATCCTAAGATATAATATATGATTGAAGTCCCAACTCAAACTGTCATGCTTTCATCATCTCATTATATACTATCTTGGTAGAAAACTCCACCAACTCAGCAATGCGATTTGAATACTTGATTATGGTTCTGCGAGACGTCTCAAGCTGGAAAAATTCAATATCATTTAGTAACATAATTTACTTTAGATAGTACTAGTTGTAGAAATGAACTTTGAAGTAATTTATCTATAATCAACCATGTTTTCATACCATAACCTTCTTGTCCCCTTATATCAAGCTCTGTCCTTCCTGAATAAAGTTGACACACTTCACCATGATCATGTCCTATGTTTCCAAGAACCCAAATTGACATTCTATCTTTCTCAACCATTCCTCGTCATGTTGAGGGTTAATAGAGCCATTTAATAATGGTGGATTTTGGAAAAATAACTCTTGAGGATTATTCTGAAATACATTCCTCTTATGATCCATAGTTGGAGCTTGAGCGGGAACCAGTGGTGTTTCTTGTCCTAGAGCATGGAGATTACACACGATCACCTCAACTATAATCTGATCTTTAGCTATATTCCCTTGATAAGGTTCTATAAAAACCTATTTCTGGATTGTATTCTCATGTCTTCACAGAATAATGATTCTATACAAAATCAAAAAAATGAAATTAATTAGAACAATACTCAAACTGAGTAACAGGGAGAAATATTCCACATAGAAGGAATAAGCAAGATTTGGATTCCCCTTTATCCAAATCAAAATAAAGAAATGACTTGAACTAATATACAATTATTCTTTCCCTAACCACCCATTTAGACTTAATGTTCATTACAGTGAGAGCTATCTAGACACATAATCGAAACAACCTCCAAATTCCCAATAAAATTTCACTAAAGAAGATTGTCATCAAGACCAATTCTCAACCTCCATTTGATTCTATTTTTTTTTTAAGAACCAACCCGGTTAACCTAGTAACATAAAAACCTTTCAAACCCTAACATAGCCCGAAAGGTGTTCTTGATCCCCAAGTGTCGGTGACTATCACCTGACATCACACAAAATGCATGTGAAGAACTATTTTTCCACAAACAATGCGAAAGATATGAAACAAGACAGTATACACAACAAAAGAAGATTCACTAGGAGTAATGTAAAAAATGTCAACAAGGAAAATACCATACCAAATTACTACAACCAATGTACCATCCCAGGGAAAACATACCAAGGTCCTTGAGGAACACAACATAGTAAATCCAAAGCTCAATAACTGGATCCACCTCCAAGATATCATTTCCCCTTGCTCAGACCAGGAAGAATAAATTCTACAATCACTTTAAGGACAAAGTAGGGTGTCAGCTAAAAATTCAAGTGAGGTTTCACCAGAGAATTCATAACAGATGTCAAAAATTTCTTAACCAAAGGAATTCTATTAATTTTAAAAAATAAACTGGTTTTTCAATTTAAGAAAAAATGAAACCAATCATGTCATACAATTCAAATGATGGAAATTTTTTTAAGAAAATACTTTACAAAATGATTGATTATTTCTAAAACAATGGATTAAATAAAATAGATATAGAAAATAATTTATGTAAAACCAGTAGAAATGTAAATCAATTTAAAATCTTTTTCATACATTTATATCTCTACTATAAATAAACAAGTGAGACACATGGTCATCTTCTAAAAGGTAAAATCATATTTACCAGCTATAGGATTCTACACTCTTCTATGTGGACTCAGAAAAAAATTTATACACACATCCGTATGACAATATCCATAGGATACATGTTACCAACCCATCGAGGAAGTGACCCTCCACAAGAATGTTTTCAATAGTTTCCATAGCATAGAGTGAATCCAAATAACTCAATAATAAACTAATTCCTTATTTCACACTTACATGATGGGTGAGTTATTTTATAACTGATTAAAAACAAGATCAATACCATTATTCCATTTCAAAGGTGAAAATATATTTATTTTTAAAACCAAAATAGGTTTTCTTCAAAAACATACCTTTTTCAAAAGATAAAACCAGTCAGTTTCTATCAAATCCTTTAAAGTATTTTTCATAAGATTGAAATCCATTTAACACTAATTTCATAATTAAACAATTTATTTGAACTATTAAATTCAAAAATTTAATTTATATCATTTCGACCAAATCCAAAATTTAAATTCATTAATTCAAGTCATCAAATTTCAATTAACACACCCAATTCAATGGAATTGGAGGTTTTCCAAATTTCTATTCCAAAACCATTTCAAATATCTCGAATCATTGGAATTGGTTTTTATAAATTTAATTAAAGTAAAATTTAAGAAATTGATTTTAAACAAACAATTGAAATAAATCGAATAATAAAAGGATAATCAATATGGCTAATCACAATGAAACCACCAACCTCATGGTCACCAATGTCAGCGGAAATGATAAACCAACTTGTGTGGTTCAATACACCTCCTCACGACCCTGTTATTGTAAGCGTTGGAACTCCAAGGATCGATGTTAACCATGGGTTCATAGAACAAGAAAATGTATTTTATATCATAAGGAAGTAAAAAATTACCTATGATTTCATTTTTTCTCTTTTGGATAATCTCTAGTTTATCATTTTATGTCAACACCTGCAATCACAAGAAATATCCATAAGAATAATTATAAACCAACTTCGACAATTAAATCCCTCTATTTTATTTAACAAGGAAATAAAATATTACATGTGATTACATTTTCTCTCTCTTGGTTAATATTTCGATTATCATTTTATGTAAAATATGTGGTTGAAATTATACATCAATATTTCATGAAATTACTTGTTAATAATTTTATATATACTAAAACTATTCTTAAATTCCAAATTAATTATCAAAAATATATATCTCACTATATATATATATTGATAACCAAAATATATAACATTAGATAAATTTAATAAATCATCCCAATTGTGTTTATAGATATATACATATATATATGGATAATTAATTATCTTTTGATAATCCAAATAATTTTAATTTGATAATATTAATCAATTTTTCATTCATTAAGTTCCTTCTAATAATCATTCAAATTTAATCATTTACAATTCACCATAATTTTCATCTGATAATTGTTAACAACAAATTTTTTAATAAAAATAAAATATTTATCTTCTGATAATTTAATAACTTATCATCTGATAAGATTGTTTAAAAATTATCCTCGATAATTTAATCAAAATTATTCATTGATAATTTGTTGAAATTATTCTTCGATAATTCTTAACAATATTATTTTGATAAAATTATTTTAAAAAAACCATTTAAAATTAAAAAACGTAGATCAAGGGATACCTAGCAGCCTTTGAAACATAAATATTATTAAGCTTCTACTCGTCGAGATGGATTCAGCGGTATTGATGGCACATAATTCTCATCAATAAAGAAAAAGTTATTGAATTTATAAGGTTTGGAAACTAATAATAAGAAATATAAATAAAATATATAAAATATATAGACTAAATAAGAAAAATAAAAGAAGAACAAATCATGGATGAATGCATTGTGCATAGGGGAAAGCAAAATGAAAGAGGTCGCTTCATTGCATGAAACTGAAATAGAGACAAGTATTGGATCAATGGACATTTTCTAATCACCGAAGGTGACTTGGATAACATGAATCAATCAGATCAACCAAAAGGTTGGAGTCACTCAACATTAAAATAGTCAACTGCTTATAGGTCTGACTTTAACCAAAACCCTATTTTAAATATTAATTCTACATAAAAATAATGATGGAGTCATTAATTTCACTTACACAATGTGGTCGTGACTGAAATGGTAGAAAATGGATGAAAATGATGTTTTTAACATCACTTTCCATCACCAATGGAGGTTAGATTTGTTGGGAGGAAGAATATAAGTAAAAAAATGCATTTGACAATTTAAACTAGATTAAATTATTAAATTAAATTATTTATTTACTATAAAAGTTAAATAACATCGAATATCTATTTCGAATAAAATTTATACACTTTCTAAGGTAAACAACACATTCCAGACACAATGATGGTCTCAAACTTCTCAAACTATGAAATATTTGAGATATACTAATGATTTATTAATTAGAATTCAGAATGATAAACTAATTAAAATAAATAGGCTTGTTTTTATGAGAAAGGAGTCAAAAGTCCAGATTCTAAAAAATGTTATACCTCATCTAGGATAAAAACCTCATTCCATATACATTGGTTGTCTCAGATTTCCCACAGGACATGCCATTTGGGAGATATTTAATTATTATTGACAATTAATATTCTAAATATTATTTAATAACTTTATCTATGAGTGAGTCATCCAAATGTCATGTTCATTTGAATGATATAACCCTCTTAGGGTAAACCCCATATTTCAGATGTAATAGTGGTCTCATATTTCTCATACGATGCGTTCTATGGGATTAATTCAATTATTTTGAATAAAAACTGTGAGTTTAATATATTACATTTAATATCAATATTCATCCTTTACCTTGACTTTTTGGGCCTCAAAATCACGCACCAACTCAATGTCGAACCCCAAAAATATTCAACTGAATATTATAAGATGTTAACTGGCAGTTAAGAAATTTATCAAATTTGTCATAAATTTGCATATAAATAAATTTCCATCTTATGATACAAATAATTTTACACAATAGGTTTTAAGAATAGCTGAAAACAGTAATGGGGTGCTACACCTTTCATTATCAAATTTTCTCTATTGTTTTTCAATTTTTATTTCATCACTATCCAACAAATGATAAATTTAATATTTATACATGATTTGTTTTAAATAAAACATTATAAAATGATTTGTGTTGTCATTTTTTGAATTACATACATTTATCAAAGGTGTAAATAAAATCATTATTTTAACATATTCCACATGAAGGGATTTTTCAACCAACATCACTACACAATGTATTATATAATTCATTATAATATTTCTTGGATATTTTCAAATAAATGGATTTTCCTGATATTTAAGAAAACTTTATATTTTAAAATCTCATATTAAATTTAAAAATGGGAATTTTCTTCACGAAATATCTGTTGATTTTAAAATAGTATTTTAATTAATGAATACATCAATTTATGTTACATATGATTCATTGGGGATATTATAAGATGATACCAACTAAATTATTTCTCTAAATGTAAAATTATTATGATTAGGAAATCTTGCTAAATTGTTTTTATTTTACATGGTCGATACTAGAAATAAAAGAGAAATTTCTTCATGATCATGTTTTATACATATGAATGGATTGTCATTATATTATCAGTGGGTCCACTATTGACCTCTATTAAATCAACTAATGATTAATTTATATAATGATAATGGTTAATTTGTAGGTTATCATAATCTCCATTTAGGGTACACAAGTTGTTATCCCAATCCTAAAAGATATTACATGAGAGGTTATCAAAATCCGAAAATTGTGAACAATAGAGGTTATTACAAATCCAAAAAGAGTATATGGGTATAAATCCAAATCATACCATCTGATAAATTCTTTTATGGGTATTATTGATACAATTTTTCAATTATTGTGAATATTCCACACATTATTCTATAATATTACGACTTTATTATTTTTATAGGGTATGATCACTTTGTTTGTGGTATTTTTTTAATTTATAATTAATTACTTATGATTTGTTGAATAATTAGACCATTATTATGATCTATGAATTTATTGATATTATTTTAAAATTTTACAATATCATTTGGATATACTTTTTCCCATGTTATTCTTAAATATTTTAATTTACTGATATATCCCATTTTTACCCTTACTGATCATCAAACATCACGTTTACTTATGTTTCCTTTCCTTGATTTATGATGTTTTATTAAGTAGGTAATGACTAAGAAGTGTGATTATTTAGATGATAATTGTTTTACATATTGATTATATTTTAAGAGATGAGATAGTTATAAATATAGTATTCAATAAAACTATTTCATTAAAGTTATAGGGTGTTCTCTTTTATGATTTATATTTAATATTAATCAAATATGAGATAATATTTCTATATATAAATATTGGATTTCTTCATTTTTTATTAGAAATTGGTTTATATATTTTTTGAGAATTTGATTTGATAAATTGGTAGATTACCATGAAGATATTTATATGTATCAAATAACATCTTAATGCTTTGGAAGAGTATATATTGTTTTGTTTTCCTATCGTATAAATTTATTTGTAGAAATTTTATTATGGTTTATATCATAGAAAAAATTCAATTAGTGTTAATAACTATGAAATGAGATATTGGGTACCGTCAAGATCTTCACCGTTTCCTGATGACTAGGACAAAGAAATCACAAATGTATACATACTCTTGGGGGATATTCTTATGTTAATTCATATTTTACGTACAAACAATTACACTGAATTTGAATAGATAGTCAAAGAGGATTATATAGAATAATCATATGGTTTCATAGATTTAATATAAGATTTCATGATTTAGATATATTGGTTGTTATTTTTCTTGATTATATAACTTTGAAATATTATTATTATTTCTAAAACAATGAATTTTATTTTTATTCATTGGATAGAACTGGTTGAGTTGTTTTAATGGTAAATGTGATGATAATGAAAATATTTTATTCATTAATGTTATAATTTTATGCGATCACTAATATAAAATCATGTTACTTTTCTTACTCAACTTTCTCAATCAATGAACCACACTAAAAATCGAAAATTGTAAATGGGGGAACAACATTCTATTAAGTCCATTATAAAGAGATATCCACACTATTTTGGTAGGAATTTAGTTTCACTAATTTTTGGAAAATGGATCATTAACCCTATAAATATAGTTTTAATTATTTTTTTCTTTTTTAATCGAAAATTTATTTTTGATTTTCATCATTTGAACGGTAAATAATATCTATGGTTGGTTATTATCTAGATGACAAGGAAAACATGAAATTGGATATATGAAGTGGGACGAGTTTAAGAGTTTTTCTCTCAAAAATTTCACCCATCATATTATATTTATGAAAATATATGAATAATTCATTTAGATAATGTAGATATTTGGTGAATCAATTTACTAATGTGGAAAATTTAACAATACTTGTAAAGTATTCATATTTTAATATCATCAAAATAGAAGGCCAGGTTGATCTATTTGACGATTTCCTAAAACCATTACTCTATATGATGTTGGATGGAAGATACATCAGTATTTATGAATAAAACATCGCATGTTCCTGGATGAGTGAAATGGAAATCGAAGTCATCCATCAATATCACTATTTTGAAAAGAAATGTGAGATGGAATAGAAAGAAAATAATAATAATAAAATCATTTGGTAGAAAAAGTTGCGTCATCCATTATTATATAATAGTGTAATTATGAATGGATGATACTTTCATTAATTAGATATTTAATTCAATATGTGTGTAAATTAAGTTGATCCTGATAATTAATTCTTATGTAATTGGATGACATATGTTAATGGTTTTAATTAAGAGAATTTTCCACCGAATACACCAAAAACACTCTTCCATTTCAATTGAATTGTGTATTGAAATTATACTAACTAATAAATTAATATTAGTGTTTTTGATATTTATTGAAGTTATAAACTATTTTTTCATAGAGACAAATTGTTTTATACTTTATTCGTTATTTCATTTTTAAGTTGAAAGATAAAATTCATGAAAGTTATAGTCAATATCCAATCTAGAACTACTAATTACTTTTTTTATTATATATCTAATAAAGATTTTATATTTTAATAATTTTCTTATTGAATCATATTATAACATCATTGATTGGATGCTGAATCTTTAGTGAAAATTCATACAGGTATTAGGACTACATCATTTGACAATGATTCTTCTATGATGTATGTTTTTTGTAATGCAATTCTTGTAAATCTTTTTATTCTCCCTATATTTTTATGTTTATTATATTTTTTTAGGTAGTTTCTATCTCTCTGTATATCTATAATGATCCCATTTAAATTTTCCTCGATGTGAGGTTCCATTTTATATTTCAAAGGATATTTTATTTAATTATCATTTTGAGGTTATTGATGATATTCCAATTAAAATTAATTCCATTTTATTGGCCCTTATTCATATGATTAAGTGGAATTTATCTTATATGGATGTGTAAAAACTAAACATACAAAATTTTACTATTTTATTCTATATTATTGATTCCTTCTAGAAGTGTTTCCTTATATTAATATGAATCATTAGTTTGAGTTACCAATAGAAATCACACATGGTTTTACAACTATTTTAAATACACTATATATAATAACTAAAATTTAGTTAAATTAAATGAGGATGAAAAAAAGATAATATTGAATATGGATTCATTTGGACATGTCCATGACCATAGGGTGAACATGTTCTTTTTTTAAATAGAAAGATGGATATGTGACTCATCAATGATTATTAGAAATATAAAATGATCATGATCTTGAAAATATTTCCCCTACTCAATATTGAGGATTGTTTTGATCATTTATGGTGTACTCAGCATTATTCTAACAAATATCATTGAAAATTATACTATCAAACGATCATCAAAATGAATACAAAGCCAAATAATCCATCCGTATGATGGAGGGACACTATAAATTTATTATGAAATAATTTTAACATATAAATTCTTAAAATATGTTAATATATTTAATGAATATAGAAGTTTAATATTAACATGATCAATTTATGGTGGTATTTATAGATGATATTAATATATACTATCAGTGAACAGAAGAGTATGAAGATTATACGGGTGTTGAGTTGAACACCCTGGGGAATGAGAATCTATATTCCAAATTTAGAAGATGTAAAATTTTATTTAAAAGAAGAATAATTATTATGATATATTATCACAGGAGACTATATATGGGTATGTTATTATATTAAATAAATAATTGACCATTTTCCAAATCAGTCCACTTTAACTTTACAACATTTTTTTATGAACTGGTTATATATTTTTGAAACATTATTTTGAATTTATCATATATTTCTAGTAGAATATCCATTTTGACAAGGAATGGAGTCATGTGTCGTTGGATATAATAATGGGAGGAAAACACTACCGATTTCAAAAGAAGGATCTCTAGTGCCCCTATAAAAATATTTCTATGTAATGAAGAAGGGTTTGTTATATTCCATAATACATTAAAGAAGTCACTAGAATGTGATATTATGAAAAATGATGTACTGATAGATTATTTCCCACTCTAATTTATGTTTTGTGAAATTGTTAACTTTGACCATGGCATAATCTTCAGATAATTAATATTTGATTTAGAGATATTGAAGAATTTATTTATAAATAAGGTGTGGCATATATTCTTATTTTAAATGAATATTTTATATATTAAGAAATCGAGATTAAAATATATGCAAGAGGATATAGATTGAGTGTATTAATTTTTATATATCCCTAGTACATTACCACCATCGAGTTGTGAACATGTTAGTTGATGATTTAAGTAAAAATTATCATGTTATCTTATCTATGACGAGGATTATAAAATTTCCAATAATTATCAATTTGAAAATTATATACCCAAAAATATTGAAGGAATAGGAACATATTATCTTACTCAAATGTGTTTTAAACAAATTATAAATTTTTATATTAATGAGTAATAGAAAAAATATATAGAGATTAAAAATAAGGGCAGATACGTTCATACATTAAAAAACAAATTATGAAGGAAATATAGGAAAATCATATGTTTAATTGTGATAACATGATTTAAGAATATTATATTGTATGAATATAAAATCTCATCCTGTTATATATCATCAAATATGTAGGAAAGTGTATATGTTTCAAAAAGAGATATTATGGAGGGGAATTTGATGTGAGATATTTCATATTTTGAATCGTAGTTTTTTATATATCATCTTGTTATGGTTCAGAGAAAGATGATTAAGGGGTGTTACAAACAATTCACATACTTGAACGTAAATAGGAAATGTCACCATGAATTTCATTATAAGAATCCAAAATTCATTTATATGGAATTTTTTAATTTATGATATAGGTTATTTTATAATGAAAAAATTAAATTATATTTCTATCAATGTTGATTTCACTCTTGCTATGAATTCTTGGATATACATTACAGAAGTGTTAAAGTTGAAAAATGTTCCATATTTTGTTTTATCTTATCAATGTATTATGTTTACCTCAATGTTCTAGATATGTATTTTGTATGATTTTCATATATAGTATTGTTTCCATACTTCCTATCATCCTTATAGAGATATTAGTCTAAGGGAACCACTCAGACAATGAGGGATAGGGTAAGAACTTATTCACTATATTTCAATTCTTATTGGGATGAACAACATCCTTTTATTGAAATATCATTTAAAATTAACATTTCGTCGATACATAACATTAATTATCATGATTCTCTATATGTATGGAGGTAAATAGCTCTCATGTTTTCAAGAGGATTTTTAATAAATAATGTTATTGGGGAATGAGGGAGATAATGAAATAAAAGAGAAGGATATGTCAATTCAATAACACATCATAGTAGATCATTGTTGATAATATAGTTATGTTGAAATTCATTTTTGAAATCTAGATTTCATTGTCGGTGAGATGGTATTTTTGAAACGAACTCCATAAATGAATGTTATAGATTATAAAATAATGGAATGATGAGACCTTGGTATATTGAACCTTTTGAGATTTTGGATCATGTATGGATAGTTTCTAATTGTTTTTAGCTTCCACAAAATCCATCTCAGGTTCCTTATGTTTTCTATGTATCTTTTTAGAGAAATTACATACCAGATAAATCACATTTACTAAAATAATAGGTCGTATCAAAAGAGTTTTATTTTTCCTATAAAAAGATGGTATAAACAAGAAATCATAGAGATAAGTTTCTTCGTACAATGACTAACCACATAGTAAATTTTGTTTCTAAGAATCATAAATTCATTTCAACTATAGGTGAACCCAAGGACTTGATCATGTAGAAGTATCCTTGTAACAACAAAAAATTCTAATGTAAGAACATTATATTCCACAGAGTGTGTGACAAACAACACCATGAGTACCATAGAATATTAAATCCCAAAATATATTACTATATTTATCATTTAATATAAATTCAATTTAATATATTCATTTTAATGAACTCAACAATGAGTTATCTTGTGTCGCACACAGTAATGACATTCTTCGATAGCTTATGTTACATACATGATCGAGTTTTTGAAAATGCTATTAATATTATTGTTTAAAATAAAAACAATCTCTTAGAAATTGAGTAGATTGTTATGAAAATTATTAGATATAATATAAAATTATGATTTTGAAATAATTAGTTAAAATTAATTTCAAAAGAAAACAATCAATATAAAGAAAATATTTCTTAAAAAAATATTTTTATGTTCCCAAAGATGTTTTATCCAAGTAAAATAAAATAATTAATATTAATAAATGATATTAATTAATTTAATCACTTATATATTAATTTTTTTAAATTCATCCAATATATTTTATCAATGTAATATAAGTTCATATCCAATTTTATGCAAAAAAGGTGTATTTTTCTAAAGGTATTTTTTCCGCATTTTGATGGTGCAATAGTTTTAAAACTAAATCATGATAATTTAATAAATTATATATGAAAAAATAATGTTAATTTGTTTTTAAAAAATATAATAAAAAACATAGTGTGAATTTTAGGTGTTTTTCTAAGAAGTATCATTTTTTTATGACGAGTGAAAAAAATTACAAAATTTCCATTGATAAATGAATTCTCATTTGAGTAATTTATAATGTTAAATTATAAATTTATTTTGTTATAATGTTAAAACTCTTAAATATGAATTATATTGTTAAAATTGAAGTATTATGAATTAATTTTGATATTTAATTTAGATATTAAATCCTAGATAAATTTTTGAGAATTTTCACATTATAAGCATCTTTTCTTATATCATCTACGAGATTGATTTAGAATTACATTTTTCCAATAATGTGAATTGAATTTGGATGAACATATTTAGAAATTGGAATTAAAAATTTTCATAATTTTTAATAAATTCAACTTTATTTTGGACAAATTGTTTTTGTGAAAATACTTAAAATTAGTCATAATGATTAAGAGAAAAAGAAATTTACTTAAGGACTAAACAATAATCATAATGGGGAAAACGAACCATAAATAAACAAAAAAACTATTTAATGGAATAAATTAGAACCCTGTGACCATATTATCTAATATTATGAGTCTTTTGGACACATTTACATTACGTTGACCCATATAATATACTATTTAAATAAAAATAAAAAACATTATTCTTTCATACATTAAATTTCTATAATACATTGAAGAATGGAGAAAAAAATATGGTTGGTTATATAAATATAATTAAATATAGACATGTTTTTCCTATCATAATAAATTATCAAAAATCTTTAGAGATGAATTAGTAACATTAAATTCTTTTTAAATGCCTATATAGTAATTGTTTAGTTAATAGTTATGTAAAATAAATGATAATAAAAATATTAAATGTGATGTAAATTGAATGAATTGTTAGGATAAAATATTTTATAGATTAATATATATTTTTTAATATATTAAAAATTAATATCTTTTAATTAAATAATAATCATTTAAATTTTAAATTCTAATTAAATTAGTACTATCATTAGAACCATTAACGCCATTTTAAAATAAATAATATTTTATTAATTGTTTTAAATTTATTAAAAAAAATTTATTATGAAAAGATATTTTTATATTTTAATAAATATGAAATTGTACCATTCGTGGAACGATTGTTATATTATAATAACTGTTTTGATCATTATATAGTAAAAAAATATTTACATTAGCTATTGTTTAACCGGTATTTTTTCACATTACTATCTCTTATGTTATAATTAAATTCCATCACACAATGGAATTTTTTTCTATAAATTAAATTTAATATTAAGAATAATTGGGTAAATATTAAACATAATATATCATTTTATTTTAGTTTTTATGAATATAAAACTTCGGTTATGAAACTAATTACTGTAATGAATAACTAGAATCCTAAAATTAATAAAAATAATATTCAAGGATCAAAATGCATAAAACATGTGTTATATTGTTTGATTGAGGTGTGGATATAACCAATCATCCCAAAAAAAATTAATTATCAATATTATGGAATAATGGGTTAACATTGACAAGTATTTGGTGAAATTTTTTGAATATTTAACAGCATCCCACTCCTCAAAAACCATAAAAAGGCAATCAATCCCACAACATCATCACGAATCTAAAGAAATAATTATCTACCATGTTCTATCCCAATAAATCCAAAAATGACCTCACATAATCCTAGAATCGTTATCCTGGGAACAATGTCAACTTTGTAAGGAAATATTTGAAACTTAAGGGGGATACCCAGTGAAGAAGTATGGTTTTTTCTAAAAGAATTATTATTTTCCTTACTTCTAAAACTCCTTGAATTATTTATATACTATGATTATATGAAAACACCAATATCATCAATATAATTATACTTTGTTATTTATGTTTATTACCTATATATAATCACAATTCCATCAAATGAAATACACAATCATCGTACGTGTGTACGGTGGACTACAACCCTTGTAAACTGATGTCGTTCAATGTGCCATTACCACCAATCAAGGATGGGAATGATGATGGATTTATATTTTATATTCAATAAATATGATATTTATAATTAATTTATCCTTATGTAATTATTATATAACACATGAATTCATGCTTTAATTTTTTGGAGATTTGATAACATCGTTTGTGTGTTCAAAGGACTATCGCCCCATAAATTATGCGATTCATTCAAACATTACATTGAATGTGGTATTGATGGTTTTAAGGGAAATATGGGATATATATAATAAAAATATGATAATTTAATTATAATATAAATATATACCACATAAGTTTATTTTTTAAATATAAAGGAAATGGAAGTAGCATTCATGAATATGTATGACTTACCTTCTCTATGAACTAGGTGTTTCATTTCCTATCACGATATTTTATGGATTATAGTAAATATATATATAATCAATATATACTATATATACTTTATTTTTTGATTTTTTAGAGTACTATATTTATATATTTGTTAGCAGAACAAAAAATAAAATCATGGAATATGATAAAAAACAAGGAAATTGACAACCTAAACAATTTAATTACTGAAAAAATTTTAACAAACGGGTGATATGATGTTATAAAAGAATAATATATAATATTATAAATGATGATATATTTATGGTATAAGTTATAAATATGCCTAAAACCATTATACAAGAGTTCAATGAGTGTTAAAAAATAACCATAACGTTTGGGATATTGTATCCATTTACATTCCAAGGAGAGTTATTTTTTATTATACACTAACTCACTATTATGTGGTGTATATAATACCCCTTTGAAACTTAACATCATGAATAAAAAAAAATTATGTTATTTTATGTTTTAATTTTAATTATGTCATCCAAGGGGATTTTAATATATTATTAAAAAATTGATTATTTTATTGTGCAATCTCACATTCTATTATGATTGTTAACATTCTCTTAAAACAATAAGTTTATTATAATAATTTCTCAATAGAAATTACATTCATATTATAAATACTTATTAATTTTTATTCGATGTTGGTATTTCATTAACCATATACCATGTTTACCTAATAATTTTACATTGAATGTTATTTTATTAACATGGTAATTTTAGATAAATTTGAATACATTTCATAATATTAACATTTATTTAGATATGTTGTTTATTAATTAAATTTATTATTCAATACATGAGGAATGTGGTGCAATATTACAAATTTTTTTGGGTACCATTAAATGATATCCCTTCAATTATTTATTAGTCTCATTTTATGAATTAGTCATCCAAATCAAATGGGTTACAAACAAGTTTGTGTTAAACCATCCTGTGAAATGTCTTTAAGGTAAAGCTACCTTGTTCCTAGGAATCGTGGAGTCCCGTAATTAATTATTTAGTTCATTGAAAACTAATTTACAATTATTATTGATGGGATTTTTTTCAACAAAATTGTCTATAGATTCATTTTTTTCTATGTTTACTGATTAAATTGCAAGTGTTTCAATTATTTAAACTAAACTTTGGATTATGCCTTACCCATATATTTTTGAAGAATGTGTGATAAGTTATCTACAATTCCATGTTTATTATGATTATTTATTTGAGATAGAATCCAATATACTTATTCTATATGCAGCATTTGAGATCAATGTTTTTTTATTTTCTCTATGTTATGAAGATGACAGTTTTGAATAGGTTTCCAAAGTTACATTTCATTTTACTTTGTTATGTATTAAGTTGGAATTTTTTTTACAATGTAAAATGGGAATCATTTATGTAATCTAGTTTTCCAAAACTATTATACTATTTATTTATTTGGGATTTGAATCATGTATCTATTATAATGTAATAAATTAAGGCACGAGATCACGTATACTAGAGTTGGGGTCATTATAGTTGGTTTCAAAGCATGTTTTGTAGTAACCATTGGAAATAGATTTAGAGAAACATTGATTAGGGAACATTAACCTATAATTTATTTTTTGGATAAGTATAAAATATCATCCTAATTTTTCTTCATGATATGTATTATGTGGTTATTCATCCAATAAATCACTCTCGGGACACTAACAGTGGACATGGATCTTGCACAGATATACCTAAATGTAATTACTCCAATGAAGGTATGTCTAGTTTGACTAAAGTATAAATTGGTACTCAACAATGATCCCTACTACGCACATGGTTTGAAACTCCATGGGGATATTCTTAGGATAAATAACATTGTTTAGAGAAATAATTATAAATCATTTTAATATAATTATATCCCTGAAGAGGCCACGATTAGGATTATGAGACTTTCTACACATAAATTACTCAATTTGAGTTAATAATTTCACTAGTTATGAGATAATTAATTATGGTTATTTATTATAAAACCTATTCTATTTTATGTATTTATTTATAAATACAACCTTTAAGAAGGAATTAGAACCTCACTAAAGCATGTGATCCATCATGTAATAAAGATCAAATATTTTGTGTCCTTAATTTAATATTTTGAGGCAGATAGTCTATCAAACATTCTCACCATATGATGTTTTAGTATCTTGATCTAATGATATAGAGAAATAATTATATATTTATTGTTGGTTTGAATGAAAAAACCATGATAAAAGTAAAAAAGGGAAACATTATGGATAATGGGAGGAGAATGAATTATCTTCCCACATGTGATAATTGTGGAATGAAACACACTAGTACTTTCATGAAAGGAATGTGAATTTGATACATATGTTGATATAAATTACACACTACATGTTATATAAAGTGTAATAAAATGGTTTCTAATATTCCATAATTAATACATAAAGATATGAGAAACTAGTAATAACAATTCCTCAAGAATCAACAAAATATAAATAATAAGATTCTAATGGATCAATGTAATGACTATGATATTGATACAATAAAAGTGGAGTGATTAGTATTCTTATGTAATTGTACCCATGAAATATGATGTAAAAGTAATTTATTTATGATATTCAAATAATAATAATTGTGAAATATATACAGAGTAAACTATAATAAATTTTTGTAATGAATTTGAAAGAGTATGTTTAATGGTACTAATGAATAAGGAAAACCATTAGAAGGAAATATGATATTAATAAAATACACATGATTCTTGGAATGATTGTTGGGACCAAACTGATTATCTAGGTGATGAGGGTTTCATGTGTTGTATTTTTCTTGTTAGGGGATGAATTAATGAAAGGAAATGACATCACTTTTTTTGTGTGGAAAAAATTCTTTTGGGTTTGTATTGAAAAGAATCAGAACCATGGTAACTATAATGATGCTTTACTGGTTTGTATTTCTTTTAAATCACAAGTTGTATTGAAAACTTTTGATTAATGGATTATAAAAGAAATAGGGAATGAAATCAATGTTTCTAATCAAAAAATAATTTTATTGAGATTGTTTTCCCAATCAATCAGAAAAGAAAACAGTGGTGGATATGGTTTTTCAAAACCATTATAAAAAAAGAAGTTGTTCTTATTGTTTTTCGAAACAATCAGAAAGATATCTTTTCTAGATTATATCAAATTTCATTCAAAACAATCATATCATGATTTTATGGACTGTCTTTCAAAACAATTGGATAACAAATGGAAGTGAAAAGTGATATTGATTGACTAGATGATGTTGATTGAAAAGGGTGATGCCGATGGGAAAGGGGATACATATGGGAAAGGTGATGCCAAAGGTAAATGATGTTGATCGAAGTGGTACTATTGGAAGATGAGACACTTATTTTTTTCTAAAAAATTCTATTCGTGTAGAAAATAGTAATCAAATTGTTTTAATTGATAATGAATCATGTTTAGATTGTTTTGTGTCGTATTTGGACAGATCATCCTTTTAGATTGTATTGTATCCTATCCGGGCAGATCATTGTCATCTGATTTTATTTGATAATGTCCAGAAATCATAACTAGGATGATCATATTTAGAATGATCATAACTAGAATGATTGTAATTAGAATGATCGTGTCTAGCCCGATTATAACCAGAATTTTCATATCCCAAATGATTATAATAAAAATGATCATATCTATCATTATCGTATAAAGACTGATCATAACCAGAATGATCATGACCAACAATCATAACCAGCAATCATATCTGGAATTATTTTATTCTAGATAATATATTTTAGACCATTTGTATTCAGAAAAGATCATGTTTGGGTTGAGAATAAATAAAAGAAGTAGGAATTAATTTAAAGTTACAATACATTCCAACTAATGTTAGATGATTCTAAAGTTGGTCCTCAATGAACTCAATGTCATCAAGGTAGTCGGGATTAAATCAATGGTTTTTGAATGTGATGATGTGCTTTCTCAATAGGGTCAAGAGAAAAGAAGATAAATTGGAGATAAGTGATTGAATTTTTAAGAAAGATAGTTTATATTAAAAGTGTGATTTCATCTCATGTGAAGAAGTTAATTTATTGAAAAACATAAAATTTTTATGATATCAATCATTGTTTTTAAGAAATTGACATGAGATAATAGGATTCAAACCCATGTATTTATCATTAATTTTAATTTTTTTGAAAATTGAAACGGGAGTCTAGAATTGAAGAGATGAATATTATATAGGTTTCAAGAAGAATTGAGAAGCATTGAGAATGTCATAATTGCACAGATATTTCCGGAGAAGTTTAGATTTGAATGAATTAAAGTGAGTGATTAAGTGTTTTGGGATTCCTACCTAAACATGTTTTGGGTCACCTATAAAAGTTGCGAAGTACACTATACTAGTGAGACTTGGAGAAGAGACAGAAGCTTCGTGTTTCTGGAGAGATGAAAAGATCAATTACATTCAGATTTACAATTATTTTTGGGTGGTGTCGATTCATTCATATTCTATTCGGTAGGAAAATTTTATTCGGTAATTGAAGTAGTGTCGATTCAAATATATTGTTTTCTATCTAAAAATAGGATTGGGAGATTTGTATTAAAAAAAATTAGACAAGAAGCATTGTTTTGAAGAAATCGTAAAGGGAGATTTTTATTGAAAAAAGCAGACTATGATATTTGTTTTGAAAGAACCATAATAGGAGCATTGTGTTGAAAAAAATCTGACCAGGAGCTCTGTTTTGAATTAATCTTAATGGGAGATTTTAATTGAAAAAAATCAATCTTGGAGCTTCGTTTTGAAGGAATCATATTTAGAGAATATCAAACTTAGAGCTTCATAAAAAAGTCCAGGTTCTTTTTTACCTTTCTTCTAGGTTAGTAATAGATGAATTTTATTACAATTTGAATAAATTTGTTTAATTGAAAAGAAGTAAATGTAACAAGAGTTGCTACAAAATAAATTGTATTAAAGTATTGTGCTGAAGGGGTTTACACACACTAGATGGATTTTTTCAAAGTGCTACATGAGTGTGAGGTAATATCATACTTGTTGTAATCCAAGGATAGTTTTCCTTGTGGATTGTATGGTATTGGATCATTTTCAAACCATACCAATTACATAACTATTCTTATTGAATCGTGACCTTATAAATATTTGTATTCCATTAGATGTGTGTTTAATTATTTCCCAAGAGGGAATTGAATTTTTTAATAGGTGGAGAGTTTTGATTCAATTGAAAATAAATATAAAATAAAATGAGTATCACTAATTCATCCCTCCCCTCTCAGTGATATAATACTCTATCTAGGTACATTAAATTATTATCATATCCACGGTTTTCTTCAATATTCATTGCTGATAGAGAACATGCACTGTGTGAATATTATAGGTATTATAGTTTTAAATATAGATAACTATCATATCTGGAAAGGTAGAATGTTTCTATATATTATGTCTATTTGTTATAATGTTCTTGATGCTGCAACAGTTCGGTTTCCTCCCATTAATGATAGTTCTCCGATTACACCTATTGATAAGAAGATTATTGAGAATAATGGAAGGGACAAGAATGCCATATTATCATTACATTTTGAAAGTGAGTTCATGAGAGTGGACAGAGTTTCCATAGCTAATGGTATATGGGATAAATTTAAAAACATATATGAAGGAAATACAAAAGTAAAAAAGGAAAATTTACAAATATATAGACTGATGTATGAAGAATTGATAATTGGTGTTCATGAGTCTGTTAGGAAATTCTTTATCAGGGTGAATGACATTGACAGTACTTTCAGATTTCATGGTGAGAAGCTAAAGGATTCTAAAAATGTCGAAATGATCTTGAGAATCCTACTTGACAAATCTTAGGAAAAAATTTCTTCATGGGAAGACAGACCTCTTGAAACATTATCTCTTGATGATTTATATATCACTCTTATCAGCTATGAAATGAGAAGAGATAATGCAATGATGAGAAAAATAAAGGTTGATAGAGAAATGTATTTCAAGGCTATGAATAATTAAAATTCATAGAAGATTGTTATTGAAGATGAATCTGGTGATTATGACTCGGAAAATGTGGTATATAAAAAACTTAATTAAATCCTATCTCAGTTTTCTGACAATGTGAAAAGAGTTATAAGGAAATACGAAGGGGAACTTCCCATGAAATGTTTTAAATGTGGAGGTGTTGGTCACATTGCGGGTAATTGTCCTCTATGAAATAAATAAGATGATAGTGATATTGATAAAAGAAAGACATGAAGACCGGGGAAGAAAATGGAGACAATGGAAAAGAAAAGAAATTTCCAAAAGAAGAAGTTTCTTGTCCAGTGATGAAGAAGAAGAAGAGAGTCATGCTGAATCCAAAAAATCCATTGAGTATGGTAGTGAAAATACTTTAATTTCAATAGTGAGTGATAAATAATTCAGAAGAAATATTTTGATGAAGAAGAAACTCTGCTTGGAATGAATCTGAAAGAAGAGTTGAATGAAATTCTAAGAAAGATCAGACGTATTGAAAAGAAAAACAAAAATATGGAAGATTAATGATCAAGAAACTAAGAATGTTTTTCTAGTGAGAAAGAAAATACAATTAATGAGAATGATGATTTGAAGAAATATGTTGAAGAAGAAAAAAATAATAATGATCATTTAGAGGTGAAGATGAAATTAAAAGAAGAAGAGTTGGAACATGTCCAACAAGAACTCTCTGAAGCTGAAAAGAAAACCATATGTTTCCAAATATGTATCAATGAAGTTGGTGAATGATCACGTAATGAGAAAATTGAGAAGGTTCAATAAAAGATACATTCAAATAGTGAGAATAATAATGTAATTTTTTTTGATATGAAGAATACTGGGATGTTATATATGTTCCCATGACCAAAAAGGTTGTGAATGTTTTGAAACATTTTGAATTTGGAAATGGTTCCAATCAGTCATATTTTTGAAAAACAAAAAATTAAAATAAGGAATCTGATTAATAATAGAAAGGTTGGTGAATAAAAAATGAAAGAGAATAAGGTGGATGGGAAACACATTCACAATTCTGATCAGTATTGAAGTTTTGGAGGAAAATTCTGTTTTTATGATTATTTATAGTATTGTCGTGGATTCAGGAAAAAAGAACGTATGAGTTTATTCAATCGACAACATAATTATTATCCCACATGTAATGAATAGATGAGATTAAGGGGCACTAAATATCCAAAAATAAAGAAAAATGAGATGGTTTTCATGAATAAATTTGAAAAAAATGATGTGAAGATAGAAAATATGTTTTATCCATTGGTAACTATTTATGAAAGTTGTGATCTACCTAGAGACCTTAAAAAGGGTGTATTGTTTTTTTATCATCTTAGTAAAATATTCTCAATTCTCAAACTTCAAATATGAATAATGAAAATAATGGAGAAAAGGTGTTGGTTGTTGAAACTATATTGAAAGCCATGATAGGAGAATGACCCTTGATACATGATATTTGGTGTTCTTCTCAAATGGTAGGAGACTTGAAATTGTTGATGGATGTGAAGGATTTTAAATCGGGAATGGTGACATTTGGAAATTCTGAATCATTGAAAATTAATGTTGTTAGGTTATCCATCATTAGAAAAGAAAATATTAAATAAATGAAAACATTATATGTTGATGGGCTGAAACAAGATCTACTAAGGGTTTCAAAATTGTGTGATGAGGGTAACAGTATTATCTTCAAGAAAGATGGTTTTTTTAGATATTGATGATGATGGAAAGAATGTTACAAGGGCTCAATGTACGGAAAGAAACATGTTTTATGTTGGCGACTCATAAACATATTATCACATAAGTAGGGTGGAAGAGAATATGTTATGGCATAAAAGGTTTGGAATTATGTGTTTGAGAAACATTAGAATGTTACCTAAAATGGACAATATTCAGGGAAATCTTTATTTTCTAAGAAGTAGAAATTGGTGTTTCAGTATTTTTCAGAATGAATAGATTAAAAATATTGGGCATAAGAAAGCTAATATTTGTTCAAAAGAACCCATGGATATTATCCATTATGATATATATCGGCCAATGAGAAAACCATCAACACATGGAGATAAGTACTTCATTTATTCATTGATTATTTTACTCGCATTACTTGTGTTATGTGCATGAAATAGAAATAGGATGATTTAAAAATGTTTAAATTTTTCATTATAAAATATGAGAAAGAATGTAAGTTTTATATGATGAAGTTGAGAACTGATAATGGTGGTGAATACAGATGTTAAGAGTTTAACAACTATCTAAAGAAGCATGGAATTCGACATGAGTATAGCTCTCCATATCCTTCCCAACAAAAAGGGGTTACATAAATAATGAATAGAATCTTGGTGGAAATGGGATGAACCATGTTACATGATCATGGTCTTTCTCATTACATTGGGAGGCAATCCATGAGTACTTCTATTTATATTAGAAACTATTGTTTGTATAGGATGCAATTAGGTATGACTCCCTATGAATTTTTAATGGAAATCCATGTTTTAAGCTATTTATAGTTTTTCGGTATCCATGTATTATAAAAAAATGGTGGAAACTATGCTACGTTTGAGGAGAAAGGTGATAATGGAGTCTTTATTAGGTACTCTCTAGATGGAAGAGGATAAAGATGCTACAACAAAGAAACAAAAAAAATGGTTGATTTATTTGATGTAAAAGTGTTCAAAGTATCTAAGAATGAGAAACATGTTCAATAAAACATTGAAGTATATAAAGTCAAAGAAAACAATTTGTATAAGGATACAGACAAGTGTATTACTTCTCATGATGAAGAATCAGACTCATCCATTTCAAGTGATGAAGAGAATCAAAAATCATATCCAAGGATGATGAAACATGTGGAATCACTTAATATAATTGGTGATCAAAATCATATGGTTAAAACATGAATAGAAACCAGTTGCATTACACATACTTCATTGAATTCAAAGCAGGAATTGAATATTGTGAAAAAATGTTTTGAGCATCTGGAATGGGTTCAAGCCATGAATGAAGAATTGGATCATACTGAAAAGAATAATACTTGGTAACACATACCCAATCCTGAAAACAAAAACATCAATGGAACAAAATGTGTTTTATAGAACAATCTTAATGAAGAAGGTGAGGTTATAATAAAAAAAGTAAGATTGGAGTGCAAAGGGTACTCCTAGATTGAGGGTGTAGATTTACATGAAATATTTTCTCATGTGGAAAGACTTGAAAAAATCATAATCATTCTTACTATTTTTGAACAACGAGGCTACAAGATCTTTCAAATGAATGTGAAATTTTAATTCCTAAATGTTGATCTTGAAGAAAAGGTTTTTATTGAAAACCATTTGGTCTTTGTTACTGGAAAATATGAAGGTAGTGTGCACATATTTAAAAAGACATAGTATGGCCTAAAACATGATCTGAGGGAATGGTATTTATAATTGGATACATGCTTATGAAAGATTAATTTTAATAATGGAAGAGTGGATGGAAATATTTACATCAGATAAAGTCATTAGTATTTCCGCATTTTCATTGTTTATATTGAAGATATTATCTTTTTTAAGAAGTACGAAGGAAGTTTTGAAAGATTTGCTGCAGAAATGAATAATTTTTTTGAAATATCCATGCAATGAGAAATAATATAATTTATTGGGTTAGAAATACAACAAAATAAAGAATACATTTTTCTCTCCCAAGAAATGTATGAAAAAGAAATTTTCTAGAGGTTTGGCATAGAAAATTCAAAACATGTTTCCACACCCATTTCGGTGGGAAAAATGTTGAGTAAAGATGGAGATGGAATGGAAGTTGACAAAAAAGAGTATCAGAAACTGATTAGAAGTATTTTGTATTTGAATGCATCAAGACCTAGAATTGTTTATGTTGTTACCTTATGTGAAATCTTTCAGAGTGCTCTAAGAGAATCACATATTATTGTTGGAAAAGGAATTCTCAGATACATCAGAGAAACAACAAAATATGGTATCAGGTATTGCAGCTTACATAGTATTGATTTATTTGGGTATTTTTATGCTGATTGGGAAGGAAATATTGATGATAGATGATCCACATCTTGTGGAGTATTCTTTTAAATAATGAAATGAGTTATTTGTCCTTCAATGAAAGAAAACTCATTAACTCTCAATATAGATAATTTTTAGTATGTTACAGCTACTCAAGCCACTACTCAACTTATGTGTATGAAAACACAATTGGGAAACTTACTTTTACAAGTGAAGTACACATTCTCTTGGGTTGGGATAGTCAAGGTACAATCAATATCACGAGAAATATAGTTCAACATTCACATTCAAAACATAATTATATCAAATATCATTTCATTAAAGGGAATGTAGAGAAGAATGAATTTAAGGTAGAGTATGTTCTAGTATTGGAACATGTTTCTGAAATTTTCACAAAACCTTTATCAATGGAATCATTCTCAAATTGAGGTTGAACATGGCTTTCCAACCTATTTCTATTCATGGTTGATGTATGTGTATCTATCCCCTCTCTCATCTTATCTATGGATTTTTTTGTTCAAGGGGGGAGAATTTTTTGGTTTCATAAATCTATTATAAAAAAGAGAGTTGTGGATAAGTTGTGAATACATCATTGTTTTGTGTGTGAACTGTTCTAATTTTTTGTTGGAGTGGTTGTAGGAAAATATATTGAATTATTTTCCAGGATGAATGTAGAAAAGAAAGAGGTGTTCATGATCACTATTTTGGATAACATGATTTGTTTATTAATGATTCTTGTTTCCTACAGTGATTTAGCTCATGTAGGATTATAATTGTTGATATGTAGTCTATTTATTGATTTTACAATGTTCAGTTATTTATGAAACTTGGTTGAAAACAAAATCTAAAGGGGGATTTTATTGGAACCAAGTTGATGATCAAGGTGATGAAGGTTTCAAGTGCTTTATTTTGTTTTCATGGTATGATTGGAAGAAAATAAATCACTTCACATTTTTTTGGTAAAATAATTATGTTGGTTTTTTTGAAAAGAATCAGACCCGTGTTAACTATGATGATGATTTAATGGTTTCTATTTTCATATAAATCAAAAGTTGGATTGAGAAATTGTGATGAAATATTTTTGGAAGAAAGGGGGAGCTAAGTAGATGCTGCCAATCTAGAAATAATTGTATTCAGGTTATTTTTTAAAACCATCAGAAAAGAAATGAGTGGTTCCTATTTTTTCAAAACAATCAAAAAAGAAATTAGAGGTGCCTATTGTTTTTCAAAAAAAATTGTAAAAGATATTAGTGGTGCCTATTTTTTTAAAACAATCCGAAAAGAAAGTAGTGGTACCTATTGATTTTCATTACAATAAAAAAAATGTATCTATGTTTAACAAACATTCATTCAAAACAGTTGTATAAAGATTGTATCAGTTGTATTTCAATACAATTTGATAAAGAATGGAAGGGGGAAGTTATTTCCATTGAATAGGTGATGCTGATTAAAAAAGTTGATTCCAATGGGAAAGGTGATGTTGATGGGAAATGTGATGCTAATGGTAAGTGGTGTCGATCGATGTGGTGATGATGGAAGATGAGACACTAATTTTTTTTCAAAACAATCATCTTCATGTAGAAGAAAAGGAATGAGATGGTTTTGATTGAGAATCAATCTTATTCAGATTTTTTTGTATCGTATCTAGAAAGATCATATTTATCATATTGGGTTGTATCATATTCAAGTAGATCTCTCTCTTCAGATTGTATTCAATCATGGTCAACAATTTTAACCAGGATGATCATATTCAAAATAATCATAACCAGAATGATCGTAATCAGAATGATAATATCAAGAATGATCATACCAAGATTGATCATATATAGAATGATCATAATTATAATGATTGTATCCAGCATGATCGAAAAAAGAATGATTGTAACCAGAATAACCTTAATCAGACTGATTGTATCCATGATGATCATATCCAGAATGATTGTAACTAGAATAATTGTAACTAGAAATCATAACCATAAATTGAATCCAGAATAATTGTATTTAGGATAATAGTATCCATACCATTTGTATTTAGAAATGATCATGCCTGGGGTGAAATTAAAATAATGAATCCTGAATGAATGGAAATTTAAAATACATTCCAACTAACGTTAGACGATGTTATACCGATCCTCAATGAATTCAATGTCTTGAAGGTATTTAGGATTCAATCATTGGTTTGGGATTGAGATTATGATTGTTTCTCAAGCGGTTCAATAGAAAAGAAAATAAAGTAGGGATTGGTTATTTAATTATAAAGAGGGGGATTTATTTTAAAATATTGATTTTATAGGAAGAGTATAAGTGAATTTCATCAAACACATCCAATTTTTAGGACATCAACTGTTGATTTGATGAAATCAAAATGAAAGAATCAAATTCAGTCCCAAGTATTTCTTATCAGCTGTAATTGTGTTGACAACTGAAATGGGAGTCTGGAAAAGATTAGGTGTAGATTTTAGAAGTTTTGAGAAGATTCGAGATGTGTGGTAAAAATAATAATTGGCCTGAGAATTCAGGAGAAATTCATATTTGGGTGAATTGTTTTGAGTAGGAATGTGTTTTGGGATTCCTAAAAAAACATGTTTTGGGTCACCTATAAAAGGAGTAACGTACACTTTACTTGTGAGACTTACAGAATATAGATAAGCTCCGAGTTTCTAGAGAGAAAAAGAGATAAATACAATTATTATTGAAAATTATTTTGGGTTGTGAAAAATTATTCATATTCTAATTGGCATGACAATTATATTTGGGAATTGAACTGGTGCCAATTCAACACTATTGTTTTCTATCATATAATTTCATTGGGAGATTTCTATTGAAAAAATCAGTTTGGGAGCACTATTTTGAATGAATCTTAATGGGATATTTTTATTGAAAGAAATCAGACTGCGAGTTTTGTTTTGATAAAAATCAGACTGGGATGCTTGTTTTTAAAGAATTGTATTCAAAGAATATTAGACTCAGTTCTTCATTTCAAAGTCCATGTGGTTCTAACCTTTCTTCTGGGTACGAAATTGATGAATTTTATTAAAAATTGGAAACATTTTTTGAATTCAAATAAAACACAAGATAAATAATTTGTTACCAATCAAATTGAATTACCCTATTTTTCTAACATGGTTAACACACACTATGGGGAATGTTTCACCATGCTACATGAGTGTAATTGTATATCCTAGTTTTTGTAATCCACATATTTTTTTAGTGTATTGTGTGGAATTATATCATTTCCAATCCATAAAAATTATGCAGCTATTCTTATAGAATAGTGAACATTTTAAATATTTGTATTCCTTTGGATGTGTGTTGATTTGTTTCTCAGTAGGGAGTTGAAATCCTTAATAGGGGGTGATGATTGTTTCAATTGTAATGAATTTTAAAGGAAAAGTGTATCCCTAACACACCCCTTCCTCTCTCAGTGTTACAATACTCCATCTGGGCACTTTCTTCGACAACCATTAATATATTCCTGATGTCTAGATAATGATGTTTAGATAATGAAATAATTGTTATTTATAATTTAAACTGGATAGTATTGACTGAATTCTATATTATCATTGATTTTTGAAAAAACTATTTTATGGAATCATGTATGGAGATTAATGGATTTTTGGAATAAATAAAAAAAATGTATTAACTTTGTAATAAAAAAGCATTCATGTTTTAAATATGTATTCATTGTAATGTAGGATATTAAAATGAATCAATAGAATACTTAATGAAGGTATTCACATGTTTGGTATGTGATGATTTAGAGGTAATTTATGATTTTTGAATTAATTATAAAATAATTTTGAATATTTAGTGGCCTTATAATGTTTGAAATATTAATAGTTTGGATGGTAAATGAGAGTAACCATTTATGAAATGGTTCAGTTTGACCTTTTGACAATGTTTTAGATATCATTGTGTTACAACACTAACTGATGCAACATGTTCTAATAGAAGAATTATAAATATCAAAATGTTAAACCAATGTATAATTATATTATTATTAGATAGGAAAATATAAATTATATAAATTTCAATATATTCATAGTGAGTTAAATTAGTGATGAACTCTAGAAAAATGATCCTAAAAAAATTATATTATAATACCTTTATTTATATTGAACATATTATCTTATAGACTATATCCAATTTATAGATTCTTGCCCCATAAATTCCAATAAACCACTCACCTTATTGTTATAAATGATATCAATCACTCTAAATCAGTAAGTTGGTATTGTTTTTCTCTTCCTTGTCCATGTAATCATTTCACAACTATTTTCACATATCTGGAAGCTAAGTTATGTGATTATTCTTGATGAATTTTGTACTTAAATTCTCTCTTACTAAGAGGATATTATATTAACCCTTATAGGATGTGTGTTTTTTTGAATGAATTAAAAAATATCGAACCATATATTTCCATGATCACGTTTAAATTGAGAGGATGCAATTTAATAACAATTATGAGAATGTAACACTCAGAAATTATAATTTAACAACATTGAATTCAATAGCTTGTATAACATGTGACACTAAGTGTATAATAAAATTATAACAGTATGAATAATTACAGTATATTTTATAATTTAATATATTCATTCTATCATATATCTTATAATTTATTCAACATAGAGTTATCTACCCTTACACGCAACAATGACTTTCTTTGACAACTCGTGTAACATGGATGACTCGGTTTTACAAAATAAAATTTGTATTGTTTTTTAAAATTTAAATTATTTCCAAGAAATAATATTTATTTTTATTAAAAGTATTAAATAACTTATAAAAAATATATGGTTGAATTTATTTACTACCAATAAATTTGAAATGAAAATAAAAACCAACTAAATATAAATAAAATGTTTTAAATAACATGTTTACTATACCTACAGAAATTTTAATAATTATAAACTAAATTATTTATTACTGGTTAATGATACTAATGAAATTTATATGTTATATATTAAATCAAATGTGTTTAAAATATTATTATAAATCTGGTAATAATTAGAAAAGATTAAATTCAATTTTACCTTTAAACAAGTGTATTATTCTAAATACACAATTCCCACCTATTGATGTTAAAAATTATTTGAAAAGAAATTATAAAACATTTCTAAAAATTATTTTACAAAATTAAATTTATTTTTAAAATTAAAATTTCAACATTAATATTGAGATAATTTTTTTCATTTTCTATGAAGTTGAATGTTTTATAAATAGTGAAAAAATTAAAAAAAGAAATTAAAAAATAAATATTCATATAAATAATTTATATTGTAAAATTAAATTTTGAATTAGTTTGAATGTAAAAATTGTTAAATAATATCTTAATTATTTAAATTTAATTAATTGTAACCATTTTATATTAAATTTATATATAAAATCAAAGTAATATTTTGAACATTATTATTTTCAAACCCCTCTTTCCCATCCCATTTGTGGGAATGATTTTAAAATAAAATTTACACTTTTTGGAATTGAATTTGAAAATATAGATTCTATATTTGGAATAATATTTATTTATAACATATATTCATTTCAAATTATATTTTTATCAATGTGATTATCAAAAAAAGTTAAAATTAATCATAGAGATTAAAGAAAATCATGTTTTCTATGGGACTAAACAATAATATTAAGGGGACAAATAACCTATAAACATGTTCAAAACCAATTTTATGTAATGAGAAATGTAAATAATATTATTTTCCTACATTAAATATCTATAATACTATGTGAATGATCTAAAAATAGCATAGGTTCGTTAATATAAATTATTTTTAATGGTATAATGTTTTTATCCACTATAATAATTTTTCCTTAATTTTTAGAGATTAATTAGTTATGTTACATTTCTGCAAAACATCGACATAGGTATTATTTGGTGATCAATTAAGTAAACTAAATGATACTAAAAATAAAAAAACTGAATTAAATTGAATGATTTATTGTTTTAAATTATTATTTTAGACGCATATGCCTTCTTTAAAATGTTTTAAATTGATATATTTTAATTAAATCATCATCATTATATTTTTCAATTCAAATTAAATTTATAATTCCAAAATTGGAATTAAATATATTTTATAATAAATGATATTTTATTAGTTGATTTAAAATTATTAAAAACCTATCCTATGAAAATTGATTTATAAAAGTTAGTAAATATAATATAACTTCAAATTATTGGACATAATTTCTATAATAGTAAATATATTGACTCTTATATCGTTGTATAATATGATTGCACATTTATAGTTTAAGGAGTATTTCTACTTGATTCTTTCGATTGTGTTAACATTAATTTCCAAAAACATATCATTTTTTTAGTTTAAATTATATATAATATTTATAATAACTAGGTCTAAATTATATTATATGGATAATTTCATTTTATTATAAATGGATCCAATACTTATGTTAGAAAACTAGTCACCATAATGTATAACCAAACGGATAAAATAAGGAAACTTAGGAGTTATGGAACAATATGTTTAATAAATATGTAATATTGTTTTTTGGGATTTTTATAGAATCTGTTATACCTATGAAACAATAATTTTCAATATTTTAGCCACATTATGTAATAATGACCTCAAAATAGTGAATAATTTTGAGTATTTACAAGAATGTCACTACTCATCAACTATAAAACGACACTCACTACCCCAAATTCTACACAACTCTCAATCCATTTCATTCAAAAAATCACAAGAAATCAATACCCATGTTCCATACTTTAATAATATTATACTTATTATAGGAAAAAAATAAAATTTTTGACAGAATTAGTGAAAACCTAAAGAGGATACCTGAAGAAGATGTCATATTTTTTCTAAAAGAACATTGGTTTAACTTATTTCTCCTCACCCTTCAACCCATTTCATATCGTGATTTAAAAAAATCATTATATTATTTCTAATTAGATATTTTTATTTTACGGTTATTACCTATGATTTCAAACACTTCCATCAAAATGGATAAACCCATCATTCATGTGTATGGAAAATATCTGTATCATGAACAGATGCCATTCGTTCTATAATTAAAACCTTTCATAGATGGAAATAATTCTAAATATCTTTATAATATATAATATATTTTATATTTATTGTATATTTATTATTTAATATCTATTATATAACATATTCCTTCATGCTTTCCATTTTCTGGGAATGTAATAATGTCGTTCGTGTGTACGGTGGACTACCACCTCGTGAAGAGAAGGATTCATTCACAAGTTACATGGAATGTATTAAATATTAGTGAACATAAAATATTTGATACATAAAATATAAATATGATACTATAATTATAATATACCTATATATGACTTACTTTTATATCTTTTAATACAACAATAAAAATGAAGAAACATTCATGCGTACATACAACCTACCATTTCAAAGAATAGTGCATTTCATTTTCTAAAACTAAAATTTATATATTACAGTAAATACTTATATAATATATATATATGATATCTAAATAATGGATGAAATTATTTTTATTATGAAATAATGATCTATGTAACAGGAACAAAAAAAGAAGTTAAAATATACTAAAAAAACAAGGCAATTAACACCGGAAAGAATGAAAATAATGAATGATTATTATCCAAAATGTGTTAAGTTGTTATAAAATAATCTTATATGATATTAAAAATATTAACATGGGACTTATTGAATGGGGACTTCATTGATAAAATTGAAAGTCTAAGGGTGTATGGGCCTAAGTAGACCGCTTCTAGTCCTATCCTCCTTGGTGATGTAGGACGAGCTGTTCCAAAATATTCAATGTTTATGCAACCAGAACCACAAATCTCAATCACCATTAGAAGACTGAAATGTGATATGGGAGACTCTATTCCTTCCAATTCAATGGATTTTGTACCATCTTTCTATATGGAGGAACATTTAAATTCTACATTTCCCATCTACGCTACACTAATAGGAAGTGCAGGGGCTCGAAAGGTTTTGAATATGGTTCCATCAATATCAATAATTGGTGATTCCATGTTTTCAGAAATATGTGTTGATATTCCCACTTATTTGGATCCCCAATGGATGGTCTTGAAGAATTCAAATACACAAGTCCAATTTATGGGTCATGGATATGAGCAACCAAGAGGCCCCGTATTGCTAGTGATGGTCTTGCAGGAAAGGAAATCCTATATTAAGAAGCTAATGTCTGGGGGGGTCGTGGGGCCTTTAGACCCAAACACCTTCATGGGAAAATCTAAAATATATCAAAAGACTAGGGATATAGGGAGGAAGACTGGCTTGGAGAATAAATCAGGAGAAGACCTAGTGTTCAAGTTGGGGAACCGATTTGATTGTATGGATGTGCACAAACCACCATTGACTCAAGAGGCGGATACATCAGATGATGACAGCTATGGTTAATTATTAGTGGATATCATGGACCAACATCAAGGTGAATAACCTCATATCCCAAGAAGGAAGAAGGGGAAAATGGAATTCGAGACTAATGGAAATGTATAGTCGCCCAAGGGAAAAAAGGGAGGCATAGATTACCCCCACATAACAAAATCGATGGAGATGAGGTCAGCCAAGAATTGTAGAAACAATTAATGAAAATTCTTACAGAAAGGGGAATGTGAATAATTACACAAGACTAAAAAATAAAGGGAAGAAGAGGATAGTGAGTTAATGAATCTTATCCTACACTCCATGGAAGAAATGATAGATAAATTCATCCATCCCAATGACTTATAATAAGATATTCATATAATTTATTGAAGAAGGTTTCATGTTGACGCCAACAATGGTTAGGAATTGTGGATAGATAAAAGAGACTAAATTTTTGAATGGGGCTTCATTCCGAGAAAACACAACTTGTAGTAATTCTTTCAGACAATGGATAAGTTGATTTCTCACCTTAAAGAGCTTATCAAAGAAGATACAGATATTCATATAATGACGCAATAATGGGAATATTGTAGAGTAGCAGATTCAAGTAATTTTAGTCTAGTATGTAATCCTTTTCTGAGAACTTTCAGCACATAGTGGTATTTTGTGTGTGAACAATGGTTTCCCATTTTTTCATAAAATGTATTAATAAAAATTTAAATTTGGATGTACAACAAGGATTCGTGAAAAATTAAATTAATTTCCTAGATGCATCAGTAGTCTAATGAGATGAATCAGTTGGAAAAAAATGTGGGTTTATGCCTAGTATGTTTTAAACTGTGTTGTGAAAGGTCTTGATTATAAAGGTACATTGTTCCTTGGAAAAAAAGGTGTCCAATAATTATTTCTCTCCATAATTGCGAATTATGTTTTTATTATTATCCATGATATTTTTTCTATAACATTATCTATAGATTTATTTCATTCATATTTTATTGATTAAATGAAATGTATTTTAGTTATTTAACACTCCCTATTGATTAGGAAATATCCAGATACTTATGTTTAATATTTACTCAGTTATCTACCTTTCCATTTTGATTGTTATTATTGATTCATGATATCTTCTATTTTACCTAAAACTTAATGTGTATTTGAGATCACACTTCTATTTTTTTCATTTCCCCGGGTTATGAAGAAGATTTTAGGGTATTAGTTTTTAAGGATTCAGTTTATTTTATATTGTTATGTATAATTATTTAGTTTTTAATCCCAATATAAATTTCATATCATGATTATAGTCTAGTTTTCCAAAAGGGCTAAAAACATTTGTTCTTTTTGGATTTCAATCTTTTATCTATTCCAATTTAATAAAGTATGGCCTCATCTCCATGCTACTGGGATCAGGTACCTTAAAATCCTTATTTGATTTCATCTGAGTGATGAAATTCAAAGGGATAAATTCATTTAATTAGGTTAGAATTTAACAACCCCGTGATTTTATATGAATTACATTGAAATAAATTTTATGTATTTGATATGTTTAATTACACACTACCCTAAGACTAAAAAAACCACGATATTTTATAACATTTAAAACCTTGTCATTGAATTTAAAAGTTTGAAATGAATATACATATTTATGAAAAAATATATAATTTTTTCCTTATTTCAAATATATTTATTAATTCATAATAAATAATTGTAAAATTATTAATAACATCATTTAATGAAAAAAGACATATTTTTTAATAAAATATATTCTTCAAAGAGTTGTGAATTTTAATAAAATAATATGTTGATCATTTTTGAAAAATTATTTCAATGAAATATTTTTATAATGTATGTGAAAACTTTAATAATCATTTAAAAACATTTATCTAAAGTTTTTTAATAAATATAAAAACATGTAATGGTAATAAGAGTTATTTTTCATAATATTGACTTCATTTTATCAAGGTCCATTATAATAATGAAATAAATTAATAACAATTGATTAAAAATATTAATTATAATTATAGAATTTATATTCAATAAACAAATAAATATTCATATAATCCTTTTTAAAAGTATAATAAATGATGTTATTTAATTTTCATTTCTGAAATTGATTATTAAAAAAAGTGTTCTCATTGACTTTTATAAACAAATATTAATGTTAATTTCTACCAAATATAGACATTAAATTTTATAAAATGTTTTCAATATTTTAAATCATGATTTCAAAATTCATTAATGAGTCCACAATGATTTTTTTAATGGTCAAAATAGTTATTTTTTGTAATCATGGTTAAGGTTATGATGGGTTTATTAGTGATTAAATTATGATATAATGACAAAAATTCCACGGAAAAGATTCTAAATATTATTTAATAAAGATAATATTACCATATAATAACATAAATTTAATTTTTTTCCATTAAGATGAACAAGAATGATAATGTGACATTATATGATTTAATTATTTTAAGTAACTCAATGTGTGTCCTCTTCCTTATATATAATAAGTACACATCCTCTACTATGTTATACATAAATATTTAGGAAACTATATTATAAAATACATACACTAATACACCCATTTATTCAATACCTTAATATTATATCCCTTATCCTTTCCATTTGACGGACTATTCAGGGTATAAGGAATATGAAAAAGGGTCTCTCCAGAAAAAGAGGTAATTTTCTTAACCATATCATTTCCTATTATTTAATTTTATTATTCTTCTATTTATATTTTATCCATAATAACATAATAACACTACTATCATGAATAAAAAATATGTTATTATTATTAATGTAAATATATTTTCCAAGTATCGCCCATTCATACATACAGACGACAACCTCTACATAGAGATATATATCATTTTAAATCACCTCCTCATATTGATGGATATAATGATGGATTTAATATATATATTATAGTTATGATAAATATATGATTATTTCACAATTAAATATTATTTAACTATATTTTCAACTATTCATTATAAAATTCAAATAGAGTTCATGAATACATACAAAATACTATCTATAAGAAAAATGTTATTCATTATCTATCTCATCTTATTTTGGAGTTCTTTATATATATATATATGTGGGATATATATATATTTATTATTATATTACATATAAATAATGATTATAATTTTATAGTTTATGAAACCATGATCAGAAAGCATTAACCATAACATCTGAAATGAAATATACATGAAAAATGAAATAGTAATCAACTAGAATAGTAATTCTCAAAATTAATTATTAACGAATATAAGATAATATTTTATAAGTAAACTATATATGGTTTTATAAGAATTAATATTTTCCATTTATATATTATAATATATTTAAAATTATTACAAAAGTGTTTTGGGAACTTACGAAGCATATCAAACTTGACTTAAAGGTTCTTCATGTCAATATTTTTTCATTCATACATGTTTCATCGTATTCAGTTATTTATGTTCATAAGGTTTATATAATTAATTTTCTAAATTATATATATTATATCCTTATTTATTAATGTTATATAATCTTACAATCATTGTTATTTCATCTAATTTGATTTGACAAAAAATTTATTATATCGGGAAGGGATTCTCAACTAGCTTTTTTTTCAAGTCATATTCCATATCCCCCCTTGTTTCCATTGTGTGGTGAATATAAATCACATTTATACATTATATCATGATCATAATTATATATATGAAATTTTATTTGTCAATTGATATAATCTCTTTAATGGGTGTTATGATACAATTGATACCATACCAATAAGGGTTTTAAGTTACAATATACCTTTTTATCCTGATTTTCTGTAGTTAAATTTACAATAAAAAATATCATCCCTATATCTCAATAATATTGTTTCATTTCATCACCTTTGGGTATATAATAAAATAAAAATAATTCTTTTATTTTCCTCTACATATATACTAAGAAGCCAAAATATACTTTTTAAGGCACACTATCATTATTTTCATATTCTTTTGGGATTATATTTATTACATGAAAATATATTTATTAAAATATAGTAAAAAATTATTTTACTATTATTTAATGATTAATGATTTTAATATTCACCAATATTTTAAATTGTAAAATTTTTAATGGAATATGTAAGAAAATTTTCATTTGAGGTATATATTATAAAATATGTGGATGAAATATTAGTTTTAGTGTATACCCATAGGTAAAATTTCCCAAATTAAAAAAATAAAATTTCATTGAATCTTCCATTTAAATAGGCCATGGTTATTTAGAAAAAAAACATAATAATCTAGAAAATTTTTAATTTTTAATATGTGATTTAAAAATGATAAGGTGTATTTTCCTCAAAAAATGTGTACCCATCTATTAATGGAATTGTTATCAAAATAAATATATATTGTTGTTAACTATGATTATCTAGGAATATGATCCAATGATACAATTGTTTATTAGTTACTGGGATGGTTAATGATTTTATTGATGAAATTTGTTTTTATTTCAATGGGTTAATCAACAATTAAATTAAATATGTTTTTTTATCTATTACGTACATATGAATAGATAATGAATTTCTGATAGGTGGTTATATTAAATACTCCCAATTACATGGGTAATTATTAATTTTTATGATCTTAAAGGGTATAACAATTGTTATCCCATAATGGAAAGATAGTTCAAGAATGGTTATCCAAAGCTAGAAAGAGGGATCTTGGGAGGTTATCCGAGAACTGAAAGAGGGTACAAGGGTGGTTATACAACACCAGATGAAGGAACATACGTTTTTATTCCAATCCTAACATGTGATAAATGACTTATTATTTATAATTAACCTAATATTTCATTTTTTTTATTAATCATAAACACTTTATTCAACTCCCTTAAGAAATGATATTTTGTAAATGATATTTTGACAAGACTCACTATCTTTGATTCATTAATGATTCATATATTATGATAATTTTGTAGAATTAAAATGAATACATTATATTAATCATTATGTATGTTTTAAAAAATTTATTATAATATTATCATAAAACTATACCTATGTTATGTGTAACAACTCAAAAATATATAAATGAAATTCCATTTATAATGAAGTAAATTCATTAATAAATATTTATGTTATAAAAAAATATTTACATCATTGGTTGTGTTGGACTATTATATCTTATATCCCTCAGAATTTATAAGATAAAAATGAATTATAACAGTAGATAATATAATAGTTGTATGGTGACCGTTATGTTAAATACATAATAAGGGTTACGGTAAATAAAATTGATAGAGATGGAAGAAGTTATTGCATTAACTTGTAGTATATTACACTATAAATTCTACATATTAGATAATTCATGGGATATGGAATCATAGGGTGTTTCCAATGACCAATCCCATGTAAAGATTGAATAAATAAAGAATGAAAAACCTTTTATAGGATACGTTCAACCTAATTGATATCATGAACCAGAATTTGTTCACTAAACCACTCCAATAATGTGTTACTATAATACACCATACCATTTTGGTGTATGTTGGAATAATAAAGTGTTATGTATCTTTCCTCTAATAGTAAGAATTTTTTATTTTTTTTATTTTAAAAAAATGGTGATATATGTCAATTTTAATATTACATTATGAATGATTAATGAGTTTTATAAAAATCAAATTATCTTATGAAGAAATCAAAATTAATTTATTCAATATATATAAATATATATAATTAAGGATACATTTTTCAATATATTAAATATTTTTTGAAATGAATTTCACTTCAATAATGTTTTATATTTAAATAATATTTATTTTAATATAATATAAAATAGAATTTAATGACGTATAATATAATCATTATAAGTCATTGAAAACTATTATGATCAAAAAATGAGTATTCCATAATAAATTAAGATTTGGATTGAAAATTATAAATCTAAAATTTATAGGATTATATTGATAACTTAAATATTATTTTTGAAATAGAATATTGAAATTATTTATAATTTGTTGTTATAGTAAATTTTTAGGTAAAAATTAAATAAGGTATGAATATATGACTTATACAATGCCGTCATAAAACTCTAAGATTATTGTCATAAAAACAAAAAAATGAATCCATGACCAAAATTATATTCCCTAATTAAAGTAATGGTTTTTAAAATTATTTGATTGATTTTATAATTAATTAATGAATCCTCTAAATTGTATGTTATATTTTATGATTTTTAAGCTAATTATTTAAGAACATGACTCTCTTGTACATAAATAAGGGTATTATTTTAATATGTATGGTTCAATTAATTATAAAATAATTTATAATAATCCTCTTTATAAGGAACCATGGGAATAATCCTTTGGGAATGTGTATTGTTTAGATTATTTTATCATATAGAGTCCAAAATCACTCTTTATAACTTAATAATCAATACACCTCCCTTTTTCAAAAAAACCTCCCATTATCTAATTATAAATCACTCCAAAACAATTTTATCCTGATGTTAATTTGCCTTATAATCATTATATCACACACAAGGTGTTATGAGTCACATAACTAATTCCTTTTGATATTTTAGAAGTTCCCCCCTAAGGTATGGAGTATTATCTCCTCTTCATTCAAGCACTTCCTATATATTATTCTTTTTTATTTCTAATTATTCATTTTGGAATATATTTTATACATCCTATTTATTTCCTTCTAATTTACTAGTAATGTGATACCCTACTTCTTCTCATTAAACCCTTCCCTGAGCCTTTATATATTCCATGTATTCTTAAAAAATTATCCTCCGATTTTCCCTACCGATTATTTTTATTGTGAATAACCTTCACCATTTTTTCTATAAGGTATACACAGTGATGTATGCATATTTAATTTTTTTTTAAATTCAATATATATTATCGACACTCCTCAATCATGGGGTCAAAATTGATTAAATATATTCTTAAGTCTTATGATCTATATGGGACACCAATGAATGTACATGATATAAATGTGATGGGTGGTCTAGAGATAATATAGACCTCTAATCCATTGGGTATTGGTTTTTTTATTAAAAGATAAATTGTATGGAAAAAGGGAGGTTATACTTAAAAAAATTATGATTTCTTAGCGGTCATCCTTGACATATTCCTATGAATTCATGTTGTATATTATTTCTATACACCTATATTTCCCTGAATTTATAATTTTATAAAATTAATTTATGTACATGATTATGATTTCGGCCTTTCTTTATCATCATGTAATCCCTCTTAAGTCACATATAATAATTTAACTTTTTCATAATTTGAATTTTACTTTTCTATGATATAGTGCTTTTCCATTTATTATGTATGTATACCTATTATCCATTGTAATTTTAGAAGAGTAATGGAAATTCAGGAGAAAGTTTTGGAGATTTACATAATGTTTTTGAATATTTGTTTATGTTATTGTGTTATGTATCTAATTTACCTAAGAAACAAGGGAACCCCATTTTCTAGTTTTGTATTATTTTTATCTTTATGTATAAAATAATTAAATTATGTTTTTAAAATACATAGGTTATCATATTTTTTATGAGATAAATTTCATGTTATTTTTAAGGATTGTGATAATAATTATTAGTGAATTTCGTATGAATACGAAAAAAGATAGTAAAAAATAAATAAAATTTATTAATATATAGATTATTAGGATTCTATAAAACAAAATCCATATCTAGATACCACACGTGGAATTGGATCATGTAGAGTTGTACCACTGGGTAACAATACTGAAAAGGTTGAATTGGCATTTTAATTGATTCTCACATGGTGAAATACAAAGTGGCCTTTCTTCACACATTTTTTAACCCTACCATGGATTTTTTTGGTAAGTATAGAGGATACTTATTAAACACTATGAAGGTAACAAAAATACCCAAGAAAATTTATATTTGTTAAATATAAATGGATAATAGGGATTGAAACCGTGAAATTAATAGGTTGTAGAATTTATTTCATTTTTATATTATCATTTAAATATTCATATTTAACAATTTATCTTCTTAATGTACCAAAAATTATTATCCATTTTATTATTTTGGATGAAGTAAATCGTTAGAACTAGAATGGGATATTGAAAGGAATTCTTATCATCAACTCATAAACCTTAAATGTCTTGTGTGTCAATAGTTCTTCTTATTCATTCATATCACTCCATTTTAGTAAACAAAAAATTCATTCCCCACCTCAAAACAGGAATGTTGAGTTATTAGGGAAGATGAAAATGGGTCTATTATTATACACTATTAATATAACACTTACACTATCATTTTTTTGATTAATTTCCTATAAAAAATTGATATTATCTCTTTAAAATAATAATAAACTATTCCATGTTTGGATTGGATTTCCTTCTATATAGCCGACAAAAATTTATGAAATATAGAAAAAAACCCTCTGTATTGAAAATCACCCTTTGATTCTATAAATGTTCAAGGATGATGATGAATATAATAGGGGTCATCATCTCATGGATTTAAATTATTTCCTTATGATAAAGTGTATCTCACTTAAATGATTAACAATAGGGAAAACATGATCCTTGATTACTTTTCCACTATGATGGAATACATTAAAAAATTTCTTAAAGAATTCTCTAGTCATCCTCCTAGTTGTGTGGTTCTGTTATTGGTTAAAATTATAGTCAGATATTGTAATAAATATAATAATCTATATATAATAAATATTATTGAACATGAAGTGATGAATATAACCTACATGATAATTAAGAAAAAAATTATAAACTCAATTGCATCACTATATGGTGTTATGGTCCTTTTCATTAACAAGAAAAAAATTTAAATATAAGGACTCAGCCTTAAAAAAATACATAATCTTGAATTAAATGAAAAAATCACATTTAGGACTTTTCAAGTTTATAGTTTAGAGAATTAGACATAACTATTACATCTCAAAATATTACAAAGTAGACACTCTTACTCAGTTTCAAATTTTTTCACAAAATAAACACTCTTAAAAAGAAACATGTCTAGTTCCATGTTTTAGATATCATGTATTTCCATTATCCAATCCTTAACCATATTCATCATTAATTCTGGTAGAAAACATTTCAAAAACTTGGGATGAGCATAAAAAGCTCAGTAAGGGATATAAAAATACGGAATCAAAACATTAGTCCATGTATACATAATAGTCTATGAAGTCATAATTTACTCATAAAAAATAAACACTTCAACATACCTCATGAAATCATAATATTTATGAATAACTCATTGAAATCATAAGACATAAAGGTAACTTGAGGCATTCATAACATTCCTAGGGAGTAACCCTCATGGTTATGTTTGGAATGCCCATCACAGTATATTCCCTAAATCTCATTAGAGAAAACTTAGCGTTTAACTCCTTCAAATTACCTAATTCATTTGAAATATATCATGGTCTCACCCGCCCTTAGTTTATCATGAAACCACTCGTCTTCATAAACAATTCCCAAGAACCATAACATAATCGTATCACATAAAACATGCATAAAGGAAACATAACATTTTCACATTTCAATCACATGATATCAATAAAACACATTGGTATAATAAAAACATTAGGAAAACCATTTTAAATACCAAAATAAATGAAAATTAAAACGTGGTATTTATTTTTCATTTAAAAAAAATTTATGGCTTGTAAAGGAATCCGAAACTCAAATAATGGTCACAGCGGCGGAGAAGTCGTTGTCACCGCATACGTAAGACAAAACATTATTTTGTCTTTTTGTAAAATGCTTTGTACAAAAATATTCATTTTAAATAAAAGTAAAATTCAAATGGTTTTATACACTGTATAGAAGAAAGTTTTTTATAAAACAAAATATGTCTCAATGAAATGATATTGAGACGAAGTCCCTTACAAAGTCGGTATCCTTAGATTAAGGATAAATCAATTACATGATTATGTGTGGAAAATATAAATACACCTAACATAAGTTGATATTAAGTGTAAAACAATCTGATTTCATCCACATGTATTCATAGTAAGAAATAATCATGAATTAGAGGTTTGACCCAAAGAATTGAAATTATATTAAGAAGTTCCCTTAGAGAAATTCGACAGCCTAATAGCGTCACATTAAAATTCAGAAAATGAGTTGATGAGAGAGAAAAGGGTATCTGATCACTTGGACATAATATTTATAGCAATAAGGAGATATAATAACATATCCCAACATAACAAGATGTAAATTAAAATACATATCAAAAAGGAAGTCTTTTAAAAAAGAGGAGGGTGAAAGAATCCCTTACCGATTTGGGTAACTTTCGAAACGTACACCCCATGAAATAAGGACCAAAAATTGCTAATTTAAATACCCATAGATGAGAGTATATTAAACAAATAGTATAATCATGTTCAGTACATACACCACTAAAAAGGGATAGTGACAAATATAGTATGATTCTCACGGGAATAAAAAGTTAGATAAAACCCCATACCTCATTGTATTCAGTTGAGTCGTATGAGAAAAATATAATAAATACTATATGGATCACAAAATACCATGAATATAAATAGAATAATGATAATATATATCAAATAGAAGATCAAAATACACCACATGCAATAAATAAGTGGTGACCAATGGAAATCTTACAGAATTAAAAGTGAGATAAGAAATCCCTTACAAAACTTCAGCAGCCTAACGACACCACTTAAAACTTCAAAAAAATGGATTGATGAGATAAAATAGGGTCTATCATCATATGAACATAAAATTTATAGTAAGAGGAATATAAAAGAACATCCCCCAACATAATAAATAGGAGCTTAAAAGAAAAGACATAAAAGAGAGTACTTAAAAAGAATGAGAGAGGTAGGATCCCTTACCTCAAGTCTGACTTGTCTTGTTCGTTTCTTTATATTCCTGAATAATAAAATTTTGTCAATTTATAATTAAATTAAGAAACTCCTTTAATGTTTTTTATTAAATTAATATCACATATCATAATGTTATAATAATTATTTAATTATGTGAGTTCATATCAGATGTTTTTGTCGTTGTTTGGTACAGGAGTCAAAAATGAACTTGTTTGAAAAAAATTGCCCATGTAGTTATAATTACATCATCTCCAGAATAGTATTAATGATTTAAATATAATATATATCCATTATATATTCATTTTATACTATTCCATAAAAGATGTAGATAAAAAGAAATGAAATTCCCCGTTCATGGAGACGGTAGGCCGTACGTACGCATGAACGCTACTTTCATTTCTTTGTCATATTAATAGAATTAAAAATAAATGAGATATATATATTAATTCCATTATAATATATATTTTATATAGGTCACATAATTACATTAATTTCATTCTTTATACATTCTATTTATTGCATGAACGAGTCACATCACTTGAGGGGGTGATAGTCCACACTTCCTCAAATGAGATTATCGCATTTTCACAACATGAAACGCATAAAAGTATGTTTTAAATAAAAAATTAAAAAGAATGGAGAGGAAATAAATATAATATATATCATAAATAAATATAGTTCCATCATAATTTCCACCATTAGAGGTGGTAGGAGATGATAGAACAATCATCTTTTCGCGAGGCAGTAATTCGCCATCCACAGAAACAGTATGTTGTTTAACCATTAGACGGAGGTGTGTGTAAGTGTAGATCGAATAATTCTCATAAAAAAGTCCTAGTATACTGATGATACTGGTTATGTGACAATAGAAATCAATAAAAATAGTTTAAGGGTTTCAATAAGAAAAATAAAACGAAATAACAGAAGAGAAGACATTACCTTTAAATCAGGTAACTCCCTTTGGTTTGAACCAAAAGGGTTTCTTGAAGAGCTTTCTGCCTATGGTAAGGATTCAAGGATGAATATAGGGATTTGGAGAGATAAAATGTGCAGATTTTTGTGGAGACAAAGGCTTTAGAAGTTTGTGTAAGGGGGTAGAGGTGGGGGACTTTTATAAGAGGGAGGAGGGGTACTCTTGGAATGTTATAAAATGTTACTTTATTATAAAATTATTTCAAGATTTTAATGGTTCCAAAAAGAAATATTTCTAGGATTAGGTGATAAGGGTTAGAAAACCACCCCTATAATAGATTTTATAGATGTGTAAGTCTTAGATTGCACCTTATCTTTTCATTTTATTTAAATCATTAATTAATGAGGTAATCACTGCATCATCATGGTGTCATAAATAAATTTATTTATTTAATGTCTAAAAATTATAAAAAAATTACCACCATATAGGAAATCCTTTTATATTTCCAAATAATCTTTATAGTCAAAGTGATAATTTATGTAAACAAAATTAAAATAGTTTTACTCAGGTAATACATACTTTGGCTACATTTTCCTTTCTTTAAAAAAATATGATAAAAGGTCACTATCACCCTAAAGTGATTCTATGGGGTCCCAATGTTGGGAAAAGTCACCCGATGGTCGTCCATAACATAACCAATGGCATTAGGACACATGTTGAAGTCATTTTATATTATTATGATACTATTTTATTACCCTTAACTACCTGATTACTAATTAATCACGATAATTAAAGATAATTATCGTCGTTACTATTCATAATGTCCAAAAACAAAACAATTACTTTCATAATTTGGAACTTCTGATTCAAATTATGGAATCTATTATACCAAACTCCAAATACATAAATTTCAGTAATTAATTTAAAAATAATTCGCGTTGTCAGAACTAAAGACGAGTTTTTATGAAGTAAAATCTATCAAAAGATTGATATGTTTGTACGTCCAATTTAATAGTGAAATTACATACAATAAAAAAATTATTAAATTATAAAAACATAATTAAAATAAACCTTAAAACCAATTAAAATTAAAATCTAACTATATAAATAAATTGGATGAAAAGGCGGTTTTGAATTAAAATGTTGTATGTTACACTATACATTAAAAAATGAACATTATCAGAAAAATACCAAAAATTCTCCCTAAGATAAATTTGATATTTAAAATTAAAAAATGATGTACATCATACCATATTAAAAAAATATAATTTTCATTAATAAATTATATAGTTAATTCCCACTATCAAAACAAATAGCGTGTTTTTAAGAAACAACATCTATCAAAATATTGACACTTGTTTATGTCCATTTTCAACGTGAAATTAATTATAATGAACACAATTGTATTAAATGGTAAACATATATTCTAATTACACTTTAAACCCAATTAGACAGATAATCTAACCGTATAATTAAATTAGATGAAGAAGCAGTTTTGAAGTAAAATGCGGTATTATTCACTATTCATTAAAAATGACCATTGTCATAAAATACCAAAAATTTATCCAAACTAAAATTCAAAGTCACAATTCTAAAGAATAAGTTTATTTTGACAAATATAGCTTATAAAACTGTCAAAAGTTAGATTTAAAAAAGGTTCTGCATGAAAAGGCAGTAAAACAATATTTTAAAAATATTAGAGTATTTATTCTTAAAATTGGATTCATTTGCATTTTAAGCCTCTAACATTTATTGAATAATTAAAAAAAAATTAAAAAATATATATAATCATATTTTAGTTAGTTCTGTTCACTCCCGCTATTCCAACAGCTATACGTTATCTACCAGTTAAAATAATATTATTATATTATTAGTGTGCAACGTATGATTTCAAAGAAACTAGTTGTTGCGTATTGGGTACGCCATCGATCATAGCATCCCCTTTAAAGTAATATTAATATTTTATTTACAAATATTAATAAATATGAAAATGTAATTGTCTTTATTTACCTGGGATGTTACATCATTCCCCCTTTTGGGAATTACGTCTTCACAATTTTAAAAAAATTGGGCTTGGAATCTTCATTGAGACCCCCACATCGGAAAAGAATTCAATAAAACTATAAATATAAAAGAAACAAATAGAAGTACAAAGGTCACCCGAGTTAACCAATAATAGGATTCAATGTAGGAAAACATGGATATGGAAGAAAAAAAGGGTCATGTTCTAATGGAGAGTGATAGAAAACATGTTTAGGAGAAAGTTAGCCACCAGAAAATCACAAACTTGTGATGGGTTAAACGGTATTTGATTCCCCAGTAGGAAAAGTTAACAGACAACATTTTTGTTATAAGTTACTTTTCATTGAGGAATTTATTTATGAGCTTAACTAAATCATAATGAAACATACTTACTTGTCTTTTAGACTTTCATCTCTTACTATATTTCTTACACAAACACATATTTTTTCCAAAATACAAGTATTTAGGATGACTTGATGACATTAAGAGCGTGATAATAAACTTTTAGAGAATCACATAATACACTAAAGTTAACTATATAATTCCCATGTCTTTAGACCAAAACCAAAACCAAAATTGTTAGTACGAGATCAGATAATACCCAAAAAGGATAATCCTTCTTAATCTCCAAAATTTGTCAAACATTATCCAAAGTTCAACAAAGACCATTCAATAAATAGTTTTCCATAGAATTCTTCAAAGTAATCCAAACTAATAATTAAACCCAAATCTATGAAGGATTTAATCACATAGTCTTACAACATAAATCTTAACATTTATTTCCAAATAACATTAGTTAATCTTAAAATCTCATACTGAAAAATAAATAACCTAATCAGATATCCTCCATGATAGGCTAATCATTTCTATAGATAACCCAAAATCAACTTATTCCTGATTCATAAGGTAATCTAAATAAAAACAATTAGTCATAATAACTAGGGACTTCACATAGTCTAGTGGTAGGCGATAAAAACCAGTCGCACTTTGGTTGTGGGTTCAATTCTCGTAGCTTTGTCTGACACGATGGGTTTTCACACGGTCTACGTGTTGTCCTTTCTTAAAAACTGTATAATTCTTCAAACATTCCTCAAAAGAGATAAAATCTTAAAAAATAACCATAACATAATTTAACCTCAAGTTTACCTCATGCCTTTCATTTTCCAACATAACATATATTAACCCATAATTACCTCAAAGTTAAGGATTATATAAACTCTAATGGTTACCTTAATAATTATTACCTGAACTTCCAAATAGAGTTGATTATCTCGTACATGATGTATCAGAGAACTCACCAAGGTTCATGTGGTTAATAATTACTCTTTTATAGTTGGTTTATAATAACCACGAGATTCCTCATTGAATCCCCCATTTCATCTAGTCTCTTAATCAGAGAACCACCACAGTTTCCTTCAAACCCATTGTCACTTTGGTGCCTGCTAGATCCATCCATTTACTAAAACCAAAAATTTCAGTGTGATTATATCATCAAAATCATCATTTACTAATGAGGAAGATAAACACAAAGTTATACTTACTCATTCAATTTATCTAAAAACTGTGACTCTTTCTGAAATCCTAACCATTATGGTAATTTCAGTTATGCTTAAAGAATACCCTAACCTCTAAAGTTATCTAAACTGACCTTTGATACCAACTATAAGGACCCAACCTTAAAACATTAAATAATATTGAATTAAATGAAAAATTCACATTTAGGGTCTTTTCAGGATTAGAGTTTTAGAGAATTAGGAAATAATTATTACATCTCAAAATATTACAAAGTATACACTCCAACTCAGTTTCCATTTTATTCACAAAATAAAAACTCTTAAATATAAACATAAATAGTTCCATGTTTTAGATATCATGACTTTCCATGATCACATCCATGACCCTATTCATCTTTACATCCTGTAGAAAACATGTCAAAAACATGGGATGAGCATAAAAAGTTCAGTAATTGATATAAAAATACAGAATGAAAACAGTAGTCCATGTATACATAAGAATCTATGAAATCATACTTTACTCAAAAAACTTAAGTACTTCAACATACCACATGAAATCATAAGATTTATGAATAACTCATAGAAATCATAAGACATAATGGTATCTTGAGGAATTCATAACATTTTTAGGGAGTAACAATCCTGGTTACGTTTGGAATACCCATCACAGTATATTCCCTAAATCTCTTTGGAGAAACCTTAGCGTTTAACTCCTTCACATTACCCAATTCATTGTAGAGCTATCACGGGCTCACCTTCCCTTAGTTTATCACGGAACCACCCGTCTTCATAAAATATTCCCAAGAACCATAACATAATTGTATCACATAAAACATGCATAAAGGAAACATAACATTTCCACATTTCAATCACAAGATATCAATAAAACACATTGGTATAATCAAATAATTTTCAGAACCATTTTCAATACCAAAATAAAAGAAAATTAAAACATGGTATTTATTTATCATTTAAAAAAATGTTATGGCTTGTAGAGGAAGTCGAAACTCAAATAATGGTCATGAAGACGGAGAAGTCATTGTCGTCGCATACGTAAGACAAAACATTCTTTTGTCCATTAGTAAGACGCTTCATACAAAAATATTCCTTTTGGATAAAAGTAAAAGTAAAATGGGGTTATACACTGTATAAAATAAATTTCTGTATAAAACAAAATATTCCTCAATGAAAAGAGATTGAGATGACGTCCCTTACAAAGTTGGTATCCTTAGATTAAGGATAAATCAATTACATGATTATGTGTGGAAAATATAAATACACCTAACATAAGAGGATATTAAGTGTAAAACAATTAGAGTTTATCCACACATATTCATAGAAGGAAATAATCAAGAAGTAGAGGTTTGACCCAATGAATTTTAATTGTCTTAAGAAGTTCCCTTACAGAAATTCTACAGCCTAACGACGTCACTTTAAAATTCTGAAAATGAGTTGATGATAGAGGAAAGAGTATCTCATCACTTGGACATAATATTTATAGAAATAAGGATAGAGAAGAACATATCCCAACATAACAAGACGTAAATTAAAATACATAACAAAAAGAAGTATTTTAAAAAAGAGGAGGGTGAAAGAATCCCTTTCCGATTTGGGAAACTTTCGAAACATACACCCATTAAATAAGGAACAAACAATGCTGATGTAAATACCCATAAATGAGATTATATTAAAAAAAGATTAGAAAAATGTTCAGTAAATACACCACTAAAAATATATCGTGACAAATATAGCATGAATCTCACAGGAATAAAAACTGAGATAAAAACTTCATACCTCATTGTAATCAATCGAGTCGTATGAAAAAAAGATAATAAATACAATATGGATCATAGAATAACATGAATATAAATAGAATCATGATAATATATATCAAATGGAAGAACACAATACACCATATGCAATAAATAAATGGTGACCAATGGAAATCTCATAGAATTATAAGTGAGATAAGAAATCCCTTACAATACTTCGGCAGCCTAACGGCGACACTTAAGACTTAAAAAAAGTATTGATGAGATAAAATAGGGTCTCTCATAATATGAACATAAAATATACAGTAATGTGAATATAAAAGAACATACCCCAACATAATAACTAGGAGATTAAAAGAAGCGACATAAAAGAGAGTACTTAAAAAGAAAGAGAGAGGTAGGATCCCTTACCTCAAGTCCGACTTATCTTGTTCGTTTGATTATATTCCTGAATAATAAAATTTTGTCAATATATAATTGATTAAGGAACTAATTTAAGGTTTTTTATTCAATTAATATCACATATTATAATGTTATAATAATTATTTAATTATGTGAGTTCATATTAGATGTTTTTGTCAATGTTTGGTACATGAGTCAAAAATGAACATGTTGGAAAGGAATTGTCCATGTAGTTATATGTACATAATATCCAGAATAGTATTAATGATTTAAATATCATATATATCCAGTATATATTCATTTTATACTATTCCATAACATTTTGAGATAAAAATAAATGAAATGCACCGTTCATTGAGACGGTAGGCTGTAGGTACGCATGAACGCTACTTTCATTTCTTTTTCATATTAATGGAATTAAAAATAAATAAGAGATATATATATTATAATTCCAGTATAATATATATTTTATATATTTCACATAATTACATTAATTTAATTCTATATACATTCCATGTATTGAATGAACGAGTCACATCACTTGAGGGGGCGGTAGTCCACACTTCCTTATAGAGATTATCGCATTTTCACAACATGAAAAGAATAAAACTATGTTTTAAATATAAAATTCAGAAGAATAGTGAGGAAATAAAAATAATATATATCATAAATAAATATAGTCCCATCATAACATCCACCATGAGAGGTTGTCAGAGAAGATAGAACAATCATCGTTTCGTGAGGCAGTAATTCGCCATCCACGGAAACAGTATGTTCTTTAACCATTAGACAGAGGTGTGTGTACGTGTAGCTCGAATAATTATCATTAAAACATCCTAGTATACTTAATATACATGTTTTGTTACAAAATAATGTAATAAAAATATCTTATGGGGTTTCAGAACCAAAATAAATCGAAATAACAGAAGAGAAGACATTACCTTTAAATCGGGTAACTCCCTTTGGTTTGAACCAAAAGGGTTTCTTGAAAATCTTTCTGCCTAAGGTAAGGCTTATAGGATGAATCAAGGGATGTGGAGAGATAAAATGAGAAGAGTTTGGTCGAGACAAAGGCTTTAGATGTGTGTGTAAGGGGGTAGAGGTGGGGGACTTTTATAAGATGGAGGAGTGGCACTCTTGAAATTTTATAAAATGTTACTTTATTATAAAATGATTTTCAAATTTTAAAGGTCCCACAATGATATATTTCGAGGAAAAGGTGATAAGGGTTCTAAATACACCCATCATATATATTTTAGACAAGTTTATGTCTTAGAGTTTACCTTATCTTTTCATTTTATTTAAATTGTTCATTAATGAGGTAATCACTGCATCATCACGGTGGCATAAATAAATTTATTTATTTAATGTCTAAAAATTATAAACAAATTACCATCATATAGGAAATATTTTTATCTTTCCGAAAATGTTTATAGTCAAAGATATCATTTATGTGAACAAAATTAAAATTGTTTTAGTTCGGTGGTACATACATTGGCTACATTTTCCTTTCTTAAAAAAATATGATAAAAGGTCCCTATCACCCTAAAGAGATTCCATGGGGTCCCAAGGATGGAACAAGTCATCCCATTTTAGGCCATGACACAAAAAATGGCATTAGGACACATTTTGGGGTAATTTTATATTAGTATGATATTATTTTATTACCCTTAACTACCCATTACTAATTAATCACAATAATTAAAGATAATTACCATCGTTACTTTTCATAAGGTCAAAAAACAAGAGTCTTAATTACATAATTTGGACCTTATGATTAAAATTATGGAATCTATTCTACCAAATTAAAAATACAGAAATTTCATTAATTAATTTAAAAATTATTCCGGTAGTCAGAACAAAAGACGAGTTTTTAAAAAGTAAAATCTATCAAAAGATTGATATGTTTTTATATCCAATTTAATAGTGAAATTACATCCAATGGCAAAACTTGTATTAAATGATAAAAAATAATTAAATTACACCTTAAAATCAATTAAAATGAAAATCTAACTATATAAATAAATTGGATGAAAAAGCAGTTTTGAATTAAAATGATGTAATTTTCACTATTCATTAAAAAATAAACATTATCAGGAAAATACCAAAAACTCACCCTAAGATAAATTTGACATTTAAAATTAAAAAATTATTCCATCATAACAAATTCAAAACATATAAGTTTCATTAATAAATTATATAGTTAATTCCCGATGTCAAAACAAATAGTGTGCTTTTAAGAAACAACATATATTAAAAGATTGACACTTGTTTATGTCCATTTTCAATGTGAAATTAATTCTAATGAAAACCATTGGATTAAATGTAAAAAATATATTCTAAATAAACTTTAAAACAAATTAAAAAGATAATCTAATCATGTAATTAAATTAGACGAATAAGCATTTTTGAAGTAAAATGCAGTATTATTCACTATTCATTAAAAAAATGAACATTGACAGAAAAATACCAAAAAATTATCCAACCTAAAATTCAATGTCCCAATTCAAAATAATAAGTTTATTTTGAAAATTAGATATTATAAAATTTTCAAATGTTAGATTTCAAAAAGGTTCTCCATCAAAAGGATGTAAAATAATCATTTAAAAATATTAGAGTATTTATTCTTAAAATTGGATTCATTTGCATTTTAAGCCTCTCAAATTTATTGTATAATGTAAAAACATTTAAAAAACATATATAATCATATTTTATTTAGTTCTGTTCATTCCCTCTATTCAAACAGCTAGACGTTATCTATCATTTAAAATAATATTATTATATTATTAGTGTGCAAAGTACGATTTCAAAGAAACTCGTTGTTGCATATTGGGTACGCCATCGATCATAGAATCCCCTTTAATGTAATTTTAATATTTTATTCACAAAAATAAATAAATATGAAAATGTAATATTCTTTATTTACCTGGGATGTTACAGTAAATGTGCATGTTTATTGATTATCATGGAATAAAAAGATCAATACAAAGAAAATGTATCCACTTCCATAGATGGATGACTTGATCGATCAGATATGACGAGACCAATTATACTCTATAGTAGATCCAACTTCAATATATTATCAATTAAATGTGATGAATGAATATTTATTTGAGATTTATTTTTGTACAAGTTATGGAAATATTGAGTTTATTGTTATACCATTTGGATTCATTAATGATCCATATATCTTCCTAGATTTTATTAATAGTGTAATTAGAGAAAACCAAGATAAATTCAAGGTATTCTTCATAGATGATGTTATTATATACTTTAAGATAAATGGGTATAATAAGGAGCATATCGATGTTTTAATGAACACCTTTCATAAGGAAAAATTATATTTTTATAATATTAAATACAAGTTTAACATTCTATATGTAAAAATACAGGGGCATGTTATCACTATAAAATAGATATATATTGATCCTTCTTAAATATAGGACACTAAAGGATTCCCCATACCAACATCTATTATATAAATCTATAGATTGATTTGATTAAATTTTACTTTCAATAATTATTGAGAATGTTATCATGCTTTCCAATCCAAATAACTAAAATATCTTTGAGGTTGTCATTTTTTAATGGATTTATAAATACATGGATAGATTTAATGAGTTATTGAATAAGTTATTTACAATATATTTTCTCACCTTTCCCACTATTGGGAAATTATTTTTTATTAAAAAAAATGCATCCAAAATTCTATGAGGTCGGGTACTCTAAAATATGTCTATGTTGTAATGGCCCAGAACTCTACGGTCTATTACTTTGTGAAAATGTGGTGTTGGAGGTGTTCCAGGAGGTCAAGTTGACTTATCCCCAACACTTTGCCAAATTTCCAATTCTGGGAACAGTGTTTCTAGTTTTCTGAACAGTATTGGTAGACTTGAATTGTTTTTCTATCGGTGACCTTCTATCGATAGACTTGAACAGTGTTTCTATCAGTGACCTTCTATCGGTAGACTTGAATAGTGTTTCTATCGTTGATATTCTATCAGTGACCTTCTATCGGTAGACGTATAATGTGTTTCTAGATCGGTAGACTTGTACAGTGTTTCCAGATCGGCAGACTTGCCTTTGCCAAATTTTTAGTATGTAAACAATATTTCCTGCTTCCTGTAGTTTTTCCCCTTTTGACGTTTCCTTTGACATAAAATAAATTTAAGGCCTTATTTTTAATGTATGTTAAGGCTGATTCAAAGGCCATAAATCTTATTTTAATTATCTCTATAGCTCAGGATGTTTTTACTTGGTCAAACCGCATGGGTTAATGCGATCCGTTTTTAATGGATAATTAACCGGATCTTAAAACTTTGCCTCCTTAAATCATCAAAAAGGAGTGAGATATCATCCTACCTTGTTCTTCCTCTTTTTTCTCGGCTAGAAGATGCTAGAACCTTTCAATCCTTCCCATAGGAGTTTCACAATCAAACCCTACTCCAATTGGTTCTGCTCTGTTTTGGATGCAACCGAGCTGTGTCGGTCAATATTCCATATAAGGTATATTTTATCAATGTTCCTTTGGGGATCAACTTCTCTTGTTTCTCCCTACTTTATTATACAATGTAATCTCCTTGATTCTAATGGGTTTTTCTTGGGGTTTGGTTGGAGCTATCATACCGTGGCATCCTACAGTGGATGCAGTTGTCACGGGAGGCGGATTGTGACCCCTTGTGTGGATAAAGAACTTCAAGAATTGTTGAGGTAGGGGATTCATGGCTACTCTTTTATTTTACGTGAAACTGTATCGTTAGAATGTTTTATCCCTTTGGATCACAATGAAATTTAACTAATTAAATATTTTAACCAGATAAAGAAATTGTTATCGCTCGTATGTTACTGACTCATGTTTTGCTAGATAGTGTGATATCTATGCTTACTTTGATTATCTATTTGTTCTTGATGGAAATTGATAAATAACTTAAAGTCAAAATTAATTAATAATTAATTGGCTAATGATAAGGAGGCATGCAAATGAATCTGGTTGTTTCCGTTGATGTAGTTGTTCTAAATTTGATGTTAATCAGATTGGCATAGTAAGTATGTTAAATCTTTTGTGATATTTTACTGATTAGTTTTCCCAGAATTGGAACCTACAAATTGAATCTGTTAATTCAAGAGGGATTAAAGAACTTCTTGATTGATAAAATTTAATGCTTGTTAGGGTTCTTAGTTACCCTCTTGTTCGTAAGGCCGAGTGCCTTGTGCTTTAGAGCCATGAGGGATCATTTTGTATGAAGGGTGGATGCCTTGTTAAAGGGCCAATAGCCCATTTGATGTGATGTTTGTTTTCCTGGTGCTTGTGTTGTGATGTGAGCCTGGATGGCTATTGTGATATGTGGAGGCAGAGAGGCCTTGTGGATGTGGCAGCGGATGCCGCCTAGAGTGGCAAGATGCATTAGTTTGTGCATGTGGGTGTCAGGGAGGACACCAGGGATGATGTCATGGGATGGATGTGGTTGTTGGGTGTTTGGTGGTTTTATTGGTTGTTTATCTGCTTTACTTTTCCCCACTGTTCAAGGAAACTGGTTTTGCTTACCCTTCTTCCGAAAGAGGTGAAGACATGCGGGGTATTCCACATGCTTTCCGTGTTTAGCCTCTTGAGGGAGAATGGGTCAGTGCTCTTGCTATAGGCGGCAAAGACTAAACCGGTAGTATATCTACTCACGGTGATGATCCCCCTTGTGTTTAGTAGCATAGGTTGATTTTCTAGAATTCCTTGGAATATGGGAAAGTAATTCTATATTGAATTTTTGAATAAATGATGTTAACCCGTGGGGTTGGAGATGTTGGAACATAATGATGAGGCTATAACTTTTAAAAGGATCAGTTGTTTTTGAATATGATGCCAATTCAGTTTTTTGAGGTTGACTTCATGGTTAATTAATGTTTGATGAATTAATTAACATACAGTGAAAATGATAAAATGGGAATGAAGAAATCTAATAAATACCTTAAATGATTGTATGCTTATAGGATACCTAGTATTAGAAGTGGAAGTCCAGAGTCTGAGAGATGTTAGCTGCAGTTGTTTCTAAGACTAGGTTATGCCCATAGTGTGGTTGTGAGTATTATATATTTTGTACTTTGTGTGTTTCTATACGCTACTCCACCCTGTCGGTAAGGGAAACTAACACCCCAGGGATTCTGAGCCCTGGGGGGTGTTTTTCCCCAACATTTTGATGGGAGGTTGAATGGCTGACTACCCCCTTTAGCCCCGCTCTCTTCTCTTGGTAGATACTAGTGCCTTTTGCACATAGGTTAGTTTTCCCCATATATGTGTGTAGAGGGTCGTAAGGGATTGTGGTTATTTCACACACATATATTCTAGATATAGTATCCTATGGACTACTATAGTTGTAACGTGTATAGGGTGTGATGGCTTGAGGATTCTTACTCGGTGTATGGGTTGTTATGGCTTGAGGTATAATACCCGACGTATGATACATGTTATGCGAGCTGTGGTGGCTCCTGGAAACTACCTGGTTACTTTTGGTTGTGAGGATGGTGTGGTGATTAGCCCAAGTTTCTTTGGGCAAGCCTTTGTAGTGCACGTGGTGCATATTGTGGAGCTTATCCCAAGTTTATATGGGCAAGCCTTTGGAGAGATATGCACAGAACGTATGTCGTTGGGAAAAAGCGGCAAACCAGTGGGGAAGCAGTAGCGGGGTACCCTTGATCTTCTTTAATATATGCTATATTATTGTATGCGTTACTTGGTAAGAGTATCCATAGTGAGGTTGGGAACTTTGTATACCTTTTTAAGTGATGAGTTAGTTTCACTTGTTGTTCACTATGCTTTAGCATCCTTTCTTTACATTTTCACGAGAGGCTTTGGGGAGGATCCTACTGAGTATACTGTTATACTCACCCTACGTATATATAAACTATTTTTCAGGTCACTTGGAGAAGGTTGTATATCAAGCTAGTTACTACTAACTTGTGGTTGCAGGAGCTGTTCGGGCTTGTGGTCACTGCTGTTTTTCCTTTCTTTTGGGTACCTGTAGTTTTCCCCTTTCAGTTGTAGTAATTTTTCATGGAATTTCATATATATACTTCGGTTTCTTTTATATTTCAGTTCTGAGTTGGAGTTGGTTGGTGTATATCTTATCTCTCTCTTATACATGTGTTCTCTTAGAGGGTAATGCCCCCTATTTGTGTATTTGTTATACCCTCAGTGCTAGTCACCAACCCAGGTCCTACTGGAGGCGGGACTCAGGGGTCATTAACTCTCTTCTCACATTGTCGGCCTAGGAGGGGTACACTTTGTGGGGAGGGGGTCGTGACAGAGTGGTATCAGAAGTTTGGTTAAGGGATAGGATGGAGTTTGGAGTTAGACACAGGTGAGGTTGCATGGGATGGTATGGAAACGGTGTCATTCATGTTTAGAAAGTGGGGTAAAAACGGGAGACCGATAGAGACATAGGAATTTAGGGTCCCCAATGATCAGTTGTACAGACCTTTAAGTTTACAATGGCTACTAAACAAAGTGATACTGGTTGCAGGGTAGATACCTAGGAAGGGATCATTCATCATTATTTTTTATGCCTGTGTTTGAATGGGTAGACCTTGGGATAGGTTAACCTAAAATGAATAAAAGAAAAAAATTAATTATATAATGTTGAGTCTCCCATATTCTAGGTTTAGGATCTCTAATGTTTTTTTATTTTAACGGTATGGCTCCAGGTTGACGTCCTCATCAGGTTTGCGCAGAAAATGTCTAGTAGGCTGTTCCAGCAGAACTCCGCAGGGTAGAGGTTGACAACAATGACACATGGAGGAAGACACTTTGAGAGTTTCAGCGCCAGAGTCTGTAGAAGTATGAGGGCTCTATTTCAGATGCAGTCACGAAAGACTAGTTGGAGGAGGTAGAGATCGGCTTCAGTTCAATTTGTGCTTGTAAGGAGCACTGGGTGTACTTAGTGGTGATGATTCTATGTCGAGCAGCGAGGCAGTGGTGGTTCTTGTTCCTCGAGGATCGTGAGGAGTCAGCGATCTCATGGGAGGAGTTTTGAGACAAGTTCAGAGTTGAGTTCCTTTCTTTGACTGCGAAGGAGTCCAGTCGTTAGGAGCTTCTTACCCTTTGACAGGGGAGCTCCAGTGTTTTAGAGTTTTGGGTCCATTTCAGGAACCTTTATGATATGCTTCAGACCTGTTTCCAGATGAGGAGGACAGGGCGAGGTATTTCGAGGAGGCTTTGCATCCAGAGATCCAGGGGTAGGTCACCCCATTTATGTTGAATACATATATTGAGGTCCTTGCGAGGGCATAGGTTGTTGAGAGGAATTTTCCTACTACCGGATCGTCACGAGAGGGGAATTTTCATGATTCCTCACAAAGTAGAGCTGTGGTCCAGGGATCCCGGTTTTCAAGGTAGAAGAGTTTCTGTTCACTAGGGGGTAGGTCCCAGCCCTTCCCATCTCGTTTATCCGGAGGCAGCAACTCTCAGGCCTATGCCAAGGGATCATGTGCTTGTTTTTCTTGTGGTGGTCATGGTCATCAGCAGTGGGAGTGCCCGTCATTTCAGAGAAGTCATTGTGCACCGGGCACTCCGCTCCAGCTTCTTCCGTTGAGGCAGTTCCAGCCGAGGCAGCAGCATCAGGTTGCACCAGCTTTAGATCACCAGAGGGTAGATGGGGCAGGTAGATTACATCCCCATGATGCTCCTCGTCCTCATAGAGTAGAGTGCGGCCATGGAGGTGGTCTTCATCAAGGATAGAGAGGTAGTGGAGGAGGTCGTGGTTAGCTTCACACTCTAGCATTGCCAGCACCAGGCAAGCCAGACGTCGTTCGAGGTACCATTTGTTTGTTTTCTACCATAGTGTATGCATTGTTTGACTCAGGAGCGACACACTCCTTCATATCACCTACCCTTGTCCATGCTTTGGGACTTGAGGTAGAGAGGCTTCTAGTTCCCTTGGTGTTGACTACGCCAGTTGGAGGTCGAGCTGACTTGTTTGAAGTATGTAAAGATTGTGAGATAGTGCTGGGGCAACACTGCTCTTGGGGATATTTCCTATGTTTACAAATACAACCATATGATGTCATCCTTGGCATGGATTGGTTGCATTCAGTGCATGCTATCATGGATTGCATCGGGAAGAAGGTCATCTTCATTGGTGCATATTGAGAGCAAGTGGTGTTTGTTGGTGAGCAAGATGCTCGGATAGGTCATAGGCGCATTCCATCTTTATCATCCATGATGGATGAGTTGATGATGAGTTCTTTAGAGGTTAAGCAGTTGGCATTTCTTAGGGTTGTTGAGGAGTACCCTGATGTATTTCCCGAAGAAGTTGTAGCATTACCCCCTCAACGAGAGATCAATTTTGGGATCAAGTTACAGCCCGGAGCGTCTCCTATCTATATGTCTCCGTATAGGATGGCCCCTTATGAGTTACGAGAGCTACGTATTCAGCTTGATTGTCTGTTGTAGTGCGGTTTTGTCCGGCCAAGTGTGTCACCATGGGGTGCACCAGTCTTGTTCGTGAAGAAGGTTAACAGCAGTTTGCGGTTGTGTGTTGATTATCATCACTTAAAAAGTGACAATAAAGAACCGCTATCCCCTTCCATGGATTGATGATTTGTTCGATCAACTTAAGGGTGGAAGTTGGTTCTCAAAGATCGACCTGCGGTCAGGATATCATCAAATGCATGTAAAGGATGAGGATATTCTGAAGACTTCTTTCCATTATTGTCAGGGGCATTATGAGTTTGTTGTAATGTCGTTCTTCATGACGAATGCTCTAGCTTTTTTCATGGGTTTGATGAATGTTGTGTTCCATGAATTCTTGGAGAAGTTTGTGGTGGTTTTCATCGACGACATCCTTGTGTACTCCACATCTAAAGAGGATCATGCAGAGCATCTATGATCCGTTCTAGGAGTTCTTGGCCAACATCAGTTGTTTGGGAAGTTGTTGAAGTGTGAGTTTTGGGCTTGAGAAGTTCGTTTCTTGGGGCATGTTTTGTCTCAATATGGATTAGTTGGGGATCCGTCGATGATAGAAGTAGTGGTATCTTGGGAAGCCCCCAAGACCGTGTAAGAGGGGAGAAGTTTCCTTAGTCTCGCTGGCTATTACTGGAGGTTCGTACCCAATTTCTCCCGCGTTGTGACTCCTATGACAGCTTTGACTAGGAAGGATCAAGCGTTCATATGGGCTGATCAGTTTCAGGCAGCTTTCGAGTATCTAAAGTAGAATTTGGTAAGTGCTCCTGTCCTTTTTCTTCCAGTGGAGGGAGTCCAGTTTGATGTTTTTTGTGATGTTTCACATCTGGGGCTAGGTTGTGTTCTCATGGAGTAGAGGTCAGATGTTTCTTATGGTTCTTGGCAGTTGCATCCCCATGAATGAAACTATGCCACCCATGATCTTGAGTTGGAAGCCGTGGTGTTTTCTCTGAAGTTGTGGAGACATTACCTCATTGATGATCACTTTGTGGTTTTCACCGATCATAAGAGTTTGAGGTATGTTATCTACCAACGTGACTTGAACTTGCGACAGTGTAGGTGGATAGAGTTCTTGAAGGAATATGAATTTGAAATATCTTATACACCTGGAAAAGGGAATGTTGTAGCTGATTCCCTGATCTGAAAGTCACGTAATGATGTTGTGCGTGAATCTGGTGATTCCTGGAGAGTGGAGGAGGAGGTATCAGCATTGCATCTTGATATGTGAGAAGTTGGGGGTAGAGGTTATCTTTTCCAGGTGATGGTGTAGTCATCCCTGATGTATAAGGTGGAAGAGTCTGAGTTGGGTGATCTAGAGGTGGATGTTTGGAGAGACCGAGTTGTTTTTGGTGAGGCCCTTGATGGTTGGTCAGAGGATGAACACCACCGAGTGTTGTATCATGGAAGGAATTTTGTTCCCTTGGAGATACGTGAGATGGTTCTTAGAGAGTTCCAAAGTTATCATTTATAAGTTCATCCTGGTGTGACAAATATTTAACAATCCTTGAGGAGTTAGTTTGGGTGGCCTGGGCTGAAGTGTGCGGTTGTGGAGTCTGTGTCTCGATGTTTAGTCTGCCAGAAGGTGAAGGTCAAACACCGTGTTCCTGGTGGTCTTCTCCAGAAAATAGAGATTCCTCAGTGGATGTGGGAGGACATCTAAATGGACTTTGTTACGGGTTTACCTTGAGCTCCGGAAGGACATGATTCTATTTGGGTGGTAGTGGATCGTTTGACAAAATCGTCCCACTTCCTAGCGATCAAGGAGTTGAGCTCAGTGGAAGTTTTGTCGAGGAAGAATCTAGAGGAGGTGGTGAGACTTCATGGAGTCCCTAGGATGATCATTTATGATTGAGAACCTTGTTTTTCCTCTAGGGTGTGGAGGGGTCTCCAAAATTATTTCGGTTCACAACTTTTCCTTAGCACTGCTTTTCATCCTCAAACGGATGGTCAGACCGAGCGAACCATCCAGACTCTTGAAGACATGTTGTGCTCTTGTGTTCTTGACATTGGAGGTTCATGGATGAGGAACCTACCCATGGTGGTGTTCACTTACAATAATATTTTTCACTCCACCATTGGTATGGCACCATTTTAAGCCTTGTATGGTCGGCCTTGACGTTCTCTGTTGTGTTGGACTGGGGTCAGGGAGTCAGCAATTCTCGGACCGAAACTATTGCAGAATACAAGAAATATGGTTCAAGTGATTCGTGAGAGGAAGAAGACAGTGCAATATCTTCAGAAATCATATGCTGATCAAAAAATGAGACCCTTAGAGTTTAATGTTTGGGGTCCTGTGTTTCTGAAGGTGACTCCCCGTCGTGGGAAGCGAAGGTTTGGTCATGGAAGTAAGCTTTCTCTCTGGTTTTTGGGCCTTTTGAGGTGTTAGCTCACGTTGGAGCTATGGCATATTGAGTATCACTTCCCCCTCAGATGAGTCGGATGCATGATGTTCTCGATGTGTCACATCTCCATCATTATCTTCATGATGAATCTCATGTTATCGATTTGGGAGAGATCGATATTTATGATGATGCAACCATATAGGAGCGACCTTTGGAGATCCAATACCGCAAGGAGAAGGTGTTGTGTGGGTGTTCTATCCACTTATTTTGTGTCTTGTGGAGACATGGTGGCATGGAGGAGAGTACCTTGGAGCGTGAGTCACAGATACGTGCTCAGTACCCAGAGTTGTTTAATGTTTAACTCTTTTCATTTAATGATGTTTCCTTTGTGGTTAGACCTTTCATGTTTTATTTATAAACTTATTTTGTCCCATTTTGTGTCTTGCTATATTTTGAGAGGTATCTCGATGGGTGGTTGTTTGGGCCCCATTTCTTTTTATTTCTCTCTTTAGGTTGGTTTTGAATTCTCGAGGATGAAAATGTTTTGAGAGGTATATGATGTAATGGGTTGGACCTCTCCGGTCCATTACATTGTGAAAATGTGGTGTTGGAGGTGTTCCGGGAGGTCAAGGTGACTTATCTCTGACACTTTGCCAAATTTCTAGTTCTGTGAATAGTGTTTCCCGTTTTATGAATAGTATCAGTAGACTTGAACAATGTTTCTATCGGTGAGGTTTTATCAGTGACCTTCTATCGGTATACATGAACAATGTATCTATCGGTGAGGTTCTATAGATGACCTTCTATTGGTAGACTTGAAAAGTGATTTTATCGATGAGGTTCTATCGGTGACCTTCTATCAGTAGACTTGTATAGTGTTCCAGATCGGTATACTTGTACAGTGTTTCCAGATCGGTAGACTTTCCTTTTCCAAATTTTGGGTATGTGAACAGTGTTTCCAACTTCCTATAGTTTTTCCCCATTTGACGTTTCCTTTGACGTAAAATACATTTAAAGCCTTATTTTTAATGTATCTTAAGGCCGATTCAAAGGCCATAAATCTTATTTTAATTATCTCTATAGCTCAGGATGTTTTTACTTGGTCAAACCGTGTGGGTTAATGCGATCCGTTTTTAATGGAGAATTAACTGGATCTTAAATCGTCGCCTCATTAAATCTTCAAAAAAGAACAAGATGTCATCCTTACTTGTTTTTATTCTTTGTTCTCGACTAAAAGATGCTAGAACCTTTCAATCCTTCCCGTAGGAGTTTCACAATCAAACCCTACTCCTCTGATTGGTTCTGCTCTATTTTGGATTCAACTGAGCTGTGTTGGTCAATCTTCCATATAAGGTATGTTTTATTGATGTTCCTTTGGGGATAATCTTATCCTATTTCTCCCTTCCATATTATACCATGTAATGTCCAAGACTCTAATGGGTTTTTCTTGGGGTTTGGTTGGTGTTGTCGTACCGTGGAATCCTACGACGGATGTAGTGGTCGCGAGAGCAGGATTGTGACCCATTTTGTGGATAAAGAACGTCAAGAATTGTTGAGGTAGGGGATTCGTGGCTTCTCTTTTCATTTATGTGAAACTGTATCATTAGCATGTTTTAGCCCTTTGGATCACAATGAAATTGACCTAATTAAATATTTGAACCAGATAATGAAATTGTTATCACTCTTATGTTACTGCCTCATGTTTTTATAGATAGTGTGATATCTATTCTTGTTTTTCTTAGCTATTTGTTCTTGATGGAAATTGATAAATAACATAAAGCCAAAATTAATTGATAATTAATTGGCTAAAGATAAAGAGGAATGTAAATGAATCCAGCTATTTTAGTTGATGTATTTCTTCTAAATTTGATGTTAATTATATTGACATAGTAAGCATGTTAAATCTTTTGTGATATCTTAGTGATTAGTTTTCCCAGAATTGGAACCTATAGATTGAATCTATTAATTCAAGAGGGATTAAATAACTGGTTGATTGATAAAATTTAATTCCCGGTAGGGTTCTTAGTTACCCTTTTCTTCGTATGGCTGGGTTCCTTGTGCTTTAGAGCCATGAGTGCTCATTTTGTATAAAGGACGGATGCCTTGTTAAAGGGCCAAGAGCCAATTTGATGTGATGTCTGTTTTCCTTCTTCTTGTGCTATGATGTGAGCTTGGATGGTTGTTGTGATATGTGGATACAGTGAGGCCTTGTGGATGTGGCAGCGGATGACACCTAGAGTGGCGAGATGCATCGGTTTTTGCATGTGGGTGTAAGGGAGGACACCAGGGATGATGAAATGGGATGGATGTGGTTGTTGGATGTTAGGTGGTTTGATTGGTTGTTTATGTGATTTACTTTTCCCCACTTCTCAAGGTAGTTGGTTTTGCTTACCCTTCTTCTGAAAGAGGCGAAGACACGTGGGGTATGCCACTTTCTTTCCGTGTTTAGCCTCTTGAGGGAGAATGGGTCTACGCTCTTGCTATAGGTGGAAAAGACTCGACGGGTAGTATATCTACTCACCGTGATGAGCCCCCTTATGTTTAGTAGCATAGGATGATTTTCTAGAATGCCTGGGAATATGGGAAAGTAATTTTGTAATAAATGTTTGAATAAATGATTATAACCCATGGGGTTGGAGATGCTGGAATATAATGATGAGGATGTAACTTTTAAAAGGAGCAGTTGTTTTTTAATATGATGCCAATTCATTTTTTTGAGGTTGTGTTCATGGTTAAATATTGTTTGAAGAATTAATTAACATATAGTGAAATTGATAAAATGGGAATAATTTAATCTAATAAATCCCTTTAAATGGTTCTATGCTTATAGGATACCTAGTCTTAGAAGTGGCAGCCTGGAGTCTGAGAGACATTAGCTGTAGTTGTTTCTAAGACTAGGTTATGCCCATAATGTGGTTGTGAGTATTATATATTCTGTAATTTTTTTGTTTCTATATGCTACTCCACCCTGTCGGTAAGGGAAACTAACACCTCGGGGATTTTGAGCCCTGGGGTGTGTTTTTTCACAACATTCTGATGGGAGGTTGAATGGCTGACTACCCCTTTAGCCCCGCTCTCTTCTCTTGGTAGATACCAGTTCCTTTGGCACAACCGTTAGTTTTCCCCATATTTTTTTGTAGAGAGATGTAATGGATTGTAGTTATTTCACACACATATATTCTGGATATAGTATCCTATGGACTACTATAGGTGTACCGTGTATAGGTTGTGATGGCTTGAGGATCCTTACTCGGTTTATGGGCTGTGATAGATTGATGCATAATACCCGACGTATGTTACACGGTATGCGTACTATGGTGGCTCCTTGAAACTACCTGGTTACTTTTTGTTGAGAGGATGGTGTGGTGGTTAACACAGGTGTCTGCGGGCAAGCCTTTGTGGTGTACGTGGTGCAGATTGTAGAGCTTATCCCAAGTTTATACGGGCAATACTTTGGAAAGAGATGCACAGGATGTATGTCGTTGGGGAATAGTGGAAACCCAATTGGGAAGTAGTAGTGGGGTACCCTTGATCTTCTTTATTATATGAAATATTCATGTATGCGTTACTTGGTGTGAGTATCCATGGTGAGGTTGAGAACTTAGAATACCTATTTAGGTGATGAGTTAGTTTCACTTGATGTTACCTGTGCTTTAGCATCCATTCTTTACTTTTTCATGAGACTCTTTGGGGAGGATCCTACTGAGTATACTGTTATACTCACCCTACGTATATATAGACTATTTTCAGGTCACTTGGAGCAGGTTGGAGATCATGCTGGTTACTACTAGCTTGTGGTTGCAGGAGCTGTTCGGGATTGTAGTCGCTGCTGTTTTTTTTCTTTTGGGTACCTATAGTATTCCCCTTTCAGTTGTACTAATTGTTCATGGAATATCATATATGTACTTGGGTTTCTTTTATATTTCAGTTCTATGTTGGATTTGGTTGGTGTCTATCTTATCTCTCTCTTATGCATGTGTTCTCTTAGAGGGTAATGCCTCCCATTTGTGTGTTTATTATACCCTCGGTTCTAGTCACCGTCCCGGGGCCTACTGGAAGCGGGACTCGGGGGTCATTATCTCTCTTCTCACATTGGTGGCCCAGGAGGGGTACCCTTTGTGGAGAGGGGGTCGTGACATATGTGATTACCTATGCCTCTTGAAAAATGGTGATCCATTAGTCCAACTAACCAAACCATGCTTTGGAATTGGATAAAAAGATCAAAATAGTTAGGATTTGGAGACATTATATCTACAGGGATAAGTGAAAAATATATATCAATCATAAAATAATTAGGTATATATATTCACACAATAGGATCTCAATATGTTATAATAAAGTTGGATAAATTTGACCAAGGATTATGATTGTATAATCCACTACCATCCAAATATTGTAAATAAAGTGAATGATGATCGGAGTAGAAATGTTCATCCAACAATATCCTTGAGGAGGGTTGCAAGGGATCCAATATTCAAATATATGCATAAGATGGTTATGGGAAAAAGGGATCATCATCATTTATTGATCAATCAAATAAAAAAAATCCATTCATGAAATGATCTTAGAGGCCCAAAAATATGGTGATTTACTAATGAAAATGGTATTGAATATTCCAATGATAAAAGTTTATAATGATGGAGTTCTATGATTTTAATTTAAAGAAATTTTTCCCTTTCAAACCATATATAGAGAAGGAAGTTATTGATTATGTGCATATATAATCTTTCCCTATTTATATAGTAATCAATAAGATGTATAGGTATATTAAGTGAAATTTATGGTGCGATAAAATGTTGAGGGATAGTTTTGAATTGTTATCTTGAAGGGTGGTATTATAATAGTTCATGGCTAAATGGTATAAGTCAATGGTTATGATGATACAATTTCCCATATCATTATGGAAAAGGAAAAACATAACCATGAATTTCATCAATGTACTCCCTAGGATATTTAAATGAAATTTTTTCATCCCAGTGATAGTTGTTCACCCATTAAAATCAGTGAATATTATTTCAATTAATCAATATTTCTCTCTAAAAAACTCACAATTATTTACAAATTGGAAGTGGTAAAAATTCATATAGTTTGACTCTCTATTGTATCTTTTGGATGTATTAGGTTTACATCATGGTTATATATAAGACTTTATCACTTGATGGATACAAATTTATGTTTTGTTATTACTTAACACCCAAAGATAGATTGTAAGACTAAAAGATCCAATCCAACATTGGAGGATATTTTTAGATCATTCTCAGTGGAATTGAAAGTATGTTTGGATCAACAATATCAAATATTTGAGTTCGAAATATACAAAATATCAATATAGTATTCAAATGGAACCTTATGATTATACATGTTGGAGTTGGTGATTGACTCTATCATGTCTTCAAGAAGATTATAATGAGAAGCTGTTGGTACTTTATCACTTCTGGTAGATGATAAATATGGTCAAAACAATTTCAAATCATATGAAATCTATGGAAATTAGATAGAAAATATATTAATAAAATATAAGGACCCAACCTTAAACATTTCATATTCTAGAATTAAGTAAATAATTAAAATTGAAGATCTTTTCAGGTTTATAGCTGTACAGAATTAGGTCATAACTAGTAAATTACATCCCAAAAGATACAAACAAGACACTTCTACTCATTTCCCTTATTTTTCACAAAATTAAAATTCTTGAAAGAAAGGGTCATTTCTAGTTAAATTTTGTAGACAATATCACATTTCCTTGATGCATCCTTGACCCTATTGCACTTTAGTCCAATGAAAAATATTTCAATAAATTGGGATGAGCATAAAAAGCACTATAAGGGATACACAATGAAAGAAAACTATTCATTTTTCAAAACAACAAGTAAACAATGAATACTTTATCATAAGTAATAATTTTCACCTTTAAGAAGTACAAAAAACTATTCACTGAATAAAAGATCATTGCTTACCCTTTTATATCCAAAAGATTACCATAAAACCCATATAAATAACACATAACAAATAAATGTAACTTCGGACATAAAAATAATTAAATGGAATAACCATACCGTTGACTTACACACATATCACTTAATGGAATAGCCATACAACTGACTTCCATACCCAATACATTGGAGGTTATAACGTAACCACCCATATTGGTTTATCACGGAACCACCCGTCATTTGGATTATCACATAACCACCCGTCAAATGTCCAAGTATCATTATAATATCATAACACATACAAAAAATATAAAGGAAATAAAACATTTCCACATTTCAATCGAATTATATAACATAAATATATTGACATAACAAATCCATTATCAAAACCATTTTCAATCCCAAAATACATAAAAGTGTATATGGTATTTATTCTACTTTTAAAAACATTACGGCTTGTTAAGGAAATACTACAAGAAAAATACCATATACAAATGGTTTGGAGTAGTTGGTATAGGCCTCCAAACCTTTTGTATAACCTATTCCAATGGTTTGGAGAACTGTTTCCAGGTAAGCTGTGGGGATGGGTCTATACCAACGGTTTTGGAAAATCCATTGGTATAGACCTATAGAAATGGTTTTCAAAACTGTTGGTATAAGTAACATGAAAATCTATACAAATGGTTCCATAAAACAATTGGTATATGTAATTCAAAAAAGAATCATTCGGTTGGTTATGATCCCAGCACCTCTCGTTTGTGATAGAACGACCTAACCACTAAAAAACATACTTTTGTGAAAATAAATTCATAAATATATATATTTATTATCATAAGTATTTTTAATTTTGATTTATTTAATGTCCTCTGTAAAAAGACTCCATTATAAATAAACGAACTTATACCAACGGTTTTGAGAACTATTGGTATAGTTTATTTCATTTTGGGGCTCATACCAACAGTTTTGGACAAGCCTTTGGTATAGGGGGACCTATACCAATGGTTTGGCCAAACCATTGGTATATAGTCTCTATAATGGACATATACCAAAGCTTTTTTCCAAACCATTGGTATAGTTCCAAATTAGTGAACTATACCAATGTTTTTCCCAAAACTGTTGGTATAGCTTCCATTTAGTGACTTATACCAACAGTTTTGGGAAAACCATTTGTATAGGTCCATATAAGTGACTTATACTATCATTTTTGGCCAAACCATTGGTATAGGTCCAGATTAGTGTACTATACCAATGGTTTTCCCAAAATCGTTGGTATAGATCTTATTTTCATTAGTAAAGCCAAAAGAAAAATAATACTCATGGCGGCGGCAAGGTCGTCGTCACCGTTTACATTAAAAGAAACATTCCTTTTTGTCATGTAATATAAATATTTATAGAAAAAGATTCCATTTTAATGAAATGAATGTTCAAATGAATTTATAATGTGTATAAAATAAAGTTGTGTATTAAAAAAATATGCCTTAATGAAAGGAGATTGAGATGAAGTCCCTTACCTCGTGTCCGGATTGACCTATTTGTTATTTAATGAGTTGAATAATTAAGTAAAATTAATTTATAATTTCATAAGAACATTTTTTCAAGTTTATCATTCATTTTAAAAAACTTATTACCATGTTATAGACATTATGTTATCATTTTTGTTTATAAAGGTCGTTTTGTCGATATTTGGTACTTGAGTCAAAAAATGGACTTATAATTACAAGTTGTTCACGGGGTAAAACGTTCATTATATCCAAAATTATAATCAGGATTTAAATATCCTATCTATCATATATATATATATATATCTGTATATATATCTATATATATATATATTATACATGTATTTACAATAGTACATAACATTTCGAGGTCAGAAATGAAATTCAACATTCATGGAGACAGTAATCTGTACATACACATGAACGCTACTTCCATTTATATTTCGTATTGTAATGGAAAGAAAACTTAATGACACATAATTATATTATTATTATAGTATAATATCATATATAATTTTATTAAATCTACCCTTTTTACATTCCATATAAGGCATGAATGAATCATATCACTTTGATGGGCCGGTAGTCCGCACTTCCTCAAATTAAATTATCATATTTACCCACTATAGAAACAATAATGGTATATTATAAATTAAAAATAAAGAAGCATAGAAACAATATAAATATAATATATATAATATAAAAAAATATTCCCATTAAAATGTCTACCATGATAGCTGGTTAGAGATATTTGAACAATTGTCGTTTCGTGAGGCAATAGTTCTCCGTCCACAGAAACCGTATGTTCTTTATCCATTAAGAGAAGGTGTGTGTATGTTTAGTTAGAATACTTCTAATAAAAACATACTATTATATTGAGGATACTGTTTTTGGTATAAAATAAATTTATAAAGAGTGTTTAGGGGGTTTGAGAAGTAAAATAAAACAAAAAAAACATAAGAGAAGACGTTACGTTTAAATCGGGTAACTCCCTTTGGTTTAAACCAAAAGGACTTTTTGAGGTGTCATATTCCAATGTTAAGGATTCTTGGAGGAGGAGAGGGATGTAGGGAGATTATTTAGGCAGATTTTGGACCAGACATGGGGGTTCAGAGGTGTAAGGAATGGGTTAGAAGTGGTGTCCTTTTATAAGGTGGAGGAGGTGCTCTTTATGAATATTTGCAACAATTATTTTATTATAAACTTATCCTTGGTTTCAAAAGGTAAAAAAATCATTAAAGATGAAGATAAGATGACTCATTGTCTAAATAAAATCATCTGATAAAAAATTTTCAGGTTTTTTATTTTTTTAATCATTATAATCATATTTATATAAATCATTAATTATTGAGGTAATGCTGCATCATTATTGTGTCATAAATAATTTTATTTATTTGATATTTGAAAATTATGAAAAAAATAATAAAATTTTGGAAATCGTCTTAGATTTCAAAATAATATTTATAGTCAAAATGATAACTTATATAACCTTATGTAAAAATTTATTTACTAAAAGATATTTGATTATATAATTTTTCCCTTTACTTTATGTTAATTAAAATAAAGTGTAATTTTCACTAATAAGTGGCTCCATGGAGTCCAAAAAACAATCCAAGGATGCCCATGGTCGTCCATGACTCATTAAATATGTTTGGGGGAAATTTTAAGGTAATTTGGTTTTATTATAATACTCTATTTACCATGAATTACCCTATTTACCTTTAAGAGTCAAAAGTTACCATTATCCAAAAACTATTTTCTTCTTATTGAACCACATTTCTCTTAAAAATAACAACCATGTATGTCATAATTTTGAAATTCAATTCACAGAAGTGGTAAAATTTCATTTAAATGAAATTTTCAGTTTTTAAAATACTGCTTAGTAGTTTCACTATTCATCAAAAAATTAATGTTTTTTCAGAAAAATACCAAACATTAAGCCCAAGATATATTTGATATTTCGAATTCAAATTTTTTTTCTATTTTACCAAATTAAAAACATAGATGTTGGATTAACTAATTTAAAATTAATTTCTATTTTCAAAACAAAAGGCTTGTTTTTTAAGAAATATTAACTATCAAAAGATTGACACTTGTTTATGTAAATATCAAAATGAAAGTAATTCAATTTACCAACATTCTATTGAATTTTAAAAATATAATCAACATAAACTTTAAAAAAAATTAAAAAGATACTGTAACATATAAATAAATTTTATTAAATGGTATTTTTGAATTAAAATATAGTAATTTCACTATTCATTAAATCATATATTTTATCATAAAAATACCAAACAAAATTACCCAAAGTAAATTTTTATGTACCGATTCTAAAGAAGAATTTTATTTTGTCAAATATAACATATAAAAGTGACCAAAACTAGATTTTTAGAGAGTTTTCCATTAAATGGTTGAAAATCTACCATTTAAAGTAAATTATGATTAAAATTAGATTTATTCACATTTTAAGAATCTAACTTTTATTTGATAAATGTAAAAACATTTAAAAAATATGTATAATCATATTTTAGTTTTTTCTGCTCATTCCCACCAATACAATTTCTAGGCGTTAACAACCCTTTAAAATAATAATATTACATTCTTAGTGTGTAACATAAGAGTCAAAGAAACTGATTGTTGAGTATCGGGTATGCCATCGAACATAGAAACTACTTAAAATTAAAATAAATATTTAATTCATAAATATTAGTAAATATGAAAATTTCATATTTATTTATTTACCTAGGATGTTACATACTTTCCCCCTTTTGAAAATTGTGTCCTTGCAATTTTATTCACATATCAAATAAATGGGGGTATTTATCCCTCCAAGCATTTTCAGATTCCCACATTGCATCTTCAACCATATGGTTTTTCTATAAAACCATTACATAGTGAATTACCTTATATGGAAACACTTTCTCTCTATAGTAAATAATCTGGACTGGTTGTTCCTCATAAGAGAGATTCTCTTCCAACTGAACTGCCTCTGGGCTAAAAACATGATAAAGATCTGGCATATACTTTCTCAACATTGAAACATGAAAAAAATTGTTTACCTGGGACAAACGTGGATGTATTTCCACTCTGTATGAAACTGATCCAACTTTTTCCAGGATTTAATAAGGTCCAATGAACCTCAGACTCATCTTTCCCTTCTTTCCAAAACGCATCCCACATTTCCTAAGAGAATGTTTGAGAAAGACATGATCACCTACCTCGATAGATAAATCCATCCTCCAGTTATCCATATAACTTTTCTTCCTACTCTGAGCTATTCTCTTGTGCTTCTGAATCAACTAAACTTTTTCTACCATTTGTTCTACCAATTCCTGTCCCATCGACTTCCTTTACCAACATCAACCCAAAAATATAGAGTGTGAAACCACTTCCCATATAATGCCTCAAATGGAGCCAGCTGTATACTGTAATGAAAAATATTATTATAAGAAAATTTTACCGAAGAATTTTGTTGGTCCTAGCTTCCCTAGTGATCTAGTGAACAAGAACATAACATAACCTCCAAGATCAAAATTGTTATTTCTGACTACCCATCTTATTGAAGATGAAAAGATGTACTAAAATTTAATTTAGTACCCAACAAATTCTGAAGTTCATTCCAAAAGTTAGAAGTAATCCTGGGATCATGATCAGATACAATGGATCAGGGATCACCATGAAACCTAACTATATCTTTAACATACATCCCTGAATGTTGATCTAGGGACAAAGTATATCAATTATGAAGGAAATTAAAAGATTTAGTCAATCGATCCAAAATAACTAATATTGCATTTTTACCTAAAGATGTCTTTGGTAATCCCTCAACGAACTCCATGGATATATTTTTTCATTTCCAATCTAGCACCGATAAATACAGGAGCATCCCTTTCGAGGACTGTCGCTCTGCTTTAACCTGCTGATAAGTCAAACACATCACAATAAAATCAACAATATCTATTTTTATTCCATCCCACACGTAATACTCATAATAAACTCTGTAAGTCATAGTACTACAAGGATGAGCTGAAAACTTGAAAATATGATCTTTACATAACAACTCATTCATCAAATGTAAATCATAAGGCACACATAATCTCTTTCCAAATCTAAAAACATAATCTATATCAATGTACAAATCAGACAACATACCCTTCTGAACCAACTCTAACTTTTTCTGCAACTCACAGTCTTTCTTCTATTATTACTTAATTTTTTCTGATAGAGATGATCTCACTAACACCTAAAACAAAATAGTGTAATTTCTTGCACCAACAACTTCTATGAAAAAATTCATCAAATCAAAATCCAAAGGATCTCCTTCCAAAGGTAGCATGGTTAATAAAGCATTATGTTTTCTACTCAAAGAGTCAGTCACTTTATTTTCTTTTCTCGGATAGTAAAGGATCATGGAATCATAATACTTGATTAATTATATACATCTCTTATCTCTCATGTTCAATTTCTCTGAGTGAATACATACTTAAAACATTTTTGATCAGTATATATTTCACACATTACACCATAAAAATGATTCCTTTAAATTTTTAAAGAAAAAACAATAGAAGAAAATTCCAAATCATGTGTAGGGTAATTTAACTTAGGAGGTTTCAAATGATGTGAAGAATAAGAAATTACCTGATCATTGTGCATAAGGACACAACCATGTCCATTCAATGAAGCATCACTATAGATAACAAACTCATCATTTCTAGAAGGTGGTTCCAAAACAAGATCATCCACCAATCATTTTTTCAATTCCTGAAAACAACCGTCACATTCTATTATCCAAATGATCTTAACACCTTTTCGATTTAACATAGTCATTGGACTATATAACAGTGAATCATTTTCAACAAACCTCTAGTAATAACCTTCAAAACCTAGAAAACTACGGTTCTCGGTTATATTTGTGGGTCATGTCAATTCTTCAACAACATTTGTTTTTGTAGGATCAACAGTTATGCCATTTTTGGAAACAACATGACCAAGGAAAGAAATCTGCTGTGTCCAAACCTCACACTTGCTGAATTTCCAAAACAGTTTCTTTCGTTTAATGGTTTACACGAAAACCCTTAAATGAATTTCATGTTACTCTTTGCTTTTATAATAAACCAAAACATCATCACTAAATAGAACCACCATTTATCACCTAAGTAAATTAATCCATCACTTCAAAAAACTGTTCATTTCTGATTCCTACTATCTCAGGTTGCTGATTTTGAAGGTCATGTCCCTCTGTATGCCTTCCCATCACAAGTTCCATGTTTCCTCTGTGAAAAACCATTCTGAACACAAAAATATATTAGAAAAAACAACATGGTAATATGTAAATGCTATATCAATTCAATCTAAACATAAATTAATTTATGGATATCAATTTAATAGTACTCTAACTACTAATGTGGTCTAAACTGACCTCTGATACCAAATATAAGGATCCAACCTTAAGCATTGAATATTCTTGAATTAAGTTAATAATTCACATTGAGGATCTTTTTAGGTATAGAGCTTTATATAATTAGGTTATAATTATTACATTACATCCCAAATGTCACAAGGTTGACACTTCTACTCAGTTCCCTTATTTTTCATAAAATAAAAATTATTGAAAAAAGAGTCATATATAATTCCATGTTTTAGATAGAATGACTTTTCCTTGACCCTATCTTCGAACCAATTATACTTTATGTCCTATGAAAAACATTTTAAAAAGTAGGAATGAGAATAAAAATCTCTGTATGAGATACACAAAGAAGGAAAACCATTAAAGCTTCAAAACAACAAGTAAACCATGAATACTTTATCAAAAGTAATACTTTTCACCTTTATGAAGTAGTAAATACTCTTCAATAAATAAAATATCATTTTTTAACCTTTTGTAACAAAAATATTACCTTAAAACCCGTATAAAGAACACATAACATATAAAGGTAACATGATCCATAAACATACTTAAATGGAATAACCATATGGTCAACTTCCACACAATTCACTAAAATTAATAGGCATATGACTGACTGCCAAGAACAATTCATTGGAGGTTATAATGTAACCACCCATCAGGGTATATCACGACACCACCCGTCATTTTGTTTATCATGTAACCAACTACCAAATGTCCAAGTACCATTATAAAATCCAAACACATACAACATGTATAAATGAAGGAAAAAATTTCCACAGATCAATCACAATATGTCACATAAATATATTGACATAAAAAATCCACTATCAAAACCATTTTTAATACCAAAATACATAAAATAGTATATGGAATTTATTTTACTTTTAACAACATTACGGCTTGTTAAGGAATCCAAAGAAAAAATAACCCTCGTGGCGGCGAAAATGGCATTTTCCTCACTAACGTTAAAAGAAACACACCTATTTGTCATTTATTAAAACACCTCATTAAAAAATATTCCCTTTGAATGAAATGGAATTTAAAATTTTTTTATACAACATATAAAAGAATGACGTGTATTAAAACAAAATATACCTCAATGAAAGGAGATTGAGATGGCGTCCCTTGCCTCATATTCGACTTGACCTGTTAGTTCTTCAATCTCTTGAATAATAAACTAAGGTAAATTATGACATTCTTAAGAAACTTTTTTCAGGTTTATCATTCCTTTTAAATCACTTACTATCATGTTATAAACATTATGTTATAATTTATCTTAATTATGGTCATTTTGTCGATATTTGGTACTTGAGTCAAAAATCGACTTCTTATAATTAGAAGTTGTTCATGTGGTACAAAGATAATTATATCCCGAATGGTATTCATGATTTTGATATCATATATATCATATATATCCAGTATATACATGTATTTACAATAGTTCAAAACATTTTGTGGTATGAAATGAAATGTACCATTCATGGAGATGTTAAGTCATACGTATGCATGAACGCTACTTCCATTTCTATTTCAAATCATAATGGAATGAAAAAATAATTATAAATAAGTATATTATAATTACAGTATAATATAATATATAATTTCATTAATTATACCCTTTATATGTTCCACATAAGGCATGAACGAGTCATATAACTTTGAAGGGGTGGTAGTATACACTTCCTCAAATGAGATTATCGTATTTACCCACTATGGAAAACCATAAAGGTATTATATAAATGAAACATACAGAAGAATAGAAACAATATAAATATATTATATATTATATATAAATATTTTTCCATCATAATGTCCTCCATGAGTGGCGGTTGGAGATATTAGAACAATCATCATTTCGTGAGGCAATAGTTCACTGTCCAAAGAAACTGTATGTTATTAACCCATTAGATAGAGGTGTGTGATAGTTCAGTTCGAATCCATATCATTAAAATATCCTTGTATATTGATTATACTGTTTTTTTATAAAATAAAGGAATAAAATGAGTTTACGTGTTTGGAGAAGTAAAATAATACAAAAGAACTTAAGAGAAGACATTACCTTCAAATCGGGTAACTCCCTTTGGTTTTAACCAAAAGGACTCCATGAAATGTCTTCTGCATAAGGTAAGGCCTCTAGGAGGAGGAGTGGTATGTAAAATTATTTTTAGGTAGAGTTTGGATGATTTAAGGGACTTTAGAGGTGTAAGGAATGGGTTATAAGTGGTGTCTTTTTAAAAGGGGGGAGGGGATATTTATGAAGGTTTGAAACAATGTTTTCATTATAAACTTATCTTTGGTTTAAAAAGGTCCAAAAATCATTAATTTAGAAGATAAGATGACTCATGGTCGAAATAAAATCATCCAATAATAATTGGATAGGTTTTTGATATTATTTTAATCATTATAATCTTATTTATTTAAATCATTTAATAATGAGGTAAACACTGGATCATTATTGTTTCATAAATAATTTTCTTTATTGGAAGTCTATAAATTATAAAAAAATACCATAAAGTAGGAAATGTTTTTATATTTCCAAATAATATATATATTTGAAATTATAACTTATATAACCCCAGGTAAAAATTGATTTACCAAAAGATATTTTTTATGTCATTTTCTCCTTTACTTTAAGTTAATTAAAATAAAGTGTCATTATGACTCATAAGTGGCTCCATGGGGTCCCAAAATTGACCCAAGGATTCCCATGGTCATCCATGACTCATCCAATAAGGTTTGGACATGGTTTATGATAATTTTGTATTATTATAATATTCTTTTTACCTTGAATTACCCAATTTACCTTTCACCGCAGTAAATAAAATTCAAAAGTTAGTATTAACCAAAAATTATTTTCATCATATTGAATAAAATTTTACTTACTAATAACAACCATGTATGTCGTATTTTCAAAATTAAATTCATAGAAGTGCTAAAATTTCATTTAAATGAAAAAGTATGTTTTTTAACTACTACTTAGTGGTTTCACTATTCATCAAAAATTGATGTTTTTTAGAAAACAACCAAAAATTCAGCCTAAGATATATTTTATATTATGATTTCAAAAGTTATGACTAATTTAAAAAATTATAAACATAGATTTGGGATTAATTAAATTAAAATTAATTCCCGTTGTTAGAACAAATGACGTGTTTTTAAGAAATTTTAACTATCAAAAGATTGACACTTATTTATGTCCAATTTCAAAATGTAATTAATTAAAATTACCAAAATTGGATTAAATGATAAAAAAATATAATATAATTACACTATAAATACTATATAAAATATAATCTAACCATATAAAAAATTATATTAAAAGTTAGTTTTGAAGTAAAATACAATATTTTTCACTATTCATTAATAAATGAATTTTATCATAAAAATACCAAAAAATTACCTGAAGTAAATTTTGATGTCCCAATTATAAAAAAGAATTTTATTTTGTCAGATATAACATTTAAAAGTGACCAAAAAATAGATTTTAAGAGATTTCCCCATTAAACGGTGGTAAATCCACCATTTAAAGTAAATTATGCTTAAAATTAGATTCATTCACTTTTTAAGCCTCTAAATTTTATTGGATAAATGTAAACAAATTTAAAAAAAATGTAAAATCATGTTCTAGTCAGTTATGTTCATTCCGGACAACACCACGTCTAGGCATTAACTACCATTTAAAATAATAATATTATATTGTTAGTGTGCAACGTAAGATTTCAAAGAAACACGTTGTTGTGTATCAGGTACACCATTGAATATAGAAACCCTAAAGTAAAATTAATATTTAATTCATAGATACTATTAAATATGAAAATTTCATATTTCATTATTAACTGGGATGTTATATAAAATAAACAAAGAGACCTATTTTTTAAGGTCTAAGATAAAGTGGTTGTTTTAGTAACATCATGGTTGAATTACATGTTGTTTTGGATGAAAGGGAACCTTATTCTGAGATACTTCTTCCCGATGAAATCCTTGATCATATCTAAATGGTATCTCATCATCTATAACTCCTACATAACCTATCTCAATTAAATTATATTATCCATGAGTAATTCTTCAAGAATTACATACCAGACCCCTCTTATGTGTTGTCTCTATAGGTTGTACAATTAGAAAATTAACATTTATATAAGGAACATAAATTAAATTTATTATAATGTAGTGATAATGTATTATGGAATAATAAATAAAATTGTAAAAGTGTTTTAGTGGAACCAAATGTTTGAGGAAAAAATAAAGGAACCCTAATAAGTAATAAAACATATTTACACTCATATGTTTCTGTGTGTGAAATGAAATACTGGGGAAAATGTTCATTTTGGTGGGTTTAATTTCATGAATAGAGAATTTATAATTGAAATTACCTTATAAATTAGAAAATACCTTATTATGAATTAAATTTATAGAATACGCATTCAATACATTGGTTACTATGGACTATTATATGTCATATCCTCTTATATTTTGGTTTTAATAATGTATTTTCAAGTATTTTGAAATCTCCTCAATGGATTATTCTGAAATAATTTTGCTAAAAAATTTATTTTTTCATAAATCCCAATTTTGGTTTTTAATATTTATTTTTATAATTTTATCAAGATTATGTATTTTAGATTAAATAAACGACATTTATGGTGTTTTGAAACCATTCAATAATGGGTTATTCCACCTTATTTATTTGATTTATCCAAAGCTATTAACAATATATTTTTAGTGAATTAAAATAAAATTACTACTCTTAATATTTCAATATTGATAATTTTTATTGACCTATGACATCATTCTATCGATTCATTATGGAATGTTGGAAAATGGTTTGTCAAAAAGACAACCTATTTTCAATTGGTTAATTAAGTGATGATTTACATACGAATTATTTCATATTTTAATAGTTCATATGTGTTAACATAAATATTAATTCATTTGTGGGATATTGTTTCTATGTAAAATGAATTGGTAAAAGATTTATATCATATTATATTAGGTTGTTAAGCATGGTCATTTTCCTTGTCCATAATAACAAGGATGAACATTTTGTTACAAAAAGAGGCAGATTCATTTTTTCACAATAGGGATCTTGGACATTTTGTTTGGTCATAACATAAAATCGGGACATTTTTTCACAACATTAATTAGGGCAATTTTCATTAATCAAAATGCCGAAATATTGATATACTAATTTTTGTTCCATTGTACATTGTTATTATATCTTTCAGTTTTTACTATTTTTATCTACCATATTACTGTAATTATAGAACATGAATATTATTAATCATCAAATGATTCTGGACAATATTTACATTGTTTATATTTTCTCATTTTTTAATAAATTTCATCCTTACATGATTTATTGATAAATATTATCATTCAACATCATCTGAAATAATAAATTTCTCTATTGACCATGTTTCTATTAATGATTATGATCTAACCATTGTTGGCATGTTGATGTGTTTTACCTTATAGAATTTTTATGGATCTCACATTAAAATGTTTTTTATTCATCATTTTTAAAGATAAGTATAACTTCGGGGAATTATATTATAGATTCTATAAGATTTTTGTGTGGTTAAATGTTTACATGTGTTGTAAAATAACTTTTTAAGTATTTATCCCACATTGAAATTAAATTAATGGGTTCACTTGGTTGTTTGATTATATTGTGTGATATTACAAAAATTTTAAATTCATTAAAAACTATAAAATGAAATATCCCTTGGTTTCAATTTTAATTTTGTAATATTATTGGTTTTTATAATTATACATTGTAATATGGGTCTGGAGAGCATCACTTTTCTTATCTTTATATCATGGTGAAATGGAAACTTTAGAAAATCCTGATTTTAGATCTGTAGTAAGATTAAACATAAGTAATAATAATCATTTATCATAATATGAGAATATATTTATAATAATGATACTTATGAAAATCACACCCTTAAATCATTCCTCAAAAAACATGAAATCCTGTAATATGACATTGATTAACATAAGAAATGAATCTTGTAATTGTGGAAATGTGAGTCAATAAACATTATCGATGATTGTATAAAATATTAATAAATTATTAATAAAACTATAACACATAAATAATCATCATGAATTATCAAATTCAAGAGTCACACACTTCCACCAATGCTTGTGAAGAAATATAATTAAACCAGTATAGACATAAAATTTTTGAACCACAAACACGCACCCACACATGGAAAAAACTAAATTATTCTTTTATTTACATATCTATGGTTATATAAACTTTTGACCTATTAATTTAAATGATATATTAAATACCACCTATTTTCATCTTTAATAGTGTTTTCAATTTAAAAATTGTAATTTTTCATAACATTAAGAAAACCATGATATAAAATCAGTTTCATTCCCTTTTTAAATTCTATTAGATAAATAAATCATTCATAATTATTTAAATAGTCACAACCTGATAAACCTATAGAAATTAATTCTTTATCAAATTATAATTATTAACATTACATGAAAATTACATTATATCACTTCAAAAAAGAATATTGTGTTTACATATTATTAATAAATGTTATGTAGTATAGTAAATAGTTTACACAATCAAACAATGTACAAGATTTGGTCTAATAACCTTCAACAAATGGAATATAAAACTGAGTATTTAGAATTTAAACCAAACAGAATAAATTTCATACATTTTCATAGAGGGGGGATTGGAAAGACCTTTTTATTGAACCATAACATGTTGAATGAAGTGAAAATTACATAACAATTCAAGAGATTGAATATGGATGTTAACATATTAAAAATATTATTCATCATTTGAAATTATTTTAAAATGAATATTTTAAAAAAAACAAAGAAAATTTCATTTTTGAAATTGTAAAAATTTATAAAAAAATCATTTAAAATCATAAAGGTAGTATTAATACATATTCACAAGAAAAAATGTTGAAGGAAATTTTTTTCCCACATTGATTTCAACCAATCATATAGAAAGGGTAAAATATTTTCTGAATACATTTATTAATGTTCAAGAATCATAAAATTAACTAAATCACACATTATGACATTAAATTGTATATTTGGGATATTATTCAATTAATATAAATAAGGGAAAAGTGAAATTTCTATCTAAAAAAGGGGATAGGGATAATTTTCAGAAAACAGATTAAAACGGGTAAATTATAATTCAATAGGAAATTCAATTTTAACAAGAAATTTAATCCACCATGAATATCGAAATCAAATGTAGAGGGATTAAATAATGAAAATAAATTAAAAAGAAGGATTATCTTTTATAAAACATAATTATTTGAAAATAATATATGTTGAAAAAAATTATGTATTATGTGAAATCTTGATAAAAGTGGCATTAATGAGGGGGTATTAAATGAAATATAGATGGAAATGAATAAAAAATAATTTATTGTATGTAATATCTAATAGTTAGTTTATAAATAATAAAAAAATGTTGTGAAAAGTCAACATTTTCTCTGTGATTTGAAAATGATACTAAGAAACCCACATGGTAGTATAAACATTCGAATGAGAACCCATTAAAGGGTATGATTTCAATCAAAACAAGAATGATAATAAATAATTAGAGGATAATGTTAGAAAATAATAAATTGTAATTAAATATTCCATTCCAAATAAGATATAGTGTATAACAGGAATAATATCTCATGTAAATAATTTTTTTGAAATGAAATGTTTGTGTTCTTTATGAGTCATTATGTTCATGTGGCTAACTTTCTCAATAGTAAAATTAATCTTATTAGATAAAATTTTTGGAAATATATTATAATATATTTATTTTTTAATGGTCTAGTTTTTATTATATAGTATAATTTTACTATAATTTTTTTCTTATGTTTGAATGGAAACTTAGTCATTGTTTACTTATTTTGATAGTTATTTTGATCAAAGATGATATTTGACGAAATAGTTCAGTATATAACATAACAGTTCTATTCCAATCAATGAATAATTAATTAAATATTAATATATAATGAATTTATTATTCATATTCCTATAGGAATACATGATAGGGATTAATTGCATCATTTGAATACAAGGTTAGACAAACCCAAACACCAATTAACTATATATTTATGGGAGTGTCGTGAACCATCCCCCAGGGCCTCTATCGTGACTACCCAAAGCCCACCTTCTATAGAATAGAGGATATTTACTAGCACGAAGTAAGAATACCCAAAAATGGGAAGTCATTTTCTATAAATCTTGTTCACATGACCAAAGATAAAAGTGTGTAAAGTAAACACAAAGTAAAACACAGCTGTCAATGAGACAACTACTGAGAGTACAGTACAAACTGAAAGTAAAAAGGGGCCAGAAACAGGACCAAAACCACAAAAAAAAGAACAAATACCATGGTCTATCTAATCGAGACCCCACTAGAAGGGTAGGTGAAGGGTATATTCTTGTAGTCATATAAGTACACTCGTCTATCCCATCTAACTAAGAACCACATGGTCCGAGACCACCAAGGTCTCCATCAAAGCATATGTCCATCCCATTTCACTAAGCACCACCTAGTCCTGGACAACTGAGGTCTCCCTCAATGCGTCGATCACCTTTATGGGATAGGAAATGTGCGGGTGAATCCGTATAGGGGTGAGTAACACAATACTTAGTAAGGACCCCGAAACACAAGGGAAAGACCACAAAACAAGGTATGAAAAAAGTACTGTAAGATCACCCTAGTATACCCTAATGTATACAAAGAAAAACTATTAGTCATACACTGAATACATTGGATATCTGAGGTAGTCACCTCTGTTGAGTATCGTGGGTCTTCTAGGTCACAGACCACCTCTCCCAACTATAGGCCTATTGGGTCTCACATAGATGTTTACCACTTAGGACATCATGGTTGTTCTACACATGGATGCTTTTTGCTGATCTACCCAGGATCTAATGTAGCTGATCCACACAAGGTCACATTTAGATGATCCACACATGGTCAATTATAGATGATACACATAAGGTTTCTTGTGACTAATCCACACAGGGTTTCATGTAGGTGATCTACATAGGGTTGCTTATATTTAATCCACACATGGTCACATGCAGCTAATCCACACAGGGTCTCTTATAGCTGATCCACATTGGGTATCTTGTAGTTGATCCACTGAGGGTATGTTAGAGCTATTCCTCACAGGGCAGCTTATCATCTAGGCATGCATGGTCATTTAGACCAGCTCGCCAGAAGTCTTTGGGTCTCATCTAGCCGTTGGATTCTCGCACTTACGGATCATGATTTCTGGAAAATACACCACTCAAGCAATTCGACATATTTCAACTTCCATGAATGTCTCCATGAATAATTCTAGAATAATTGTCTCGTCGTGAGGCTTTCAAATCCGCAAACGGCTCTCCAATCATATGCCTAGTATAAATGTTATTAGAATAATAGTAAATAGGGATCAGTTGTGTCAGGGCCCAGTTCGACCTGGTCGGACAGACCCAACAAACCCAGCTCGGGGGGTCCCACATGACCTAGCCCATGCCATTCAACCCGACCTAAAAAGGTCTCGGTTTAGGTCATCCTGGTCTGGCCTATCCATTTTCCTGATCCCATTTATCCTTACTAGACCCTACACGGTTCGTTCGTGGGTCATGCCTACTAGGTCGCCCAGTGACCTGGTTCCATCCATTCTGGCCTGTAATAGGTGAGCCATATATTTCCAAGCCCTAGTTTCCTAGCGGCCCAATTTTATCCTGTCGACCCATCCTACAAAATAATATCTGATTGAGTTCCATCTTGAGCCACTCAGTGGCCTAGTTCCCACCCCTAGCCCAGACTATTGCGGTCTGATCTCCTCCATCCCAGATGCCCTTTTGGTGTCTGGGTTGAATGCGATTTGGCCAGTTGAACCAGTTATCCCCCTTTTCCCACACATGCTCCATTCTGGACCGCGTGCCAGCATGTTTCGGGCTTATCTATATACAAGGATGGGTGGATGCATCAGTCTTCTCTAGTAGCCGGCCTGGGTGCCGGCAGCCCCTGCTGCACCACTACGGCCTGATCCAGCCTTGTCCTCCACCTCGACATGCCGTCATGGAACACCACCACCTAACTATGGTTGTCACTGAAGGCCACCGCCAGAAGCTCAGACACACATTTAGTGCCCTCTGCGGACCACCATTTTTGCTTTGATGTTTCATTCCTCGAATCATCTACACCTTCGTCTTTCTTGGTGTGTCTTATTCCCAACTACATCATAAAGATTTCCTTTCCATTAATTTGGAGGCATGTTCACGAAGAAAACATTAAAACTAAATAATGATGGAATTAAGGACTTTTTCACTTCATCCCAATTCCTATTCAATAGAGTTTTTGAAATATGTGAAGCTAAGATGAATTTCTATGAAACAATCTATCCTCGAAGTAATAACCCAGAGAAAAGATACCCTCCCGTAAGAAAAAGTGACCTGCAGATCAACCTCTTTGTGGGTTTATCCTCATTCATTGTTTTATAAAGAACAATGGGGAATTATAATTATCAAAATATAAACCCATACATGGATGTTATTTCATTGAATGGAAGGCTTTTCACTGATAGAGATTCCTTCCATGAGGATTCACAATCTGTTTGAAGATGCTGGAATTCGTCATTCGTTGGTCACAGATCGGTTCTCCATGGTGTCATCGATACTTTTCCAATTCATCAATGTTCATAATTAGAGAGAATTATTTCATCATTTTTTAGAATAATTACAATTCTAAATTTTTTTCTTCATCCACAACATATATTTAAAAAAATAAACACATCACATCATTTCTATTATGATTAGTTTTTGCATCATTACGCCATTTCATTTATGAAACTAAATTTTTGTTACAGATCATTTATAGAGCATTTACACTTTCATTTATATAAAGAAATAATTGTCTCATTTCTTTTTTTTTCAAGGAAACAATTATTTTAACAAATAACATTTTTATGGTTATTTATTTTTTCAAAACATCCAAAAATTCTCTTTTTCCCTTGACCCATGCCTATCAAGGATAGGTCCATTCTTAGGTAATTTTTCCATCCTTGATGTAATGGTGCACTCAGATTTTTAATCTGGGCACTCGTCTTGATGTTTCCAAAACAATGCACATGAGCCATTTTAATTTTCTTAAAAAAATTCAAAAACTATCTTTCACCCTCAACCCATGTCGGTCGAGGTTAATCTTCGCCTAATGGAAAAATTCCCTCACAAGCTCAAAGTTACTCTTGGATTTAAAATCCAAGTTATAGTTTAAGAGTTATATGAATATGAATATGAAATAATAATTACATAATTATTTTACTTACAGACAAAAACTGTCTTCCATTGTTGGCCTGCGTTGGCCAAAATTAGGCTCCACCTAAGGGAAGAATACACTCATTAAATCAATGGTACTATCGAATTTCCAATCCATGTTAACATTTTGGATTTATAAGGGTTTGAAAAATAAATAACGTTTTTCAATTATTTTAACTATGGACCAAAACTACTTACCAATGTTGACCCACATCAACTAATGTTATGATCTGCCTAAAGAATGAATATCCTCAAGAGCCCAACATTAGACTTGGATTTTTAATACAAGTCACTGTTTTTGTGTTATAAACATTTGAAAATAAAATTATTTTATTTAATTATTTTATTTATGGTTATGGAATTTTTAGGTTTTCCAACTGGAGGCCTGTGCTGACTAAACATAAGTTGTGCCTAGGGTGAAACATAAATCCTGAATGCAATGGAGCCCTTATATTTTGGATTTGGGAAACTGTTTTTGATTTATTCCATTTTTTCAGAAAAACATCTCACACGCACTATTTATAACATAACATTTTTTGACGGATCATTCTGTACACTCTGGGACTCAAAATCACATGCCCTCATTGCACCTAATTATAAAATAATCCAATTTTATTTTGGGTAAAAATTAATGGAATTCCATGGTATTACATTACTTCCCCATTTAGGGCCTTACATCCTTGTAAGCCAATAAAAGGATAACAAAAACAGGGTAATGGGAATGAATCTGTGCCTCCTGCTCGCACATGATCTCTTGGAGATTCCAATTAATCAAAAGAACATGCACTAGAGAAATCGACCATCAATAATGATTTTCTAATGTTGATCTTCTATCTCTTCTGGGTAATATGTGAATTTCTCCCCCATCATCAATATCCATCTCTTCATGGTCAATTATGTGAGAAGCCTCATGCATCTATCTCCTTAAATGGGATATGTAGAGGACTTCATGCACCATCTCTAACTGCGGCTGTAGAGACAAACGACACACCACCTCACCCACTCTACACAATACCAGGAAAGGTCCGATGAACATCGAAGATATCATGCCACCCCTAAAAAAATATCTATACCCCTCATCGACGAGAGACCCATTGGAATATGTGGTCCGCCTCTTCAAACTCTAAGGGTCATCATCTCTTATCATCATAGGACTTCTATCATCTCCGTGCAGTGTTCACCCGCTCTATTATGACATGAACCTTCTCAGTGGAAGCATGTACTATCTATAGACCCATGAGTGTTGACTCAGACATCCATCATCACAGTGACCTTAATTTTCATCCATACTATGCCTCAAACTGTACCATACTGGTAGTTGAGTTGTAGTTGTTATTGTATGAAAACTCTACTAGTGGTAGGCGGTACTCCCAACTATGACCAAAATCAAGAACACAAGCATGATGCAAGTCCTCCAAGGTCTGTATGTTCTTCTATTTTTCACAATCCATATGTGGATGAAAGGATATGATCAGAAATAGATGATTCCCAAATGCCTCCTATAATCCCTTCAGCATCTAGGATGTAACATGTGCATCACAATCTGAGACTATCATAGGTGGGACTCCCTCGAGTCAAACTATATCTTTAATTTAGAGGCTTCCCAAGCTCTCAGCCGATCGCTGTTCTTGAATGGTTAGGAAGTGGGATGACAAGGTGAGTCTGTATATGATCAACCACTTAGTATCATTCCTTCTATATGTATGTGATATTCCTGTCAAAATTTGCATCGATATTTCATCCCCCTTCCACTCTGGTACCTCTATTCGTTGTGTAAAACCTAATAGAATTTGTTGCTCATCCTTTACTTGCTAATAAGTTAGGAATATTTACACAAAATCTACCACTCCCTTCTTTATCTCTGGTCAACGGTTCTGACTTTAGAGGTTCTGGTACATCTTATCCACACCTAGATATATCTACAAAGGGGATATATGGATATCCAAAAGTAGTTCCTCCAGTAATTCCATTAGTAGATAGTGAATCCTCTAAAAAGGATGACGTGCTCCCCACCTATTAAATGTCTATAAGAGGTATTCCCTATGGACAACTGACCACATAAAAAATCATATTTGGTTCCTCAAGTTGTTATTCCCTAACTCATTTAAGAGTGGACAGGTAACAATCAATGACTTAATATTAGCTACTTCATCACCATCAATGATGGAGATCTAATATGGGGCCAACTTCTCTAAGGCCTTGCTCTGTAGATATGAACTCAATCTCCTACTGATAGCATCTTCCTCAATGTTTCTGTTCATTGGAGTATAGAATAAGTCTATGTCATATTCTATGAGGAACTCTAGCCTACATCACTATCTCATATTTAGATCATTTTTAGAGAATATATAATTGAGACTCTTGCAGTCAGGGTAGATGATGAATCATTCACCAATAAGGTATTGTCACCACAACTTTTGTGGGAAGAATACCACTACCAACTCAAGGTCATGATTCAAATAGTTATGCTCATGCGGCCTCATATGTTGTCAGAAATAATCCATCACTTGTTTACCTTTCATTATAAAATAACTAATCCATGTTTTTAATGCATCATAGTACATCACGTTGTCAGTTCCATCCTCTGGAAGGCTCAAGATAGGAGCACCCATAAATCTCTGTCTTAGTTACCAAAATATTAGCTGGAAAATTTTTGTCCTCACGAAGGGTTTCCCATTCTTTATGAATACCTTCATAAGTGTTTCCTCCCTGGAGAAGTAATGTACAAACCTCCAATAATTCCCAGCCAACCTAAGGAAACTCCACACCTTGGTAACACTCTTGTGTGGTTCCGAAGAAAACCTCACCTCTATCTTCACTGGTTCCACCACAACTCCAGCCTATGAGATGACATGTCCCAAAATCTGGACCTTTCATATCTATAACTCACACTTCAAGAGATTTCTATAAACCTAGTGCACTCAGATATTTTCCAGAACCATCATCAGGTGCATCGCATGCTCCTCCTCAGGTGCTGAATACACTAAGATGACATAAATGATGACCACTACAAACTATTATAATTACAAATGGATGATCTTTTTCATGAGTCCCATGAACACTCCTAGGGACCTCATCTTTACAAATGACATCATTATGTACTTGTAGTTTCCTTAGCGACATTTGAAAACTATCTTCAAGATGTCCTCATCTCATACTCAAAGATGGTGATAGCACGATCTATAGTCTATTTTTTAGAACCATCTTTTTCCCTTTAGTTGATTGAATAGGTCATCAATCCTTGGTAGAGGATATTTATTCTTCATGTTCACCTGGTTTAGGCACTAAAAGTCCCTGAATAACCTCAATATTTCACCTTTAGTCTTGAAAAAAACATTACGGCTACTCATAGTGAATCAAAGGGCCTTAAGAACCCCATCCTTTGAAAATCCTCCAAATATACGCTCAACTCTTAGAGCTCTGTGGGATCCATTTGATATATAGGTGTAGATATTAGTGTCATTCTAGGGTAAAAATCAATATTGATGTCTACGCCACTGTGAATAGGTAGTCTGGGAAACCCCTCTAGAAAGACGTCCTCATATTCATCCACCACTGTAGGAAACTAAAAACACAAAACATCTAATGTTACCTCCTTCCCTTATCCTCCATCTCCCTGAGCTAGGTGTAGACCACATTGGGGTGATCTGTTTAAGATGTTGAAAATGTATACCACCTCATGGTGCTCTCTCTACCCCTTTTCCACATCTTCCACCCTGTAGAAGGCTCGTGGCTAGAACCTCCATATGGTCATGTGGCATCCTCGCTAAGTGGAAGACTCACATCACTACCTCCAACCAATCCCCAGTGACCTAAAGATCTGTCTCTCCCCTAAACCTAGGAGCTCTATGTCGGTGTAACTTGTATAAGGCACTAAGCCAACATGAGTCCTCTACCAGTTGCGCTGATAGTTACTGTTGACTAATAGGAGTAGCTATCGTTGGGACACCTCTCGAAGGTTCCTTCTGGAGAAACAATCCATGTACCGAAGCCTCATCACTTTGTGGAACATCCTTGTGGTCATGCCCTAGAATCATGGATGGTTGTCTGTAAGGAGGAATCTTGAATGGGAATCAAGATGAATCACAATTAATAGATTATACTAGGTGAGATGAATATGACACAAAATGATCACGAAAAAACTTTTTAAGATGCATGAAACTAGTGTCATATTGTATTGAGTTGGAAAGTATAATTTAGGGCCCTGGTGTATGGATACATCAGCTGCAACCCAAACACTTGACTTCTTAGACTGAATTCCAAACTCAAAATAGTTAACACTATTTCCCCATAATTATTTACAGACACTTAGTTATTTTGGTAGAACATACCACCTCTAATACCAATTTGTCACAACACATCCCCTAGGTCCCGTAATGTGAATTCCCCAACCCACCTTCAATTGTCCAGAGGTGGGAGACTAGCACTAACTAGGAATATCCCAAAAAGGGAAGGAATTTTCCTTAAAAACTCTACACATAGACAAAGATAAATCTATAGAATGTAAACACAATGTAAAACATAGTTTTCATTATTTCATAGTTCCTCGAATCGTGGGTTCTAGTTTATGAATCACTACTTCCAGGCAGTTTCCATTGGATTTATTCATGGATCAAGAAACATTCAATAGTTATATATCCTAATGGTACCTACATTTCCAAGGTATGTTTTCATTATGTTAGAACTTTGCGATGCTTAAGAATGTGCATTGGTCATGATAATGGGGCTTCCCAGGACCCAACTGCTTCTATCTTTTGATGGATCTGCAACTACTCCATGCTAAGAGATATCATTCCATATGAAACGGAATTCTCGAGCCCAAAACTCACACTTTGACAACATACCAAATAGATTATGTTGAAAAATAACTCCTAAGATAGCATGTAGATGCTCTGTTTTCTCCTCCATAGACATGGAGTACACAAGGATTTCATTGATGAAATCCACCACGAACTTGTCCAGGAAATCATGGAACAGAGCATTCAACAGTACCATGAACATAGTTGCAGAATTCATCATGTTAAACAACATCACGATGAACACATAATTCCCATGACGACAAAAAAAAGATTTACTTTGGATATCCTCATCCTTCACATGAATCTGATGATATCCTGACTGCAAGTCGGTCTTTAAGAACCTACTTTCACCCTTCACTTGATCGAATAAATCATCAATTTGTGGAATATGATAGAAATTACTCACTGTCATGTTGTTTAAGTCATGATAATGGAAACACAACCACAAACTCCCATCAGGCATCTTCATGAACAAAACAGGTGCACCCCACGGTGATACACTCGGCCAAACAAAACCACACTGTTATAGACAATCTAGCTGTATATATAGCTCTCGTAACTCAGAAGAGGCCATTGTATATCGAGACAATGAGAGAAGATACTCTCTTAGTAGTAGCTCAATCCCAATATTGATCTCACTTTGATGGGGTAATGCTACAAACTGTTCCGGAAAGACATCATGTACACTTCTATGACCCTAGTAAACACCAACTGCTGAACCACTGATGAACTCAGTGTCAGCTCAACCATTAAGGATGATAAGGACAGAACATGCTTCTGACCCATCCGAGGGTCTCTCTCACCAACGAACTCTACTGGCTCTCCATACTCATCGAATAACACAACATGCCTCCAGAAGCAATCAATGATAACCAACATCGAATAAAACAAATCCATGCTGAGGAACAAATCATAAGGTTGTATTCATAAACATAAGAAATCTTCACATGTGCGGTGATACCCCAACACTATATCACATTATCAACATACTTCAAACAAGTAAGCTCGACCTCCAACTGGTGTAGTCTATGCCAAGGGAACAGGAAGCCACTCAACCTCAGGTCCCAATTCATGGAAAAGGGTTGCTGATATGAAGGATTTTGTTGCTTCTGTTTCAAAACAAGGCATAGACCAAGGTAGAAAAGAAGAAATGTGTACCTCGAACGATGTCTGGCTCACCTAGAGCTGGAAACACTAATGAAAAAAATATGACCATGACCTCCTCTGCAACCTCTCTGACCCTAATTATGTCCACCAACATGTCCGCACTCTGCTCTCTGAGGATAGGGAACATCACGGGGTTTCCCTCTCACTGCCTCGTCAACCTTATGCTTATCTAATTCTAGTGAAACCTTTTACTTCTTACTCGGCTGGAACTGCTTGAATGGAGGAACCTCGAGTGGAACACTAGGTGCACGATGACTGATCTAAAAGGTTGGGAACTATCGCTACTAATGACCTAGACCACCATAAGAAAAAAAGTGCTTGATCCCTTGGTATAGGCCAGAGATCGACTTCCCCTAGAGAAATGAGATGCTGAGGGCTGGGACCTAGCCTCGGCTAAACGGAGACTCTTCTTCCCAGAAAACTGGGAAGCTCAGACCATATCTTTGCTTCATGAAGAATTATGATGTCTCTCCTCTTGTGATGATCCCGTTCTGGCCAATTTCCTCTCAACGGCCTCTGACCTTGCCAGCACCTCAAGACATGTCTTCGGCATAAATGGTGTGACCTGGTGCTGGATCTCTAGATGCAAAGCCTCCTTGAAATGCCTCGCCCTGACCTCCTCATCTGGAAACAGGTCTGAAGCATACCATAAAAGGTTCCTGAACTAGATTCCAAAACTCTTACACACTAAACATCCCCCTATCAAAGGGTAAAGAGCTCCTAGAAAATGGACACATTCACGGTCATGGAAAGAAACTCGACTCTAAACATGTCTCGGAACTCCTCCCAAGATATTTCTGATTCCTCATGACCCCTGAGGAACAAGAACCACCATTACCTCACTTCTCCACGCATCATTGTCACGGCCAAGGACACCCTGTGATCCTTCCGAGCATGGATCAAAATAAAGATTATATTTACCTCCTCTAACTAGTATTATGCAACTAAATATTAAATGGTTCCCTCATACTTCTATTGAATCTTGCGCTAAAACTCTCGGAGTGTCCTCCTCCAAGTGTCATTGTCATCAACCTCTACCCAAAGGCGATCTGTTGGCACAACATTCAGGACATCTTCTATGCAATCCGGATGAGGACGTTGACCTAGATCCATAACTGTAAAATAAAAAATAGTTAGAGCTCATAAACCTAGAATACGGAAGACTAAACATTAATTAATTAATGGTTTTATTTTATTCATATTAGGTAAACCTATTCTAAGGTCTTCCCATTCAAACATAATCACAAGGATGAATGACAAATTATCCCTTCCAAGGTCACTACCCTACAACTAGTATCACCTTGTTTAGTATCCATTTTAAACATAAAGGTCCATACCATAGATCATTGGTGGCCCTAAATGCCTATGTCTCATCCAGTCTCCAGTGTTTACATCACTTGGTAAACATGACTGAAACTATTTCCCTACAAACCAATGAAACCTCACCTGTTCCTAACACCAAACTCCATCTTATCTCTCAACCATACCTTTGATATGACTCTGTCACGACCACCCTACCCACATAGTGTACCCCTTATGGGATGAAAATGTGACAAGGGATATAAGGACCCTCGAGCCCACCACTAGTAGGCCCCGGGATGGCGACTAGAATCGAGGGTATAACAAACACACAAATGAGAGGAATTACCCCCTGAGAGAACACATGCGAAAAAAGAGAGATAAGAAAAGAACCAAACAACTCCAATATAGAAAAAAAATATAAAAAAAATACCAAATACACATATTTAATGTCATGTAAAACAATTAAAACTGAATTGAAAAAACAGAAACTACCCAAAAGAAACTAAAAACAGCAGCAACCACCAACCCAAACAACTCCTGAAATCCATGCTAGAAGAAACTTTCTTGATCTCTAGCCTGCTCTAAGTGACCTGAAAAATAGATTATATATAAATAGGGTGAGTATAACAGTATACTCAGGATGATCCTCCACGGAGCATATTAAGGAAAATTAATGAAATCATGCTAAAGAAGATTGAACAACAAGTGAAACAAACTCATCACATAAACTAATATACTATATTCCTAGACTTACCATGGATACTCTCACCAAGTAACACATACAACATTATATAATATAATAAAGAATATCAAGGATACACTGCTACTAATTCCCCATTGGTTCACCTCTTTTCCCCAACGTCGCATGTCCTAAGCATCTCTCTCCAAAAGGCTTGCCCGCAGACACATGGGTGAAGCACCCCAACATGCACCTCATGAAAAAACCCACCATGTGCACGTAAGAAATGTAACTGGTTACCTTTTGGGAGCCACCACAGCTCGCATAACATGTATCATACATCATTTATTATACCTCAAGACATTACATCCCATACAACAAGTAAGGATCCTCTTCCCATAAAATTTTATACATGTTACACCTATAGTAGTTTATAGGAAACTATATCTATAATATATTTGTTTGAATAACCACAATACACTAAATACATCTACACACATATATGGGTAAAACTAAACATTGTGGATACCAGCACAAGTAACTACCAAGAGAAGAGAGCGGGGCCAAAGGGGGCAGTCAGTCATCCATCATCCCACCAGAATGTTGGGGAAAATACCCCCCAGGGATCTGAATCCCTAGGGTGTCATTTTCCCTAACTGACGGGGTGGAGTAGAATATAGAAACACAAAATGTACAGAATATACTATATCCCACAACCACACTATGGTCATAACCTAGTCTTAGACTCAACTGCTGCTAACGTCTCTTGGACTCCCGACTGCCACTTCTAAGACTAGGTATCCCATAAACACACAACCATTTAAATTTCTATAATAGATTAATTCACTCTATTCTTATTAGTTTCACCTTAAATTAATTAATTAATCAAATATTAAATAACCCTTAATAATTTCCACATTATATTTCATTATCACCACACCCAAAGATCATTGTTCCTTTAAAATTTCAGCCTCAGCATTGCCCCCAACAAGATTCAACCCCATGGGTTAACATCATTTATTCAATCATTTATTAACAACATTATTTATTTCCCATATTCCCAGGAATTATAGAAAAGAATTATAAGCTACTAAACACAAGGGGATCAACACAGTGAGTAGATGAACTACCCATCATGACTTTCCCACCTATATAAAGATTGTAGTCACATCCTCTCTTATGAAGATAAAAAAAGAAATCACGTGGCATACCCCACACCTCTTGGAACCTTTTGGTAGGAGGGTAAGAAAACTATATACCTTGAGTAGCGGGGAAAGTAATGTTGATAAGAAAACAACAAGATCATCATGAAACCAAACATTCACATCCAACCCGTTCCATCTTCCTTGGTGTCATCCCCAACACCCACATGAATAAATCGATGCATCTTGCCACTCTAGGCATGAACTGATGCCAAAACCAATTTCCCTCCATTCCCCAACATATCAAAATAGCCTCTTAGTCCCACATCATAACCCAATCACTAGTGAAAAAACATCATAATAATCATGCTATTTCCCCTTAAACAAGGAATAGGGTAACTCAGAACCCTAAAAGGAATCATCTTTTATCAAATTACTAGTTGATTAATCTATATTTAATTAACTGATTTAGTATTCGTAGGATCCAACTTCGGGAAACCTAAATAACAAGCTATCACAATTGACTAAACATTCTTACTGCATCAATTTGATTAATGTCAAATAAAAACAATAAACTGATTCATTTACATGCCTCTTTATCTTTAGACAAACAATTAGAAATTAATTCCATCTTTATGTTCATTACTAATTTCCATGAAGAATGAAAAGATAACAATGAAAGTATAAATATCACACTTCCTAGAAAAACAAGAGGAAATAACATACGATCAATATCAATTTATTTATCCAGTTCAAATATTTAATATGTAAATTTCATTTTGATCAAGTGTTTGAATCATTATAACTCTATTATTTCACGTAAAAGAAAAGAGACGTAATGGATACCCTACATCTAATTGTTATTGACATTATTTATACGTGAACGAGCCACACATAAGTTTATGATCTCCTCCCCTTGTGGAACTATATCCACCTGAGGATGCAGAGACACCACCACACCGGTCAACACACATGAAATGTCCATTAAGAACATGAATATAGAATTCTATAAAAGGGAAATGAGAAACAGAAGGAGATAAAACCTAAAGAATGATGATAGATAATACCTTATATCAAGGATTCATTGATACAACTTGGTAGCATCAAAACAGAGGGGAACCAATCCAAGGAGGAAGGTTTGATCACACAACTCTATTGGTGGGAATGGATGGTTCGATCATCTTACACCCAAGTACATGGAAGAAGAACTAGGGAGGAAGATATCTCATCCCTTTAGAAGATTTAACGGAGACATAGTTTAAGATACACTGGATTTTCCAGTAAAAGTGGATCACATTAAACCACACGATTTGACCATGTAAAATCATCCTGAGCCATAGGGAAATTAATATAGGAGTGATGGATATAAAATTAGCCTTAGAGTCCATGAAACAAGTCTTTAAATGTATTTTACGTCAAAAGAAACTTCAAAGGGGAGAAACTGTAGGAAGCTAGAAACATTGTTCACAAACATGAAATTTGGAAAAGGAAAAAGATAGAACTATTAGACCTCACCATTTTTGGAACACTCTTCATGAACTCTATATTTGGAAAAGTAAAGAGAGGCTATTGTTGGACCTCACTGTTCTGGAAGCACGTTTCATGAACTCAAAATTTGGCATAAGAAATAGAGGCTATTGTTACACCTCAACGTTCAGGAAACAATGATCATGAACACAAAATTTGGAAAAGGATAAAGAGGCTACTGTTGGACTGTTCACATAATTCTACCAATGACACTGTTCATATAAGGATACCATTTCACTGTTCACATAAGGCTACTAATGACATTGTTCACAGAACTATAAATTTCTTAATGTGTTGGGGATAGGTCACCTTGACCTCCCCGAAGACCTCTGACACCTGACTATCACAAAATAATGGACCATACTGGTTGATGACATTACATTCCAAGTATGTCAGAGAAGAAAGAAGTTTAACAAAAAGTAGAAAAATCATTTATTGTTTCAAAGACATTAAAAATAATCTCACATCTATTTAACAGTACAACATGCCCCAAATAGAATCATATTTACAAAACCATGAACCTAAATCTCCACCCTTTTGAAAATGTATGTCCTTTATATCTAGTTTTCCACCCACCACTCGTTAAACGATTGTTCGCACAATGTTGTGTGCATCCAACACATGTCTTGCACACATTCAAACAAGCCATTGAGATAGAGAATTACATTACATGTCTTGCTGAATTGAACTCAAATTCCACACCCATACAGATTGTTGTTCACTCCTTGGGTGAGAAGGATCATCCACCTACTCAACTGCATTACATTTTATGCAATGCAGTAACTGCTCACAACATCTCCCCATCATTGGTTTCTGGACATCCCTATGACCCCACACTATGTAATACTCCATGTACTATGAATCAAGCTTATGTAATTACATATGATCATGTCTATCCCTCCCATGTCAACCCATCTGATGTAATCTGTGTTCAATATCTGGACTCAAATAGAAAATATGTGAAAGTTGGGACTTCACAATCATACCCAAATACTGAAATGGACTTTGCAAAACTCTCACATACTATTCTGATAGATTCCTCTCCCAATATTCTAGAAACTGTCAATCCTTTATAGGATAGCTCATCCATGATTCATGAACCTGTAATGTCGGCCCTCAAAACCTGCTATAGGAATAATCAACCCTCAGTGTACTATGGTTTTTCTATTCCACATCTTGATATAAAGAATGAAACCATTACCAATGAAAGTATCCAAACTTCTTCCCCCACTTCCCACACCTCTCCTTTCTTCCCATTAAGAGCTAAAAAACAGAAAATCACCCCCATGGTTGTGTAACCTATAACTCCAACAAATTCATATTTTTAAGTCAGGGTTATAATCCATCGGTACAAGACTCTGCTAACATGAAGGAAAATAATGATACACTTCCAATTATATAGTTATCTCTTTCATATATGTTCATTGTAAAACATCATAATGAATCTCCTTCAAAAGCTCTTGGTGCACCTACTGCTTCTCTTTCACTTAGTGACACTTGCATATTAAATAATTAAAATTTTAATTTCAACCATATTATCATACCTTTGCTGCTGTGTTCTAAGAAGGCCATTGACCCATTATAGCATGAATCAGTAAAGGAACACTCAATGAAGAATACTGACACATCAGCCAATAAAAAGGAAAAATCCACTAACACTCAAGATGATAGATGATATAATAGAAAAAAGGCTCTGGTAAAAATAAAAATAGGAGTTCCAACTCCAAATTGCAGTTTAAAATTATATTCTTTTTGGAATTGTTAGGGAATGTATAATCCTAACATGTTCAACATTTTAAAACAAATGGTTAATACCCATCATCCCTTGTTATTTTCTATTACTGGACGTAAAATATATTTCTTCTCTAAATAAACATATTTATGTCATCACAATTACAATTTCTTTCATGCTATCAATAACACCATCAATGATGATTCTCTATGGATTTTTTCACACTCTTATTTTTATAACACAAGCATCTTCAAGAACTCTAAACAAATTTTTACATGATATTTTAATATTGACGATACTTGTTATTATTTCTTGTTTTTTATGCTAGAAACAAATACCAAGAAATAATAACTCGCCGATATGATCTCTATCTTCTTACCAATAACATTAATTCCCCTTGTCTTCGTATTCATGATTTTAATTCCATTATTAACTCAAGCAAAAAAATTGGTCCTTCACATGCCTCTATTTCCACTAGGGAATTCAAAGCCTCGATTTAGGACAATAACCTCATTGAAATTAAACTTATGAGTGCAATAAACAACTTGTATTGGATACATTATAACAAAGTGCTTGCTTCAAATTGGATAGATACTTCAAAAATGTTTTTTCTTTTGATAATTGGGTCTTTATCTATAACACCACTCTCAACTGGCTGAACACTAATCATCACCCCATCCTGATCAGTGCCTCATCCAATGCAATAAAACCGAGTCTTCCTTTTAGATTTAACAATGCTTGGTTCTCTGATGATGAGTGCACCCATTTCATCCAAATCTTTTTTTCCTCTATGTCACAAAACCAAGATTCCTTCTCATGTATCCTCAAATTAAAACATCTCAAAAAATCCATTAAATCCTAGTGTAGATACAAATTCAAAGAAGTTAATAATGAAGTCATACTTCTCTAGAAGGAGCTTAATGACATTCCAAACAGTAACAAAAAACTCTGAACTTAACACTGATCCAAATAAAGAGCTAAATATTGATATCAAACTCAAATCCATGCTCATGTTTAATAAAAATAGGATAAAACAAGCGTTTAAAGTTAAATGGTTAACTGATGGTGACAGAAATAAAAAAATTCTATAATTCTCATTAATATATCAAAAAGGCCTGTAATCCGTTATCTCTTCTAATGGACGGGGAAAACATGATTGATAATGAAGAAGACATTTCCCTTCATATTGTCTCATATAATGAAACTATTTTTAATGGTTCTGAAACCAATAAGAACCTCATTCCTGAGGTAATTCCTATTGTGATCACTAAAGAAGACAACACATTAATCCTTACCACTTCGATGGTGCATGAAATCAAAGACACTATCTTTATTCTGAATTTTGATAGTGCTCCATGTCCTGATTGCTTCAATATTGATCTCTTTCAATGTTATTGTGAAGTTACCTATATTAATGTTTATAATCATGTCAATTCCTTTTTCTCCAATGGGGTTATGGCTCATGCCCTCAATGCTCAGTGTCTCACCTTAATCACTAAAGTCTATACTTCTTATGTGTTTCATCGGTTTAGACCCATGTCTCTTATACATATTCTTTATAAACGTATCTCTAAAATCAATGCTAACAGAAATTACACCGTCACAGATAAAATTGTCTCATAGAACCAATTTTGTTTCATGAAGGGATGATCCATTCAAGACTGTATCTGTCTTTCTTTAGAATGTGTCAACAATATGAATAAACCTAACAGAGGATGTAAAATATCTATTAAGCTTCACATCAATAAATCCTTTGACACCATGGACCAGACCTTCATATTCAAAGTCTTGCATGAATTTGGTTAAAATACAAAGTTCATCTCTACGATCTGAATTATTTCCAACTAGGCATCTATCTATTTTTTTATTAATAAGTCCCCAAAAGTTATTTTAAATGAAATAAAGGTATCATAAGAGGTGATCCTCTCTTTGGAATCATTTTCTCTATAGAGGAAGACAATCTTTCCTACTTGATTAATCTTCGGGTGTCCCAGAATAAACTGAAACCAATTCATGTCTCTTGGAATTTAAATTCTTCTACTCACTTTTTTTATGCTGATAACATCATTATATTCCATCATACTAATAAAAGGATCATCCTAGGCATCAAAACTATGCTCTCACACTATGAAGTGGTTTCTATCGAATCCATTAGTCATAACAAATCATGAATCTTCATTGGTAAAAACATCCCCCCAATCAAAAATGTATAATTACAAACATGATAAGACTTAAATAAGGTGTGTTTCCATTAACTTACCTTAGTGTTCCTATATTTTGGGGAAATCCAAAATCATGTCAATTTTCATCTATTTTTGGCTAGGTTCTTAAACAGTTAGTTTCGTGGAAATTTAAGGCTATTTCCATAGTAGATAGGGCATGCCTTGTTAAATCAACTATTTCCTCCAAAATGGTTTACTCCGTGATGGTTTATAAATACTTTGTTGGACTTATAAAAAAGTGAACATCACTATTAATAATTTCAATTGGACTAGTAGTAGCATGGAAGGAATTCTTGTGACTGTTCCCTGGTCAACCTGTTGCATGTCCATTGAGAATGGCGGTATTGGTATTAAAAATCTAAATCTCTTCAAAGAATCCCTTTATGCTAGACTTACTTAGAAACTTCTTCATAATCCTTCACAAGATATCATCTTCCTTAAAAATAGACTCCTTACCAATCTTAAGACTATAAAATTTCATTTCATTAATTCATCCATTTGGCATTCCATCAAACACTCCTTAAAAAAAGTTATGATCAATTCTAGATGGATGGTCTCTATTGGCTCTTCTATGAAATTTTTGCAGGACAATTGGGCTGGCATGCCTTTAATTTCTATGATTTCTTTAGATTACACTTTAGAAAATAGGAACTGCACTATCAAAGATATTCTAAATTCCTAGCATGATCACCTCCCTGATACTATTCTAAATGATATTGAAAATTACCCTTTTGCTCAAACCGAGGATTTTTGGTTTGGTAACCAGCTCACAATGGTATGCTCACCTCTAAAAACTTATACAATCAATATTGCAATGATTATATGATTGATTACAGTCAGCTCAAACATTTTATAAAAAACATGGATTAAACCAGAGATATTCAATATCATCTGGCATATTTCTCACAATAGATTCCCCATTGAAATTTTCCATCAATCCTTTGGTATCCAACTTTTCTCTATGTGAAGAATCTGAAATCAACATAGGAACAATTCTAGAAAACTTTTTCTTTCTTGGACTACTGCTTCTGCTCTTTGGAGCTATATTCTTGAAATTTTTTATTATAGATGGTTGTAGTTTGACTCTGTTATAACTCAACTAATGATTTCTGTATAAATGGATGGCTCTCAAAAAATCATGAACATTTTCCTCTCTTCAGTTAAGGAACTCCACATGTGATCTGGTATGATCAAAATTCTATTATCCATCATAATTGCTCACTCAATCTTAATGAAGGACATATGCAGATCCTTATTGCTATACATGATGCTACATTGTTAAGAAGGGGTCATTGCAACTACACCTTACATGACTTCGGAATTTTGAAGAGGCTTTAGATAAATGGAAATTTCTATCAACCACATCGCACTCTAGAGGTTTTTTGGTGGGCCCCTTTATCTAGATTGACCAAAATCAATATTGATGGTGCCTCTAAGTGAAACACAGTGCCTGCAGGGTGTGTTGAGTTCTTCAAGAATCATCTTGGGTATATTCATGAATGTTTCATGGGAAAATGTGGACATGCAACCTCCCTAGAAGATGAGATTCTAGGATTGATCTATTTAATTTCCTTTTCCATCCTCTTTGGTCGGAATAATATCTGGATTTAATGTGACTCGATGACTATCATGTAAGCGATTTGGAATGGAATAACTCATATTGGGTGGACAATTTCTACTCGTTGGATGGATTTCAACCGTTCTCTTTATGATATCAAATATATCATCACACATGTATATCAAGAAGCCAACATGGTTGCCGATGGAATTTTAAACATGGGGCTCATTCCTGACATCACCTGGTTTGATGGCCTCCCTGCCGATCAGATTTCCTTTCATGAAAGAGATTGTAACATGATCCAATAATTTAGACTCTTGTAATATTTTTCTTCCTAATAATTATGTTATGTTATACCTTTAAAAAACATACCATTATTCTCATTCTATGTTTATATCTCAATTTTTTATCCTTACTGTGAATCCAAGTTCACCATTTATTATTTATTATTACCAAGGTTATAAAGAAGTATTTAATGTACCATTTTAATAAAAAGAGTTGTATATATTATGATCATATTGGGATAAGTTATAGTTCACATAAGAACCGGTTTTGTTTGATTCTAGGTTTCTAAAGGGAGTACACCCAAATGATTCTAGGATGAATCATTATGTTATGTAATGAATATTCATATATTAATATGTAATGTCATTGTAAAATATGTTTAGGTCATTACACACATGAAATACTATTTGATGTATACATGAATATGAGTTAATCCAATCATACAGATACATAATACATTCCATGATTAAACTATATGTCAAAAATAATTCATAGGGTACATCTTTTCGATACAAAAAAATTTTGAAACCTTATGAAATCACAACCTAAAAATTCATTTGAGTCACTTGATGGGAAAACATATGATCACAATGTAATCTAAAAACATCATTCCCTCACCTTGTAAAGAAGGAATTCCAACTAAAAAGGTGTTCACAATGAAATATTTTATGCTTCAATAAAATCATTAAAAAATGTCTATGTAATATATTTAACATATCCAAAAAATACGTAATACATGACCCTTTTCTTTTGAAAAGTTTTTCAGTCATCCCAACACAATTCATCTGTTCAGGGTTGCAATTTCATATGACCATAGTTGAACCTCCCCATATACTAGAGGTTTTCAAATAGAAGTAAGGTTCTTTAGAGGAACTAAGGGGAGACTATAACCTCAATTAGAGTTAACAATAAAACATAAAAAACCAAATGAATAAAAATATTTAATTCAAGTAGAAATATACTAATAAAACTACATGAATTGGAATTAATGCAGAAATAATAGATTTAAATCCATGCAAAGATAAAACTTATATTGTTCACATATACAACTATGGAATGTACAATAGTACAAGTAAGATCTAAACCACTAATAATAACCACATCCATGTAAACAAATCATAACAATATATCACACTAAATGATTAATATTTTCCACAAATTGACTGGTACATGCATGATTTGATGGTTGTTTGGGTACCCAACCACCATTTCCTTTTAAGGATACTATCAATAAAACAGTGTAGGAAAAAGAAAATGACATCTAATGCACTATTGGTAATATTTTGGGTAGGTAAATTTGATGATTTCTTTTTAAAATATATTTTAAAAAAATTAAAAACATATAATTACAGTACTATGAGAACACTAGTTATAAAAAACATTATATCGGTCAGTCATTCAGTTATCAATCCTTGATGAACCCCCATAAATTCATTCTTATGATGGATGCTAGTGTGGATATAAAGATGATAATAAAGTCCATCACCACATGTCATCAGATAGTTCACATGAAACCATCCTCATTCAATACCATAAACATGTTGGTACAAGAATAAATGTTTTGTGTAAAAGGAAATGATCCCTACACAAGCATTATGGTTTCCTTTATCCAGAACAACACATGCTCCACCTTGACATTGGTCATTATCAAAAACAACTCATGCCCCACCTTATTGATCATTGGTAAACTATATTTTAAATTAATTTTGTCTCATGTACATAAGAAGTCATACCGGTACTAGAAAAAAACACTTTTACAAGACTACACACCCCACTTGGTCGATGCCCTATCTGTTTCTTTTTAAAATGCATATGGCCCAAGTTTATAGATTCCCATACTAGTATTTTCTATGAGTTCACTTATGCATATCACTCTACTGAGATAGGAATTTCAACCAGTAAGGATGTATAGACAGTTTCAACCCAACCTTTAGGATAAACCTACATACCCATGCCATCAAAGGGTTGTATTCTATATCCCTCATCTATTCATGAAACTTCCCATATGAGGGGTTTTCCAATTAAGTCGAAAATAAATAGATAATGTGTTACTAGAGTCATGGTTTTGAAGGCTATGAATTAAAACTGGAAATAGATTTCATGGAAATTCATAGAAATGAATATTAATAAAAAATATCAAGAGGGTACACATACTCTCACCTATGATAACTACTAAGAAAGGTCAATACGTTATCCCATGAATATATCACATCATGTCCACCAAGGGTTTTCATATAAGAATGAATGGAATTTCATTATATTTAGTTGTTTCAATACTTATGATTAACCGCCAATAATTTCTCATGGTGAAACACACACACATGTGATCAGGAATCAAACATTCTCCCATGATCCACACACATACATGTTTTCAAATCATGACCATCAAAGCTCGATATCTAGCTAGTGCACATAGGCCCTCATGGGACCTTTTAAATTTATCCAATTATACTAGGCATCGTTCATTTAAATAATTGATTTTAAAAACTCATTAATTAATCATCCATAATTATTAATCATAACATATAATAATAATCTGGGTTGTTCACCCAATTTGGTGATCTCATACAAGAAGCTAATTAAGAAGCATAAATACCAAAGGGTGTAGAACATGGGACCACCAAACTCAAGGTTTTCTATGTCAAACTAATTGTTTTTGCAAATCATCACTCAAAACAATCACTCATATCAATTGGTACAAATTAATCACCACAGATTCAGAGGAACAATTATATTATTTTGTTTCCCAAAATAAATATATAATCTTGTAATGTCCTGGAAATTCCATATATATTTTTATTTATTTATACGGAATTATTTCAAGATTTTAAAATATGACGGCGCACAATTCTGAGGCCCTGAGTGACTGGAATGATCTGTCAATGTTTTGTTAAGATTAAATTAAAATTCTTAAATAGGTTTCCTAAAAAAGTGGAATAACTCTTAAACGGTTTCCTAAATTAAAAATATGAGGGCACTGTTACTTTCAGAATGGCGGTTTTACCTAAGGCAAGACTTATATTTGTTCGGTGTGATCCTTCAATGAGAATACCCAAAAATGGCATAATTGTAAATAATATAACTAAATAAATTATTTTAATTTTTAAATGCTTATAACTCACAAACTATAAATTAGATTGAAAATTTGAGATAACCACTGTTCTCGAGAGGGTATGCTTTTTTAGGAAGATACTAACTTTGGCTGGAAGGGGATACCAATAATAGTTAGTTTTTGGCTATTTATAAAATAATTATGTGACAATTATTTTATTGTAAAATAAATAACATTTAAATGGTAACTCAGATCGGAAATCCAAGAGTACCATTGGGTTCATTGGGGAATGTTTCACCTAGGTAGAGCATAACCCCGATCGGTGCGGGTCGAGGGTGATTGATAATAATTTTCTGATTTCTTTTAGGTATGTTCAGTAAACGCGTGAGCGGCATTTTCTAACTTTTTAATGGATGATCGGATTAAAAATTCAATATCACCGTTGAACTCATAGCGTTGAGATTCACATAAGGGAGGTTTAACCTCAACAGTAGTGGGTTGAGAGAAGAAGTTGGTTTCTGAATTTTTCACGGAGGATTAAATACAATAAATATATTTTATTTTAAATATCCTCCCACCTATCCTTTTAAATTTTGGTGATGGGTACCACCCGAACCCACCGTTAATGTGAGAAAACCACTGGAATTCTCCCAAGTTAATGAGCCAACAATTAGTTGATCTACTAATTAATTAAGTGGCTCATCACCTCTTAGTTGGGGGGATCATTGTCAAAGGAGAGCATTTAGGTAGAGCCTTTGGGAGTGCCTTGGGGTGAGATTTTAGGAGTTTTTTTTGGTGGGAGAACATCCCCTAATGAAGAACGTCCTCCAGAACAAGAATGAGGAAGATGCACGAGTTCGGATCGGGAGCGTGGTGTGGTAGCAACGAACGTTGACGTCTTTATCTCCTTCCTCACGAAATATTCAACAAACATCATGTTAAGGGTTATAATTTAAAATATGATTTAATTTATTTGTTAATTCTTCATATTCTGGATTCACAATGATGATGGCCAAACTGACATGGCCATCATCACGTGCATATATCTTGCACTTTTTTTAATGTTCTTTAAGAGTTTTTTGTGCATTCATCATTGCCAAATAATTAGTCACACTGGAAACAAAATATTGTGTTGATCAAAACATATGGACGCGGAGCCCTCGACTCTAGGATCGCATATATGCGGTCGGCATATTTTTTGGACTTAGAACAAAGATGCGTCGGCCCATAGAAGGGGTGTAAAGACCATGAAATTTCAAGGAATTTTTTTTCTTCTTAGATACTTTGTAATTTTAACGTATGTGGCTTCTGATGGAACTTGATTCTGAGGCCCGGTGTTTCCGGAATCAAGTTTTGAAGTTTATCCCGGGTAAGTTCAGTGAACGAATGAGCGGTTTTTTCTATCTTTTGAACTGGTGCTCAGAATTGGATTCTGTGGGTAGCGTTGAACTCGAAGCATTGGCAATTTCTTAAGGGGACCTTCACATCGAACGCAGTTGGGGCAGTGTGGTAGTTAGATTTCTGGGCATTATGAAATAAAAATAAAATTTATTTTATTTTTATTCTTTCTTTTTGAAATTGAAATTTGTTTGAATTAATGTGGGGGGTCCACCACCCACATTACTTCAATGAAACTCCTCCCTTAATAAAATAAGGGAGGAGCTTAATAGATGAGGGGGAATCCGCTGGAGAAACCCCTCTCTTCTCCTTCTCTCTTCATCCTTTCCTCTTCCACCATTGTTGCACCACCAAGGGACCTCCTCCTCTGAAGATTGAACGAGTGACGAACCTCCAAGGAAACGACGACATCAATGAATGACTCTACCTCTCTGTAGATCCATCGAGTGATCATGTCACAAATTAGGGGTTATTTTTTTCAAGTCTTTATCATCGTTCTTCATTCCTTAAGGTTTGGTCGCATGATATCATCATAATAGGAAGAGATCAGACCAAACAAACATGGCTGATTCTCCTCCCCTCTTTTTTGTTAATCTTTGTTGATGTCGGAAGAGGAGGCCACAGTTCCATTTCACTGTGCTGTGATTGGCAGGGAACCTCAGCAATGCAAGGCCGCGTCGAAGGCGGCGTGGTGCAGTTGTACCGTGCAGAGACGTAGAGGGCCGCAGCCAGAGTGGGCCGCAGCAGTGGTACGCGGCACCGTCGCGCCGCGCTAGAGAGACGGATGAAGGCCGTGACCAGAGCAGGTTGGGTCGGAGGGGCGTGGCGCCGTCACACTACGCCGGTGAGATGATCTGTGGCCTAAGGCCACGGCGTACCTGCAAGGGCGGCCGGCCGAGCCGGTCGCCAGCATCTCTAAGAGGTGGGAACCCTTCTGGGTCCCACGACAGCTCACAAACCGGCCATCCTTAATGGCCAGCCATTACCCGGAAATCGGGAGTGTAACCCCCCAACCAGCTTCGAGGGTGGACACCACTGGGTCTGCCGTTTCAAAAAACAAGGGGCCACACCCCCATTGTGTCCCGCTCTTCCAGAGGCTGACCCGCGACTAGCGTCCGAGCTGGGCCACATGCCGCACGGTCCGGACCAGCCGTAGGCCGCACAGGCCGGGCCATGCCGGCCGCGGGCTGGGCCGCGCCAGCCGTGGGCCAAGCGGCGCCAGCCAGGTCAGGCCATGCCCAATTGGGCCAGACCCGGACCCGAGTTGGGTCGACCCGGTTCGGGCCGACCCAGGGGGTGTTGGGCCAGGTCAGACCGGGCCCAGACTGTCACGACCCGCCCTCGGGGTCTGTGCTGTGACTACCCCAAGCCCGCCTTCCATAGGCCAGGGGCTGACGACTAGCACCAAGGCGTAAATCCCGGTAAAAAGGGAAGGCATTGCCTTTGAAAAGTAAACACACACCACAGAGTAAACAAGTGGAAAGTAAACACTAAACAAAGCAGAGTACGACTGTAAGTGCGGAAAAGTAAATGGGCCAGAATACAAACCCAAACTAAAAGTAAAGTACAACTCGAAAGGGAAAACAGCAACTAAAAAGTAAAGCCGCTACACCGAGTTGTCCACTGGAAATCCCACCTGAAGGGTGGGTACAGATAGCTCCTCTGCTCCACGAGTCCCGCCGTCCGCTCCGTGCACGTCCCGCCCAGTGGTCCACCTCCGGGTACCGTCCCGCTCTACAAGCCTCAGCTAAGGTCAACGCTGTCTGTCGTCTGCAACCAACACAACGTAGTGCGGGCGAAGCCCGTGCAGGGGTGAGTATAAGCTACTCAGTAGGGACCCCGAGACCCCTGAAGGTCTCTCAAATCCACAAAGGATAAACCACGAAGAAAAGTATATTCACGAAGTAACAACCGACTCTGCTTAGGTATATGCCCATACATATACCTAAGTCATCAATTAAATTACGCTCCAACCTCCGAGCCCAAGTACAACTCAGTCCACGCAGGAAAGTATACGTATTCCACATAGGAAAGCAAAACATAATCCACGCAGAATTCCACAACATAATCCACACAGGAAAGCAACAGGATTCAGCTCACACAGGTATACTTCTTCAAGGACGATAAAGATGATCACTGATCCATCTAAGTCGTCGGACCCACGAAGGATCGATAGGTAACTAACCCCCGCAGAAGACCCACACAGGATCGGGCTCACACAGAACCTGTAGGCGCTGGCTCACACAGAACCGCTGAGCGCAAGGACCCACACAGGATCGGGCCCACACAGGACCTGTAGCACTGATCCACGAAGGATCGCTGAGTGCTGTATTCGTCGTCGTCGAATCCACACAGGATCTCTGTACTGTCGTCGTCGAATCCACACAGGATATCTGTACTGTCGTCGTCGCAGTCACAGTAGCAGTCGTAGCAGTAGAACAGTCGCAGCCAGCACTAGGGTTCCCGCACACAGCAAGCTCGTTCGGAGGGTCCGCTCCACGAGCCGAGAGGCTGATACATCAACTGTCACAAAGACCAGAGTTGATGTATCCAAAAGTTCCTTATCGTCAACAGGAACTCAACGCAACAGACGGCGCGTCGATCGGACGCCCGGTCTGAGAGTTATTGGCATTTTCGTCTCCGGGGCCTGGTTGGTTTTTAAGGCAAAACCAACCCGACCGTACTCCACCTGCGTCCAAACCTCGGGCGGAGTATGCCAAAAGATCCGTCTCATTAAGAGGAACACAACGCGACTGACGGCGCGTCAATCGGACGTTCGAAGCTCAAGATATGAGCGTTTCCGCTCCGAAGGCCCGGTTGGTTTCGTGAACGAACAAACCCGGCCGAACTCAAAGTAAACCGAAACCTTGAGTGCGATATACCGAAACGACCGTCTCGATCCAAGGATCGCGTTTCCGCAGACGGTTCGTCATTCGGAGGTCCGAGGCTCAAGTTATGGGCCAAAAACCGAATCTGGTTCAAAACGGGGGGGTCCGGGTCCGGGCCGACCCGGCCCGACCCCCCCCCCCCCGGGCGGCGCGGCGGCGGGCGGCGGCGGCGGCCGGCGGCGGCACGGCGGCGTGGAGGCGCGGCGGCGCGGCGGGCCGCGGGGTGGCTGCACGCGGGGGGGCGAAGCCCCCCGCTGATTAGGGTGGCGGCGCGGCCTTTGTGCCGCGCCATTTGCAAGACACGGCCCCCGCACGTGGGGGCCGGCTGGGAACAAACCGGGGGGCCGGCTGCCCCCCCCCCCCCCCCTTCCTTCAAGGAACCGCCCCCCTCATTAAGAGGGGGGTTTTGTTGAACCGGCCGGGGGATTTATTCCCCCGGTTTTCTGTCATCCGGCCGGCCAGCTGGCCGGCCAGTTTTCACCAACGGGACCAGAAATTCCGGTCCCGCCTTCGACTTCCGACGCCAGCGGCCCGGCCGCCGGTCTTCACATCCCGCCGCGGCCCGGATCCGGCCGCGGTCTCCTCGTCCCGCCGCGGCCCGGAACCGGCCGCGGCGTTCATCATCCGGCGCGGTGCGACGGCACCGCGCCCCTTCGCCGTGCCTTGATTCCATTCAACGTGGCGCGACGGCGTCGCGTTCTTGAAGTTTTCTACCTCGGTGTGGCGCGACAGCGCCGCGTAAAATATTTTCACGATCATCCGCGTGGTGCGACGGCACCACGCCACTTGCTTCCACCCGCAAGATAAATCAACATAAACGTTGGAGGGGGGTTCGGCCGTGTTCATGCGGTCCGGCCCCCCCTCACGTTAAATAAAAACTCAACTTAAACATTCAAAGCCTCATGTTAGACATGCCAGATCCACGTTCAAGAAATGGAATAAATAAATATTGAATCAACAACCCCTACCTCGGGTATAAGATCGAAGACTTGACAACGTCCCGCGGAAGACAACGTCGCGGTGGTCGGGCGTCGCGGTCGTCGTTCGTCAATTCGTTGACGAAGAGATATGCCCGAAGAGTTACGTCGTTGGCGAATCTTCGTATGCCGACGAAGAAGGTCCGAGGAGGAAGCGGTGTCCCCTTTTGTTGACACGGTAAACGAAGAAGAGCGGAGCGGCGTTCTTCGTCGGAAATTGAGCGTTCCTCGTCAAGTCTTGAGGAAAGTCAAATAATAAAGAAAACAACGAACTCAAGAACCTCTACCTCGATAGTCGCACGTTGACGTAGTCGTGGAATCTCGGTGTCGATTCCTTTGAAGTCGGAGGAAGAGTCGTTGTCGATGGCGTTCGTCGCGGAAAACCGTCGCGGAAGAGATGACGCGGAAGAAGTACGTCGCGTCACGGATGGACCGTGTTCTTCGGCGGAGAAGTTCTACGTTGAAGAACGACGTTCTTCGCGTTCTTCGTTGAGTTTGAAGAAGAAGGAGAGCTCTCCACCTCTCAAGAAGACAAACCAATAACCCAAAATAAAATAAGCTACACCTTATTTTATTTTCACTTTGCCAACCTTTCAAAATTCAAAAGTTGAATTCAATACATTAATTAAATCTAGAGTTGAAAAAATTAAGTGAAGAGATAGGTTGGCAAGAATTAAAGTAGGGGAGAGTTACATAATTAAGAGGGGGTTTAGAGGGGTTAAGCAAGTTGAGAGAATTTGAAAGGATTAGGGGTTCGTGTGGGCCCCACCACACTTAATCCTCCCAAGGGAGGTTAAGTGGGTGTGGGTCCCACTTCCAACCCCCTTTGGTAGGTTTTCAACAAGTTAAAATAAAATTGTTTCTATACAAATTTTATTTAACTCAAACTAAAAACCCCTAAAAAATTAACTTTCAACCCGCAACAAACGCAACTTCCGAAAAGGTCTCTTTCAGCGAATATCGGCGCTGCGAGTTCATCGGTGCCCTCGGATTTCAATTCCGAGCACCGGATCAAAAGTTAGGAATTCCCGCTCGTTCGTTCACTGAACGTACCCGAGCCAAACTTCGGAAATTAATTCCGGGCACTCCGGGCCTCGGAATCAGGTGCCGTCTGAAACCGCGCTCTTGTAAAATTCTAAAGAAAAATTAAGAAAAAAATTCCCTTGAATTTTACGGGTCTTTACATTACTCCCACCTCAGGGCTTTACGTCCCCGTAAAGATACATCAAAAACTAGGGAAACAAATGAGGGTACTGAGCACGCATCTGAGCCTCCCTCTCCCATGTGCTCTCCTGGAGATTCCCGTGCTGCCATCTGATGTGCACAAGAGGAATCGATCGCCCACACAGGACCCGCTCCTGTCTATCCTCTATCTCCACCGGGACCTCCGTAAAAGTCGCCCCATCGTCAACGTCAAGCTCCCCATGGTCAATGATGTGCGTCGGGTCGTGCACGTATCTCCTCAGCTGGGATACGTGGAAGACGTCGTGCACCCGGTGCAACTGAGGTGGTAGAGCCAGGCGATAAGCCACCTCGCCAATCCTGCTGAGAATCTGGAAGGGTCCGATGAAGCGCGGAGATAACTTGCCGCCACGGCCAAATCTCCGAATACCACGTCGAGGTGAGACCCGCAAGAAGACGTGGTCGCCATCCTCGAACTCCAGTGGCCTCCGCCTCCTGTCAGCATATGACTTCTGCCGGCTCTGAGCTGTTCTCATCCGCTCCTGGATGACCTGGACCTTCTCTGTCGTGGCCTGGACCATCTCCGGTCCCACCAGTGCTGACTCCCCAGGGTCTGTCCAGCACAAAGGAGATCTACATGGTCGGTCGTACAACGCCTCGTACGGTGCCATCCCGATGGTGGAGTGGTAGCTGTTGTTGTATGCGAACTCCACCAAGGGTAGGTGGTCCTCCCAGCTACAACCAAAGTCGAGGACACAGGCACGGAGCATGTCCTCGAGTGTCTGAATGGTCCTCTCCGTCTGACCATCCGTCTGAGGGTGAAAAGCTGTGCTAAGACGTAGCTGCGTACCGAACGCCTCATGTAACCCCTTCCAAAGCCGGGAAGTAAAGCGGGCATCACGATCGGAAACGATAGATGATGGCATGCCATGGAGCCGCACAATCTCCTGAACGTAGATACGTCCCAAGCTCTCCACTGAGCCCTACTCTCTGATGGGTAAGAAGTGTGCCGACTTGGTGAGTCGGTCAACAATCACCCAGATGGAGTCGTGACCTCTGGAAGTGCGTGGAAGTCTAGTCACGAAGTCCATAGATATTCCGTCCCACTTCCACTCCGGAACCTCCAAGGGTTGTACCAAGCCTGCTGGTACCTGATGCTCTGCCTTTACCTGCTGACAGGTGAGGCATCGAGAAACGAACTCTGCTACTGCCTTCTTCATGCCCGGCCACCAGTGCTGTCGTCTGAGGTCCTGGTACATCTTCGCCACTCCAGGATGTACCGCTAAAGGAGAAGTGTGAAACTCTCTCAGTACTTCCTCTCGCAGAGCGGCAGGCACCATGGTACGTCCTCTGAAAAGGATGTCGTGCTCTGCTCCAAGGGAGAAACCATCAGGTGCCTGTCCCGAGGATATCTGTGCACGCCGCGACTCACAGTCAACGTCCCCGTGCTGTGCCTCCCTGACTCGCTGCAGTAGTGGAGGAGTGACTGTGAGAGACTGAAGAAAGGATGCTCCATCTCTATCCACGAAGGATATCTGCAAAGAGGCTAGCTGCTCCGTCGCCTCCTCAAGTAGCTGAATGCCCGTCCTCCTGCTGAGGGCATCGGCTACTACGTTCCCCTTCCCAGGAGTATAGACTATCTCAAATTCATAGTCCTGGAGGAACTTGAGCCATCGTCGCTGTCTCAGGTTCAGGTCCTTCTGCGAGAAGATATACCTGAGACTCTGATGATCGGAAAAGACTGTAAAGCGCTCGCCCATCAGATAGTGTCGCCAAGTCTTCAGAGCGAAGACCACTGCTGCTAACTCCAGGTCATGGGTAGCGTAGTTCTTCTCATGCGGCCTCAACTGACGTGATCCATAGGCGATCACGGCCCGCTCCTGCATCAGAACACATCCGAGTCCGGTCCCTGATGCATCGCAGTAGACTACGTACCCTACTCCCTCCTCAGGCAACCTCAAGATAGGTGCGCAGGTCAATCTCTGTCTCATCTCCTGGAAGCTCTGCTGACATCTGTCTGTCCATACGAAGGGTTTCCCCTTCTTCGTCAAAGCTGTGAGTGATGCCGCAACTCTAGAGAAGTCTGGCACGAATCTCCGATAATATCCAGCTAGTCCCAAGAAACTCCGAACCTCAGTCACGCTCTTGGGTGGCTCCCAAGCTAACACAGCCTCAATCTTCGCGGGATCCACTGCAACTCCCGCCTCAGAGATAACGTGTCCCAAAAAGTGGACCTCACGTATCCAGAACTGGCACTTAGAGAGCTTACCATAAAGCTGGTGCTCTCGGAGTGTGTCAAGAACAACTCGCAAGGGAAAGGCGTGCTCCTCCTCTGTCGTAGAGTAAATCAGAATGTCGTCGATGAAGACCACGACAAACCGATCGAGGTATGGCTGAAAGATCCTGTTCATGAGAGCCATGAACACTGCTGGAGCATTGGTTACACCGAAAGGCATAACCAAGAACTCATAGTGGCCATACCGACATCTGAAGGCTGTCTTCTGCACATCCTCGTCTCTGACTCTGAGCTGATGATAGCCTGACCTGAGGTCTATCTTCGAGAACCACCGTGCTCCCTTGAGCTGATCAAAGAGGTCATCAATCCTCGGTAGCGGATACTTGTTCCTCACTGTCACCTGGTTCAGGCGACGATAGTCAACACAAAGTCGCAAGCTCCCGTCCGCCTTCTTGGCGAACAATATTGGAGAAGCCCAGGGTGAAACACTAGGTCGGATGAACCCCTTGCCCTGCAAGTCCTCCAACTGTACTCGTAGCTCTCGAAGCTCGGCGGGGGCCATCCGATATGCTGGAGTGGATATCGGGGCTGTCCCGGGGTACAAGTCAATATAAAAGTCTACCTCTCTGCGAGGAGGTAGCCTTGGAACATCGTCGGGAAAAACGTCCGCAAACTGATCCACCACTGCAGGAAAACCAGGACTCCGCACGTCAACTGCTCCAAGGATAAGGCTAGCCAACTGATGAGTGATGGGCTGTCCTCTCCTCCGCTGAAGTCCATCCTGTGCTGCTAAGGCTCCCTTCTCGCCGGTGAAGGTGAACCTGCTCCCGTCGGTGCATACACATCGCACCTTGCGCCTAAAACAGTCAATCTGTGCATGGACCGTAGATAGCCAATCCATGCCCAAGATGACGTCGTAAGGCCTCGACGCTGCTACAAGAAGATCCCAGCCGAAGCTCTCGCCTCCTAGAGTAAGCTCACACTGTCGGCACCAGTGCGTAATCGTCGAGTCTGCTCCCGTAGGAGTCTCTAGCCGTAAGGATCGAGCCAACGGCTCTGTCGGAATCTCCGAGCTCCGAACAAGGGCAGCGGCTATGAAAAAGTGACTCGCTCCTGTGTCTATAAGAACTGCAGCAAGGGTGGAATAGACACAGATAGTACATCGAATCATCTCAGGTGCGCCGTGGTCATAGGCCTCTGCTGCCTGGAGCTGTGTCTGTCGCTGCCCGCCAGCTCCCTGTGGTCGGGGTGGACCTCCTGGTGGTGGTGGTGGTAGAGCCTCAAAGCGTCGACCACCACCAGCTGCTCGTCCAGCTCCTCTGCCTCGTCCGCCTCCTCCCTGCGGACCGCCACAGTCGATCCTCTGCCTCTGCCTCGGTGGTCCATCAACTGTCTGCTGCTCCTCGGCACGACGGGTCGGGCAGTCACGAGCCATGTGGCCCTGCCCGCCGCACGAGTAGCACTGTCTGCCTCTCGGAAGACTGGCTTCGCGCTGTGTGCCCCGCACTGCTGAGCCAGTGCCCTGAGATCGTCTGCCCGAAGGTCTGGTCTGTCTGGACCCCTGAGTCATCCGTCGACTGCCTGCTGTAGATGACTCTGCCACGTGCCGCCCTGCGGTGGGTCGCTGTGCTGGTGTAGACTCAGCAAGGAAGCTCTCGATCAGAAGGGCCCGCTCCAGTACTCCTGTCTGAGTCGGTATGCTGAGGGAGATCAGCGATGCCCTGATCTCGTGTCTCAAACCCTGCTCGAAGGTCCGGGCCCGGACGAATGGGTCCCGTACCATGTCGGTCGAGTAGCGCGAGAGATCGGTGAATCTCGCCGAGTACTGTGCGACCGTCATGCTGCCCTGCCGCAGCTGTAGAAGCTCCTGAATACGCACCGCACGAAGGGTGGCTGGGACGAACTCCGAGCGGAAGAGGCTCTCAAAGTCCGTCCAAAGTAGGGATGCCTCATCGTGCACCTGGAGCATCTGGCTCCACCATCGTCCTGCTACTGCATGTAGTAGGCTCGCAGCGAGGATCACCATGAGGTCTGCTAGTGTCCTCACTAGCCTAAACACTCGAACCACTGCCTCCAGCCAGTCCTCTGCTGCCTGGGGATCCGTCTCCCCGCGAAACCTGGGCGGTCGCTGGCGCTGAAACTCATGCAGTGCACTGAGGCGATGTGCATCGTCAGCGGCTGCTGCTGGAAGCATCGGGGGCTCGGCGTGTAAAGCTACCGCCGGTGCCACTACTGAAAAAGGGCCATGTACCGAGGCCTCGTCGCTCGGTGAGCTGTCGTCTCGCTCGACTCTCGGAACCCTAGCTGGCTGCCGTCGTGGGGCCATCCTGAAAAGGAAACAGGTGCGCCACGGTTAGAACAGTATACCTGGTGAGCTGATATAAGTAATCACAAAGAAAACTTTGAAACACACACGCAATCAATGTTTTCGTGCATTAAGTCGGAAATCAGAAGTCAGGGTCCTGGTGTACGGATACGTCGGCCGCCGCACCAACACTGGACTCCCTGGACTGATAACCACACTCAATACGCTAAACATTATTGCTTCACATAGAAAATATCAGAGTTCGCGGTAGAACCGAACGCCTCTGATACCAATTTGTCACGACCCGCCCTCGGGGTCTGTGTCGTGACTACCCCAAGCCCGCCTTCCATAGGCCAGGGGCTGGCGACTAGCACCAAGGCGTAAATCCCGGTAAAAAGGGAAGGCATTGCCTTTGAAAAGTAAACACACACCACAGAGTAAACAAGCGGAAAGTAAACACTAAACAAAGCAGAGTACGACTGTAAGTGCGGAAAAGTAAATGGGCCAGAATACAAACCCAAACTAAAAGTAAAGTACAACTCGAAAGGGAAAACAGCAACTAAAAAGTAAAGCCGCTACACCGAGCTGTCCACTGGAAATCCCACCTGAAGGGTGGGTACAGATAGCTCCTCTGCTCCACGAGTCCCGCCGTCCGCTCCGTGCACGTCCCGCCCAGTGGTCCACCTCCGGGTACCGTCCCGCTCTACAACCCTCAGCTAAGGTCAACGCTGTCCGTCGTCTGCAACCAACACAACGTAGTGCGGGCGAAGCCCGTGCAGGGGTGAGTATAAGCTACTCAGTAGGGACCCCGAGACCCCTGAAGGTCTCTCAAATCCACAAAGGATAAACCACGAAGAAAAGTATATTCACGAAGTAACAACCGACTCTGCTTAGGTATATGCCCATACATATACCTAAGTCATCAATTAAATTACGCTCCAACCTCCGAGCCCAAGTACAACTCAGTCCACGCAGGAAAGTATACGTATTCCACATAGGAAAGCAAAACATAATCCACGCAGGATTGCACAACATAATCCACACAGGAAAGCAACAGGATTCATCTCACACAGGTATACTTCTTCAAGGACGATAAAGATGATCACTGATCCATCTAAGTCGTCGGACCCACGAAGGATCGATAGGTAACTAACCCCCGCAGAAGACCCACACAGGATCGGGCTCACACAGAACCTGTAGGCGCTGGCTCACACAGAACCGCTGAGCGCAAGGACCCACACAGGATCGGGCCCACACAGGACATGTAGCACTGATCCACGAAGGATCGCTGAGTGCTGTAGTCGTCGTCGTCGAATCCACACAGGATCTCTGTACTGTCGTCGTCGAATCCACACAGGATCTCTGTACTGTCGTCGTCGCAGTCACAGTAGCAGTCGTAGCAGTAGAACAGTCGCAGCCAGCACTAGGGTTCCCGCACACAGCAAGCTCGTTCGGAGGGTCCGCTCCACGAGCCGAGAGGCTGATACATCAACTGTCACAAAGACCAGAGTTGATGTATCCAAAAGTTCCGTATCGTCAACAGGAACTCAACGCAACAGACGGCGCGTCGATCGGACGCCCGGTCTGAGAGTTATTGGCATTTTCGTCTCCGGGGCCCGGTTGGTTTTTAAGGCAAAACCAACCCGACCGTACTCCACCTGCGTCCAAACCTCGGGCGGAGTATGCCAAAAGATCCGTCTCATTAAGAGGAACACAACGCAACTGACGGCGCGTCAATCGGACGTTCGAAGCTCAAGATATGAGTGTTTCCGCTCCGAAGGCCCGGTTGGTTTCGTGAACGAACCAACCCGGCCGAACTCAAAGTAAACCGAAACCTTGAGTGCGATATACCGAAACGACCGTCTCGATCCAAGGATCGCGTTTCCGCAGACGGTTCGTCATTCGGAGGTCTGAGGCTCAAGTTATGGTCCAAAAACCGAATCTGGTTCAAAACGGGGGGGTCCGGGTCCGGGCCGACCCGGCCCGACCCCCCCCCCCCCCCCCGGGGCGGCGGCGGCCGGCGGCGGCGGGCGGCGGCGGCGCGGCGGGCCGCGGCGGCCTGTCGCCGCGGGGTGGCTGCACGCGGGGGGGCGAAGCCCCCCGCTGATTAGGGTGGCGGCGCGGCCTTTGTGCCGCGCCATTTGCAAGACACGGCCCCCGCACGTGGGGGCCGGCTGGGAACAAACCGGGGGGCCGGCTGCCCCCCCTTCCTTCAAGGAACCGCCCCCCTCATTAAGAGGGGGGTTTTGTTGAACCGGCCGGGGGATTTATTCCCCCGGTTTTCTGTCATCTGGCCAGCCAGCTGGCCGGCCGGTTTTCACCAACGGGACCGGAAATTCCGGTCCCGCCTTCGACTTCCGACGCCGGCGGCCCGGCCGCCGGTCTTCACATCCCGCCGCGGCCCGGATCCGGCCGCGGTCTCCTCGTCCTGCCGCGGCCCGGAACCGGCCGCGGCGTTCGTCATCTGGCGCGGTGCGACGGCACCGCGCCCCTTCGCCGTGCCTTGATTACATTCAACGTGGCGCGACGGCGTCGCGTTCTTGAAGTTTTCTACCTCGGTGTGGCGCGACGGCGCCGCGTAAAATATTTGCACGATCATCCGCGTGGTGCGACGGCACCACGCCACTTGCTTCCACCCGCAAGATAAATCAACATAAACGTTGGAGGGGGGTTCGGCCGTGTTCATGCGGTCCGGCCCCCCCTCACGTTAAATAAAAACTCAACTTAAACATTCAAAGCCTCATGTTAGACATGCCAGATCCACGTTCAAGAAATGGAATAAATAAATATTGAATCAACAACCCCTACCTCGAGTATAAGATCGAAGACTTGACAACGTCCCGCGGAAGACAACGTCGCGGTGGTCGGGCGTCGCGGTCGTCGTTCGTCAATCCGTTGACGAAGAGATATGCCCGAAGAGTTACGTCGTTGGCGAATCTTCGTATGCCAACGAAGAAGGTCCGAGGAGGAAGCGGTGTCCCCTTTCGTTGACACGGTAAACGAAGAAGAGCGGAGCGGCGTTCTTCGTCGGAAATTGAGCGTTCCTCGTCAAGTCTTGAGGAAAGTCAAATAATAAAGAAAACAACGAACTCAAGAACCTCTACCTCGATAGTCGCACGTTGACGTAGTCGTGGAATATCGGTGTCGATTCCTTTGACGTCGGAGGAACAGTCGTTGTCGATGGCGTTCGTCGCGGAAAACCGTCGCGGAAGAGATGACGCGGAAGAAGTACGTCGCGTCGCGGATGGACCGTGTTCTTCGGCGGAGAAGTTCTTCGTTGAAGAACGACGTTCTTCGCGTTCTTTGTTGAGTTTGAAGAAGAAGGAGAGCTCTCCACCTCTCAAGAAGACAAACCAATAACCCAAAATAAAATAAGCTACACCTTATTTTATTTTCACTTTGCCAACCTTTCAAAATTCAAAAGTTGAATTCAATACATTAATTAAATCTAGAGTTGACAAAATTAAGTGAAGAGATAGGTTGGCAAGAATTAAAGTACGGGAGAGTTACATAATTAAGAGGGGGTTTAGAGGGGTTAAGCAAGTTGAGAGAATTTGAAAGGATTAGGGGTTCGTGTGGGCCCCACCACACTTAATCCTCCCAAGGGAGGTTAAGTGGGTGTGGGTCCCACTTCCAACCCCCTTTGGTAGGTTTTCAACAAGTTAAAATAAAATTTGTTCTATACAAATTTTATTTAACTCAAACTAAAAACCCCTAAAAAATTAACTTTCAACCCGCAACAAACGCAACTCCCGAAAAGGTCTCTTTAAGCGAATATCGGCGCTGCGAGTTCATCGGTGCCCTCGGATTTCAATTCCGAGCACCGGATCAAAAGTTAGGAATTCCCGCTCGTTCGTTCACTGAACGTACCCGAGCCAATCTTCGGAAATTAATTCCGGGCACTCCGGGCCTCGGAATCAGGTGCCGTCTGAAACAGCGCTCTTGTAAAATTCTAAAGAAAAATTAAGAAAAAAATTCCCTTGAATTTTACGGGTCTTTACACAGACCCCCTATTTTCAGAACATTTCGGTTAAATGGATATATCTTGAGCTACAGACCTCCGATCGATGCACCATTAGCTGTGTAGTATTCCATGGAATGAGATAGTTGTTTAGGTATATTACACATGAGGTTTTGGTGATGTTTGGGTAAGGTCGGGTTGGTTTGAACCCGAAACTAACCGGTCCCTTGGAGCGGATGCCCTTATAACATAAGGACCACACGTTCGAATGACGTTTCGTCAACTATATTGAAATTCTCTTGGTGAGGTGGTTCTTTTGGATTACTCCACATGAGGTTTGTATGTAGCTGGAGTATGGTCGAGTTTGTTTTAGATTAAAAACCAATCGTTCCCCTGGGATGGAAAAACCAATATCTCTCAAACCGAGAATCTGATTGACACGTTGTCTATTGTGCTGAGTTCCTATTGATGACACCAAACTTTGGGATACATAAAATCTAGACTTTGTGACAGTTGATGTATCAACCCCCTTGGATCGTGGAGAGAAACCTCCCAGAATCAAGCGTGCTGTGTGCGGGAACCCTAGAGCTAGCTGCGACTGCGATGACGATGACGACTGTACTTGGATCCTACGTGGGCCCGACAGCGAGGAAGACTGTACTTGGATCCTTAGTGTATTCAGCAGCGAGGACGACTGTACTTGGATCCTTAGTGGGTTCGGCAGTGATGATGACTGTACTTGGATCCTACGTGGGTTCTATAGTGATGGTTACTATACTTGGATCATGCGTGGGTTCGGCAGTGACGAATTCCGTATTTGGATCCTATGTTGGATTGGAAGGGGAGATGATTTAGAGGCTACATCTAACATCTCTAACCCCCATCATGAGTAGTATAACTGTGTGAGCTGATTCTTGACTTTCAGTCATTATCATCGATGTGATTTACTTACTTTCCTATGTGGATTGGGTTGTGCTTTCCTATGTGGACTGGGTTGTACTTGGTCTCGTGCGTTGGAGCCGAACTGGAATTGATGACTTAGGTATATGTGTGCGAATATATGTAAGTAGAGTTGGTTGATACTTTGTGTTTGTATCTTTTCATTATGGTTTATCCTTTGTGGATTCTGGGAGACCTTTGGGGGTCTCGGGGTCCCTACTGAGTACCGTATACTCACCCCTGCATGGGCTATGCCCGCACTACATTGTGTTGGATATAGACGGCAGAAAAAACTGATCAGGGTGGAGTCTTGTGGAGCGGGACGGTACCTGGTGGTGGACCACTTGGCGGGATGTACACGGAGCGGACGGCCAGACCCAAGGAGATGAGGAGACCATTTCTACCCACCCTTCAGGTGGGATATCTGGAGGATGACTCAGTGGTTGCTTGTTTACTTTACTACAACTATTCTTTATTTTTTGTTGTATTATACTTTCAGTTGGGTTTTTATTCTGGCTCATTTATATTCCAACACTTACTTTTGTACTCAATTTACATAGTGTTTACTTCAGCTTGCATACTCTGTTGCATTTTTTTACCTATATAAAGGCAATTCCTTCCCTTATATTAGGATTTACGCCTTTGGTGTTAGTTTCCAGCCTCTGGCCTACGGAACGTGGGATTGGGGTAGTCACGACACAGGCCCCGAGGACAGGTCGTGACAAATTGATATCAGAGGAGTCGGTTCTATGGCAGAACTTAGGACTCTGATAATTTCTTCCTACGAAGCAATAGTTTTAAGGGTATTGAGTGTGGTTATCAGTCCAGGGTGTCCAGCTTTGGTGCGGCAGTTGAAGTATCCATACACTTGGACCCTGACTTCAGATTTCTGACTCAATGCTCGAAAACACTGATTGCAAGTGTGTTTCAAAAGTTTTCTTTGTAACTACTTTGTGTCATCTCACCAGGTATACATTATTAACTGTGGCACACCTGTTACTTTTTAGGATGGCCCCACTTAGGCAGACATATAGGGTTCTAAGCCACGTTCGAGATGGAAAACCACCGAGCGATAAGGCCTTAGTGCAGGGACACATTTCTGTCGCAGCACCGGTGGTACCTTTACTTATTGGGCCACCGCTACCACCAGCCCTACCAACGGAGAGTGCATGCTGCTTAAGTGTGCTGAATAAGTTTCAACGACAGAGTCCGCCTAGGTTCCACAGAGAGATGGACCCTCAGGTATAAAATTACTGGCTGGAGGCTATCGTCCGAGTCTTCAGATGGTAGGGACACCAGCAGATCTTATGGTGATCATTGCGGCGAGTCTCCTGCACGCAGCAGCAGGTAGATGGTGGAGCCTGATGCTCCAGGTAAACAATGAGGCATCACTACTTTGGATGGACTTCGAGAGCCTCTTCTGCTCGGAGTTCTTTCCAACGACCCTCCGTGCAGTGCGCATATAGGAGTTACTACAGCTGCGGTAGGGCAGGATGACAGTATCCCAGTACTCGGTGAGATTTACTGAACACTCGTGCTACTCCATGGACATGGTAAAAAACCCATTCTTCTAGGCCCGAACCTTCGATTAGGGACTAAGGAATGAGATGAGGGCTTCGATGATCTCTATGATCATTCCGACACAGGCAGGAGTACTTGAGTGAGCCATTATTTTGGGGAGATTTCTTGCTGAGCCTACGGCAGCAGCGAGGCCTACCACAGAGCGACATGCAGCAAAGTCTTCTGTAGCTAGTAGTAGAAAGATTTCGCAGAGGACCAAGGGGACCAGGCCATTAGGTGGGCGACCTCAGGATACTAGTTTGGAGGTGTGGGGCACATGCAGCAGAGCCAGTCATACAAGAGGAAGGCAGTGCTATGCATGCGGCGGGTAGGGCCACATGGCTCGTGATTGCCCGACCCGCCATGTAGAGGAGCATCATACGGTTTAGGGACCACACAGGCAGAGGAAAAGGTTCGACCGTGGTGTTCTGTAGAGATTTGGCGGACGAGACAGAGGTGCTGGTCGAGTAGCAGGTGGTGGATGATGCTTTGAGGCTCTACCACCACCACCACCAGGAGGACCAACCTGACCACAGGGAGCTGGTAGACAGAAGTAGGCTCTGCTCCAGGCAGTTGAGGCCTACGACCATGGTGCACCTGAGATGATTCGAGGTATTATCTGTGTCTACTCCACACTTGCTGCAGTTCTTATAGACACATGAGGGAGTCATTCTTTTGTTGCCGCTGCCCTTGTTCGGAGCACAGAGATTCCGAAGGAGCCGTTGGCTCGATCCTTATGGCTAGAGACTCTTACGGGAGCAAACTCGACCATTACACACTGGTTGCTGTAGTGTGAGCTTACTCTAGGAGGCGAGAGCTTCGGCTGGGATCTTCTTATAGCAGCATCGAGGCCTAACGATGTCATCTTGGGTATGGACCGATTATCTAGAGTCCATGCCCAAATTGATTGTATTAGGCGCAAAGTGTGGTGTGTCCGCACAGATGGGAGTAGGTTCACCTTCACCGGTGAGAAGGGATCCTTTGAAACACTAGATGGACTTACACAGAGGAGAGGGGAGCCGATCACCCATCAGTTGGCTAGTCTCATCCTAGGAGCAGCTGATGTGCGGAGTCCGAGTTTTCCTGTTGTGGTGGATCAGTATGCAGACGTTTTTCTTGATGACGTTCCAAGACTACCTCCTCGTACAGAGGTAGACTTATACATCAAGTTGTACCCTGTGACAGCCCCAATATCTACTCTAGCATATCGGATGGCTCCCACCAAGTTTCATGAGCTGTGGGTACTGTTGGAGGATTTGCAGGGAAAGGGATTCATCCCACCCAGTGTTTCACCCTGGGATTCTTTGATTTTATTCACTAAAAAGGCGAATGGGATCTTATGACTATGTTTTGACTATCATATCCTGAATCAGGTGACCATAATGAACAAGTATCCACTTCCGAGGATTGACAACCTCTTTAATCATCTCAAGGGAGCACGATGGTTCTCGAAGATAGACCTCAGGTCAGGCTATCATTGGCTCAGAGTTTGAGATGAGGATGTGTAGAAGATGACCTTCAGGTGTCGGTATGGCCACAATTAGTTCATGGTTTTTCCTATCGGCATAACCAAAGCACCATTAGTGTTAATGAGTCTCATGAATAGGATCGTAATCCTTACCTCAATCATTTTTTCATAGTCCTCATTGACAACATACTGATTTACTCGACTACTGAGGAGGAGCACGCCTACCACTTACGAGTTGTACTGGACACACTCCGAGAGAACCAGATTTATGGTAAGATCTCGAAGTTCCAGTTCGGGATTCCAGAGATCCACTTATTGGGGAATGTAATCTCTAAGGTGGGTGTTGAGGTGGATTCTGCGAAGATCAAGGAAGTACTTTCTTGTGAGCCACCGAGGAGTGTGACGGAGGTTCAAAGTTTCCTAGGTCTGGTTGGGTACTATAGGAGACTTCTCCCAGACTTCTCCAAAGTTACAACACCACATTAATCTTTGACGAAGAAGGGGAAACCCTTCGTGTGGTTAGATATATGTCAGAAGAGTTTCCCGGAGCTGAGACAGAGATTGACCAGTGCACCCATCTTGAGGCTACCAGATGAGGGTGTAGGGTACGTAGTTTACAGTGATGCATCAGGGACCTGACTCGGGTGTGTCCTAATGTAGGAGAGGTAAATGATCGCTAATGTTTCACGACAGTTGAGGAAGAATGAGCAGAACTACGCTACCCTTTACCTCGAGTTATCAGTGGTGGTCTTTGCCTTGAAGATGTGGCGGCACTATCTGATGGGAGAGTGCATTACAATCTATTATGACCACCAGAGTCTCAGGTACATCTTCTCGCAGAAGGACATGAACCTCAGACAGAAGTGATAGCTTGAGTTCCTCCAGGGCTATGACTTTGAGATAGTCTATACTCCTGGGAAGGGGAATGTAGTAGCTAATGCTCTCAGTAGGATATCGGGTATTCACCTACTTGGAGAGGTGACGGAGAAACTATCCGCATTGCAGATATCCTTCATGGATAGAGATAGAGTAGCCTTTCTACAGTCACTCATAGTCACTCCTCCACTACTTCAGTGGGTCAGAGAGGCACAGTGTAGGGATATTGACTGTGAGACGCGACGTGCACAGATATCCACAGGACAGGCACCTGATGGATTTTCTATAGGAGGAGAGCATGTCATCCTCTTTAGGGGACGTACCATGGTACCAGTTGCATTACAGGAGGATGTTTTGAGGGAGTTTCACACTTCCCCTTTGGCGGTACATCCAGGAGTAGTGAAGATGTACCAGGATCTCAGACGATAGCACTGGTGGCCGGGTATGAAGAACGCTATGGCAGAGTTCGTTTCACGATGCGTCACCTGCCATTAGGTGAAGGTGGATAACCAGGTTCCGGCAAGCTTGGTGCAGCCCTTAGAGGTCCCGGAGTGGAAGTGGGATGAGAAATCCATGGATTTCATGACGGGGCTTCCACATACTTCTAGAGGGTACGACTCCATATAGGTGATCGTTGAACGACTCACCAAGTCAGCCCACTTCCTACCTATTAGAGAACAGGGCTCAGTAGAGAGCTTGGGATGCCTCTACGCTTAGGATATTGTACGACATCGTGTTTTTCCATCGTCTATCATCTCCGATCAAGATGCTCGATTTACTTCCCGACATTGGAAGGGGTTGCAGGATGATTTTGGGACATAGCTACATCTGAGCACTTCCTTTCATTATCAAACGGATGTACAAATGAAGAGGAACATTCAGACTCTAGAGGACATGCTCTGTGCATGTGTCCTCGACTTTGGTCACAGTTGGGAGGATCACCTACCTTTGGTGGAGTATGCGTATAGCAATAACTACCAGTCCACCATCGGGATGGCACCATACGAGGAACTATATAGCCGACCATGTAGATCAAGTCTGTGCTGGAATGACCCTTGGGAGTCAACACTTGTAGGACCAGAGATGGTCCAGGCTATGACGGAGAATGTGCAGATCATCCAGGAGCGGATGAGGACTACACAGAGCAGACAGAAGTCCTATTCTGATAGGATGCAGAGACCACTAGAGTTCGAGGATGGTAACCACGTTTTCTTATGGGTCTCACCTCGATGTGGATTATGGATATTTGGAAGGGGAGACAAGTTATCTCCGCGCTTCATCTGACCATTCCAGGTCCTCAGCAGGGTAGGCAAAGTGGCTTACCATCTGGATCTTCCAACTCAGTTGCATCGATTGCACAACGTCTTCCACGTATCTCAACTGAGGAGATACGTGCATGACCCTACGCATATCATCGACCACAGGGAGCGGGACATCGATGACGAGGCAACATTTGCGGAGGACTCAGTGGAGATCTAGGATCGACAGGAGTGGGTCTTACGTGGATGATCGATTTCTCTAGTGCGCATTAGATAGCAGCATGGGAACCTCTAGGAGAGCACATGGGAGCGGGAGGCTCAGATGCGTGCTCAGTACCCTCATTTGTTTCCCTAGTTTATGATATAGCTTTATGGGGACGTAATTCCCTGAGGTGAGAGTAATTTAAAGACACATAAATTTCATGGAATTTCAATTTCATAAATAATTTGGAATTTTATGAGTCTGTGGCTTCTGACAGCACTTGATTCTGAGGCCCGGTATGTCCGGAATCATTTTCTGAAGTTTAGCTCGGGTACGTTCAATGAACAAACGAGCGGGTTTTTCTATCTTCTGAACCAGTGCTCAGAATCGGATTCTGAGGGCACCATTGAACTCACAGTGTCGGCAATTGCCTAAGTGGACCTTCACCCCGAACATAGTCAGGGCGGTGTGGAAGTTAGATTTCTATGCATTGTGAAATAAAAATAAAATTTATATTATTTTTATTCTTTATTTTTGAAATTCAAATTTGTTTGAATTAATGTGGGGGATTCACCACCCACATTAATTCAATGAAACTACTCCCTTAATAAAATAAGGGAGGAGCTTAATAGATGAGGGGGAATCCGCTGGAGAAACCCCCCCCCCCCCCCTCTTCTCCTTCTCTCTTTATCTTCTCCCCTTCCAACATTGTTGAACCACCAAGGGACCTCCTCCTCCGATGATCAATCAAGAAACAAACCTCAAATGAAATGATGACATCATCTTATGATGTCAACGAACGATGATACTTCTTCGTAGATCCGTCGAGTGATCACGTCACGAAGTAGGTGTTATTTTTGTTCAAGTCTTTATCATCGTTCTTCATTGCTTAAGGTTTGGCCGCATGATATCGTCATAACGGGAGGAGATCAGACCGCACAAACACAGCTTATTCTACTCCCCTCTTCTTTGTTAATCTTCGTTCATGTTGGAAGCAGAGGTGCACTGTGTCGTTGCACCATGCGGTGATTGGTAGGGAATCGCGACCATGCAAGGCCGCTGTGAAGGAGACACAGTGTCGTTCCACCACGCAAAGATGTAGAGGGTCGCGGCCAGATTGGGCCACGGTGGTGGTGCACGGCACTGCCGAACAGTGCCGGAGAGACCGAGGAAGGTCGCGACCGGAGCAGGCTGCGGTGGAGGGTCACTGTGCCGGCGCGCCGCGCTGGGGAGATGAGTCGTGGCCTAAGGTTGCGGCGGACCAACAGGGGCAGCCGACCTCCGGCATCTCCAGGAGGCAGGACCCCTTCTGGGTCCTATGGAATCTCACAAAATGGCTAGACTTAATGGACTTCTATTACCCGTAAAATGGAAAGTGTAACCCCCCGACCAACTGCTAGGGTGGACCCCACTAGGTCCACCATTTCCAAAAACAGGGAGTCGTGCCCCATTTGGGTCCCGCTCGGCCAGCAACCGAGCCGCGACCGGCTTCCAAGCCGGGCCATTCCCAACTGGGATGGACCCGGACCCAAGTCAAGTTGACCAGGTTCGGGCTGACCCAGGGGTTGTTGGGCCTGGTCGGACCGGGCCCAGACCCCATATTTTCGGAAAGTTTCGGTTAAATGGATATATCTTGAGCTACGGACCTCCGATCAATGCACAGTCAGTTGCGTGAGATTCCATGGAATGATATAGTCATTTCGGTATATTACACTCAAGGTTTTGGCGAAGATTGGGTATGGCTGTGTTGGTTCAAACCTGAAACCAACCGGGCCCTTGGAGCAGAAGCGCTTATAACATAAGGATCAGACGTCTGAATGACATTCCATCAAATACGTCGAAATCATCTTCACGAGGCGGTACATTTGGCTTAATCCACTTGAGGTTTGGATGCAGCTAGATTATGTTCAGGTTGGTTTTATCTTAAAAACAAATCGGGCCCCTGGGACGGAAAAGCCAATTTCTCTCAAACCGGGCATCTGATTGACGCGTCGTCTATTGCATTGAGTTCCTATTGATGAGATGGAACTTTGGGATATATAAACTCTAGACTTCATGATAGTTGATGTATCGACCCCCTGGCTCGTGGAGCAGACCCACCCGGAATCAAGCGTACTTTGTGCGAGAACCCTAGAGCTGGCTACGACTGTGACGACGATGACGACTGTACTTGGATCCTATGTGGGTTCAGCAGCGAGGATGAATGTACTTGGATCCTTAGTGGGTTCAGCAACGAGGAAGAATGTACTTGGATCCTCAGTGGGTTCGGTAGTGATGACGACTGTACTTGGATCCTACGTGGGTTCGGCAATGATGGTTACTGTACTTGGATCCTACGTGGGTTCGGCAGCGACGACTTCTGTACTTGGATCCTACGTGGGTTCGGTAGGGGAGATGATTCAGAGGATACATCTAACATCTCCACCCCTCTTTGTGAGTAGTTTAACTGTGTGAGCTCAGTCTTGACTTTAAGTCATTATCATCGATGTGATTGACTTGCTTTCCTGTGTGGACTGAGTTTTGTATTCCTGTGTGGAATGGGTTGTACTTGGGCTCATGAGTTGGAACCGAACTGGAATTGATGACTTAGGTATAATAATGGACATATACCTAAGTAGAGTTGGTTGATTCTTTGTGGTTGTATCTTTCCTTTATGGTTTATCCTTTGTGGATTCTCGTAGACCTTCGGGGGTCTCGAGGTCCCTACTGAGTATCGTATACTCACCCCTGCACGGGCTATGCCCACACTACATTGTTTTGGATACAGACGATAGACAACACTGATCGAGGTGGAGTCTTGTGGAGCGGGACAGTACCTAGAGGTGGACCACTTGCCGGGACGTACACGGAGCGGACGGCCGGACCTGAGGAGCTGAGGATACCATTTGTACCCACCCTTCAGGTGGGATATCCGGAGGATGACTCAGTGGTTGCTGGTTTACTTTACTGCAGCTGTTCTTTCTTTTCTGTTGTACTGTAATTTATGTTGGGTTTGTATTCTAGCCCATTTACTTTCCAGCACTTACTATTGTACTCAGTTTATTTATTGTTTACATCTGCTTGCGTACTCTGTTGCATTTGTTTACTTATATAAAGGAAATGACTTGCCTTATATCAGGATTTACGCCTTTGGATCTAGTCGCTAGCCCCTAGCCTACGGAAGGCGGGCTTGGGGTAGTCACGGCACGGGCCCCGAGGATGGGTCATGACAAGGGGTGACTTGGTGGTGTGATTTCTAGTGTGTGTTCAGGGTGCGTCTCTAGGCAATGTAGAGGATGAGACATGCGGTGGATAAGGACAAACAGAAGGCATCATATAGGTGGTGTGGCTAGCCGGAGGTGGTGGCGTCGGTTCTACATGTGCATAGGAACTCAACTGTTTGGTAAAGGAGTTAATTGGAGTGTGAGAAAACAGTGGAATAAGAAAGGACTGATTGGAGAGAGAAAATTAATGGGATAAAATAATAATAAAAATCATAAATCTTGGAATACTGGAGGAGGTTCCATGTGGAAGCCATGTTCACCAAATTAATTCCCCATGAGTGACAGAATTAGGAGTTAAGGAAATAAGTAATTAAAAAAAAAATAAAATATTATTATTATTACTTTTCTTGATAATTTTTTTTTTGGATTGTAACTTATCTGTGCGACCTCAGTTTTATGAACCATCAGTGAAATTATGACCCTGACTTCGAGACGAAAATTATTAGTCCAATATTGGATGTCTTTTTCAGGTTTCTAGATCGGGTACCCGAAACAATCAAATAATAATAATATATTATTATTATTAAATCCTCAACCCTCTGTAACTCATGTGTGTGACATCCAATTGAATTATCGTAATTGGAAACATGATCCTAACATTAAGATGACCAATTTAATTATAATGTTGAAAATTAAATTTTGGTTTGTTTCTTGGGTCCACGAAACAACCAATAATAATAATAATAATAATATTGTGGTATCTAGTATTCGACTTATATCCCTCAAATGGTGTCGAAATAAGAAACTATCTGCGAAAATGAAATCCATGATATGAGGCTGTCATTTTGATATAATCCATGTGACTTTCGGATAAACTAGAGTTTGGCTGGGTTGGATCGTACTCTAATCCAACCGGGCCCTCGGCACCAAAACTCTTATAACTCACTGACCGGGCATCCGATTGACGCACTGTCTGTTGCGTTGAGACCATTTTTATGCGGCAGTCCATAGAGATACTACTTCATGGGACTTCTTGGAAGTTGGAGTATCGATCAGTGTCTTGGGGAGGGTACCATCCTATAGATGAGTAACCATAGTGCGAAAATCGTGTAGCTGGCTGTGACGATATACTAGGATCATGTGTGGGTATGACGAGGTATTGATGATGTACTGGGATCCTGTGTGGGTCTGACAATGTAGTGAAGATGTACTAGGATCCTGTGTGAGTCTGAAAACATTGTGACGATGTACTAGGATCCTTTTTCGGTCTGACGACGTACTGGCGATGTATTTGGATCCAGTGTGGGTCTGACAGCGTACTCATGATGTACTTGGATCCTATGTGGGTATGAAGACATAATGATGATGTACTCAGATCCTGTGTGGGTCCGACGATGTACTCACTATGTACTAGGATCTTGTGTGGGTATGGCGACGTACTGACGATGTACTAGGATCATGTGTGGGTCCCACAACGTATTGACAATGTACTAGGATCTTGTGTGGGGCTGATGATGTACAGAAGAGGTAAAAGGATCTTATGTGGGTCTGCTGATGCACTACGATCTTCTGTGGGTCTGATGATGATTTATGATCCTACGTGGGTATTCCCCTTAACAGAGTAAGATGATTATGTAGTTATATCCAATCATCTTTACTACCATGCCTAAGTTATACCTGGTGTGATCTGATTCCTTAATTTCATTGTAATACCTTGGTGGTATTCTTTAGTGTGGCATACCTGTATGGTACATTCCTTTGTGGGGATACTTTGTTTTACAAACCTTCATGGTGACACATTTGTGGTAATCTTATGTGTGGTGTACCTATGAGGTAGTTTCCTATGTGGTGATACCTTGTGGTACTTACCTTTGTGGTGTTACCTTCATGGTATTATTTCCTTCGTGGAATAGTTGAGCATTGGCTAAGGTGTTGGACCTTTTGTTTCCTCATGAATGAGATGGGTAATATTGGATAACTTAGGTATATGAATGGGCGTATACCTAAGTAGGGTTGTCGCTGGTTTACATGCTTTGTGGTTTATAATTTGTGGACTTTTTGAGACCATGAGGGTCTCGTGGTCCCTACATAGTATCATTATACTCTCCCCTACATAGGCTTCACCCACACCTTGTTGTGATTGGTGAAGACAACCGATATAATTGATCGAGGTTTAGGGTACGAGGATTGGATGGTTCCCGGAGGTGGACCATTCGGCATGTCGCTACGCAGAGGGGACGGGAGAGCATGGAATGTTGAGGAGGTGATATGTACCTAACCATCAGGTATGATCCTTAAAGGACAACGCAATTTCCATCTTCATCTTTCTTCAGTTGTATTTTATTTCCATTTGTACTTGTACCATTACTGTAGGGCTTGTATTCCAGCCCCTTTTACTTTCATCACTCTTTTTTGCTATATAGTTTACTTTTGTTCGTATCTTGGTGTATTCTTGGTTGAGTGTGTTACAGAATATAAAGAAAATTCCTTCCTATTTTTAGGAAACACACCTTTCAGTTCTAGTCACCAGCCCTTGGCCTACGGAAGGCGGGCTTGGAGCAGTCATGGCTTGGGCCCCGGGGGACTGGTCATGAAAAATTGGTATTAGAGGAGTCGGTTATACCATAGAACATAAAACTCTGATCTATTTAATGACAATACTATTTATTGTAGTGATTGTGTTTATCAATTTAAAGAATCCAATGTTGGTGAAGCGGGCAACGTATCCATACACTAGGGCCCTGCCTTCTAATTTATGACTTAATGCACAAAAACATTGATTGCTTGTGTGTTTTGAAATGTTTTCTTGTGTTTTATATGGGTCATATAACTAGTTATAACTTAATGACCATGTTACACATTTTTCTTATCAAGATTAAACTACGTAGACATCCATCTAAGATTCCTGATAGAGAGTATACATTGATGGCCCACCGAGCGACGAGGCGCTGGTGAAGTGCCCTCTTACTATGTGTGAACCTTCGGGTTGTGTACCAGTAGCACCAAAACCTGTTGGGAAACAGTTACCACCATCCACACTGGCAGATGGTGCAAGATGACTGATCACATTTCATGAGTTCCAATGGCAAAGGTCTCCAAGGTATCGAGGCGAGACAGATTCCCACGCGGTTGAGGGTTGTCTTGAGGCGGTTCCTAGAGTTTTTCTCCTATTTGAGACACCATTAGAGTATGTGGTGATATTAGCTAATAGTATTTTTTAGTGAGTGACCATGAGGATGGTCCACATAGTGATGAGGCTTCGGTATGTGGACCATTTCCTGATATAGTACCTTTGGGTAGTGTGTCAGCTATATCACTACCCGTTGGTCAGTAGTTACAACCAGCAGTACCGGTAAAGGACCCATATAGACTTAGTGCATTATGAGTGATTAAGTATTAGGTAACCCTCAGTTTCCGAGGTGAGCATGACTCACTGGCGGTTAAATACTGGATTGAGGAGGTTGATGAGATTTCTCTAGAGCTTCTATAGATTCGGCAAGACAACATGTGGTTAGCTAAGTATTCATCAAGGTGTACTGATCATTCCTAGTACTCGATGACTACGATATGATCAGTACTTCAAAGCTCAGCCTCTGAGCCAGGTGCCTTTATGGAAATCTGGGCTAGCACTATTCCTCTTTGCATTCCTACTTATGTTAGGGTGATAGAGAGAACCTTTGTGGTTGAATATTCATTGGCTAAGTGGATGCATCCAGTGAATGTAAGTAGTGGGAATATAGGAAACTAGGGTCAGTCTTAAATACTTGGGTCTGTAAAAATGTTTCGAGAAGAAAAAGTGTTTGGGATAGATGAATCTATAGGGATGAAGATGTGCAAGCAGAGCTAGTGGAGTAGCATTAGGTGGTGTACATTTCAACATGTTTCTACCACCCCCATTGTGGTCCCTGCCAAGCTCAGGGAGCTGGAGGACATGGGAAGGGAGTAACTACATGCAGTCATGAAGTGTGACCCAAGGGCTCTAGGAATGATTCGAGGTATGGTTTGTGTCTACTACTAGCTTCCGTATTTATTGAAATAGGTACCAATCATTCATTCTTTTCACGAATCCTGTTCAACACCTAGATTTTCTAGTTAATCCATTGAATTGACACTCACGTCTGGAGATAACATTGGAGGAGACTTGATAATCACACATACACTGACTATGTGCTCTGACCCTTGAGATGAGAGTTTCGGTTGAACCTCTTGGTGGAAGCATCGAGGCCTTGCGTTGTTAGTTTGGTTATGACTGTACAACCTCAACTCATAATCAAGATAGATTGTATTAGGAAAAAGGTTTTGGTTTATCTACAATGTTGGAATGAGGTTTTCCTTATTCAGTGAAAAAGGAACCCCAAACAACACAAGATAAACTCATGCATAGGAGTTTGTATCCAATCACCCTTGAGTTGGCCAACCTTACCCTCATGGAAGCAAGAGTTTTGAGTTTTCAGTTCCCAACAATAGTGGTAGAGTGTGGGGACATATTTTCAATATATGTTTCCATGATTACCTTCATGAAGGGAGAGAGACTTCTACTTTGGCTGGGAACTACTAGGGTTTTGGACCAGACTTCTCCAGGGTAGTGGCACCCTTATCAACTTTACCGAAGTTGGGGGAGCCTTTCCTGTGGATGGAGATGTGTCAAAAGATCTTTCATAAGATAAAATAGTGATGATTTCTAGAGTTCCTCTAGGACTATGACTTTGAGATAGTCTATACTCTTGAGAAGGGTAACGTGGTAGAAGCCGCACTCAGCAGATGTTCTGGTCTTCAGTTGCTGTGTGAGGCAACAGAGCAGCTATCTACGTTGCAGATATCAATTGTGGATAGAGATAGAGCATCTGATCTCCAGTCTATTACGGTCACTCCCCCAATTTTTTAGTGAATTCCAGAGGCACAACTTGAGACGTTGACTGTGAGTCCCGACATGATCAGATATCCTCAGGACGGTCTCCTGATGGATTTTCATAAGGTAGGGAGCATGTCATCCTCTTAAAAGGTCACACCATAATACTAGTGATTCTTCTAGGGGAGATGTTTAGAGAGACCATGTCTTCATGAGACACTCCCATTGATGGGTACTATAGAGATTTAGCTGAGCCGGTAGGTTATCAATGAGCTTTATCAGACAATTTTAGATACTTCGAAGGATTGGTGAGGAGGCTTATCGCTCGGTACTACCACCACGATTGGAATGGGTACATGACTTCTTCCACATATCCCAACTGAGGAGATACGTGCATAACCCTTCTCAAACCATCGACCATGGCGAGTTGGACTTAGACGATGGGGCAAAGTTTATGGAGGTCCTAGTAGAGAATGAGGATCAATAGGATTAGGTCCTTAGTGGGCAGTCGATTCCTCTAGTCTGCATTCGATTACAGCACCATAACCTCTAGGAAATCACATGGGAGTTGCAGGCTCAGAATCATGCAGAGTACCCACATTTCATTACTTAGTCTATGTTGTGGATTTTAGGGATGTGAATTCCTATGGAGGGGAGAATGTAATGTCTCAGAAATATTGTATAAATTTTTATATTTATAGAGAATTATTTTGAGACCGAAAAATCAGACGACACACAATTCCGAGGCCCGAATTGAGTGAAATGATCCATCGATGTTTTGTTAAGCTCAAATTAATGTCGTAAACGGTTTTCTTAAAAAAGATGATTAACAGTTAAACGTTTTCACAAATCAGAAATTGGAGGGCACCATTGCATTTATAATGGCAGGTTTACCCTAGGAAATACTTTTGTTTGGTCGGTGTAAGCCTTCGGTGAGAAAATCCAAAATTGGCATAATCGTAAATAAAATAATTAAATAAATTATTTTATTTTTAAAATGATTATAATTCACAAACGGTAACTTGGATTGAAAATTTGAGACAACCATTGAACTCATTAGGGTATGATTTATTTAGGATGATACTAATATTGTCCAGTTGGGGCTACCAGTGAATGTCATTTTTTGGATGTAAATAAAATAATTAAGTGAGAATTATTTTATTGTAAAATCCAAAACTTCTAAACAGTAACTCAGATTGTAAACCCAAGAGTACCTTTGGGTTCATTGGGGTGTTTTTCACATTGCCAGATACTAACCTCAACTGGTGTGGGTTGAGGGTGATTGATAATAATTTTGTAAACATTTGTTTCAGGTACGTTCAGTAAACACGTGAGCTGAACTTTCTAACTTTTGAACTGGTGCTTGGATTAAAAATATAAAGACACCATTGAACTCGCAGTGTCGGGATTATCTTTAAGGAGGTTTAAACTCAAAAGTAGTGGGCTGAGAGAAGAAGTTGGTTTTTGAATTTTTCATTGAGAATTAAATAAGATAAATATATTTTATTTTAAATATCCTCACACCTATCCTTTTAATTCATGGTGGTGGGGACCACCTGAACTCACCTTTATTATGAGGAAACACTTCGAATTATCTTATGTTAATGAGCTAACAATTAATTTATTTAATAATTAATTAAGTGTCTCCTCACCTCTTAGTTGGGGGGAACGTTGGAAAAGGGGGGATTTTGATGAGAGCCTTTGGGAGAGCCTTTAGTAGAGATTTTGGGATATTTTGGTTGGTGTAAGAACATCCTCAGGATCAAGAATGAGGATGACACACGAGCTCGGATCGAGAGCGTAGTGTAGGAGAAACAAATTTCGACGTCTTCATCCCCTTTCTCGCGACATATTCAATGAACATCAAAGTAGGGGTTATAATTTGAAATATGATTGAATTTATTTGTTAATTATTCATATTCTGGATTCGTAATGACAATGGAATAACTAACATGGTCATTTTCCCACACATATACCTTTCACTTTTTCATTTGTTCTTCGCGCAATATTTTTTCATTCATCAACTCCAAATAATTAAGCACCCAGGAAACACAATATTATGTTGGGCGCAACATATGGACACGGAGCCCTCAAACCAATGATCGCGAATATGAGGTCGGCATATTTTTTGGGATTAGAATAATGATGTGGCAGCCCATTGAAGGGGTGACATGGCGGTGTGATTTCCGGCGTGTGTTAAAGGTGCATCTCCGGGAGAGGTAGAGGGTGAGACATGTAGTGACGAAGAAAAACCATAAGGCAGCGTCTAGGTGGTGCGGCTAGCTAGAGGTGGTGGCGTCAGTTCTGGACATGCGGAGGAACCCAACCATTTGGGAAAGGAGTTAATTGGAGTGTGAGAATACCATGGAATAAGAAAGGGTTGATTGGGGAGAGAATATTAATGAGATGAAATAATAATTAAAATCAAAAATCATGGAAGAGTGGAGGAGGTGCCATGTGGAACCCGCATTCAACTAATTAATGCCACACGCATGATTGAATTTTTAGTTAAAGAAGTAAGTAATTAAAAATAATAATAAAATATGATTTTTATTACTTTTGTTGATAAAAAAAGTTTTTGACTGTAACTTATCCGTGAGACCTCGGTTTTATGAACCATTAGCGGCAGTACGACCCTGACATTGAGACAAAAATTATGAGTCTAATATTGGAGTTCGTTTTAAGGTTTTTGGATCAGGTACACGAAACGATCAAATAATAATAATATATTATTTTTATTAAATCTTCGACCCTATATAACTCCTCCATGCGACATCCAGCTGACTTACCATAAGTGGAGATGTGATCCTGGCATTAAGATGGTCGATATAAGTTTAATGTTGAATATTAAATTCTGGTTCATGGCTTGGGTCCATGAAACAACCAATAATATTATTATTATTATCATTTTTGGATATTGTGTTCGACTTATATCCCTAATATGGTGGAGAAATGATGAAGTGCCTGTGGCACTGAAATCCTTGAGACAAGGCGGTCCTTTTAAGATACTCTAGGTTAATTTTGGAGAATGTTGGAGTTTGAATGATTTGGATCATACACGAATCCAACCGGGCCCTCAGCACTAAAACACTTATAACTCACAGACTGTGCGTCTGATTGACGCACCGTCTGTTGTGTTGAGACCCCTTTTACATGGCGGTCCACTGCGATACTTCTTCAATGGACTTTGTAGAAGTTGTAGTATCGACCATTGGTTTGAGTAGCAGACCCTCTTAGAGACGATCAAGATTATATCGTAAATCATGTAGCTGGTTGTGATGATGTACTGGTTTCTTGTGTGGGTTTGATGACATACTGACGATGTAATAGGATCTTGTGTGGGTCTGACAACATACTGATGATGTAATAGGATCCTATGTGGGTCTGAAGACATAATGATGAAGTACTAGGATCCTATTTGGTTCTGAAGACGTATTTACAATGTACTAGGATCATGTGTAAGTCTGGCAATGTACTGAGGATGTACTAGGAGCATGTGTGGGTCTGAAGATGAACTGATGATGTACTAGGATCATGTGTGGGTCTGACAACATACTGATAATGTACTAGGATCTTGTGTGGGTATGACGATGTACTGATGATGTACTAGGATCCTCTGTGGGTCTGACGATGTACTAACAATTTACTAGGATCCTGTGTGGGTCTGATGATGTACCGACGATGTACTAGGATCATTTGTAATTCTAACGAGTTACGAGGATCTAGTAAGGGTCTGACGATGTACTATGATCCTTTTGGGTTTGATGATGATTTAGAATCCTATGTGGGTCTGCCTCTTAATAGAGTAAGATGGTTCTATAGTTATATCTAATCATCCTCACTACCATACCTAAGTTATACCTAGAGTGAGCTGAGTCCTTACTCTCATGGTAATATCTAAGTGGTATTATTTTGTGTGGCGTACCTATGTGGTACTTTCCTTTGTGGTGATACTTTTTCGTTCTTACCATTGTGGTGATACATTTGTGGTATTCTTCTTTGTGGCATACCTGTGTGGTACTTTCCTTCATGGTGATACCTTTTGGTACTTAGCTTTGTCGTGTTACCTTCATGGAATAGTTGAGCTTTGGCTAATGAGTTGGGGGTTGTGTTTCCTCATGAATGAGATGGTTAATATTTGATAAATTAGGTATATGTTTTGGCATATACCTAAGAAGGGTTGTCAAGGGTTTACATGCTTTGTGGTTTATCCCTTATGGATTTTGTGAGACCTTTAGGGTCTCAGGGTCCCTACTGAGTATCTTTATACTCACCCTTACACAGGCTTTGCCCGCACCTTGTTGTGTTTGGTGTAGGTGACCAATAGCGCTGATCGAGGCTGAGGGTACCAGGACTGGATGGTGGCCGGAGGTGGACCATTCGGCGTGTTGGTAATCAGAGGAGACAGGTGAATGTGGAGTGCTGAGGTGGGGATCTGTACCTACACTTCAGGTAGGAACCTCCGAGGATAACCCAGTAACCATCTTCTTCTTTCATCAGTTGTATTGTATTTCTAGTTGTACTTGGACCTTTACTGTTGGGCTTGTATTCCAGCCCCTTTTACTTTCAACACTCATTTTTTCTATATAGTTTACTTGTGTTAGTATCTTGTTGTGTGCTTGGTTTAGTGTGTTACAGGATATAATGGAAATTCCTTCCTAGTTTTAGGGAATATGCGTTTTGGTTCTAGTCACCAGCCTCTATCCAAAGGAAGGTGGGCTTGGGGTAGTCATGACACAAGCCCGAGGGGATAATTCGTGACAACACCTCATGTCGATAAAAATTTATTCATTAAATAAGAACATGAGATATGAATGATTATTTTTCATTATCATTCAATGATAATTATTTCATAATTATAAATTACTAAATAGTTATCATTTTTTCAAGAATAATTAATAATTGATAACATATAATTTAAACAAGTTAATGATTACCTTGAATTTAACCCCATTTAAAAATATTCTCTTATGAATATAATTGAGAGATAATTTTATGAAACTTGGGAATTAGAATTAAAAAATATTATATTCATTGAAGATTTATGATATCCTTGATGAAGAATTTCTTGGATGCATGAAATAATGAATATAAAAAATGAAGGTAGCAGAATGTCTTGATTTTTTCATGAAAAAAAAATCTCAAAATGGTTCAATGTAATAAAAAATATTTAATTAACAATCCATTTTATCTGTCACTAGAATCAAGAATTATAAAAATTTATATTATTCCTTAATATGAAATGTGAATTTTAAATCACTCAAAATAATAATCTCTATTTTTATGGACATAGAAATAGGAACAAACCATATACCTATTTTTTTGTGAAATTTGAGTGTAAAACGATGTTTCTAATTGATGTTTCCCAAAATTAGTCTTATATAAGGGTATCATGGTTTTACACATACTTAGATCACAACCATCACCTAAGGGTAAGTAGATTTACCATTATCCAAGTCATGGACTTATACCTCACCTAATAGATCTTTGTAAAACCCTTACATAGATCTGGTTTTACTCTAACACAACCTTTATAAAATGTGTGACAATTTTCTACCCTATATAATTATGGGGTTCTATATAATTATAAATATTATTAACAATCCTATTTTACATTCATCAGTCTATTTTTCCAAATTGTGTTTCCATATGTTTGTAGGGATGTAGGATACATTAGGATCCTTTCAAATGGAATGATAACAATGAATAATTCAGGACATTATTTTCCCTTTCAAAATAATGTATGACGATATACCAACACATTTATGGGAATTGAATTTACAAACTAAATTACATGGCTATGGTGTATTAATGGATTCATATAAGGTTATCAATGAAAAAAACATTAATCATAAATGATGATGATAATAGAATAAAAATTTACTATGTGATATCATTAAAATAGTGCCATATTATACTGTGATATTTTTTAGTGGTTATTCTAATTAGTACATTAGATTTTTCTTCTATGGGTCCATAATGTTCTACTAGACTCTAATATTAAACCCTAAGTAGTCCACCACCCATAATTTCACTGATAAACCATCCTAGGGTTTCACCCACTTACTATTTCCACTAATCACATTTGAATTCAATTTATATTTATTTATTATATGAAAAATTATTCCCATGACCATTGAAATGTATTTGTTAAGGATTTATTGGTCACATATATTGATTTAATATTTTATCTGAGCATAATATTGAAATAAATATTTATGTTCGAGATCAAGAATAATATATATATATATATATATATAATGATTAATTTTTATTATATGTCGGTTCGAAAATGAATTGAGTGTTTTAGGGAGCATGTTATGAAGCATGATAATGGAAATGATATATTAAATTTTACATCCTATATAATAATTTCATTATTTATATTTATATTATACATGATAATAAAACACTTCATTGAAATTTTAATAAAGTAATTAATATTATACATTGGGTTAAATAAGGATTAATTTATTGGATATGTATATTTATGAAATTTATAATCCTCTAAATAGATTTAAATATATACCCGAATATATCATTTTTGTCAGACTGTGTACACTATTATTCTTTAGAAATGATTTTTTATAAAAAATTCTCTCCATGAAGATATATTAAACGTTTTCATTAAAAATAAATTAAATTCATTCCCATATACCCATATTCTCATGAATTATACCCCATGAACTAAACCGTCTTGCCTAAAGGATAGTGTTGTGATAAAAGTCTAGTGATGCAAGATGATCGGTACCATGACACCAACAACCAGAGTACCATTTTTGATTCTTTATAATCAATGATAATTTGTGGATTAAAAATACAGTGGCTCGTATTTTGATAATATCTACCAAATAATAGTACAATAGAAAAATCATCTGGATAATTAACATATACATTGAAGAATATACTTTTGGGTGATGTAAATTTATCATATTATATAATTAATTAACATAACAAGAGATAATCTCTATATTGGTTCCAAGATTTATTTATCATATTTAAAAAATATAATCATCATACATGAAATTAATCATCACATTCATATCATTTCATTATTGGATATACGCGAAATCCATTATTACAAATGGGGTTATCAGGATTCCACCATAGCCGAAAGAATCATGTTTTATCAATGTAAACATTTTTCAATTAATTATTTTTTTATTAATAAATGAATTATTTGTACACATTATGTATGTTTGAAAACACAATTTATAAATTCACTAATACATAAGTCATGATATATCACACCTTCACCTTTATATAACCATGAAAATGTTATGAACACATGATGAAAATTCGATGAAAAAATCTATAGGTTGTAAGGATTATTGATAGATAACATTTTATTACACACCGTGTAACCAAATATACACACCTTATAAATAATTTAATAATAGATGGATAATTATTAATACATGATTGGTTTTTTAATGACTACATACTGTAATCAGATATTGTCTATTGACACGAGAAGGTGAGAATAAAAATATAGTGAATATTGTTTATGTAACTTAGTAAAACGTTGTGTTGTACTATATGGTTAGCCTAATGAATTTCATAGAATACATGTGGTGAAATATGTATATTAATGTTATTATATGATTTTTAATGACATGATCATGTGTAATACTGAAAGGTGGGATGACATATATTGTATCCATCTAACACATTGTGCGACCAATAATTATAAATGAAGTATAAATGTTGATTCCATAGGTGTGTATCATAGAGATGGTAATAATATTTATGTCCTCTAATTACAAGATTTGTATCATGTAATTTCTTAATTTATAAGGGAACAAAAAAATAATTGGTACATTAAGCATAACTAACATGTTTCCATGCACATAATAGAATATAAAAACCAAGAAAAATGCTTACATGATTATTTAATTTATAATTAATTCTATTTTGAATTTGGAACTACACACCATGTATGGTTATAACATGAAGTGTAGCGTATGTTAATTAATTAGGCTACAAAAATATTATTTCCACACATACCCATGTATGGATAATTTACAATAAACGTCATGTAATTATCTGACTGACCAAGTTTTCTATATTCTATGTCAAAACATAATACATGATTAGGATGTTAATGATTGTTAGAATGGTCAAACATCATATTTCCTTCATGAATAACCAATGAACATAAATAATTTACAATATAATTTACTTATATAATATTATAATAATTATAGTGGATGGGAAACTCCAAGAATATATGGATGGTTAATAATATAAAAACATAAATTGTAAAAAATATTATTAATTTATTAATTGTCAAAATTTATTTAAAAGAATAATTATTACTATTAAATGTATATTTTCTTGAAAATATATATTTGTTACATATATTTGGCTAATCATGATGGGGATAAAAAAATTCTTGTCTTAGTTTTTTTATTTTAATGCATGATTTTTTATTTAATTCAAATAGTATCCTATAAGTCATCCTAGAATAATTTATTATGTTGAAGGAATTTATACATGGATTATTTTATATAAAACCCATTAAAAATTTAATGGTTTCTATTAGATTCATGTGAGTTTAAATGTTTTCTATAATTGGGGACCATGGAGAGGAGGTGCTGGAGAAATTGAGTTGAGCTAAAATAATTGAGAAGATACAAAGGTATATAGTGGAATGTGAACAGTGTATAACCAATCTCTGCTGAAGTATTGTATCATTGGGTCCAATGTTTAATCTACTATATGATTAATAACAAATTATAAATAACATTATCAGGTCACATTAAATATTATATTTCTATTTATAATATTGATAATTTTATGGAATATTTTTCACAATGACATAAAAAATGAATTATCAAGTTTGAATGTTAGAATTTAAATAAATAGACAATATAGAGATTATTTTATCATAACATTGGTGATTAATTATGTTATATTCACACAATATTTATAATCCATGTAAATGATAAAAACTATAAATTGACACATAATAAACCAAATTCCACAAAATAATATTATGTCTAAATAAGGATTCCATATTCCATTTCAAGGATGAAACCATAGATAATCTACCAGATAAGGCCTTATTTGAAAGATCATTTCATTATCATAGTGTGTAAACATGGTTTAATAGTAAACAACAATATACATTTACTGAATATAATTTTCATTTTGTGTTTAATACAAATTCAGAGGTGTGAGTGGATAAAATATATGTTAAGATTTACAGATAGGGGAGTCCACTCAATGGATCATGAATCTTCATGCATGAAGATAGAAAAATTGAATACTTCAATACCTTGTTATGAATTTTTTTCAAGAGTATCGATTTTAGAATATTAAATATAAAATAATTCTTCTAAAATGCTGACATTATATTATATTTTGATTACATTGGAATGGTATTTGTTATTTTTATAATTAAATGGGAGAGTAATCGGATTATTAAATTATTTAATTACACATGTTTCTGTAATCAACAGAAAGTACTTATAAATATTTTTATTGGTTTATGTGAAAGTAAAAAATCAAATGTCCTTCAACCAAACTAACTATAAAATCTATTCTGGATAAAGGTAATACACAAAATTCTAGTGACTTTTAATAATTATACATTTTTTTCAAATCATTATTAAAATAGGAATGACATATTTACATTATATAGTCCCTAATTCCCGATCAGAATGGTAAGGAGGTGAGTTGGGAAGAGATCTCTATCTTTAAAAATACAAGATAATGCACTAGATAACCAATTTTTAGTGCAATAATTTATATCTAATAATCTACTAAATTCCAATGGCATCATTGATATATATATACATATATATATATATATATATATATAATTATATGGAAAAGCCATGATCGTTGTTAATAAAGTAATAGAAAGGAGTGGTTGGAGATCATAGTAGATAAATTATTATGAAAAAAATTGTGATGGACCACATCTTATCCTACACATAGTAATGTTAATTGGATAGATTTAGCATATTAGGATTATAGGGTCTGAAGATCCTAATGAGTTTCTCAATGATTATGTTATTTTCTCACAATTTTATAAATTCTAAAACAATTTTTTTTGAATTTAAAAATGAAGAAAATTTTGAAGCCTCTCTAATATCATCTCACAGTACATGTCTATGTTGATTGTTAAATTAATCATCAAAATTCTTATGTTATTACTGTGAACACGAGGAATGGAAAAAAGGACCCAAGACTATGTCTAGTTTTATAGATTGTACAGAATTTTTACCCAAGTGAATTTATGTCAATCGGAAATTTAGACATCATGAATTTTTCTATTTTTTATATTGCATTAAGGCCTGTAAAAAGGTAAAATACACTATATAAATAAAATGATAGTGAGGATTCAGGGGAATTCATTATTGAGTGAAATAAAATTGTTTCTAAAATTGTGTTTTTGATGAAACGTTTTGGTCATCATATTTATATGTAAAAACATGAAAAAATTAATTTAGAAGTGTTTCCTAATATAAGGTTGTTCTTCAAGAAGGTAAAATAGATAGACTCACAACAATAACTATTGTACACTATGAACTAACATTTTTAGAAGGATTGATCTTCCTTTTTTGAGAAAAATTATATTTTTATAAGAGTTTAGGAAAAATATAATTCTTTATCCATTCATGATATAGGTGGATTTATTTTAAATTTCATCAATACATGTTAATAATATTATAATTATTCGAAATGTTGTGGTTGTACACACCTAAAACAACCTTTGTTTCATATTTTAATAAATTCAATTAATAAAAATTCATATTTATTATTGTCCAAATAAATATATTCCACCAAACTATCATATTACTACTCATGAAATTTAAATGAAAATAACTTGAAATAATTATACCTAGATAGATATTTTATTTATCTTGAACTAAACCACTTTGTAAATTACTATTTTTTTCATAGAAAAATGTCCCAAGAAATATTAAGGTAAAATTATGAATGGCACAAAATGATTTTAGAGATGATTCATATATATATATTTAGACCATTTCCCAAAGGAGAAATGGGTTGATACTCATAATTCATAACATTTAATAATGAATTTACTCTATATAGATATATATATATAATAAGGTATCAGTCATATAATTGTGATAAATTCAAGTAAAATAGGAATGATATTGATAAATTAATTATAATAAAGGAATTTATGTTTTCCTTAGAACCTAGTGCATAGTATTTAAAACAATAATTACATAAATATCTATTGAAGTTTGGAATTATATCTAAATATAATCCACTTTATCTAACACAATGGACTGTTCCAAGTGACAAAATATACCACACTATTGTAGACATGGGGACATCAATGATGATTAATACATGTATTCCATTATGATTTTTGGTATATGAATTTTCGATAGTAGTGAACATACATAATATAGTTAAAACTAAATTTGAAAATAATAATATATGTGAAAATTTATATATAATTAAACCAGTTTACTCACATATAAGAGTGTTGGGTTGAATATAATTGATTTAGAAGAGTAATGAAAAATATCACTTTAATGCTCTATGTGTATCTTTATTGGATATTGTAACAACCTGAGATTTTATGAAAATTATTATTTTTAATTTCATTGATGTCTTGTGTTGTATGCTACACCAAAAGGAGATTTCACTACATGCATCCCTGAATTGGATTTCATTACATGCAATCACAACCTTCCTCAATAACGTGTGTAGTACGCAATATAGGGATTCACTAAACAATGATATATTGATATAATATTATTATGGACTAGACGATATGAATAGTATTAACTAAATTTTGAATTTTATAACATTATTATTCGTCATACACATTTTCTAGAACATGGTATGAGAACAAAATAAATTATTCGGGTAAAATAAGTATTTTTTCAAAAAATGCAGTTTTTCCACCTTTTGATGGCGTACCCACTTTAAATATTATTTTGAAATGTTTATAAGGTAAATTGGACAAAATAAAATTCTTCATTGGAATCAGGATATAAAATTTTACTTTCGATAACTTTTTCATATTATTCTGATAACTTTCTTATTTTAATGAATATTAAAAACACGCTATATTTTAATTAAAATCAACTTTTTTCATCGCAATAATTTATATGGTTAAATTGTAATATTTAATGGATTTATTGAATAAATATTATATATTTTTACCATTTAATATATTTTATGTCATTATCATTAATTTTACGTTGAATTCATAGGTGAAAACATTTCAATCTGTGACAATATTTTAACTTTTAAAAACCGTATTCTTAACAACGAGATAAATATTAATTTAATTACTGAAACTTCTTTTGTATTTAATTTTTAAAAATTGATTCCATATTTTGATTTAGTGGGTCAAAATTATGTGAATTGGTTACTTTTTTTTGATATTATGAATAGTAACTACGTCAATTTTTATTTACTTCAGTTAAAGATAAATTGGGTAATTAAGGGTAAACCTAAGATTATAAAATCACCCTAACACATGCCAAAATTCTATTGGATGAATAAAAGTTGACCCATATCACCTAAGGGTCGGATTAGATTCAATTTATGGACTTTTGACCACGAATATAATTTAATTATTATTAAATCCAAAGAAAGTGACAACAAGTCACTCTCTTAAATATTATAAGTATAATAATTTTAATTTAGTGATAAATTTCATGAAACTTCGAAAATGAATAGTCTACAGAAATATAGTAAAATTATCTACATCATGTGACTTTATTTATAATTTTTGGTGATAAAATAATTATCATTAAAGGTGACACAATAGTGATGTTGAAATTATTTTATCGATTGAAATATCAAATAAATGGTTTTAAAAAATACAAATAAAAATTATATGAACTATCTATTGTACTCCATGAATTTTTTCGATAAATATGACATGTTATGAATCTATTAAAAAAAATTCAAACATATCTTCTATGTGGATGTCAATTAAATTGAAATAAATTAATTGTATCAAAATTGACACTATTGATATTTTATATTATTAAATTGTTTAAAAATCACAAAAATATTTTAAAAATTAAAAATTAATATATATATTTGATCTAAAATGTCATAAATTATCAAATTATATATAATTAAGGAAACATAAATTAGTATTTATAACCATATAATATTTATAACATTATTACCACAAATAAAACTAAATAGTTTAAATAAGGATAAATCAAAATGATAACGTTTAAAATACAATCAAAACATGTATAAATTTAATTTTATGATGATATTACAACCTTATCTTATCTAATATCCTAATTTGAGTCCCTTTGGATGTTTTTAAGTGGGGTTCAGGTTTATTATAAATTATTATTTTAGAGGTTTCCAAAAGTGCCCCTCTCCTCCTTTATAAAAGGGCACCTACTCCATCTTATCTTTACACAACTTTGAGCCTTAAAGCATGGACAGACCATACCCATTACTCTTATCAACTTCCCTAGTAATATGCTTGAGGTTATTTTCTTCTCAAAAGTCAAACTCTAGTCCCTTAAGAGGAGGTTTAAAGGAGGCACGTCGAAGAAGAGGTAATCTCTTGTACCAATTCTTTCAAGTTTCTTTCTTCTTCAACTTCTTCTTATTTTGTCATTTAATTGTAATGAAATAAAATAATTATCACTAAAATACTGATATGATATTATAAATATAAAAAATACCCATTCCACCTTTTATCCATCCTATGGAAACTGAAATCACCGCTCGTGCATACGTACGGAATACCGTCTCCACGCCGTGGTGTAATTAGTTTTTCCACCTCCACCTTAAATAGATGTGTATAATGGTGTAAAGAATAACTATATATGTTTATTATAACATCATAATTATTCTGAGATATTATGTCATTCACTCCAATTATATTCAATAATAAAGGGAATGATATCATCGCTCGTGCGTATGTACGGACTACCGTCTCCACGAACGCAATTAGATTCATTTTCCATGATTAACCATTCAAGTATGATTATAAATTATCTATGTAATAAATAATCATGGAATATATTATAAAAATAGTGATACTAGATTTATGTACATATATGTTTCATTTACTTAATTCCATTCAATTCCATAAGAAAACAAAAACAATGTTCATGCGTACGTACAACCTACCGTCTCCATGAATGGTGTATTTCATTCCATTTATCGATATATAATATATATTTATATAATGAATATATATTATATATATCATGTATTAAATTCTGGAATTATCTAAATCTGGATATTAGTAATAATATTAGGAACAAAAAATCAAAACACGTACGATAAATGAAACGATTTTACCCAAAACACTCCTTTAACATGGAATTTAAAAAAAGACGGGTAATATAAAGTCATAAGTGAAACATATATGATATCATAACAATGAATATGATTCTTTGATAATTTAATGAAATCGTTTAAATCATTATACAGGTGGTTCGAATACATACGACGCATATCATACATAAGGTAAGGGATAATTTTTCAAATCTCATTTTTGTCTGAGATTGCTTATAAATAAGTATTTACTGGGATATATTTTTCATAAATGTCCATAAAAATGTTTTTCATAAAGTGTTTAATATTCTTCCATGTATTTTTAAGGACATTTTTAACCCTATTTGATTTTTACTTTGTCTTATGGAGGGAATCATTCTTTTGTTTACCATACGTGGTACTTTTTTACTTTTCCGTTAAAAGTACGATGAGAATGTTTTTCTAACTTATACGGCATGAATGGATTTTTACGGATTTATAATGCCTTATTATTATGAAGAATACTCTACAAGATTTCTTGGTTATTTTCAATAAAATCATTTTCTTTTAAAATTGTGTGGCATTTTGTGAAAAAAAAATGATTTTTAAGGAGAAAGGATATTTTCCCCAAGAATTCATTTCAAGTGTATTATCAAAAAAAATCTATCTAAGATGAAATTATTTAATATGTGTATATTTCAAGTATAATGTCTCTATGATTTACATGGTTTCACTTTTCTTATGATGAAATGATATCCATTTGTTTTATATGGATTATATTATGATGGGATGATGTTTATGAAACCCATTTTATTCTTTGGGTTAAGAAGAATGGTTTATGTTTGTGTTATGGCACACGTAAGAATGATTTAATTATGATATGGGTGGTACCTATATCTCCCTCTAATTCATTGGGTAAAGATTTATATCTCATGAGATAGACATGGCAGGAATTTTATGTTAATCTGGTTCATTGATACAGGACTGGAACGAGGAGTGAACTCGATTCAGAAAGGGACTTTGTCCACTAAGATGGTCTTGGCAGCAATTCCATGGCTACTATGGAAATCATATCATGTGCTTAATGGTTTTACACAATTACATGTTTTCATCCCATTCTATTTTATAATTATTGATGTTCCATTATGATATATTCCTTACGTACTTCCAAGATTTATGTCTTTGCTCAAGAATTTGATGTTTAGATTTTATGTTCAAGTTTTTGCATTCAAATATTGATGGATTGTTTTATGTTCTCTATGGTTACCCTTACTGAGAATTTGAGATCACCCTTTTTATTTTTTTCTTTTCCATAGGATATAAAGAAAGGTTTTAGGTCAGAAAACAAAGGTGGAAGATCTTTATGGGAGATGTTGAATATCTGTAACCATGACTAGAAGATTATGTTCAAAGTTTCCAAAGACACTAAACTATTACGGTCCTTTGGTGTCTGTTTTTGTTATGTATTAAGTATTCCGAAAAAGTAATTTAATGGTTATGTACGTTAAGTATGGGTCTCTAAAGTTTGTATCAGAGGAAAGGTTTAGTCAACCTTTGGAAACTACGATGCGAGAACTTTAGTGAGATACCTAGAGATATTTCTAAGGTATGTCTAGGTATTTCCCTAAGGTTAAGTATAAGTATAGGTTATAGTCCTAGAATTATGGTAACAATATATTTAAGGTACTCCCCCTTTATTATGTTGTTTTTCTATCATGATTTTTACCTCTCACACTGTTCTTTTTGGGTTTTAGACGATGGCTGGAACCCGAAGTAACCATGTTGATCAATGTAATGGAAAATGAAATGATTTTCCTCCCAAACAACCAAATGTGGTGGGAGATGGAGTGAAAAATCGTATAGTTATACTTACACAAACTATAAATCATTCCAAAATTCCAAATGATCAGAGAAGGGAACAATATTCAATTGAGTCCTTCATGAGGAAACGTCCACCTTCTTTCAATGGGTCTGCTGATCCAATTGTTTCTGAACAATGGATCAGTACCATTGAAAAGATATTTTCCATACTTCGCTGTTCAGAACATGAAAAATTCATTTTAGCTGTTTACCATTTAGATGGTGACGCTGACCAGTGGTAGACTCTAATTAAGAATACAAGGCCCCAATATAAAATTGAATCCATGGAATGGGATGAGTTCAAGAACTTGTTTTTAGTAAGTACTTCCATCGTATTCTTAGAACAATGATGGAAATAGATTTCCTTGAGCTTATATAGAAGGATGATGAATCTATTGGTATATACGAAGCAAATTTTACAATACTTTCTAGGTATGCATCTGGCTTTATCATTCAACCTGAAATTAATGTTGATTGATTCTTCAGTGGCTTAAAACAAAGCCTTCGAAGGGCATTAGATATAATAGACTTCAGTAGCTATGAAGAAATTGTGCATTGTGCTATCAAGGTAGAACTAGATGTTGGTGTAATATATCCATCTCATGGATATGACAAGAAATGAAAGATGGAGTTCAAGGACAAACCTTAGAACAATGGTGAAAAGAAGGTGAATGTTTCTTTATGCTCAAAGTGTGGAAAGAATTATGGTGGAGATTGTCTAAAAGGTACTAGAAAATGTTTCAAGTGTGGAAAAAAAGGTCATCAAGCAGCTGAGTGGCGAATTAATGGGAAAAACGTTTATAATGACATGAATATAGAAAAGAATACTAAGAACGCTCCACTAACACTTCAATGCTTCAAGTGAAATGAAATGGGGCATTATGCTAATCAATGACCTAATCCAAGGGTTAATGATGATCGACGTGAGCAACCTCTTAAGGAAAAGGAAAAAAGGGAAGTCACATGCGATCACTATTGGCAATGCTGAGTATGACAATGGTGTAGTGGAATTATTATGTGTTTATGTAATAGGATTCCAAAATAATGTATTGGAATCTAATTTATAGTACTGTGGAATATTGGAATATCTATGTATTGGTTTATTATGGTCTTAAATTATTATGTGGTACCGGTAACCATGAAAAGTAATTCAAATATTTTGGAAAGCAGATGATATGCGCCTAATGAAGAGATTAGGTGAAAATAATATTAATGAGCTCATGACTGATATAAGGACAAAGTGATATCATGGTTTGAGTATATAGAAATTTTGGGATTCTGGTATGTGGAAAGAGTTACCATTTGACAGCATTCATGTTTTCACTATAGTTCTATGGTAATTCATGTTGCAAGAGAATACAAGAGTAAGGTATTCAAATGTTTGGAATGTGATCAACAAAATATATCTTATGTTATATGGGGGATAAATGATGGTATTCACGTGCTTGGTTGATGACATTTCTAGTAAGCGTTTTCTTTATACTATGTGATATGATAGATGTATTTTGGATAAGTCTAAAGACTGGAATGGATTATGGAGGACAGAAGATAGTATTGATTTAGCCTAGAACTTTTTTTGATATTATTTCTATAATGCTATAATAGGGAAGTTTTAGAAAGAAAAAAAGAAAACATATAGGATGAGAAACAACCCATCGCATCGGACAAGGTTGCGGGAATTGAACCCAAAACCGAAATGCTACATGCCTTTATTGCATACCATTGGCCTAAAAGAAGTCCCTAGTCAGTAGAAACTTTTTTTATTTTATTAAGAGGTATGATACATGAAGTATAAGTCCATTTTTGGAATCATATACGATTAACCTCACCATAGATGGACTTGGGTATATTTGATAAATTTTGATAACCTTTTGTTTGAGACATATGGAATAACTCATCATTCTATCACATGATCTGCTAAAACTTCACTAATAACAATTTCAACATCATTTCATTAATAGATGAAGTTGAAATTGTTCAATGCACAAACAACGGTGAGATGATAATGAAATAAAGTAAGTATTTCTTCAAATTCAAATTATTCATCTTTAGGGAAATGATCTTGAAAACCAAAAATGTTTTCCTAGTTCCTTTATATCTGATGAATCAGATGTTACCTTAGATCATCACAAATTTATGGCTTTGTTATTGTTGGATTTTTTCATAGCCATGTTTTCTACCACTCTCCATCAGAACATGATTGTTAGGTTTCTCTTCCATATCCATATTTTCACCTATGTTATCCTACGTGTAAACCCAGTGATGAGTAAATTTGGGTAACCGATATTTTTCATACATCACTTTTTAAAATCAAGTTTTAGTATTCCTTTTTACGATTTGGGTTTCTATGAACGAAACTTTCAAGTAGTAAACCATTTATAACCCCGACGAATTTCATGGGTGAAATCCATTTTAAGGGGGGGGAACAATGTAACGACCCATGATTTTTTGAGAATTATTCTTTTTAATTTCATTGATTTCTTGTTTTGTATGCTACACCAAAAGGAGCTTTCACTTCACGCATCCCTGACTTGTCTTGCATTACACGCAATCATGACCTTCCTCGATAGCGTGTGTAGTACACAATACTGGGTTTCAATAAACAAAAATATATTTTTATAATATTATTCTGGACTAGCCATTATGAATAGTATTAAATAAATTTTGAATTTTATAACATTATTATTCATCTTACACATTTTCTAGAACATGGTATGAGAAAAAAATAATTTTTTTGGGTAAAATAAGTATTTTTAAAAAAATGCAGTTTTGTCGCCTTTTGATGGTACACCCACATTAAATCTAGTTTTTACATGTTTATAAGTTCAATTTGACAGAAAAAAATTCTTATTTGGAATCAGGATATAAAAATTTACTTTGGATAAATTCTTCATTTTATTCTGATAACTTTCATATTTTAATGAATAGTAAAAACACGCTATATTTTAATTAAAAACTACTTTTTCCTCACAATAATTTATATGGTTGAATTATAATATTTAATGAATTTAAAATATAAATAGAATATATTTTTACCATTTAATATAATGTATGTCATTACCATTAATTTTACATTGAATTCATAAGTAAAAACATTTCAATCTTTGGCAATATTTTAACTTTTAAAACCCGTTTTCTTAACAACAAGATAAATTTTAACTTAATTAATACAACTTATTGTGTTTTGAATTTTGAAAAATTGATTCCATATTTGGATTCAGTGGGTTCAAATTATGTTAATTGGTTACTTCTATTTTTTTGATATTGTTAATAGTAACTATGGTAATTTTTATTTACTTCAGTTAAAGATAAATCGAGTAATTAAGGGTAAACCTAAGATTATAAAATTACCCTAACACATGCCAGAATTATATTGTATGAGTAAAAGTTGACCCATATCACCTAAGGGTCGGATTATATTCATTTTATGGACTTTTGACAATGAAAATAATTTAATTATTATTAATACAAAATAAAGTGACAACATGTCACTATCTTAAATCTTACAAGTACAATAATTTTAATTTAGTGATAAACTTCATGAAACTTCGAAACTGAATAGTCTCTATAAATATAATTAAATTATCTACATCATGTGAATTTATTAATAATTTTTAGGGATTAAATAGTTTTCAATAAAGGTGACACAATAGTGATGTTGAAATTATTTTATTGAATGAAATATCAAATAAATGGTTTTAAAAAAATATAATTAAATAATATATGAAATATTTAATTTTCTCCACAAATTTAATAGATAAATATGAAATGTTATAAATCTATTAAATATTATTTTTCGAACATATCTTCTGTGTGGATTTTATTTAAGTTCAAATAAATTAATTGTGTTAAAATTGACACTATTTATATTTTATATTATTAAATTGTTTAAAAATCACAAAAATATTTTAAAAATTACAAATTAAAATTTATATGATCTAAAATTTCATAAAATATCAAATTATGTATAATTAAGAACACATAAGTAAGTATTTATAACCATATAAAATTTAAAACATTATTACCACAAATAAAACTAAATAGATTAAATAAGGATAAATAAAAACGATAAGGTTTAAAATAAAATAAAAACATGTCTTTCAACACCCCAAGATTCCACGGTATACTTCTCTTTGAATAATACAACAACGTGTGTTGTACGCAACTTCGAGTTCTAACACACACCACAACCAATCAAACTAGCCGTTATGAATAGTAATATCCACTTTTTAAAATTTTATAAATTTTATCATTGAAAATGGAATTTTGTTTTGGATTTGGAATATCAAAATTATCTTAGCGTGAATTTTTGGTACTTTTCTGATAACATTTATATTTTGATGAATATTGAAAATTACTAAATTTTAATTAAAAACAACTTTTTTAATCGAAAAAATTAATAGTGATAAATTATGAATTTGAGTGGTTTTAAATTATATTTATAATATATTTTTTCCATTTAATCCAATGTTTTTCATTGGACATAATTTTACATTTAAACTGGACATAAACAAGTGTCAATCTTTTGATAGTTATTATTTCTTAAAAACACACGTTTTGTTTTGACAGCGGGAATTAATTTTAAATTCATAAATGAAACTTCTATGTTTTGAATTTGGTAAAATATACATCATTATTGAATTTTAAATATCAAAATTAGTTTTGGGTAAATTTTTGGTATTTTTATGAAAACTTTTAATTTTTGATGAATAGTGAAAAACGCTGAGTTATAGTTTAAAACTGAATTATTATTTAAATATTTATTTATTTTATTTAAATTATTTAATATCAATATAGATACATAATACCTATATAATTTCAATGTAATTCATTGGAGTCAATTTATAATAATTTTAGTTATATAAAAATTTTATTGAACTTTTCACCGTCTTTTACCCACCTCCTAGGAGAATTTGCAAATTCACATAAAACATAATTTTACCGCTTCTATGAGCTGAATTTCGAAAATCCAAGAGACACGGTTAATATCAAGGAGTAAAATATGGTTCATTGAGAAGAAATTTTTTGGGTGAATACTAACTTTTTTCTTTTATTTACCACGGTTAAAAGTAAATAGGGTAATTAAGGGTAAAAATGATATTAATATTACCCTCACACATGTCCTAATTCTATTGGAAAAGTTTATCTCTACCAAAATCAACCTTATAAATAAAATATTATCATTTAAGTCCACTTGGATTAGATTAGGACATTTATTAGTATTTTATTCAAAGAAGAGTTAAAAGAGTTAAATTCAAAGTTTAATAACTAAAACATTTTTAATATTGGGTTTTACATAAGATAAATTCGATTATAAATATTCATTAGAAATATAAATAGATTTACTACACCATTTTATTTTATTTATAATTTTTAGACATTATATAAATAAATTTATTTATGACACCATGATGATGCAGTAATTACCTTATTCATGAAAGAATCAAATAAATTGTATTATAGATATTCAAATAAATATAATTTCAATGTTTTTATGACATCCAAGAATTTTATAGGTGAATATGACATGTTAGGATTGATTATATGTATTTTTTTTGAAGTAACCATGTTTTTTTTATTTTAGAAAAAAAGAAATACCAAATAGTGTCAAAACTGACATAAAATATTTTTTAAAAATAAATATTATATTATTAATTGATATAATGGTCCTAAAAATCTACAGTTTGTCCAAAAGGATTAAATAATAATATATATGACATAAATTAACCAATTTGGGTTCTATTGGCATTATATAGTATGTTTATTAACCAAATAGTGTAAGAATACCAGGAGACACGGTAAAAGATAAATTATTTAACTTAGAGTAAAATCTATATGATAAGGTTGAAATTGTAACCTAAACTTGTCTAAAACATATTGGTTGAGTTTTTTTCAACCTATCCCCACCTTATACGTTAAATAATCAACTTTTTAGCCATTATAAACCGCATATAAATTTATTATAAATAATTTTTTAAGTTTTTCCTAAGGTGCCCCTCACCCCTCTTATAAAAGGGCACTCCCCCTTCTCTATAATTCACATATTATAAGCCATTTGGCTCGGCCAAACCCTACCAAAATACCCTCTAAACTATCCTACCCTCAACCTAGAGGCTTCAGATTGATCAGAATGCCAACCTATGGATCCCTTTTGATCAAATCACAAGGAGGAACCCAAAAAAGAGGTAATGATTTCACTACTATTTTTCAAGTTCCTTTCTTCTTCCACATCCTTTTTCTTTGTTGTTTCCATTATAAAATAATAATTACAATATATTATATATACTGTGATGTTATTATAATTATGGTACAACCAAATTAATTATTCTATCCACCCTTTTAATGACATGTCACCATACGTGCGTACATACGACTTACCGTCTCCATATCGTGGTGTAATTGTTATTCAATACATTATTATTTGGATGGGTATAATAATGAATGTATTTTCTGTAAATAATAAATATAACATGATAAGGATTCTGTATATATTATATAACATCAAATTATATATTACATTAATATCGAATTAATTATATTTTCGCTCATGCGTACGTACGGATTACCGTCTCCACGACGCGATGAGATTCATTTCCAAGTTCACCATTCATCGATGATTATAAAAATATATATTACTAATAAGTATTTAATATATGACATAATAATGATACTGGAGATATATATATTTATATATATAAGTATTTATGTACTTCTATATATCTTATTCACTTACTTTCGTTCAATACTATATGAAAACAGAAACATCGTTTATGCGTACGTACGGACTACCATATCCATAAACAGTGTTTTCCATTTCATATATAATTCTATTATATATTTATATATTCTAAATATATATTATAAATAAATCATGTTTTATATTTTGGAAGTATTTAAACCATGATCTGTGTGGTACAATCAAGAGTAACAAGTTAAAACACGTACGATAAAGAAAGTGATTATTACCTGAAATGTTAATATAACATGGAAATTATTATTAAATGGGTAGTATAAAGTCATAAATGAATAATGTATGATATCATAAATATTAATATGGTTCTGGTATAATTTAATATCATACTATAGTTTTCATACAATAAGATAAATGTACCCTCGACTAAAGGAAAGTGCAAGGTAAGGGGTTTTCTTCTCACTCCTTATTCCAGTGAGATTCACGCCATATTGCCACTATTACCTTTTATATGGTATATTTACTTCCCATAATTGTATTCTTTGTGTAATACACATTAATTTATGTGTATTTAAATATTCATTGTATTCTACCTCTTTCATGGGTGTCTGTTTCGTAAGCTACCAAATTGGTAAGGGTTAATTCCACATTCTCATTATTATCTGAGATTGTTTATGAGTAAGTATTTACTGGGAAATTTTTATCATCCATGTCCATTTTTAATAAAAATGATTTCAACATGAATATTTTAAGGATTTTTAATGGTTATTTTTATCATGTTCATAATTTTAAATGTTTTAAAGATTTATCTTTTTAAATCTTTTTATTAATGTCCATATTTTCAAAATGATTTTATGGATTTATTTATATGGACATGAATGTTTTGAAATGATAATTCTTTTCAAAAGTATCAAAGTGGTATGGGACAATTTGATTAAAAAATATCTTTTAAATTAATTCCTTTATAAATGTGTGACTTTTCAATGATTTTAAGAAAAAAGAGATATTTCTCTCAAATAGTTTTGATTTCATCTATGTCAATATCCTTTGATGGATTTTAAGCTTATTTGATGTTGATTTATTATGATACAAATATTCCATATCATATTGAACTTTTTGTGATATGTTTTACTGTGGATGTGTTATTTTTATAAAATTCATGGTTTATAGAGAAATTATTCACATTTCGAATGCTAGTTTTAATATGAATGTTTATGTTATGTTTAAACCTGTTCATATGAGAAATGAATTGGATTTAATAATTGATTGGTGGATCCCGCTATAGCTCCTCAATGCATCATTAGGTCTAATGATACAAACTAGTGTCTTGGAATGAGGCCTTGACAAAATATTATTTGTAGTCTTGGCACGAGGCCTTGGCTACGTGGTTATGATAGTCTGGAATTATGAATTCCATCGTTACGAAAGTTGTTATTGATATTGCATGTGATTATTCGATTAGTAGAATATCCATGTGAATAAGTAAATGGAATTATTTAATTTTATTTCTTCCATATTATGCTGAATTTCAATTTTAAAAGGATTTTGTTTTAGCTTTATACATTTCCTTAAATGATTATTCTTATTTGTGAATGTTTCTGTTGTATTGCTTACCCTTACTGAGCGTTTGAGCTCACCCCTTTCTATGTTTTATTTTCCCAGGATTCCAAGAAGTGTATTATGATTGATATGCAAGGCTAAACCAAGGTAATAATGGTGTTCATAAAGGATTATTTATGTTGTTTTTTATGTTATAAAGTGTAATGTAACATTCATGTATGTAATCTATTTTCCAAGACTGCTAAACCAATCGGTCCTTCGGGACTTGATTCCTTGTAATCATACCAATGTATTAAAATAATGCACTGACTCTGGGTAACTGGGGTTAGGTAGTTGCATGTATAAATTTAATTGTTTGATGATATTAAAACCCTATATTATCTAATATCCAAATTTGAGTCACTTTGGATGTTTTTATGTGGGTTTTAGGTTTATTATAAATTAATATTTAGAGGTTTCCAAAACTGCCCCTCTCATCCCTTATAAAAGGGAACCTCATCCCACTTATCATTACACAAATTGGTGCCTTAAAGATCGGCCAAACCCTTCCCATTACTCTTATAAACATCCCTAGTAATATTATTGAGGTTCTGGTCTTCTCAAAAGACCAACTCTAGTCCCTTAAGAGGAAGTTTAAAGGAGGCACATAAAAAAAGAGGTAATCTCTTCTACTGATTCTTTCAAGTTTTTTTCTTCTTCAAATTATTCTTATTTTGTTGTTTCATTGTAAATTAATAAAATAAGTATCACTAAAATACTAATATGAGATTATAAATATGAAAAAACCCCATTTCACCTTCTATCCATCCTACGGAAAATGAAATCACCGCGCGTGCGTACGTACGGAATACCATCTCCACACCGTGGTGTAATTAGTTTCTCCACCACCACCTTACTTGGATGGGTATAATGGTATAAAGAATAAATATATATGGTTATTATAACATCATACTTATTCTAAGATATTATATCATTCACTCCAATTCTAATCAATAATTATGGGAACGATATCATCGCTCGTGCGTATGTACGGACTACCGTCTCCATGAACGCTATGAGATTAATTTTCCATAATTAACCATTCAAGTATGATTATAAAGAATATTTGTAATAAATAATCATTAAATATATTACATAATAATGATACTGGATTTATGTACATATATTTTTCATTTACTTAATTCCATTCAATTCAATAAGGAAACGAAAACAGCGTTTATGCGTACGTACAACCTACCGTCTCCATGAACGTTGAATTTCATTCCATTTATCGATATATCATATATATATTTATATAATTAATAAATATATTATATATAAATCATGTTTTACATTCTGGAATTAAGAAAATCATGATATGAGTAATAATATCAAGAAGAAAAAATCAAAACACGTACGATAAATGAAACAATTTAAACCAAAACGCTGCTTTAACATGGAATTTACAAAAGAAAGGGTAATATAAAGTCATAATTGAACCATATATGTTATCATAACAATGAATATGATTCTGCAATAGTTCAATTACATTATTTAAATCATTATACAGGAGGTTTGGATACATACGAAGCATATCGGACATAAGGTAAGGGATAATTTTTCAAATCGCATTTTTATCTGAGATTGCTTATACGTAAGTAATTATTGGGGTATATGTTTCATCCATATCCATTAAAATGTTTTTCATAAATAGTTTAATATTCTTTCATGTATTTTTAATGTCATGTTTAACCCTTTTTGACTTTTACTTTGTGTTATGGAGGGAATATTTCTTTTGTTTATCATACATGGTATTTTTTTAATTTTCCGTTAAAAGTACGAGGGGAATGTTTTTTGAACTTATACGACATGAACAGATTTTTACAGTTTTATACCGACTTATTTTTTTGAAGAATACTCTACAAAATTTCATGGTTACATTAAATAAAATCCCTTTCTTTCAAAATTGTGTGACATTTTGTGAAAAGAAAACGATTTTTAAGGAGAAAGGATATTTTCCTCAAGAATTCATTTCAAGTATTTTATCAAAACCATTTTCCATCTAATATAACATTATTTCATATGTGTATGTTTCAAGTATAATGTCTCTATGATTTATATGGTTTCACTTTTATACTGATGAAATGAAATCCATTTGTTTTATATGGATTATGTTATGATGGGATGATGTTTATGAAACCCATTTTATTCTTTGGGTTATGATGAATGATTTATGTTTATGTTGTGGCACACGTAAGAATTATTTCATTATGAGATGGGTGGGAACTATATCTCCCTCAAATTAATTGGGTAAATATTTATATCTAATGATATATACATGGCTGAAACGGTAAGTTAATCCACTTTAGTTATATAGGAATGGAATAAGGAGTGAAATCGATTCCAAAAGGGACTTTGTCCACTTAGATAGACTTAGCAGCAATGCCTTGGAAAATATGGAAATCATATCACGTGCTTAATGGTTTTCCATAATTACATGTTTTCTTCCCATGCTATTTTATCATGATTGATGTTCCATTATGATATATGCCTTACTTACTTGCATGATTTATGTCTATGCTCAACATTTTGATGTTTAGATTTTAGGTTCGAGTTTTTGTATTCAAATATTTATGGATTGTTTTATGTTCTTTATGTTTACCCTTACTGAGCATTTGGGCTCACCCTTTTTATATTTTATTTTCCCCAGGATATAAAGAAAGTATTTAGGTAAGAAAAAAAGGGGAAGATATTTATGGGAGATGTTTAAGATCTTTCACCATGACTAGAAGATTATGTTCCATGTTTCCAAATACACTAAACTATTACGGTCCTTTGGTGTCTGTTTTGGTTATGTATTAAGTATTCCGCAAATGTAATGTATTGTCTATGTATGTCATGTACGAGTCTCTATAGATTTCCGAAGGATGCTAATGATATTATGTGTATGACCCATCAGGTAAAATTATTTTGGTTAATGTACAACTCTTATTTTTTTTATTGATTTTTTATCTCTAAAATATATTGTGGGAGTGTGGGTGGCATTTAAGAAGTCAGGGTTTAAAATACATATCATTTTTTATAATAAAAAATCCATAAAATTTCATTGAAGATGATCCTCTAGAAATAAAATAACATCATATGGCTATAATAGAGGTTATATAACATGAAAGACATGATTTTTTGTCACTAAGAACGGAAACTCATTATTATTTCACAATAAAATTCATATATGATAAAATGATTACATAAGGGTTATAAAATATTATAGAATGTGAGAGGCACATATTTTATTAATTGAATAAATATACAAAAACAAATCTTATTCCTCTAGTTTATATAATTTTTAGTGAATGAGAATCATTATTCAAGAAGAATCTATAAATTTATGGGCAATCTAGAACCTACAAGGTTTGATTTTCTATAAAATGGGCTGAATAATTTCTAGAAATATACTATTGTGAAAATAAATCAACAATTATTACCCTATAATCTATTAGAATTATAATTTCTATAACAAAATAATATGAATATTATATTTTGAGGATGGATGTAAACACATCTTTCCATAATTAGATCCTTAATGATAATTTATCAATGACATGGTGAGAAGGGTTTCTAATAGAAAATCATAACAATAATGTATACAGATAATATATATCTGTTTATCGATTAAATAAATTGCAATGACCAATATTTTTCATACTGAAATATTATATATCATTAGAATTATATTCATTATATGACATTACGATCCACACAATACTTATATAGTTCTATTATATTAGGAAACTTATATACATAAACCACTTAATCATAAGATATTAACATCATATACCACTTAGTTATTCATAAATAGAACCCTTCGTAGACACATGACACTTAAAACATTTCTTCATATCTATGGGAAGATAATATATAATAAAGGGTGATCGAATATGCTCAGCATGGTTTAAAAAGGAAGATATCCATGATCAATTAAAAATAATATTAGAACTAAGGGTTTGATAACATGATCTTAACTAATGAAAACCTTACCCATAATTTTTTAGATCATAAACATGAGTTGTCCTATAAATATTTTTAGTTTGTGTTTCATGAATCACGAAGGGATTAAATAACATAAGGGAGGAGAACATAATATTGGCATGATATAATGTCATAAAATAGCTGAATATGGTGTGGAATAATTTTAATAAAAAATGATTAGGGCAATGATACCAACTAATTAATTCATAACATGATAGGATATGTATAACCACATGTTTACTAACTTTAGATTTGGGTTATCCTCTAGTGTACACTCTTTCAGGCTTGGGATTAATATCAATGTACATACTTTAGGTTTGGGATAACATATCTTATACCCATTAAGATCGTAAGACCTTAGTAATTAGCATAGGAATTGGAGGGATATAAAATTATAAGTATAACCTTAACATAATCTGAAAATCGATTGATTTTTATACCAAAATACCCCCAAAAAATTAATTATAAATTAACATGTGAAAATAAAATGAGTTTCATTGATTTATAATAATAATCATAAACAATCCATAGATATAATACAGAAACAATCAATTGTTCATATCCCCAATAAATATTTGGTAACATCAATGGCTGTTATCATTGATGAATAATCCATTAAATTATCACTATAATATTCCTTGAGAAAAATAACCTTTTCCTTTTGAAATCACTTATTATTATCTAAAAATATAACAAATATGAAGGGAAATAGTTTCATTAAAAGGAATTATTTAATATTGTAATGGAACAACAATGTTTTGATCAGTCACTAGGGATGGTATTTATTTTTATTCTACGTATGTTGAAATAATGATTCCTTTCACATTTTCATTAAAGAGTCAAAAGTAAAACATTCAAAAAATGACAAGAGGGAACATTTAAACAATTTTGTGAAAACTAAATCATTGTAAAATTGTTTTTACATTAATCATATGAGATTATTTAAAAACATTCTGAAAACGTTTTTATAATATAGGTATATAGAACCAGTCTTAATGTACATACAAATTATTTCACTTTTACATAATACTAACAAAATTACACAAACAGACATCCAAAGACAACATTTGTTTAGTGTCTTTAGAAACATGGAAACCTAAAAAATATTACAATAGTGAGGTAAATTATCTACCATTAAGTTTTATATTAATTTCTCCCTTATAAGAAAAATCGTAACAAAACATATCTTCATAACATATAGAAGGAAAACATTAAAAGGTTTGAGCTTAGATACTCAATAAGGGTAAAAAATGGAGACATGTAACTATAATCCTGAGAATATGGGTTTTATAATGTGATTATGAAATTATAATATCAACACACAACAATAAAATTTCATAAAAATTAATCATGTAATAATTCATGATGATTCATTACACATGAATCAAAATGGAATAGAGAGTATAAAAAAATAATATATAACATAGGAGTAACACATGTATTTATGGTATAAACATAAACATGTAACATAATTCTATATATTCAACAAAAATTTCTATAGCTTATCACGGAACTTCAAGGGGACTACACCTACTGTGGAGGACACATTACGATCCCTAGTCACGGTCTCTTTCTTGTAAGGGATCAGGTTTATCCATCTTCCCATAGTGGATTTTGTGTCCCCATCTTCCTATAGAGGATCAAGTTTTCCCATATTCCCAAAGTGTATTGGGTTTCCCCATCATCCAACAGTTGATCTGGTTTCCCCACCATCTATATTAATGGTGACAACACCTATTAGGCGGGACACATCATGATCCCCAATTAGAGTCCTTTCCATAAAAGGGATTAGGTTTCTCCATAATCTCATAGTCAATCATGTCCATATACATGATTCCATTCATTATATAATGAGATATAATTATTTAACTAATGCATAAGAGGGATATAGAGGTCCCACCCATCTCATTATGTAATTATACATACATGTTCCACAAATTCATATTCAATTATATAATATCCCATAAAATAAATCTATACAAACGTGTCCCAGAAATTTGTAAACAATAACATCATAATCCCTAAAATTAAATTGATATCATAAACATTTAAAAAAAATTAAAATTTATAAAAATTCATGTTTCACAATATTTTAATCAAATCTTAACCCATGAAAGGATGTGTGTTTCGAAATCATAAAACTCGTGGATGAGAAAATGGTGGCATAAACATTGTTCCATCAGAACTTTAATAATTCAATAAATTATATGAATCTTATTATTAAATCATATCCAGAGTAAATTATATACTTTAAAAGGAATTTTATTTTATTTGGAGATTTATTTTGAAATATCACAAAGAACATATCTTATGGTAAATATCCTTTATTTTAAAATAATTTTCATGAAACCATTTTAAATGTCCATTTCATCTAATCAAATAATTAACATTTTTTAAAACATTTATTAAGGAATATATAAATTATTCATCGAAAAATATATAAAACAATTTAAAAAAAATTTAAATTATTATTTTAAATTACTTTTAAATCATTAAAATATGTATTTAAAACATTTTAGAAACATTTTCCATTGAGACTTAAAAAAGAAAATTGAATAATTTTGGAAACAAATTTCATTGATAAATTATATATGAATAATATAATCTTTTTCAAAAAAAATCCTTGAACTATTATTAAATAAGGCTTAAAACATTTTTAAAACCATTTTCATTAAAATAAAGTGAAAACATATAATTTATTTCCTGAAAATTATTTGAAATTCATTTTACTTCAAAAAGAAAAGGAGAATATTTAAAATGAATTGAAACCCATTTAATTGAAAATAAATTGGAAAGATATAAAACATTTCAGATAAGATTTTGTAAATTGTTATCATTGATAATTAATTTAAATTCTATGAATTATAATTTAAAACAATATTTGAATACATGGTCTAGAAAGAACACATATTTATTACAGAAGAGAGAAGAGAATTCTGACATTCATAAAAACACATTGTCAAGCTAATTATGTACCAAATTTTAATGAAATTAAACCAATACATTATGATATCATCAATAATAAGATTATAACAAAATTTATGTGTTTTTAAATTTTATTTACATTATTTCATCATTTAACACATAATCATAAATAATCATGATAAATAATTAGATTGTTTTAATAAACATCTTATCACATGGAAAATTTGATCCATAATTCTCATGTAATAAAATAAAATAAAATGAAGCCTCAAATATAATTCTAATAAGTATATTCATGAAGTAAAATGTCAAATTGATGTGTAAATACATAAAAAATGCTATATGGTTATAACATGGCATGTGTCTCAGAGAAGGGAATTTGAGAAACAATAATATTTCTGATGAAGTAAATTTTGAATCATAATACCTATGAAGGATAGATAATAATATGGATATGTATATATAGATAAAATTTAATTATATTAATATTATAATAGATACATTAGTAGTAAACACACCACATATAATAAATAGTATGTGAACATATTTCATGTCTCACAGAAAATAAACGTGAGATGAGAAACCCCTTACTTCTTGAGTGAATTCCAAATTGTGAACCCCAATAAATAATAATATCATTTAAATCATTTAATTTTAATAAATAAGGAAAAATTAATTATATAACATGTCATAGGGTAGTTTATACACCACAAAAGAGTTAGTGGTGAATATGGTATGTATCTCTCAAAAATAAAAAAGTGGGATGAAATCCCCTTACATTAATTTTTGACATTCTTCAAACACATTAAAACCTCTTATATAATAAATATAATTTATATTTTAAATATAATACATATCCATATTATTATATCTAATAAAATATATAATTTTGTGTTGAATTTATATTACCATGTTATTAATAACTCAATGTTAATGATATGTTTCAGGTAATATCTTCTTTATTTATCATATATGTTATATCTAGTTATTATTGTTACTATTACATAGATAATTATATATTTATTTCTAGATTAAAATAAATTTCATAAATGTCATATATATTCAATATACATTTATTTATAATTAAATATGGAAGATAGAAGTATGAAATGGAATACATAATTCTTGGAGATGATATGTCGAACGTATGTGTGAACATTACATACTTTTTATTTTTGTATTGAACGAAATAATGTATGTGATATATATATATATATAAGATAAATACAGTAAAATTATTATTTAATATATATCATATAAATTTACTAATGACATCCATAATTTATTCTGTGTAATGTGCGCACAAATCACAACGCTATGAGGAGACGGAAGTCCACACTTTTAGAAAAGTTCTTATCGTAGTTACACATAATGGATAGAATTAAGTTATATTCTATATAAAGATCAGAGAATCATATAGATATGATTAATTTGGCTTATTACACACATATATATATATATATATATTTCTCTTTCATAATTCCAAAATGGTAATGGTGTAAATGAAAAATGAACAATTTTTGTTTTGCGAGGAGGGAGTTCACAATACAAGAATAATAAGTTCATTACCCACTAAATTGAATTGTGTGTAAGGGGTGGTTGAAATTTTAGAATAAAAATATCTATGTATATTTTTGATACTAAGTTTATTATATAAACATGTAACAATAATATTTGATGTCGTGGAGAATGAAATTAAAACAAAGAAGCATGAGAGAGGATGTAACCTCTTATCTGTGTAACACATTTTAGATTGCACCAAAGGGATTCCATGGAGAGATTTCTGTCAAAGATGAGTTTTCTAGATCGATGAGTATGATGTTGAACAGATATATTTTAATATCATGGTCTATCAAAAATTTTATGAGATGAGTGAAGAAGTGGGAAGCGTGAGTTCCTTTTTATAGTGAAGGGAGGTGATAGCCATGAGATTTTTTTTAAAACTAGTTAGTTGTACTATCGTTTTTACATAAAAAAATTATAAAAAATCAATTAAATTATATAATTTAATTTTTATAGAATAAATATTTCCATCCAATGATTGTTGGATAGGTTATTAGGTAATTTTTTTTAATGATAGGTTGTAGTCCTATATTAAGCGTAATTTCACCTTATTCACTCTAACTAATTTTAAAAACATTCAGTAATATTACTGGATAAAATCAAGTTGATATAATTATAATATAAGTGTTATGATATTAAAAAAAATATGTACATTTTTCAAAATTCAATTCATAGAAGCAGAAAAATTATGTTTAATTCTAATCACATAGTCGTGGTTAGAAATACGTATTTTAATGTAAGAATATTGAAAACTCATGATACTTATATATATAAATTAAATAAAAAATAGTATTATAGTGACCTAAATTTTATTAATAGATAAATAATTTTTATATTGTGACCTTAAATCAAATTTAATATATAATTTAATAATAAAAATAAAATATATGAAAAATCAATTTTGAAATAAAATTCATTATTTTTCACTATTATCCAAAAATAACGTCGCATAGAAAAATCAAAAAAATTAACAATATAATAGTTTGGACATTATAAATTAAAAAATAAAGTTTATTTTATCAAATTAGATTTATAATAGAGGATAATATTTATTTTATTATTTTTCACAGAAGGACAAGAAAAGAAGTTCCTTTATAAAAATAGTATTTTTATACATTTGAAGACAATACCAATGTTTGTGTATTTATTTATCGATATGTTTTATATTTATGAAAATATAATAAATTACATTTAAAAAATATTTATTTATACTAATAATAAAAACTTAAATTGAAATCTTATAAATAAATTGTTTATATAATTGTAATAATAATTTTTCATTTCAATGATATAAACTGTTGTGTGTAACTCAAGACAAGTTATTACTGTGTGTAGCCCATGATTACATTGGTTTTTTCATATAATGAATATAAGAATTAGTGATTTAATATATAACAATAAAAAAATATCTTTACTATTTTACATGAAATTATACATATTAAAAAGATTAAATTATTTTGAAAAACGATAATTTACAAAATATAGTGTTGTTACATTCTACCCTACATAAAATGAATTTCAAAGACAAAATTCATCAATCTTATACATGATTTAAAACATTATAGTTTCATTCCATGAAATACACATCATAAAATAGAATATAAATACATCATTTAAAAAGGTAATGTTGGAAACATAATAGTTACACAATGTAACGCATAACTAGGTTACAGTATAGGAGAATATTGGTGGAATGTAAAAACATTATTAAGTATGATAAATCCAAATATCATGTTCTGAAGGAGAGTGATATGGAACAAAATCAGGAGAATGTTAATTATCAAAAATCAATAAACCAAATATTCATGAAATAGTGCATTGATATCATCAAAAATGATGATTATATGAAATCCTTTTAAATCATGATGCTTTTCCTATTACTAAAGGGTTTTCATGATAATAAATATTTTCATGTTTTAATTAAATTTATTTAGGTTAATTTTATCTTTTTCATTAATTATTTTATACTTCATCTCTTATTACACCAAATTATGGAAATTTTGTTATGCTTGGATGAACAGATAATCAAAATATCCTTTATCTCTAGTTAAATTACAACACTGGTGATCCAATATATATAAATCCATATATGGAGAGATAATAATTTCATCTCTAAAACATCATCCAATGTTTAACGTAAAATTCTCCTTAAATGGTTAACCTTGTAGCCCTTCTAAAAGCTTTAAATATAAAATTTGTAAATAAGGACACAAAATTATTCAAAAATAGATTATAACTGATTCCTTTTATATATTAATATAGCTCTTTATTTTAGTATACCAAATATGTGAATACATTCATTAAGTATTCTATTGAAACATGGTAATTACTTGAATTACAAAAATATACTTATTAAATGAATGCATATTTCATTATTCTAAAGATTACTATATATATTATGTAAATCCTAGATGTTGTAAATATCATCCATGATGTCATATACTACTTTCTTAAAAAAAATTCATTATCTATTCTCTGTTCATAAATAATATCAAATTTAATTTATCCATATCATCATCTCTTTATCGATACTAAATATCATTTCCCAATCCTCAAGAATATGTTTTAGGATAACTACCTTTAATGGATCAATTACATTAAATAAAATATTTAGGTCATCGGTACCACATAACATATTGTTGAAAATCCTTCAATAAAATATTATTTAAAAAATTCATATATACTTCATGAATTATATAAAATAATCTTTGATTTCATATAAATTAATACTTCACTAATTCCATGCCTTCATTACGCTATTAACTAAACATCATTATCATATTACATAATATTTCATTCACAAAAAATGTAATAAGAATCATGTATTAACATTTCTCAAACTCAATTTAATAATTATTTTAAACAATATTATTATAGAAACACATACCATTCAAGTTTCATTAATGTTCACTTTATTATCAGTAGAATAACTATTACATGAGACACCATGATGATTATATTAATTAGCCTTCCTCTAAAGAGGTCGCTTTTAATATTTACTATACATTACACATTTAATGAAGTCATAAATTAATAATAACACAGAGAGGCAAATATTCCCATTCTATAATTAAATAAAATTTTCATTTTCCATTTTTTGTTAGTTGCTTTGTTTCATTCTTTTCCACAGCCAAATCATTTTTCTGTTCCATTGGGACATTCATTTAGGTGCGTCCCACCACATTCCTGACATGTATGAAACCAAATCATTATTCCTCTAGGTTATTCATTAACTAAAATCTTAGTTAACACCCCACCCCTTTTTTGGTAAGTCTAACCATTGATAAATGTACAAATTGTTAATTTTGTTTTCTGAAAACTAATTAGGCATGATCACAGTGTCCTTTGCTCCTATGATCACCCCATTTGACTTGTCATCAAAAAAAAATTCATCACATTCAACATTAAACTTGTTTCTTTTAGTTATTTCATTTGAATAAAACATAAAATCATAGTGTGATAAACATTTATCTTAGTAGAAAACCACATAATCATGAGAAATCACTTATAAAATGACTAAATCATGACACCTACACATTTAATTTTTATATAGCTGGTTATCCTTGGTTATTAAATTCCATATTGTTTTTACCTACATTATTATGGTTCAAAAAGTTTTTTTAATTCCAAAAGCATATCGCCTAGGAGTTTCAAGCCTGGTGCATTATAAGGCTCATTTTTGTGTATCAGGTTATGCTCGAGTTAGGCCGGAAGTAGCATTTCAGAGTTGTTATGCCTAGGTACTTATATTCCTTAACCACAACCACTATTAGTATGTATACATGGTGGTGATTTTAGTAAACTACTCCTTTTATTCTTTTCCAACCTTCCAATAAATTTTCCTTAACCTTTTCTTATCCTTAGACTTATATTTGGTGACATCCCTAGAAACATCATTATAAAAAAATCCTCAGAATGTTACTAATGATTTTTCATTATTTTTTTCTAAATGAAGACTAATAATTTGAGATGATAGATAATATAAAGACCATGGATTAAAATACATAGACATTACATCACTTTTTTGGAATACATATAACATTACACAATCAAATGCCCAATTATCTTATTAGTTTAGTGAATTTTGTAATGTGGAATCATAAATATTAGAACATAAGTGATCTAAATTATCTCCCATTAGGTTCTTCATGACAAGAACCTTTCATAGACACATCATAATTGACTAATATATTCATATTAATAGGAATAAAAACATTAAAAGGGGGGAGCGCAGATGCTCAGTAAGGTTAAAAAAGTGATACATGTAAGCATATATATGAGAATATTATTATGCGAACATGATCATACCAATAGAATCATACCATGAATATCGAAGAACATAAACATGAAATAGGGAATAAATCCTTTAATTTTATAATACGTTAATAATAATGGAATCAACAGAAAAATCCATGAAAGTATAATATTGGACTACGACATGTAGTTGTGGTATGCCCCTAAAAATGTAATATAAATCCGTATAATCCAATAGGTTTTTATATAATGTATTAGGTAACTTATTGGGGACTATATATTCTGGTCGAGACACACCACCACCACCAGTCATAGTCCATTTAATGTAAGCGATCGAGGTTTCCCATATTACAATAATGGATTAGATTTACCCATGTTACTATATTGGGTTGGGTTTCCCCATCTTCCATCTTCATGATGAGTATACCTATAGGGCTGGATATTCAACCATCCACAGTCATAGTCATTTCCTTTTATTTGGCTAGTTTTACCCATAAAACCCATAGTGGATCAATCCCATAAACATGATTCCCATCATTATCTCATGATATACAGTTCATTACTCAATACATTAGAGGAATATATAGGTCTCACTTATCTAATAATAAAATCATACATACATGTGCAAAAAATTCGTAAAAAAATAACATACACCATAAAATTAAATCATACATAAATGTGTACAAATTTAATAAACAGTAGCATCATAACCCATGAAATGAATTGAATTTCATAAACATGTAACGGTATATTAACATATGAATAAATACAGGTTTTATAATCATTTCATCAAAACATAGCATGTCAAAGGAAGCAGTTTCGAAAACATAAAACCCATAGAAGAGAAGCGGGTGTAAAAATAAAAATTAAAAAATATTATAAACCATTCAAGAAATAATATGAATGATATTTTGGATCATATCTTCAATAAATCATAATTTATAACAATTTATTCCAATTTATATGGACATGGATATTGATTGATGATGTGCAAGTTTTCTAATGTTAAAATTACAATCTTTTAAAATACTTTTAAAAAAATCATAAAAAAATATTTTTTTATATTAAAATCATTATTAGTTCATTCATTCATTTCTAGAGGAAAATATCATTTTTTCTTTGAAAAAAATAATTTTAACACATAAAAAATTTAGACATCCATTTTCAATGAAAATACATTATAAACATAGAAAGAAGGCATGGAAGTATTTTGGGAAAGTATTTCCATAGAAGAATATAAAAGAAACTTGAGAATAATTTGAAAGTCATTTTCCTTGAAAACATATAATATAATCATGAAAACATTTTTAAAAACTTGTTTACCCTAAAAATTATTGAACAATATTAAAAAATTATAAAATAGTTTTCCATGAAAATACCCTGAAAACAAATAAAATATGGAATGTAAAAATTTTATTAACAATTTCACTGAAAATAATATGAAAACTTATAAATATATATATATAAATTTAAAACCATTTTAATTGAATATAAAATTAAAAATTATAATGAGTACTTTAAAACGTTTTTTAAAAACATTTTTTGAAAGAAGAAAAATTTCTGACCAAATCGAGATTTAAAGTCAAAATTTAATTAATATAATTACTCAAAATTATTATATAGAAAATCATAGAAAAATGGAACCAATATGTAAATATATCATGAATAAATGTTTTATATGAAAATTCCTGATCTTTTATGGATATATAGCTCAAAATATTTACTCAATGAAATCATAATCATTAAAAATATCCATAAATGATAAGATTATTTCTGTAACCATGTTATTACATTCTAAAATTCACTCACACTCTATATATATGAAAATAAAATTACAAGAATAAAAAAATATCATGAAAATAAGGAGATTAAATATATAAAATTTATAAGGGATGGGTATATGCATCAAAGAATGATATCAATGCATAACATGGAATGTGTCACAAAGAATTTAAATTGAGACAAAATTACATTACAGATTTATTATATTTTGAAACATAAACCCATGAAACAGATATAATAAAATTTATTTATAAATACCCATAAATTAAAGTATATGAAACATATAATACATGCATGTGCATTAAACACACAAAATATAACAAATATGTGGTTAACATAGTTTTTTTCTCACAAAAATAAAAGTTATATAATACAACCATTACTTCTTGAATAAATTTAGAATTGTGATCCCCAATTGAGAATAAAATCATTAAATGATTTTAATATAATTATAGAAAAATAATTAATGATATAACATGTCATAGGGAAGTATACACACCACCCAAAAGAAATATGTTGTGAATATGTCATGTATCTAACGGAAATAAAAAGTGAAATGAAATCTATTAACCTTAATATTTGACTTTATTCATACATTTTCAATCCTACTGAATAGAAAATATAATTGTATTATACATATAATTTAGAACCATAATATTATATCTAAAACAATATATGATTTTGTTATGACTTTTTATTACCCATTTATTAAAAAATCTATGTTAATGTTACATTTCGGGAAGTATATGTCTTATTTTTCTTATATGTTTTGAATTTTTATTATTTATCCTTTTACATAGATCATGATTAAATTATTTATTTATTTTAAAATAATGTATAAATATAATATATATTGATTATAATTTTATTTATACTAAAATATATATATTATTAAATTACGTAATATAATACACCATTTATTGAGATTTTATGTTGTACATGTAACACCCCAATATTTCATAGTGTGTTATTTCTTCAAAATAATTCAATAACTTGAACTACACGCAACACCGAGTTCAAGCGCACCATGACTTACCAAATAAGCCGTTCAAAAGAGGTTATGAATAGTATTAACTAAATTTTAAACTTTATATAATCCTTATCATTTTAGAATCCATATTATGAGTTTCTTAGACATAATGTAAGAACAAATTCCTTTTTTCAGATAAAAGAAGTATTTTTCAAAAATGCACATTTACCATCATTAATAGTGAACCATTTTTAAATCCAATATTTTAAACTTTTATATATTAAATTTGACTAAATAAATTTATTCTTTAGAATAGGGAAATAAAAAAATTTACAATGTAAAACCCCAAGCTTCCACGGTACACTTCTCTTTGAAAAATACAGTAGAGTGTGTTGTACGCAACTTCGAGTTCTAACACACACTACAACCAATCAAACTAGCCGTAATGAATAGTAATACCTACTTTTTAAAATTTTATAAATTTTATCTCTCGAAATGGAATTAATTTTTGGATTTGAAATATCTAATTTAGCCTAGGGTGAAATTTTGGTACTTTTCGGATAACTTTTACATTTTGATGAATAGTGAAAATTATTAAATTTTAATTAAAAACAACTTTTTTAATAAAAATAATTAGTAGTGATAAATTATTAATTTGAGTGGTTTTAAATTATATTTATAATATATTTCTACCATTTAATACAATTTTGTTCATTGGAAAAAATTTCACAATTAAACCGGACATAAACAAGTGTCAATCTTTTGATAGTTATTATCTCTTAAAAACATGCTTTTTGTTTTAACAACGAGAGTTAATTTTAAATTATTTTCTGTCACTTATGTGTTTTGAATTTGGAAAAATGGATTCCATATTTGGAATCAGGATATTAAAATTGTGTAAATAGGTAACTTTTATTTTTAGACATTTTGAATAATTACTTCGTTAATATTTTATTTACCATGGTTAAAGGGTAAATCCGGTAAATAAGGGTTAAAAAATAATATTATAATAATAAAAAATTACCCTAAAACGTGTCCTAACCTTATTTGTTGATACATGTCCGACCGTGGGCATCTTTGGGACGATTTGGGGACCCCATGTAGCCACTTGTAAGTGATAGGGACACTTTATTTTAATTAAGTTAAAATGAATACAAAAATGACACAAACATATATCTTTTAGAAAAACAATTTTTGCATAGGGATATATATGTTGGATTTTCGACTATAAATATTCATTATAAATCTAACAATATTTCCTACATAATGGTATTTGATTTATAATTTTTAGACATTATATAATTTAATATATTTATGACACAATGGTGATGCAGTAATTTCCATAATAGTGAAAAATTAAAATGATTGATATTGTAGATACCCAAATAAATATAATTTGAGACTTTTTATGAATTAAACTAATTTTTTAGGTAAATATGACATTTTATTAATGCTTTAATTATCTTTTTTTGAAGTAATCATTATGTTATGAGTTTTAGAAAAATCAATTATTGAATAGTGTCAAAATTGACATAAAAGAGTTTTTAAAACAAATATTATATTATTAATTGATATTAAATTCCTAAAAATCTAAGGCTCGTCCAAGAGACTTATATCATGATAGGAGTATCATTAAGGGACCACTTGGGGGTATTTGGGATGTATATAGTATATTTATTAACCATATAATATAAGAATACAAAGAGATATTGTAAAAGTGAAACTAATTAACTAAGAGTTAATACTTAAATATAAGGTTAGTATAATGACCCAAACCTATCTGAATTATATTGGTTGAGTGGTTTTCGACCTATCCCCACCTTAAAATTTAAATAATCCACTTTTGATCCATTAGAAACTGAATATGAATTTATTATAAAATAATATTTCTAGCTTTTCCAAAGGTGCCCCTCACCCCTCTTATAAAAGGGCACTCCACCTTCTCATTAACTCACACCTTCAAAGCCTTTTGGTTAGGCAAAAATCTGCCCAAATACTCTCTCAACATCCATCAATTCATCCTAGAGGACTTTCTTTAGTCAGAAATCCAACCTAAGATCCCTTTTGATCAAATCAAATGGAAGAACCTGAAGAAGAGGTAATGATTTCACCACCCTTTTCCAAGTTCCTTTCTTCTTCCACTTCTTCTTCCTTTGTTATTACCATTATAAAATAATAAATCCAGTATCTTATATATACTTTTATGTTATTATAAATATGGTACAACCATATTCAGTATTTTATCCATCATTTTAATAACATGTCACCATATGTGCGTACGTACGGCTTATTGTCTCCACGTCGTGGTGTAATTATTATTCAATAAATTATTATTTAGATGGGTATAATAATGATTTATAATTCATGTAAATAATAAATATAACATGATAATAATTCTATATATATGATATACCATCCAATTATATATATTATTTTAATATCAATAGATTGATATTATTGCTCGTGCATACGTACGGACTACCGTCTCCACAAACGTGATGAGATTCATTCTCTATCATATCCATTCAAGTATAATTATCATTTGATGATTTAAAAATAATTTTTAAGTACTTGATATCATTCTTTATATTAATAAGATACAACCTATCAATTACAACCACGACTTACGTAACAAAACATATAAAAGAAAACAAGTAAGATAACATCTGAAACGACAATAATACTAAGATATTATTAACAAAGCAATGTTAAAAGATCATATATGATATCATATTATTGTATATGATTCTTGTATAATTTAATAAAAACTATTTCATAATTATACAGGAGGTTAACCTATCCCCAACCAAGGAAAAGTACAAGTTAAGGGTTTATTTCGCAATCTCTTCATTATCCGAGGTTGTTTATACGTAATAATCTACTGGGATTTCTTTATCATCCATATCCATGTTTCTTCGAAATGTATTTCAAAACATTTTTACTATTTACAAAGAATATGTGTTAAAGTCATTTATACCCTTTTTTAAATTTTTATAAGATGTTTATAAAGGAATCTTTCCGTCGTTTTCCAAACAAGGTGCTTTTAACCTTTTCGACAAAATTAAGGTATGAATGTTTCTTTTAACTTATACGGCGGGTGCGGCTATTATCTGCCATTATAAAATCGTTGAAGCTTCACCAACAATCTTATATGAATATTTTCAAAGTAAATGTTTTATTTTATAATTATGTGACTTTAAATGATTTAAAAATGAATATTTTAAGAATTTGTGAAAGGTACTCTTTATCAAGATCATAATTTTAAATGTTTTAAAGATTTATTTCTCTAAATCTTTTTAATTAATGTCCATGTTTTCAAAATAATTTTAAGGATTTATTTATATGGACATGAATTTTTTGAAATGATATTTCATTTCAAAAGTTTCAACGTGGTATGGGACTCTTTGATTCAAAAATCTCTTTTAAATTACTTCTTTATAAATGTGTGACTTTTCAATGATTTCAAGAAAATAGATATTTCTCTCAAATAGTTTTTGATTTAATCTATGTCAATATCCTTTGATGGATTTTAAGCTTATTTGAAGTTGATTTATTATGATACAAAACTTTTGTATTGTATTTAAGGTTTTTTGATATGTTTTACTATGGATGTGTTATTTTTATACCATTCATGGTTTATGGAGAAAGTGTTGACATTCCATATGCTAGTTTTAATATGAATGTTTATGTTATGTTTAACATTTTCATATGGAAATGAATTGAACTTAGTAAGTGACGGGTGGAGCCCGCTATATCTTCTTGATGCATCGGTAGGTCTCATGAGACAAACTAGTGTCTTGGCACAAGGCCTTGACAGAATCTTATTTGTAGTCTTGGCATGAGGCCTTGGCTATGTGGTTATGATAGTCTGGAATTATGCATTCCATCATTATTAAAGTGGTTATTGATATTGCATGTGATTATTTGATTAGTAGAATATCCATGTGAATCAGTAAATGGCATTATTTCATTTTATTTTTTCCTTACTATGTTGAAGTTTAAGTTTAAAAGGCTTTTGTTTTAGTTATACATTGTCTTAAATGTTTATGCTTATTTATGAATGTTTCTGCTATATTGCTTACCCTTACAGAGCATTTGAGCTCACCCATTTCTATGTTTTATTTTTCCCAGGATTCCAAGAACTATATTGTGATTGATATGCAGGGTTAAGACAAGGTAATAATGGCATTCATAAAGGATTATTTATGTTGTTTTGTATGTTATGAAGTGTAATGTAACATTCATGTATGTAATCTATTTTCCAAGACAGCTAAACTGATCGGTCCTTTGGGACTTGATTCTTTGTAATCATGCCAATATATTAAAATAATGAACCGAGTCTGGGTAACTGGGTTCAGGGCGTTACAGTTGGTATCAGAGGAAGTTTAGGAATAACCATGGAAACTAGATTTAGATAAACTCTTATTAGAGCACATATCCCTAAGATATACTTTGAGGATTAGTATAGAAGAACTTCCTAGAATTTTGGTATTGTAGAGATTTTGTGAGTTTTCTGAGCAATACATCCCTGTCTGGATACGAGCCGGTAGAGGCGGCTCTGGCACAGATGTACCGAGGGGTAAAACCCGAAAACACCACTTTGAGCTAGACTCAAATGGGAACTAGTGCACGACAACGGGCCTTGTTTCACTCTTGGTTACGACACTCCCGGGGGGATATTCTTAGGATAATTCTCATTTTATTTACAAACCATTATGAAGGTATCATGAGTATATACTTACTCAAAGAAAATATTTTTTATGATTATGGATTATATCTATAAACTGTTCAATTTGCGTTAGGAATTATTTATTGCAATTCATAAACTGGCCTAGTTTATGCTATTGTATAGAAATGGCGCCCAATAGAAGGAATGTGAACTCCAGTAATACGTATGATCCAAAGAGTTAGAAGTATCGTATCTTTCATGGTATTAAGACATCATTTAGAAGGGAAATAGTCTCCCACATATTATCATCATATAAAGAAATAGTATCATGTGTGGATAAGATAACTAAAGAGTTTACTGAGTCCTATGGCTTTGAAGGGAAGCAAGAGAATAAAAGGATGGAAGAGAGAAATATGGATAAAGGGAAGAGGGAAAAGAAGAATTTCCCCATATGTGATAACTGTGGGAAGAAACACCCAGGAACTTCCCTGAAAGGAATGGGAGTTTGTTATAAGTGTGGAGGAAAAGGGCACAAAGTATGTGACTGCAAGGGTAAGAAAATGGTATCAAATGTACAATGCTTCATTTTCCAGGAGTATGGACACTACGTGAACCTATGTCTCAGTCATCAGACTATGCCGCAAATGATGCTATTGGAAAATAATCAAGTAATGATACTACCACAAATGAAGAGGAATGATTAGAGTTCTTATGTTGATTATGTCATTTTATTGTTGTATCAACAATGTACTTGATATAATAATTATGGAGTATATAAGGATTGTACTGCAGTACTATTTCATTAAGGACTAGAGATTGTGTGGAACAAAGAAAAGTGACTCAATAGCAGGATAAATTTTTGGAAAATATATGGTTGAGAGAATGATAAACCATAATATAGTTCTGATACCGAGGTAGCGATTTTAGAATAATACATGATTGATTTGGATTAATTATATTGGATATTCTTGACTACCTTGAAACAGATTAATTATTTGTATATTCCATCATTGTTGGGGTTTACAACATTTTTGTATTGAAGGAGTATATCCATTATTATTTAAGGAATAAGGGATGATGAATGTAATCAATAAGGTTTTATGGTAATTCAGGATGTTACAGTGTTTTAAAATAATACACGATAAAGGTGTTCACATGTTATTACGCAGAAAAAAAGATCTTCATTTTTGGACTAAAGCATTTTGGATATTTCTAGTTTGGATTATTTTTGGATTTCCATAAAAGGACAACCCGGAGGTTGGGTGGAAACCCGTCGCATCCAGCACGGTCGCGAGACTTGAACCCACACCCGAAGGGCGATAAGGGTGTATCACCTACCACTGGCCCACGTAATGTTCGGGATTAAATAGTGTAGTTTTTTTTAAAGATCTGGAAGATGAATTATAAATTCTTTTTTTTAACCCTATACGAATAGGATAAATATAATATTTTTTTACATTCTATTATCTTTTAGAGTGAATGATGAGTTTGTGGTAGAAATTAGTTAAAGGATTGAACTCTACTTGTTAAGAATATATTTTTCTTCTTCTCTTATTCTATGATGAAATTAATTCTTATACTTTATTTAGGGAATCCTAAAACCAAAAATGTGTTATCCTAATACCCTATGTTTTGTTGAAGTAATGTTATTTCAAATCATCATAGATTGATGAATTTAAGGACCTCAATTTTACACTTGTTTTTGATTGATGACCTCAATCACAACCTATAAATATTTACGTTTTTCCTCCAATTATTTGTCTCTAATTTCAACCAATGTTCTTCTAATCGAGATCATAATTTGGTGGTGACCCATTCATTTCTCTTTTCCTCATATTAAGACTAAATTTTAGTAACCCAATTTCTGATGTGGGTTTTGCCACTAAGATATTTTCTATTTTCAACCTTTTATTTTCTAAGAACAATTTCAAATTGTGAGGACGCAATTTATTGAAGAAGGGGAGAATGTAACACCCCAAGATTTCATAGTGTGTTATTTCTTCAAAATAATTCAATATCTTGCACTACACGCAACACCGAGTTCAAACGCACCATGATTTACCAAACAAGCCGTTCAAAAGAGGTTATGAATAGTATTAAATAAATTTTAAACATTATATAATCCTTATAATTTTAGAATCCATATTATGAGTTTCTTAGACATAATGTAAGAACAAATTCCTTTTTACAGATAAAAGAAGTATTTTTCAAAAATGCACTTTTACCAACTTTAATAGTGAACCCTTTTTAAATCCAATATTTTAAACTTTTATATATTCAATGTTAATAAATAAATTTATTCTTTAGAATGGGGACATAAAACAATTTACAATGTAATACCCCAAGCTTCCATGCTATGCTTCTCTTTGAAAAATAAAGTATCGTGTTTTGTACGCAACCTCGAGTTCTAACACACACTACAACCAATCAAACTAGCCGTAATGAATAGTAATACGTAATTTTTAAAATTTTATAAATTTAATTTCTCAAAATGGACTTCATTTTTGGATTTCAAATATCGAATTTATCCTAGGGTGAAATTTTGGTACTTTTCGGATAACTTTTATATTTTGATGAATAGTGAAAATTACTAAATTTTAATTAAAAACAACTTTTTTAATCAAAATAATTAGTAGTGATAAATTATGAATTTGAGTGGTTTTAAAGTATATTTAGAATATAGTTTTACCATTTAATACAATTTTGGTCATTGAACAAAATTTCACAATTAAACCGGATATAAACAAGTGTCAATCTTTTGATAGTTATTATCTCTTAAAAACATGCTTTTTGTTTTAACAACGGTAATTAATTTTAAATTAATTTCTTCCACTTCTGTGTTTTGAATTTGGATAAATTGATTCCATATTTGGAATCAGGATGTTAAAATTTTGTAAATAGGTAACTTTTATTTTTAGACATTTTGAATAATTACTTCGGTAAATATTTTATTTACCATGGTTAAAGGGTAAATCCGGTAAATAAGGGTTAAACAATAATATTATAATAATACCAAATTACCCTAACACGTGTCCTAACCTTATTGGTTGATACATGTCCGACCATGGGCATATTTTGGTCGATTTGGGGACCCCATGGAGCCACTTGTAAGTGATAGTGACACTTTATTTTAATTAAGTTAAAATGAATACAAAAATGACACAAGCATATATATTTTAGAAAAACAATTTTTACATAGGGTTATATATGTTGGAATTTAGACTATAAATATTAATTATAAATCTAACAAGATTTCCTACATAATGGTAATTTATTTAGAATTTTTAGACATTAAATAATTTAATTTATTTATGACACAATGGTGATGCAGTAATTACCATAATAGTGAAAAATTAAAATGATTGATATTGTAGATACCCAAATAAATATAATTTGAGACTTTTTATGAATTAAACTAATTTTATATATTAATATGACATGTTATGAATTAGTTAATTAACTTTTTTCGAAGTAATAATTCTGTTATGAGTTTTAAAAAAATCAATTATTGAATAGTGTCAAAATTGACATAAAATATTTTTCAAAACAAATATTATTTAATTAATTGATATTAAATTCCTAAAAATATAAGGTTCGGCCAAGATACTTATATCATGATAGGTGTATCATTAATGGACCACTTGTGGGTCTCTTGGATGTATATATAATGTTTATTAACCATATAAAATAAAAATACAAAGAGACATTGTAAAAGTGAAACTAATTAACTAAGAGTTAATACTTAAAGATAAGGTTATTATAATGACCCAAACCTGTCTAAATTCTATTGGTTGAGTGGTTTTAGACCTATACAAACCTTAACATTTAAATAATACACCTTGGAGCCATTAGAAATCGAATATTAATTTATTATAAAATAATATTTCAATCTTTTCCCAAGGTGCCCCTCACCCCTCTTATAAAAGGGAACTCCCCCTTCTCATTAACTCACACCTTTAAAGCCTTTTAAATCGGCCAAACTCTACCCAAATACTCTATAAACTTCCCTAACTTCATCCTAGAGGCCTTCCTTTAGTCATAAATCCAACCTAAGAGCCCTTTTGATCAAATCAAATGGAAGAACCCGAAGAAGAGATAATGATTTCACAACCCTTTTCCAAGTTCCTTTCTTCTTCCACTTATTCTTACTTTGATATTACCATTATAATATAATAAATCCAGTATATTATATATACTGTGATGTTATTATAAATATGGTACAACCATATTCAGTATTCTATTCATCCTTTGAATAACATGTCACCATACGTGCGTACGTAATGGCTTACCATCTCCACGTCGTGGTGTAATTGTTATTCAATAAATTGTTATTTGGATGGGTATAATAATGATTTATAATTCATGTAAATAATATAATATAACATGATAATAATTCTGTATATATGATATACCATCCAATTATATATATTATTTTAATATCAAAAGAATGATGTTGTCGCTCGTGCGTACGTACGGACTACCGTCTCCACGAACGCGATGAGATTCATTCTCTATCATATCCATTCAAGTATAATTATCATTTTATGATTTAAAAATACTTTTTAAGGACTTGATATCATTTTGGATATGAATAAGATACAACCTATCCATGAAAACCATGGCTTACGTAACAAAACATATAAAAGAAAACGAGTAAGTTAACACCCAAAACGATGATAATACTAAGATATTATTAACAAAGAAATGTTAAAAGATCATATATGATATCATATTAATGTATATGATTCTTGTATAATTTAATAACCATTATTTCACCATAATAAAGGAGGTTAACCTATCCCCAACCAAGGAAAAGTACAAGGTAAGGGTTTATTTCGCAATCTCTTGATTATCTGAGGTTGTTTATATGTAATAATCTACTGGGATTTCTTTATCATCCACATCCATGTTTCTTCGAAATGTATTTCAAAACATTTTTACTATTTACAAAGAATATGGATTAAAGTCATTTATACCATTGTTTGAATTTTTATAAGAGGTTTATAAAGGTATCTTTCCATCATTTTCCAAACAAGGTTCTTTTAACCTTTTTGACAAAATTAAGGTAAGAATGTTTTTTAACTTATACGGCAGGTGCATCTATTCTCCATCGTTATAAAATTGTTGAATCTTCCCTTACAAGCTTATAAGAATATTTTCAAAGTAAATGTTTTATTTTATAATTATGTGACTTTAAATGATTTCAAAATGAATATTTTAAGATTTTGTGAAAGGTCCTCTTTATCAAGCACTACTGGAAAAATGGCCTATACCCACGGTTCAAAACCGTGGGTATAGCCCCCAAAACCGTGGGTATAGCCTATACCCACGGTTTTGGGAACCGTGGGCTGGAACGCCGTCGGTATAGGTCCCCAGCCTATACCCACGGTTTTGGAAAACCGTGGGTATAGGTGTCCTTCCACCGTGTCACCGAAACATAGAGAATTTCCACGGTGTCAACGGCTTTTACCCACGGTTTCAAAACCGTGGGTATAGGTCCTAAAATAATGCAGGCGCCGAGTTTCGATCCCGCAACCTCTTCGCTGCAAACACCGCGTCTAACCACTACCCTAACTTCACATATATATATATATATATATATAGTTAAATATAGTTATAAAAACTGTGGGTATAGAGGGAAGAACCGTGGGTATAGGGTTCCCGCCAAAAAAAATTCCTTCCCGCGGAAAAAAAAATTTCCCGCGCACACAAAATTGACCTATACCCACGGTTTTTCAAAACCGTGGGTATATGTATTTTATCCTAGACCTATCCCCACGGTTTTCACCAAAACCGTGGGGATAGACCCCCCCTATACCTACGGTTTTGGAAAACCGTGGGTATAGGTAAATTTTCATGACCTATACCCACGGTTTGCCAAAACCGTGGGTATAGGGGGCTCTATACCCATGGTTTTGGCAAACCGTGGGTATAGGTCATGAAAATTTACCTATACCCACGGTTTTCCAAAACCGTGGGTATAGGGGGCGTCTATCCCCACGGTTTTGGTGAAAACCGTGGGGATAGGTACATTTTCCAGTAGTGAAGATCATAATTTTAAATGTTTTAAATATTTATCTTTCTAAATCTTTTTTAATTAATGTCCATGTTTCCAAAATGATTTTAAGGATTTATTTATATGGATATTAATGTTTTGAAATGATATTTCTTTTCAAAAGTTTCAAATTGGTATGGGAAACATTGATTCAAAAATCTCTTTTAAATTACTTCCTTTATAAATGTGTGACTTTTCAATGATTTCGAGAAAATAGATATTTCTCTCAAATAGTTTTGATTTCATCTATGTCAACATACTTTGATGGATTTTAAGCTTATTTGAAGTTTATTTATTATGAAACAAAACTTTTGTATTGTAATGAAGGTTTTGTGATAGGTTTTTACTGTGGATGTGTTATTTTTATAGCATTCATGGTTTATGGAGAAAGTATTGACATTTCGTATGCTAGTTTTAAAACGAATGTTTATGTTATGTTTAAACCTTTTCATATGGGAATTCATTAGACATAGTAAGTGATGGGAGGAGCCCGCTATAACTCCTCGATGAATCGGTAGGTCTCATGAGACAAACTAGTGTCTTAGCACAAGGCCTTGACAAAATCTTATTTGTAGTTTTGGCACGAGGCCTTGGATATGTGGTTATGATAGTCTGGAATTATGCATTCCATCATTATGAAAGTTTTTATTGATATTGCATGTGATTATTCGATTATTAGAATATCCATGTGAATAAGTAAATGGAATTATTTTATTTTATTTTTTCCATACTATGATGAAGTTTAAGTTTAAAAGGATTTTGTTTTAGTTATACATTGCCTTAAATGTTTATTCTTATTTATGAAAGTTTCTTCTTTATTGCTTACCCTTACAGAGCGTTTGAGCTCACACCTTTCTATGTTTTATTTTTCCTAGGATTCCAAGAACTATATTGTGATTGATATGCAGGGTTAAGACAAGGGAATAATGGCATTCATAAAGGATTATTTATGTTTTTTTTATGTTATGAAGTGTAATGTAACATTCAATTATGTAATCTATTTTCCAAGACTGCTAAACTGATTTGTCCTTTGGGACTTGATTCTTTGTAATCATGCCAATGTATTAAAATAATGCACTGACTCTGGGTAACTGGGGTCAGGGCGTTACAGTACATATTCAAGGTCATTGTTTTATTTTTATTAACATATTGAAAGAAATAATGTAAATGAAATATATATATATATATATATATATATATATATTGTCATTACATTGTAATTATAAATTAATATATATCATAACTATTTTACAAACACATCCTTAATACATTCCATGTAAAATGTAAATGAATCACATCTCCTTGGGAAGGTGGTAGTCCATAATTCCATAAATGAAGATATCATTGTTACACATTATAGAAATAATAATGTTATGTCCAACATAAAAATTACATTAACATACAAAAAATATAAATATGACATATATCATATATAAATAGTATGTCCATCATAATTTCCAACTGTGAACAATGGTAAATATAAAATGAACAATCATCCTTCCACATGGTGTTATTTCTCTATAGCAACCCGTGATTTACAAATAGAGTCATTACATAACATTTTTGGAATACATAAACATTGTACAAAAATTTGCCAAAATTTTTTTGGTGGGTAATGTGCAATTTGAAACATGGAAACAGAAATGTTGTTACATAAGTGAGCTATATCATCTCCCTCTAGGTTCTTCATGACAAGTATCATTAGTAGACATATGAAACATAGTACATATCATCATAACTAAGGGGAAATGAAACATAAAAGAGGTGATCTAAAATCATTAGTAAGGGTAAATGAGGGAGACATGTAAGCATAAAAATGTGTGTAAGGGTATGAGAACTTAATCATAAAAATATATGATCCTAACTTGCATATCAAAGATCATATACTCGAATCATGTCATAAATCATGGTAGTTAAAAAGATATGAATCAAAAGGAAGTAAATTGCATAATCCATGAAAGCAAAACATAAGAGTGTGACTTGGAATTATTGAAACACATATGCATTTAATGGTGTCTATATTAGCCTAGGCATCAATGCAGATACCATATTAGTGGAAAAATTCCTTTACTGAACCAAGTGAAACCTCGTTACCACCCTATATTACTAAACTGAGTTAACCCACATTCCACCCATAAATTACAGAACTAAGTAAACCCTTATTCCAACCCTATATAACTAAACCGAGTGAAGCCCCATTCGATCCATGTATTACAAAATAGAGTAAACCCTCATTCCAACACTATTTATCTCATGAGATATAAATCGTTATCCAATTCATTAGAGGGATATATAGGTTTCACCCGTCACATAATGAAATCATATATTTACATGCCACACTATTGTTAATAAACAAATAATAACCCATGAAATTAAAGTGGTATCATATACATTTAAAAATATCATAACACATAGAAAGATATAGGTTTCAAAAATCATTCCATCTTAAAACATAACCCCTTATGTGAAGTAGGTTTCAGAAGAAAATAACCATGATAGAGAAACCCATTTCATAAAAATATTACCCATGAAAAATAAATGGTTTTCAAAATGACCATGTGATTAAGAAAATATAATTTATATAAATGATATAAATAGAACATTTATATCATTTCATAGATGGTGTTAGTAACATCAATATATGACATCTTAGATGGAATATAATTTTGAAATATCCTCTAAAAACGTTTCATGAGGAACAAATACATTCCTTTATGAAAAAGAATTTTTACTACATAAAAAATTGGGAAACCATTTTCATATAAAATACCTTTAAAAAATATTATAAAGGAATGAAAAGTTGTAGAAAAAACCATTTTTTCGTTTCAAACTTTTAAAAAAGCTTTGAATCCTTTTATAAGAAAATTATTTGAAAACACTTGAAATTTTTTAATGAATACATGAAATTTTCCTAAAAACCATATCATTGAAAATACATTAAAACCTTATAATAAAATTTTGATTTATTTTGAAAATCCTTTTTCACAAAAACTTATAATAGATGCTTTAAAATGTTTTGAAAAACATTTCATTGAAAACACTTTGAATATTTATAAAGTATATTTTCAACATTTTGAAAATAATTTTCATTGAAAATATCATTTAAAAACATATTTATAATTATTAAACTTTTAAAAAAATTATGGAATCTTTAATAAAATGACATCAGGTAAATCATTACAGGGCATAAGAGGTCAACAAGACATCCCTTTTACATGATAAAAAGGATAGAAAAGTTCCTTGTTCAGATAAGACATGAATATTCCCTTGAATAGATTAGAAAAATACAAAAAGGGTAAAATTTTATTTTATATATTATATGGTAATGCTATAATATTATGGGAAAGAATTTTTAGATCACATTGATTTTTGATTGAAGAGAGGGTATAGTCGGGCCTTCCTAAAAAGACATTATAAACTAAAATTTGTACCAACAAGTATAAAATGGTACCAATAACGGAGTATAACTTTAAATAAAAGAGGGTAAGGAAACTCGTGAATATTTTTTAGATAGGGAAAATAAATTTCATCAAAGGAAGCATAAACAAAAATAGTCTAAAAAAATAATGAATTTATATCAATAAACATTTATAACATGGTATCTTGGGTTCATTCTCTACATGTAAAAAAAATTATATTAATCATATTACATCATTAATTTTTTTATTCAATATATTTCATGTAAAATGTAGTTATATACAAAATGAGAAAAAGTTTTTTTATTCATGAAATATCATGTAATATGAAATTATATCCCCTTACGTCATGTCTTGAATATCTATATACTCTTAAATGATTCATATATAATAAATATAAATTTATTTTATATACGTTCCTTAATAATATTCTTATATCAATTTTCAGTTGTAATTTTATTTACATACCTCTTAACAATAACATATTATGGTTTCACATTGGGTAATATTCTCTTTGATCATCACATGTGTCATAATTTGTTATATATTTGGTCCTTATACTTATATCATTTTTAAAGAATGTAGATAATTATATAAATATATAGTATATACATTATATTAATAGTATAATAATTTATAGCATATATAAATGTGAAATGGAATACCCCATACAGGGAGACAGCAAGCCATACATATGCATGAACGGTGATTCCGTTTTTATTGTCGTATTAAAAAAATGTATGTAAATGAAATACATTTATATATATTTATATATATAATTATTAATGTATAATTAATATATCATATAAGTTAAATTAACTCAGCCTTAATACATTGTACTAGGTGTGTGAACAAATCATATTTCATTGTGGGGGTGGTTGTCCACACTTCCCCAAACAAGATTATCTTATTAACATAAAATAGAATGTAAAATGATGTGTGTAGTAAAATTATTAATGAATATTAAAGACATAATAAATATAGTTTCCATAATAATGGCCACCATAAATGGTGGTAAAGGAGAAATGAACCATCATCGTTTCGTGAGGCAGTAGTTCGTCGTACTCTAAAACAGAAGGCACAACATCAATTTTATGGATCTGTGTGTAAATTTATGTAATAAAAATTTCAGGAAAAAATCATAGTATATTAAGGGTACAAGTTTCATAAAAAAATAAGGGAATATATATAGTCTATGGGGTGAATAATGAAAATAATTTAAAGGAGGTTTTAAGAAGGTGTTACCTCTAAATCGGTTAACTACTTTTTTTGTGACAAAAGGTTTCCTTGTGATGGTTTATGTAAAATTTTAGGATTAAAAGTAGAAGGGAATATTTTTGGGAGGATACAAGGGAAGATATTTGGCTAACATAGAAGATTTCATAGGGGTGAGGAATGGGTAGAGGTGGCTTCCTTTTATAGGGATACAAAATGACTCACAAAGAATTTTTAGAAACAATTTTGTGATCACGTATTCTTACCTATGAAAAGACTTCAAGTCCATCCATTCTCAATGTTTGAAGGTTTATTTACTCCCCTTACCTAATCTCATATCCATAAAGTCTGCGTGCATCATGAGGGGCTCGTGCAGGGTGTTAGTAAAAATTATGTAGGCCTCCAATAATGAGTTAATTCCTTGGATCCATATTTATAGTAGGGTATTAAAAATATTAATAAATATATTTAACTCACACATTAATACATAACCATATTTCATTGATCTCAATATCCACATGAAAGTGTTCACTTGATTCATCCAATACTAGAAAAAGAATAATATATATATATATATTGTAACTCACTAAGATAACCATTAGTCTCTACCCTTAACATATCACTAGATCCTTGTTCCAATTGATAGAAAAATTTTCATCAACCGAGTAGAATCAAAATCAAGATAACATTAAAAAAATATGCCACAAGTACATCATAATTTCTTTTAAAAAATAAATGTTATATATATAGAATAAAATCCAAATGTATGATGATATATGACATCCCATAAACTTGGACCATTATAAAAAAGATATACTATGAGACTCTACTACAAACTGATTGTCTCACATACTAATTAATATGGATTTTTATGAAGTGAGCCTCCTCCAAAACTAATATTCAACACTATCCTCTTATTCAAAAAACCTATTGAGGCCTCTACCCACAAATGAGTGGTCAACACCACCCACTAATCCCTAATATATGTTCTCAAGACTCCAATGGAATTTTTAGCCAACAACGGGTTGCGTTAGTCACCAATATTTCTTTTTCCACACCTTCTAGTTGAACTCTAACACCACATAAGAACCTCTTATACCAATTCCCAATGTAAATAACATATCATGTCCCATGTTCCATTCCATCATCTTGATGGACCTCATCACCTCAATACTAATTATAACCAATACCCCATGTCTCTCGGTACATGGCCATCATTTTCTCATTGAACTCACATAGCCCTAAAACATGATTAGATAATTAAAATAACGGGAACATCCATCCCAATTCAATTTTTGAAAATTGTTTGATTTAATAGATGGTAAATTCCAATTTTAATCTTCTAATGTTAATATAAAAACTAATTATTTAAATTTAGGGTCTCACTTAGGCCACCCCACTAGAATTTATTTGAAAATAAACCAATATGACATGTATATAAAAGTTTAAATAAAGCGACAAAAAAATTATCCAGGTAGAAAATCACTCATTGATTACCAGACTCTAATTTGATTTAAAATATAATATATATATATATATAATATATATACCTGACAATAAATAATTTGAGTAAGCATAAAAATAGTATTCCAAATGGAAATAGAAAATAATAACGGAAGCTAACTAACTGTAGGCCCTACCAAGATGGATCTGATGACTCCAACAACACTTGAATCAGAAACCTTATAAATGAGAATAATTGAATCATATAAAAGGGTAAGGGATAGATCCATGTCTGTATAGAGTGGTTCTGGAGACTGGATGATGAAAAAAATAAGGAGGAGTTATAGAAGAAATGGATGTAAAAATTTTATTTTTTTTTATCCTTTAATGAACAAAATAGTTTGGTTTCTTAGATTGAAATTTTTTGAAATGGTTATGTGGTTATCAGTATCATAAATATAGGCACCTTACATGGTATTACCACACAATTATACAATCCCTGTCCCAATCGTGTGGTGCTCACTATCCAAAGGAATTCCCCTCGCACGAGTTAACTGAACAGTTTGAAAAACATGCTTCAACCAAATGGGTAAATCTTCACATCTACAAGATATAAAAAAATAACTCAATGTATCACATGGTTTCAATAAATTGTTCCCCTTAAAAAAATCTACATGATTTGGGATACACTATTAAAATTGGTGTAATCCAAATGTGATCCCCTGTTCGTTTTCCCCAAAAATTGGTGTTTAGAGCCCAAAGCTCCTGAAACCCATCCAAACACTCAAGATACTTACCAGACTTTATAGACCTTCCTAAATTGATATAATAAATCATTAAAACTCTTGAAATTAACCTCATAATTTCAAAATAATTTTTGGTCAGTCCTCCACTTGTAAAATTAAATAAAATTTCATAAAATTTGACAGTCTAAAAAAACCTAGGATATTAAAGTCTAACAACCTTAAAATATATTTTTGTTAATAAATTAAGTCTCGCATAGATATGTTACTAAATATACCCATCTCATAAAAATCAATTATGTCTATCCAGGTCATCAATTAGGGCCAATTCCCCATATGGCTCTCCCTACTATATGAATTTCCTCCTCAGTTTCTTCTTGACCCAAAATCAATTTTCTAATGGTCCCACATCATCCATATATAGAAACACATATCCCAAAACCACATATAATCACTTACAAAACTCCTCAGATTTCCATTCTGTACCAATATCACATATTAATCTAATAAATATCTATATTATATATGATTTTTAAAAGTTCTGATATCCCACATGATGCTCAAAAGTCACATATAGTATATACACAATTCACACAAAGATTCATAATTCCTATAAATCTCATACAAGCCACACATCATACCTAATTCTCATATATTAACATTCGTTGGGATAATTTAGTTATCAAACATACACCTCATGCACCAAATTTATCATTCCAAAAACATCAAAGAATACACCCATAACTGGAGGATACCTCTAATAATTTTTATCTCTATGTCGTTCTCTAAACCTACTAGATCCAATACATGTATCTACCCTAAAGACAAAATTCTTGATTCCTACCCTCCTAGTGGAGTTTCACCAGCTATCAGACACTAACCCTACTATTGGATCTCTCTCTCCCTAACATGACCCATGCATGTAGTCAAATACCAGTAACATTTTCTAGGTATTACTCCTAGTCCCACCTCTGATCCTTGATTTTGAGATGGTTCCAAACTCACACCAACTCAAGATGTCTTACTACAGAATCTATATAAATGTACAAACAATATATATGATTAGCACTACTTTGGATCCCACTCTTACTAAGTCCAAACTTGGCTTGAATACCCACACTACTATCACACCATAAATGACCTAATTCCCAGTGGTCTCCACAAATATTTGGCCCTACTGCTCTGTTGAGACTCCAAATAGTCTTACTTTCTTTTAACGAAGGCACCACTACATGCCTCACATGATTAAGTCATTCGACACATATACATCTTTTTTATCAAGTTTCACTTGTATATCATGTCCTGATTTACCACCTCTAAGAACAATGTCAAATTTAAGATATTAAACTACAATCTAATTGCATTCCAAAATACATCCACAAATCTCTTCAACCTAACAATTTTATTCCCTTATATAAAGGGTGGATAATAGGATAGGTCCATAAACCTCCAAGAATAATCCATGATAGATTTATCTCCCTACTATATATTCATGAAATCACTTTCTATTATTCCTAAAATGACTACAGGAAGAATTTTTCATAGAACCAAGTCTCAAAATCCTTCTATTCTAGTCCCACTTTCCTATTGTCTTTTACATGTACTTTACACCAATTTTTTTAGTTCATTTATCATATACATATCTAGGTTAACTCTCTCTGTTGGGGGTATCTCAAGTTTTTTAAGTATATTATTCATATACTCAATCTATATTTACACTACTTGAGGTCCACCATCACTCTAAAATAATGTTTGATGCTATAACTAAAAAACCTAAGAAAAATAATCCATAGATGACTCATTTACCTAAGCCCTCTTAATAATACTTTGTATGCTCGTATCAAGATCACACTAATCTAGTCATCCTTCTAGGGCCTAAACTCTACCATGTTTTATGGATATCCTTCATTCTTTAGAGCCTCTGCATGTGCCTCATGCTTATCCCAAACCTCAAGGTCCACATCACATGCACACTCTGGAATCCCCTAATCTCCACCCTCTTAACACTCTATTAGAATCCATCTAGGTGGAATCACACTATGGACCAAAATTCATGGTCAATAACAACAACTATAGTATATATAAAAAAAGGGAATTATTTGATTGGAAATGGAACTCAAAAGTATTAAAATTCCCTAACAAACCCATATCGCATGTCATCCAGCCTCATGGCCCCTTTACTATCCATATTAGAGTCAAACATCACATATCATGAATACCAAAAAGCGTTATCCTGGGATAGCTAAGTAGAATAAATAAAAAAACAATATAGTAAAAAACTATTTTTTAAAACATTATAAATATATCACCCCTTCTCAGTTATCTATTCATACCCATATCAGTGTTAGGATAACATATATCATATACATGTAGGATGAAATAACAATTAATAAATTATAAAGCTACCTAAGTTGGTTGAGTATAATTCCACCAAGAGGATATACATGAGAACACTCTTTACTATATTACTGACACTTTAAACATCCAAAAACATTTTCAAATTTTTTTGTCTTCCCCTAAATAATTACAAGTGGATACATATACCACAAAAACCTAATATAATTTCATGATATTAATTACCATCCCACACTTTCCATACCTATCTAAGAAATGTAAACAGACAAATCAATAACATCACATATCCATGTGTTCCAATCAACATGTAAATATAGTCAAAAGTAAAAATAAATGGCAAGATCATCAATTATTCACCCTTGGTAACTCGAGTCATCCTCCATGAATGGGGCTGCATGAACCCAAGAACAATAACTTTTCCATGTCCCAGCAACATCCTAATCACCTATCCACCATAGAAAAAATAAAAATAGAAAAGAAATGTTTATGATTCCATTTGTAGTGCCCCAACCTAAAATCCATTTAATATATTATTTGGACTGGGGAACCATTAAGCCTTAGTCAAGCCTCCCTATATTTCAATGGATTTTGACTAGAAGTGAGGGCTTATTATTTGAAATTCATAATTCTATACTCTCTTGTGATTATAATAATAATTATATATATATAACACAACAGAACAAAGGACCATAATCGGTGGATTAATATGAAAAAATGTTTAACAGAAGTCCCCCAAAAGAAATTTTTATCCATATATATAGATCTGTATGTTTTTTCGTGTTATACAAGTCATGGAAGTCATTTTGAAATACAAGAATGATCACCCATGGCCAGTCATATAATAAAGTAAATAAAATACCAAATGAAATTCCATATCAACCTAGAGTAACCACCTAGTCCACCCCCATTAATCCCTCATAGAAGCTGTGCATCACTGTTTCTGAAGCATTCCCCCAGAAGTTCCACATTTCTTATTGAATTTCACTATTATAAAACATTACCCTATATTCCCAATCTCCAATGGAGGGTCTCTACCATCCCTTTTAATGAAGATATGTAGTCCTTGATCAAAATGGGATGATGGAATATTGGTTTCTCCTTCCATGTATCTCTCCTTGAAATCCATCCCATATTCCAGGTCTCCCTCATATAATTATTTCATATTTGTGGAACACATTCCTAGTACCATCTCTTTGTAGACACTGGTTAATTACAATTCTATTATCTAGACATTATAGAAGGTCTTGATACAGAAATAACCTTTAGTTTAGAGAGTATTTATGTTGGTAATATAAATCATGATTGGATTCTAGGAACATGGGTCTCATATATTCTTCCTCATAAGAGGGTATCTCAAGGAGGCATCTTTGGCACAAAACCCATGGAATCTCATATTGATCACAAGGTACCTAATTGAAAAGTCATATATTATAAGGATTTTACGTTAAGTATCCCATGTTTAGAATGAGGTAGATAACTCCATAAGACTATATCTTCAAATATTTAACCTCAGGAATATCTTGTTAAGCATGATTTATCTATTTGGGGTCACAAGTTTAACATATTTTGGATAAAAATTGGATTAATCGGAATGCCTAATAGATATGATCAAAGAAGTGTTTCCCTGAGAGGGAACACTTGAAGGGTTTACCTGTGGATTGATAATAATACCCAATGGTGGTGGATCCACGAGGTTTGTTAGCATGGTGAACCCCTATAATTGGGAACCTGGTTTTACAATTGGTTGGGATTTAACCTCGACAAAGGAATCCTATGTACCCTTTTTAGAAGACAAGGATAAAACCCCATGTAGTTTGATTCCTCATTATAATGACCTATACTTTACATACATATATGTTACATAAAAAAATTGCATTTATTAAAACATACAATAAATCTATGATAACACTGTATAGGTATAATGTGTTTAGAAATTGGGAAACATAAACAAATGGTTCATAAAATATCTACATTGTATTTCACTAATTTATTTATAACTAGACTCCTTTATGAAATAACTTACTTAATACCCTTATTTATGGCCTAGGAAAAATAAACATATGAAAGGGTGATATAAAATGTACATTAAGGGTATATAATGGAAATATAAATCATATCATAATCATAAGACATAAGAACATAGCATTTTAGAATCTTATCCTGCATACGAAATATCATGATATCATGTCATGGGATAAAAGTTCGTAAGAATTAATGGACATAATCACAAAAGTCAAAAAATAAGATATGAAGTTTTGTTTCATACAAATATGCATATAAAATCATTTCCATATTATCCAAGGCTCATAGACAATACCATCATAGCGGACAAATTCCATTACTAAACTGATTTTACTTTCCATTCCGGCCCAATATTACTAAACCAGATTTACTTTTCATTCCTGTCATGTATAGCTTATGAGATATAAATATTTACCCATGAATTAGAAGGAAATATAGTACCCACCCCTCTCATAATGAAATTTTTATTACATGTTCCATAAAAACATAAATCATTCATCATAGCATAACCCTTGAAATAAAATATGTATCTTAAACATCATTGTATCATAACATAATCCATATAAAAAAATGGATTTTCTAAAAATTATTCCATCATAAACACAATAAAATAAAAGTAATAATATGGTTAAAATTATAAATATATGTAATCATTGATAAAAAATAATTTTGATAAAACACTTGAGCATATTTCTTGAGTAAAATATATGTTATTCTTTAAAAAATGATTTCAATTCTCAAAATGTCATTAAATTTAAAAAGAAAATAATATAGTTTAAAATAACCTTGAAATCATGTATAGTAAGCTTCATGGAAAAAGGCATTATGAATATTTAAAAAACCATTCATGTTGTAGAAGTTAAAAAACATTTTTCTCGTACTCTGGCCACATAATTCAAATAATACCTCGTATGGAAAATGAAAGAAAGATTACTTCCATAACATTTAAGAAAAATTATCTAATGGGATAATTGTATTTAAAAAATAGTAGAATAATATAAATAATATTATATATTTTTGAAACATGTATGTGGATGACAAATATACCCCAGTAAATACTTATATATAAAAAATCTTGAAAAATAATGAGATTGTAAAATTATCTCTTACCATAGGTCCGATATCCATTGTATGTATCTGAACCTTCTATATAATGGTGTAAGTATGTTATTAAATTAAAAAATAACCATATTCATATTTATTATATCATATATGATCCTATTATATCATTTTTTTAATTGTGTTTCCAAATTACCATTATTTCGGGTGTTAAGTGCTTTATTTTCCCATTTTAGTTTTCCCATGTAAGTCATTGTTGGAACCTAAAAATGCATCCCCAAAATATTCAAAAATCTTCCATTCATGATCCAAGATCATATCCCTTTGGAAATATTTGATTTGGTAGGTTGTAGGTCCAGAACCAAGTTACAAATTAGGAGTTATGAACATTTGAAGTTGGGCTAGAAAACTGGTTTGCAAATCCCATTCGTGAAGCTCCCTATGTGATCACGGAGCAAGGGAACTTGATTGGAGCCTCAACGAGCACTGTAAAGCTCGATGATGGTTGGATACACAGTTTTGAATAACTTGAGGGAACTTGACTAGAGCCTCTCTAAGCGTCGTGAAGCTCGATGACAGTCGGCTCTATGGTTACGAAGAACATGAGGGAACTTGATCGGAGCCTCCGCGAGCGCCAAGAAGCTCAATGATGGTTGGATCTGTGATTATGAGAAACTTGATGGAACTCCCTCATGTTTCATAGTTTTATTTTCTTCATGGAGAGAATTTTTACTGTGTAGCGTGCATTTTTGCCTCATAAGGATGGCCACGCTGCCCCTTGGGCAGCCGATCTCTGATTTTACAGAGTTCCAATGCTCTGTGAAGTGATGCCCTTAGCAAAGGGCTACACGAGATGCTTTGCTCCATAAGAGGATTTGCTCCGTGAGAGGCTTCGCTCTGCAAGAGGCTTTGCTCCACGATATTCTTTTATCCATGAGAGGCTTTGCTCCATGAGGCACTTTGCTCCACGAGATTCTTTCCTCCATGAGACGCTATGCTCCACAAGATGCTTTGTTCCGCGAGCCCCTTTGCTATGCGTGCCGCTTTGCTCCACGAGTCCCTTTTCTCTATGAGTCCATGCTTCGTGAGCATATTTCCTTCAAGAAGATGCTCTGCAAAACCCCATGCTCCACAAGCACCTTTCCTCTACGAAGCTACTCCACGAAGACCTATCTTTTCGTAGCTCCTACCTATGTGCCCACCTTATGTCGACATATTACTCGTTGTTTGTTTCCCATGTTGTGAGTTGAGAGTCTCATCATCAATTCCCCAAGAACCTTGAGTTGAACCATTCCTCAATCAACTCCTCAAAACCCTTCCACTTGGATCATATGACTAGTTGAACCAGAAAGGATAGCTCTTGTGTAAGTCCAAACACTAGCCATTGATAGGAACCTTATGTCCAATAGTCTAATCTACATGACTTTAAACTATTGCATACCATTTGTTCCAAACATAGGATGCCTCTTACTTAAAACAGGATATGCCTTATGCTATAAGCATAAGATTCCTAACATACCTCTCTATATGACTATAAACTGTAGTACTCCCTATGTTCCAAATATAGTATTCCTCTTACTCTAAACAAAATATGCCGTATTCTATAAGCATAAGATACCAATAGTCCTATCTACATGACTATAAACTGTAGTACTCACTATGTGCCAAATATAGGATGCCTCTTCCTCCAAACAAGATATGTCTTGTGCTCTAAGTATAAGATTCTAATAGTCCCCTCTACATGACTTTAAACTATAGCATGCCCTGTCATTGAATAATAGGATGCATCTTGTTCCATATAATAGATTCCTTATGTGCTAAGCATAAGATGCCTCATACCATGATTACAATGGCATAATTTCAAGGGTTTGGGAATCCGTTCAAACATTCCACCACTCCACCCCATTCTTTGTGTGTCATATATTCGAATCATTAACCTCTTTCATGTCTGTAAGGACCCCCTAACGGTCTAGTCCCATGCCGCCTTGGCTCACCTACCATCCCAGGCCAATACCCCTAAAGTCTATGGACGACACATCGAGTTATGTCCGTTGTTTTGAACACAGTCAGTAGTCAACCCTCATTTGTTTGTCCCCATTTCAGGATAACACGATATGGATTCTATGTTTTAAAAATAGTCAAAAGTTATCCTCCATCATCACGCCACCCTACCCACGTTCCAAATGTTGGGCATGTGATTCACACTTTTTATCTCCATTTGTTCGTAATGATTCCAATGCCCTTGGCGTTATCCCGCTTGTGCGCTAGTGCATAAGTGTAGACCTCAATTATTTGCCTTGACCCACCAGTGATTTGAGATTCCCTCATGACCAGACATATGGAAGAAACCCAGGAAGCATCCATGAATAAGCCCCAACTATCCTTGCTACTGCATAGCGTCACCTGATCAGCTTCTTTACGTAAGCCATATCCACCATTGTCGCTCCATAGCAGCAACCAGGAATCTTTCTTGTGTATGACCCATGCACAATTTCCACTCTGTAGCAGCACCCAATAAACTTCCTTGCGTAAGCCCCATCCACCATTTCTGCTCCATAGCGGCACCCGGTTAGCATCCATGTGTAAGCCCCAACCATCATTGCCACTCTTTAGCGACACCTGGGCATCTTCCTTTCATAATCCTCATTCACCACCCTTCATGGACGCACCTTTGCAATGTGATCATCGGGACCTTGCTGCCTCTTGTTTCTCACACCGAGAATGACTCATGTGGGCTTAAAGTAGTAAGCATAAACCATGACATCCTCTCTGGGAAGCCTAGAGTGTAAGCTCCACACCATCTGAACTACATGGTCTTTAATCCTTTCCAAGGGAAGCTACATAGGATGCCTCCCTAAGGTTCAAGACTACCATCCATTGGTCTCGATCATCTTCACATCAGTTCACCAACACCTCCATCCGAACTACGTGGACTTGGATCCCTATAAAGGCCAGGTACATAGGATGCTTCCCTAAGGTTCAAGCCCAACAACCATTGGTCCTGACCCCCTTCACGTCGGTGCACCAAACCATCTGAAATATGTGAATTTTGATCCATGCCAAGGAAAGGTATGTAGGAAGCCTCCTTGAGGTTCAATCCCAACAACCATTGGTCCCGACTCCCTTCACGTTGGTTCACCAAAAACCATACTAAACTACATGGACTTTGATCCTTGTTATGGCATGATACGTAGAAAGCCTCCATGAGTTTCAAGCCCAACTCTCATCAGTCCAAACCACTCCACATCATTCCACCCCCAACCTGCATGATGTTAAACTGTATGCCCCTTTTTGTCCCATGTGGCACTAAACTATCCCTTATTTGGAAATAAGCTATTGTTAACCCCGTTCAGTGGTAAGTCGCTATCAACCCCATTCAGCAGTAAGTCATTAAAGTCCCTCAATTGACAGTAAGCTGTTAAATTCCCCAATCGATGGTAAGTTATCATCAGATGAACTACGTGGACTTTTATTCCCTACCACAAGGATACGTAGGAATCCTCCCTGAGGTTCAATCCAATCACTCAGGTCCCATCCTGATCTATCCCTCGATCCCATGTATTCTGGGAAGATCATGCCCTAAATCGTAGGTTCCACTTCCTCTGGCTCTCATCCACACATCCTTTCTCATGGGCCGCCTCCTCAGGTGTCCCATCATCCCACTGAACTATGAGGACTTTGATTCCCTATCATGGGGATATATAGGAAGTCACTTACAGGCCCAAGCCCAACACTACCATCACCTTGATGATGGTTCCATCTCATTCAAATCTCCATTATCCATTTTGATTATCACCCAGGCTACCATATCCCGGTGAGATCATGACATTTATCCTCGTACCACACCTTATGGAACCTAGGTAGCTAACCATGCGTAAGCCCCCACACAATCCAGAACCATCCAACCAATAGTATCTCTCTTGTGATGGGATGTTATCGATGTGTAAGCCCCAAAATGTCTTCGGGTCATTGTCCTTTATTTACACCCCGATTCTTCACCCCTTTGAACTATGTGGGTTTTGATCCCTATCGTCTACACAGGGTATGTAGGAAACCTCCTTGAGGTTCAATCCCACCCAATGGTAAACCTTGGTGTCCCCCATTCTAGGGTGCACTCTCTCTGATATGCCCTCAGTGGTGTCCAGATCAGCCTTCATGGTGTGACATATTCCCTTTATGGGACACACCTCCTTGGGTCTATTCTCATTGGGTGTTATAACCTATCCATATGGTGTTCCCCATTATGGGGTGCACTCTTTCTGATCCACCCTCAGTGGTGTCCAGATCATCCTGCACAGTGTGATATTTTCCCTTTATGGGACATACCACCTCAAATCCTTCCTCATTGGGCGTTCTGATCCATCCATATGGTAAACCATCCAGGTGATCCCCTAAGGGATGTACTCATCTGATCTGTCTCTATGAGATGTTCTAATCACTCTCCTACCATCTCCACAAGACATTAATCTCGCGACCTACCACATGTTAAACTTGAGATGACTGAGGAAAACCTCAGACAACACACCTTTGGTGTAATCATCTTCGCAAGACTTTAACCTCCCGACATGCTCTGTGCTATGCGTGGTAAGCTAAGGAAAACCTCAGAGACATGCCTCTGGCATAAGATACCCCGCGACTAATTTGATATTCCTCATTTTTGGTGCCCTTGAGATACCCTATTATGAGGAAGAACACAGATTTCTCAATGTCTACGCATCCAAAGATGATCTGACATGCCTGATGTTTTCATCTAGTCCAATCGAAGGTTTCTACCATGTCATGACCCCATGTAATGTCCTGAAGGAAGTAGTGTAATTAACTAGTGTCCACAAAGATATGGCATCAGGAACGAGATTCACGAACCTTGACTTAAACTTTAAGAGAGACCCAAATTAGGTAATGAATTACAGGGAGAAATCCATGGAAGGAGGGAATGAAATCCCATCATCCCATTTCAATCAAGGAGAAAACATCCTTGAATAAGTGATGGGTGTCACCCGCCTTTGGAAAGAGGGAATGCGGAGCCACAATAAACACATCTTCCATAGACGGGCGCGTGCCCCGAAGAAAGCATCGGAAACCATCATGTTTGTTATTAATAGAATGTATTTTATTCATGTATAGAATTAAATTAAGTTCATAATTATTATTTTTACTTATCGTATAAATTTTATAATCATTCTTGAATTGTTAACGTGGAGAATAAATATCTGCACGTCGTGGAGATGGTAGATCATACATACGCACGAGCGACGATATCATTCCCTTTATTGGTCATATGGTATGGAAATGGATGGAATATTAATTATAAAGAATAATAATAATGTTATATTCATTATTTAAATCCATTATACCCATAAATATACCAATTTAAATAATTTATTTTTGAATAACAGATTACACCACGACATGGAGATGGTAAGTCATATGTACGTACACATGGTGATATTTTTATCCGTGTGATGGATAAAATGAGTTATAAGGTTGTTTCATAACTATAGTAACATATAATAATGTATAATATACTATATTTATTACTTTAGTATGGAAAAAACATAATAATAGGATGTATAAGAAGAAAATAAGTTTGAAAGAGGTGATAAAACAATTACATCTTTTTCAAGTATCACCTTTTGATTTGCACAAAAGGACTCCTTAAGATGGAATTATAACCAAAGTGTGGCCTCTAGAATGAATTAATGTAAGTTGGGAGAAGAAATGGGCATTTTTTGGACGACTAAAAGAGCTTTAGAGGTGTTATTAAAAGAGAAGGAGATGTGTCCTTTTATAAGAGAGGGTAGGGGCACATTTGGAAATACCAAAACTATTAAATTAATATAAATTAGTTTCTAGATCAAATGCCTAAAAAGTGAATTTTTTATAAGAATATATGATTATAGGTATAAATCCTCTCAAATAATAAAATTAAGACATGTTTTTATTTTATTTTAAACCTTATATTTTTGATTTATCCTTATTTAATCTAATAAATTTTTATTGTGGTAATATATTCTAAATATTTAATGGTCATAAATATTTAATTATTTGATGTTAATTTACCAAAAATAGATAGGTTATGAAACTTTAGACCTTATAATTATCACTTTTTAATTTTTAAATATTTTTATGATTATCAAATAATTTAATAAAATGTTATTTTTATAAAATATCAATAGTGTAAATTTTTTAACTATTCATTTCATCGATTTTAAATAAAATCCACATAGAAGATAAATTCAAAAAAAATATATTTAATATAATCTGAACATGTAATAATTACCTATAAAATTGATAGAGAACCATAATTAATTAAAATTAGATTTATTTTTAAATTTTTAAAATTATTTATTTGATAAATCTATTAATAAAATAATTTCTACGTCAGTATTGTGTAATCCTTAATGGTAATTATTTTTTTTAAATTATAAATAAATTCATATGATGTAGTTAATTCTGTTATATTTCCAGATACTATATATAATCAATGTTATCTCTTGGTTATTAATATATTAAAATTTATAGACTTATATAAAAAAGAAAATGTGACATTTTGTCACATTCATTGATTTTAATAAACATAATGTCATGTTCATGGGAAAGTGGCAATTAAGTGATTCTATTTATAAAAATATATGATAATGTTCTAATTTAGTCATCCAATAGGATTTTGAAAGGTCTTATTGTAATTTTATATTATCATTTTTACCTTTCATTACCCGGTTTACCTTCTACTATCGTAATAAAAATAATTACCAAAGTAACTATTCATAGTCCCCAAAAAATACAAGTAGTCTATTAACATAATTTGGACCTAATGATTCAAAATATTGATTCCATTTTTATAAATTCAAAACACAGAAGTTTTAGAAATTTATTTAAAATAAATCCTGTTTTTTGAATGAGAGAATGGTTTTTTAAAATTTAAAAAATTACAAAAGATTGAAATATGGTTACATATGTATTAGATTAAAATTTAATTATTATTACATACATTATATTGAATGATCAAAATATATTCTATTTATAATTTAAAACCATTAAATATTATAATTTAACCATGTAAATAATTTTGTTTAAAAAATTTGTTTTCTTCTAAAATTTAGTGTATTTTTATTATTCATCAAAACTTCTATGTTATCAGAAAAATATCATAAATTCATCCAAAGAAAATTTTTATATATCACATAAAAATAACATGTTTATGTTTTCATATAAAAATAATTAATGTTTTAAAATCTTAATTTGAAAAGGTTTTTCCATTCAAAGGCATAAAATTACGCTTTAAAAATGGGTTTTTATATATCAAATATGGATTACTCATACCTTATGACTAAAAAATAAATTAGATGAATATATAAAATATTTCATTAAGTATAGAACATATATATATATATCTCATTAATTTAATAAAAAAAATTAATTCACTCAATAATAAAAATAACTAATTGATTTATATTTTTTATAAATAATTGATTGTCAATGAATTCACAATGTATTTTCATAAGTTATTTATATGTATTCCCACTAACCTAATAGATAGGATATAATGGTAATTTTATACTAAGGCAATCCCATTGTTCATTTAATTTCACTATTGCATGCAATGAAATCTACTAAAGAATAAAAATTATTTAAAGAACATATTTCATAAAGACATCTTGGTGTTACATTTTACCCCTCTTAAGCTGAATTTCGCCCTAAAATTCATCACATGAAAATAAATAGATGAAGATACCTATCCCTCATCATATCATCATGTTCACATGTGGATTCTTCAAATTTTTGGTTCTGCTATAAAACTTTAACCAAGTGTGTGGTCTTGTTTCATAGAAATTTTTTGTTGCGATCCATAATCTCTATCAATTGTTCTTCATCCGAAAGATCTTTCTCCAGTGGTATGATTTCTGAGTTTAGTAAATATGAAAGATCACATATGTACATTCTCAGGAAAGATACATGGAACACATCATGAACTTGAGTGAGCTTCGGTGGAAGATCCAATCGTTAATCTACCTTTCCAACATGATCAATAATTTCAAAAGGACCAATATACCTAGGGCTAAGCGTTCCCGTCTTTCAAAATATCGTTACTCTCTTCAATCGATATATTATTAAAAATACCTTATCACACACTTAAAACTCAAGATATTTTCTATAGTCGTCAGCATCATTTTTTTGTAGACTATGAGCTTATCTTATGTGTTGTTGAGTAGATATGACCTTCTCTGCCATTTCATCAACAAGATGAGGTTCTAAGAGATTTCTTTCCCCTACTTCATCCCAAAAAGTTGGAGTTCTGCACTTCTTTATATAGAGGGATTCATAAGGATCCATATGAATACTGAATTGAAAGCTATTATTGTAAGAAAATTCCACCAAAGGTAGGTTTTTATCCCAACCACCTTTTAAATACATAGTTCAATATCTCAACATGCCTTCCAGAGATTAAATTGTCCTCTCATACTGACTGTCTGTATGAATATGCACTACCACAAAACAGGGAAAGGGAAGTGCTGCCCTTTATCAGTGCTAAACATAAAGCGCTGATAAAGGGGTATACCTTTATCAATTCTCATTAAAATCACTGATAAATATAACCATTATTAGTACTAAAATAAGCGCTCATAAAAGGTAACATTTATTAGTGCATATTTTAGCACTGATAAACGTTTTTATTATTAATTTATATAAAATTATAATATTTATAATAAAAAATAATGTTTTTATATATATTAACAATTATATAACAATATTTATAAAAATATACTCTTTATTATTATAATTATTAATAAATAGATATATATTTATCTTATATGCCATCTTAAATAAATATATAAGTATATAAATAAATTATTAAATGAAAACCGCTGGAACCTTTATCAGTTCTCATTGAAAGCACTGATAAATGTATCTTTTATCAGCGCTAAATAAAAGTGCTGATAAATGTATGTTTTTCATCACTTTTATTTTAGCGCTGATAAAACATAGCTTTATAAGTGCTTTCAATGACCATTGATAAAGGTTCCAACGGTTTTTATTTATTAACTCTAACAGGCCCTCCTCTCTCACACACGGTCAAGATTTCACAAAAGCTAAACCAGGTCCCTCTTCCACCATGACCTCTCCTCCTACTCCTCCTCCTCCTCCACCGCCGCCACTGCCGTTGGGTTTTCCTCTTCTGCCATGACCACCGTTGCCTCCGCTGCCACGGCCTCTGCCACCGCTACCTCCACCGTCACTGGGTTTTCCTCCTCTACCGTGACCGCTGCTACCTCCGCCGCCACTGCCTCCGCCGCCGCTACCTCCCCCACCGCTGGTCAGTGTAGGAGTATTTTCCTTCTCTTGGGTTATTATATTCCTTTAGATAGGTCTTCCTTTAGGTTCTATACTTGGGTAATATTGGTGACCCTACCTAATGTGAGTGTTGTTGGATGAATCACATGCCATTGATAGAGCTAACTAATGGTATTCTTATCAAGGGATATGAATATGGTCTTGTACCTTATGTTTTACTAAAAATTGCTAATAGATCCCTTCAAACCAAAATGGATTTCGTTCCTACCTTTTAGTAGTTGTTGAGTTATGTTATCATCCTTCTTTAGGTTTGAGGGGAGCAGGAATGTGTGATTAATTCAAAGATTCAATTTGGATATACTAGTTCTCCTTAAAGACATATGTGAGAATATGAATACAATCCTATGTTTTTGTTGGGATATTCTAACATTCCTCTTGAAGGGGTGTGGGGATATAGGCCTGGTATAATATGGAAATTGGGATATGATGTTACCTTGCTTACCATTTATAGAAGCATGAATATGGGCTTACCCCTATGTGATATTTGAGATATTTTGATTGCCACTTTCTATTAATGCTTCCAATATATGTTGACAAATATTTAAGACATGGTTGGGGATATGGGGTTGTTTTTATGTTTCCTCCTAGTGGTATTGATGGGATTCTATAATTGCAATAGGATTATGAGCATGTTTGTTTATAGGAGTGGGGATAAATACCTAATCTTTCCCCTCATCCACTTCTATAAGAAACTGGTGGAATTTATGCATGGGTGTGGAAATATGTGCATTCCCCATAATTTTTTTCAAGATGTATGGGTAGGCTCATTGATTTTGAATAGGGATATGATCCTACTCACTAGCTACCACATGTTGTGTTGAGAAACTTATTATGGGGAAGTGGGGATATGAACATTCTATCTATTATCAATAGATCTTAATTCCTAGAGAGACCTCATAGCCTCTTAGATCTAAAAGATTAGGGAATGGGTCTACATTGTAGTTCCCTCAACAGGCTTCAAAGGTTTAGTGGTCACATGATTTTGGCGATAGTGGCGATTGTTAGGAGCCCTACTGGGTGACCCCAGAACTGAGTTGCGGTCATGGATGACTTCTTGATCCACCTTCTGAAGATAAGGAATATAATTATTTTCATTCTCTAAGGATATAATTTTTAATTAATTAATGGTTGTAGTAAGTGCCACTTGAATTATTATAGTTTCCCTATAATGGGGTGGGTTTTGAGGATTCAACACGTGAATACACACATATGAAACTTCAAGAGTAGGGATGGTACTGTGTTAGTTGTACCCCCTTACCATCATGTCATCCACCTAGTTTTGAGGTCACCGAATAGGTGATGTATTCCTTTGGATCATGGGGGTCATATATTTGGCAGAAATTAAAGCATGGGAACGTCTATTGGATGAAGAGACCTTCACTTTTGATTGAATGGAGCTCATAAGGGGTACCTATATACAAAAACTACCAAAAAAAGAATAATGATTAGTGAATTATTAAAAATAAGTATATTCGATTAATCATTTTAAAAAGTAAAGGATTCATGTTATATTAAAAAAAATTATGTGGAAAACATGAAACAAAATAGCCTGACATCCTAGGAAAACCATTATATTCTCATTGAATAATTCAAATTGGGTTCACTATTTTTTTGAATGTGACATGAAAATAAAATTTCCTGACATGTGGGGAACCTAATTTATTTAGTTATTGAATAATTTCATGTTATTTTCATCATTTTTGTTTCAAATCAAAACAACACAGCCCAATTCTTGGTTATGAGGGGGACTGAGTATGATAGTACAATATTTGTGTCAGGTTATAATTATTTTTCAGTCAATTTTCAATGGGGTTATTCATATAACTAGAAACACCTAATGTCTCACACATTCGTAAGTTAGGAAAGGGAAGGATGTGGATGATCTCATGAGAAAGATGGATTCATGAGGATGGGTATGAAATATGAAGATAGGTTTATAACTCAAGATGGAATATTACATATCCTATCGAAATAGGATTCAAAGTCCACATAGTTTAAGGGAAATAGTTTAAGGTTGTTCGAAAAGTTTGTACCATGAAGTTTAAAGTCATGTGATTAGGATGTATGTGTCATGAAAGGTGTGATAACATAAGATTGGTCAGGGATTAATCATTTTGGATATTTTATCTAGAATAAACTTGGGTATTATACCTAGTAAGTAGGACCTATTGGTGGCTTACCCATTGTATGTTCATCTTTTATATTTTAAAAAGTCTGTTGAACTCGTTCTATCAATGGTGGTTTCTATAATTTCTTGTTATCTTAAGGTGTGTTTAACCATGGTTTGGGTTGATTTCAGTTTTAGTGGGTTATTGGGGTTTGTGGGATGTGGTAAATGGTGTACTCGGTTTTAGATTATTTTATTCTCATGGGTTTCCCCTATTTTATGTTTTCTTTTCAGTTGGAAATATCCTCTGTTGTGTGCCTCTCCTCTGCCACGAACGCACCTCTTCTGTGTGCTTAACGACACCTTCATGGTGAGTTTTCTCTTGTTACTCATTGGTTTCCTCTTGTTCTCATGTTATTACTGCTTGATATTGATGGTTATAATATGGAATGTACATGATAAACGCCCTGCTGAAAATCGTGGTTGTTGGTGGTCCTTGTTTGCGCACTACATGAATTGCATGTTGGTTGGTTCTTGTTGAATATTTGAATATAAAAATTGGTAATTTATGTATACTTGACTTATGAATGAATGCCCCAGGATGATAAAACTTATGTTATAACACCTGAATTAACAAAAAAAATTGAATAAGGGATGCTTTGTAAAATCTAAAATTGTGTTTGTTTGGTTTGTATGGTGTTTTGATTGTGAGCATGATTGTGTTTTTGTATGGTGTTAATATTTTTGGCATGTTTGATATGCCATTTGTTTTCCATGTTGTAGTTATTCCACCAATGAATATCAATCCAAATTTTACTCATTTCAATGGCACCACCACTTTGTTACTAGTACAATTCCAATAAATCCTAGAAATCAACTTCTAGAGGACTCTATGAGACACTTTATGGTATGAAGATGATTTTTTCAGATTCTATATATTTTTTAAATACATGGTATGTAGTCTTTTTAAATGGAACATGCTTCACCATACATTTATTTCATATATATTTTAATGCCACACAACATTTATCTCCAAAATTTACACCACATGACTCATCTTCTAACTGAAACTTGGAATAAGTTTCATTTTAAATGTTACATGTCATGTGAACCTAGGTCACACACAATGTATCTCCAAGACATATACTTCAACATGAAACCATGTACATGCCATCAAATAATGGTAGAACCATAATATATGTGTTTTACTTCACTCACACCATGTATAGATACCATAAAAACTTGATGTGAAAAGACTATACACCCCTAGTGGTCATGTAAGGACTACACACCATGTATTCCATAAAAATGTGATGCATAGCTGGTGAGGTGAATCAGTATGTATCTAAAGTACATTATTTTAGCTCAATTTATTATATATATCATGTATTTTCAAAGGCATCATGCGATCTTTATAATACTAACTTGGAATTAATTTGATATATGTCAGATTAAATCAGGTATCTTATCGGTACATGATGTTCACCCTACTGGACGCACCATGTATATGGATTTCACATGAGTTTAGAAATGGTAGTATACAACCAACCTTGAATGATAACCCCACACATTGTGTATCCCTTCAAAAAATTGTGTGCTATGTTATTTTCATTATTATTAATTATTTTTCACTTAGATGAGAGTATTTCATGTATGAGTAGCCCATTATAATTATCTTTACTCTGCTTGAGATTTGACAAGTGACAAGTGAGATGTTTGGAGAAAATATGGAGTATGGTACTCCCCCATGTTTCAGTGAAGAGTCCTCCATTTATAGTTCCTAGGTACTCCTTGGATATATACAAAAGACAGGGCACAATCCCCCATATATAGATAGAGTTCAAGTAATTTCAAGTGTTTTGGGGTAGGTTCCTCTATTTCATTGTAAAGGCATTTATACCATGATTATTTTTATAAAACCCAAACAATGATACTTGGTTAATTAAAACATAATATTAGGCAAGTTCGAGATCGAACCCATAAAGACGATGAATATGAATAAAGAATGGATGAATGCCAATCGGTTGACAAAAGAGTATGAAGATGGCATGAAAGAGTTTATCAAGTTTGCAGAAGATCATACATGGGACCCTTCTCAAATCCTTTTTCCGTTTTTATGATGTTGTTAGTCAAGACAAATTAGTCTAGAGGAGTTGGAAAAACACCTGATCTTTCATGGAATAGATCGAAGTTATACATGTTGGAATAAACACATGGAAAAAATTAATGTTGGTAGTGGCTCGGATAACACAACATTTTATGGATCATCTGATATGATTACAAGCATGAACAGTGAAGACGATCACATGGAGGGTGTGATTACATATGTGAATGATGATGAAGATCGTATTGAGGAAATGACAATAACAGTTGAAGATGAACTTCGTGATTGCCCAAAATTGTTTGACATGTTAATGAGTTGTAAGAAAACGTCATTCTATGCTGGTTTCACTAAATATACAGCATTGTTATCCATACTGAAGCTATATAATTTGAAAGAAGGAAATAGGTAGAGCGATGTCATTTTTACAGAACTACTTTCTCTCATGAATGGCGTGCTCCCAGAAGATAATGAACTCCCAAGCCAAAAAATACGATGCCAAAAAAATGAGACGATCGATGGGTATGATCTCTAAAAGAATACACACATGCCCGAATTACTGTATATTGTTTCTCAAGGACCAAAAATCACTTAAAGAATGCCCAAAGTGTGGTGCTTCTCGATACAAGAAAGATGATTCTAGTCCTACGAAAGTTTTATGGTACTTTCCAATCATTCCAAGGTTTATGTGCCTATATGGAAGTGAGGAGATTGCAGGACAATTAACATGGAATACATATACAAGAATTAAATATGGGAAACTACATCACCCGGTATAATCTCCTCAGTGGAAGAGAATTGATCATGAGTATCCTGAATTTGGAAACAAGCTAAGAAACCATCGAATGGTGTTATCTACAGATGGGGTGAATCCTTTTTGTTTTCAAAGAAGTAGCCACAATACATGGCCGATTATGTTAGTAAATTATAACTTACCACTGTAGTTATGCATTAAATGAAAATACAGCATGTTATCTATGATTATATCAGGCCCAAAACAATCGGGTAATGATATTGATGTTTATTTTTTCCCATTGATCGAGGATTTGAAAATATTGTAGGATTTAGGTGTTACGATGTATGATGCTTACAAAAATGAATATTTCACTTTGAAAGCCATGTTGTACGGAATGATAAATGACTTTCCTGCTTATGGAAATTTGTCAGGATATAGCATTAAATAAACTTAAGGGTGTCCCGTTTGTGAACAAGGTACACAGTCAATTAGGTTGAAACATTCATCAAAAACTGTGTTTCTAGGACATCATAGATTTCTACCCTGACGGCATAAGTACCAATCTTGGATGACATCATTCTATGGAAGTTTATATGAACATAAAACACTATCTCTACTAACAGGTGATCAATTGTTTTAGAAAGTAAAAGATTTGAACATTACTTTTGGTAAACCGTTTTCTAAAAACATTATGAAAACTGGTTGGAAAAAGAGATCAGTTTTTTTGAATTACCATACTGGAATTGTCTGTATGATAGACATTTTCTAGATGTTATGCATATTGAAAAAAAATGTATGTGATAGTGTCATAGGCATGTTTCTAAATGCACCCGGAAAAACAAATGATGGAATTAAGGCTAGAATGGACATTGTTGATATGGGAATACAAGAATAGTTGGCACCAGTGAAGGGTGAAAAATGAACATTTATTTTTCCTGCTGCTTACACTCTTTCCAGGCAGGAGAGATATCAGTTTTGCAACTTCTTGAATGACGTAAAGGTTCTAGAGGGGTATTCATCAAATATCAAGAACATCATGTCAATGATAGATTTAAAATTAAATGGTCTGAAATCACATGAATGGCATGTTTTGACGCAAGATCTAATTCCTATAGATTTATGTTGCATTTTTCCCAAGAATTTCAACCATACATTAATGAAGATTTGTTTCTTCTTCAAAGCTATATGCAGCAAAGTTATAGACCCGGGGAAATTTTCACTTATGGAAAGAGAAATTGTTGTCATATTATTTGAATTGGAAATGTTCTTCCTGTTGACATTTTTTGATATGATGGTTCATTTTATGGTTCATTTGGTGAGAGAAATTCGACTATGTGGTCCTATAAATTATAGATGGATCTACCCCATTGAATAGTATATGAATATTTTAAAGGGTATGTCAAAAATCGAAGTCATCCAGAGGGTTGTATTATAGAGCAATATATTGTTGAGGAAGATGTTAAATTTTTTACCGAATACCAGTCTGGTGTGGAAAACGTTGGCCTACTGAAATCTCATCACACTGAGCAGCTTTAGGGTGAAGGAATTTCTGGAAGAGAGGTTATCACAATCAATATTACAGATTGGGAGCTGGATCACCATTACGTTTTTCATAACAGTTTCGAAGTTGACCCATATTTTCAAACCCACAAAAAAATTATTAGGTGTTTGAATCCATCTAGGGCCGAAAAATGGATATCAGATACACATAATTGATAGTTTATAGGATGGTTTTGGGACCATATTTTTAAGAAATTAGAGAAAAATCCAGACTCAACTTCAGAATGACTTCGATGGCTAGACATATGAGCAAGTGTGTATGTATTATCTTACAATTCTTATGCAGTTCATGGTTATACATTCTATAATAATGAACATTATGAAGATAGTATCATGAAGAATAGTGGGGTTACACTTGTGGATGAGGCGATGCATGTTTCCAGTTCTAAGGGCAAAAATCCAATTTATGCGAATATGTCATACTTTGGCATCATCAAACAAATATGGGAGTTGGATTATATGAAATTCAAAGTGCTGATTTTTCAATGAAAGTGGGTCGATAACATGAGTGCTATTAAAATAGATGAATTAGGATTCGTGAAAGTTGATTCCAGTAAGGAAGGGGAGAAAGACAAACCATTTATAATGGAATCACAGGAAGTACAAGTATTTTATGTTCTAGACCCCACAAACCGAAATTGGTCAATTATTCTGTTATCGAACAAAAAAATAAAGGGTCATATGAAAGTTCAACGCAGGATGACCCTTTTATAGGGACTTCACAATCATTTCATAGTTGTCCCAATGTAGATGGTTTTTTTTATGTCAGAGGAGACCACAATGAGGGGATTTACATAGTCGATAGGGGAGTCAAATATCTTCAGCCTTTAAAGAAAAAAAGAGAGAGTACAATAATCAGGTTATTTTTTATTGTAATATACATTGTGTTACGTTATTTTATTATCTTTCCACTACTGATTTTATGTAATCTAAATTAAATGTAAAACCACTTCCGCAGATAATGACTTATGCACCTGTTGATGCGCCCAATCTCAAGGCACAAAAGGTCTCTCAACCAGCTGTCGGTGGTCCCAGTGCAGAGCAACAACAAGTTTCTCAACCAGATATTGGTGGTCCCAGTGCAGAGCAACAATAGGTTTCTCAACCTATTATTGCTGGTCCCAGTGCTGAGGTACAACAGGTTTCTCAACCTATTGTTGTTGGTCCCCGTGCCGATGATAGCTCTCTGGAGGAATATATTGGTGATAATTATGATGAAATGGTAAGAAATGAAACCCTAAAAGAGAAAAAAAAACAAGATCTTCTTAGTTTGATAGTGTTAGCCAAAATCCTTAAGGCAAAAGAAAAAAGGAATCAAATTTGTGGTGGGATGGAATAAGCGAGGCGAACATGTTAACCCCAAAAAATCCATCTTTAGTAGATACATTAGAATCATCACTCAGCAATGTGTGTTGATTGATGTACAGTCATGGCACCATGTTGTCACCAAGCTAAAGACACTAATATGGGAAGAGATTACGGTAACATTATGATATCATTTTTTTAATTTGTTAAAATAAAATATCAATACATTGACTTACTCTTCATCATCCACTGTAGAGTGAATTTATAGTAGATGCCTCACATAAGAAATATGTATTAAGAGTTTTAGGAAGGATTAATAGAGGTTTCCACACAATTTTAAAGAAATATAATCTTAAAGATGCTGAAGGGAAAATCAAGCCGCACCCACCTCACCTTTATGCACACTTGATATCCCAAGGAGCATGGGATGTGTTTAGCAACCATCATGGGGATCATACTTTTCAGGTACATCATGTGGGGTAATAATTTGTTTGAAATTTCTTGTATTCAATACTTTAATTGATAGTTTTTTATTTATGAAATAGCAATTAAGAGCTGAAAATAAAAAATTCTCAACAGAACCAGTGTACCCTTACCGTAAAGTAAGGATGGGGTACACTTCACTTGAGAAAAAATTGGTATGTCTTCTAAATCTACCGTACTACTTGTATGGGACATAGAACAACACCATAACCATGTTTCTCTGTTTATATGAAGATTTATGAATCTAAATCGAAAGCCATATCCATACCACGCCATATGCTATGGAAGGAGGCTCGTGTAAATAAAGAGGGAATAATGATAGATGAAAATACACAAAAAGTGTGGGAAACATGTGTAAGTATGACATAATATAAATTGGATTTTCTTTAAACAGATATTACATTACAATGACTACTTATTTTTCTATATTTTCTATCTGACATAGTCACAAGAATCAACCACAGCCGCACCAGATGCAGACATGCTTTCAGCAGCCTTGAAGCATCCAGAACAGTATGGTCGCATCAGAGGTGTGGGTTTTGGGGTGACACCCCGAACATATTTTCAAAAATAAAAAAAAATCAAAAGATAAAAATGAAAAAATGGAAAAGATGCAAGAAAAATTAGCTATTTTTCAAGAATAATTACAATACCAGAGATAGATGATAACAACATTGATGGGTGAGAGGCAAATAAAAGAAACTCAACAACAACCCGTGTGTGACGATCCCGCACCACCCCCCACCGGCTTTGAGGTGAGCCATTCCCCTAAAAAACCTGACTTAGCTGAGGTAATCAATGTTTTAATAATTTTTTCTATGAAATTTGATTCACATAGACACTGATACCTTTATTGTACTAATATTCTACATGGTGAAAATGATTATGATTTATATCTATCAACTCCCACCTATCACCTTGTAGCAAGGGCTATGGTGTTCAATACGCAGAATGACATGCTACACAATAGACAGCTTCCAACAGATCATGTAACCATTTCAATTAACATAGCTAATGAGCTGAGTGCCGAGCTACCTATTCCAAATGAGGATGACGACATTCATACGGTTGAACAAGCTGTTGGGACATTCATCGCATGGCCGCTAATTATTTAAAAAAAACATGTCAACAAGGAGGTATCCATTTCCAATTTATTTTTCAAGCTGGACCATTAACATTTAATGAAAAAAGGTCTAAACCGATGAATGTTATTATATAACAACAAAGAGAAGGGGGAAAAACAAAATATCAGCTCAAAACTATCTCAAGGATCAACCAACTGGTTGAAACGGTCTACTGAGAGCACATTTACCCCGCCCGTTATATATCCACAGTTAATATCATTGTGGGCTCATGTGGATAAAAAGTTGATATAAGTAAATGCTCACACAATTGTTTTTGAAACAAATATATACGGAGAGGAAACATCAGATTTCATTAGTGCTGAAAATGTAAATGAAATCATCAACTATGAATGGATAGGCGCCTCAGTTATAAATGTATACATGAGGTATGTTTTCATTATTTGATTTTAAAAAAGCTAATATACTCTGATAATTATGACTAAGTACATTTTATATTTTTCGTAGGCATATATATGAAAAAAAATTGAATCTATTTCCCCATGAACAGAAATTTGGACTCGTTAATCCTCACACCACCTATTCAAAAGACAAATTGGATTCTAATAAAGAGGTTGCAATAATTTCATCCCTGCTCAAATCGTTTGAAAACGAAATTACAGATGATAGACTCTTTTTAATACCAACGATTCAGGGGTAAAACTATAAAATTTAATCATATCAACTACATTTTCAATTCTTTCTTTACTTATTCCTTTTTGTATTTTTTGGAAGCATTGGATGCTGATTGTAGTCAATTTGAATACTCCAAAGATTTATTTTCTGGATTCAATGCATGGATATCCAACAAACTGACCATGCATGATGGAGTTTGTTAATTTGTAATACAGTAGATTCAAAATTTTAAAACTAAACATCTAGTTATATTATTTATGTTATCTTTTAATGAGGATTCTGTTATGATAGAGAGGTGTATCAATATCGTCTAATGTATGGAATGAATCTCGGGCCTAAGGATAAGAACGCATACAATATCTACAACTAGAAAAGTATAATAGTATATATAATAACATTTCACTATCCAAACACATATAAAAACAAATTACTTATTGTTTTTGATGTTTCTGCAGTGTCCAAAACAAACAAACGGAAAATACTATGGTTATTATGTTTTTAAATTTATGAAAGAGATCGTATTTCGTCAAAAAACTAGCATCCCTGATGAGGTATTTTCGAAAATAATTACGGGTTCATTTAAAATATTTATTAATCTTTTGTGTATTTATATTTTTTCAGTACTACCATGACTGTTACAAAAACTCATATTCAGAATATGATAAAGATTTGTTTAGAAACGAATGGGTAACATACCTGATAGAAGATTGTACACAAATAGGATGAAAGTGAATTCCTACTAATGTTATCCATATATGATCATTGATATCTCCATTGTTTACACTTATTTTGCATATATGATCACCATTTATTATTTTTTATATCCTTAGGTTATGAAGAATAGTTTTAGAAATGATATTTATTTCTAGTAAAGCATTACTCATTGGACTACATTGGTCGATAGTGTGGAAGTCGACCGATGTATAGTCATTCAGTCCACTCATGAGAATCTTAAAAGCTTGATGGGAACTAATATCTTGGATTTTTAATTTCCTTATTTTAGTTTCTCTTATATGTGGGTGGGGGTGTCCAGGAGGGAGGGGGTGTCCAGGAGTGGGGGGGTTTTCAGGAGGGGGTGTGTCTAAGAGGGAGGGGGTATCCAGGTGTGAGGGTGTCCAGGAGGGGAGGGAGGGGGTGTGTCCCGGGGGTGTCTATGAGTGGGGTGTCCATGAGGGGAGGGAGGGGGTGTGTCTAGAAGAGAGGGGGTTTCCATAACAATATCCATTCAATTTCATTCAATACTGATAATATACAATGGGTAGATCACTTATAGAGTAGCCTAAAGTGGGTCCGTAGTGAGGCATCAAAAGTTACAACCAACCAAACCAATTCCAAGCCCATGTAAAGGCACAAGAATTATATTATAGTTAAATTTGAGGCCCAATATATCTTATTTAGTGTCATAAAGACCCAAAATATGAATCATTTACCTTTATCACATTATATTTATGTGAAATTTCGTTTCTATTCCTCCAATATATTTTTTTGTGTGTTTTTCCTTGATTTTTTGAACTGTATCTCTTCAAAATATATATGATTTTGTAATTCATATTATTGAATGATGGTGTATGATTAATATTTATTCCATTTTAAAATAGATGAAGAAAATATAGTTGGATAAAGAAAGTTATTAATGGGTATACACTAAAGAACTAGGAGGGAGGGGGTGTCTAGGAGGGAGGGGGTGTCCAGGTGGGCGGGTGGGTGGGGGTGTCCAGGAGGGGAGGAGAGGCTATCCATGAGGGGAGGGGCTATCCAGGGGAGACGGGCTATCCAAGAGGATGGATGAGGTTTCAAGTGTAGTGGTGGGAGGGAGGGGGCTGCAAGGGGAGGGGAGGGGGGGCTGTCTAGGGGGCTATCTCGGGGAGGGGAGGGAGGGCTGTCTAGGTGGATGTCTCAGGGAGGGGAGGGAGGGGGTTGTCCAGGAAGGAGGGGGTGTCCAGTAGGGGAGGGGGGATATCTAGGAGAGGAGGGGGTTGTCCAGGAGGTGGGAAGGGGTTGTCTAGAGAAAGGGAGGGCTGCAAGGGGAGGGAGGGGGTACCGTCCAGGGGAGGGAGGGGGTGATCTCCAAGGAAATACAGACATGTAGGGGGGGCTGTAAGGGGAGGGGAGAGGTGTCCAGGTGTAGAGAGGGGGCTATCTCGGGGAGGGGAGGGAGGGGTTGTCTAGGAAGGAGGGGGTGTCCAGTAGGGGAGGGGGTTGTCCAAGAGAGGAGGGGGGATATCCAAGAGGTGAGAAGGGGGCTTTCCAGGGAAAGAGAGGGCTGCAAGGGGAGGGAGGGGGTGTCGTCCAGGGGAGGGAGGGGGTGCTATCCAAGGAAATATGGATATGTAAAGTTTGTAAAAAGTAACAGTTGACATTTTATTAATTTATTCTTTCATATTAATGTTTAATTTATTTCATTATTGTTTTACTAACATAATATATTTTTTCTTATATAGGTGAAATATTTTTCCTGATCTCGAATTCTTTTTTTGAAAACTAATACCATGGACGATGACTTTTTAGAGCGGATCATGGATGCAAAAAGGATGAAACATCAATGTTTTTTAGCTATTTATTGGATAATTATAATTGTAACCAAATTAAACATTGTTTGAAATGTATATAGCAGTGTGTTGTTTTGTATTCATGATTTCGAGTATATGTATACAACATTTTTGTTCTTCTGTTCTTTGTGTGTGGGTGTTGTTTCTTCTGTTTGTAGGTGTTTTCATGTGTGTAGGTGTTGTGCAGGTGTTGTGTAGGTTCTGAGTTTTCACAGGAAATTTGGCCTTTATCAGTGCTAATTAAGCACTGATAAATGGATAATATATCAGTGCTTGCTTAGCGCTGATAAAGGTAGTATTTATCAGTGCTATTTTCGGCACTGATATATTATCCATTTATCAGCGCTAATAAATACTACGATTATCAGTGCTAGGCAAGCGTTGATAAAGGCCCACATTTATCAGTGATTTATTTAGTGTTGATAATGGTCCCCCTTTATTAGTGTTGTGTTTAGCACTGAAAAAGGGACCCCCCTATCTTCGCCGAGATTAACAGTGCCTTTTTAGCTCTGTTAAAGGTGTTTTTAGCTCTATTATAATACCTATTTTTAGTAGTGATGATAAGCAGTGCTGAAACATAACTTTGTATCTAGAGAATGCTGAAGACTTTTCCAAAACATCGATGTAAACCTCAAATCCCGATCACATATAATGGAATGTGGTACTCCATGCAATATTACCACTCAATTTACATATAACCTGGAAAGTTGATCAAAATATAAATCCTATATTATAATAATGAAGTTTTCTGACTTTGTATGATTATCAATAAAAACCCAGATAGTATTATTGCCTTAATATGTTTTCCTATGTCTAGAGAAAAATTCCATAGTGATGTTTTCCCATTTTCATTCTGTTATGGTAAATGGTTGTAACATCAACATAGAATTTTTTCTCTCAGCCTTAACTTGTTGACAAATCATGTATCAAGAGACATATTCGGTGACATATATTTTTATTCTGTTCCACTAGAAATACTCTTTTGGGTCCATGTAAATATTTTTTCTTATATGGTGAATAGAGAATGGAGAACTGTGAGCCTCATCCAATAACTCCTACTTTAATTCTGGTATGGGAGGAATACAAAATCGGTTCCTTAACCATATTATTTCATCACAATCAAGGTTGAATCCAGGAACTGTTATCATAATCTTTTTTAGCTCAATATCATTATTTTTCACCTCCTTAATATTCACTTGTATAGATGGTTGAACATTCATCTCAGAAAGATATGATCTCCCCCATCTTTATAAATTTCAAGATACATCCATTGAAAATTCATAAACATGGGATCTTTGGTGATCCTCATCATGGATAGGATATCACGGTCATGTTGACTAAAATAATATTCCACCTTGTTCACTTTCCCATGGTGGTAATGTATTAAAATTTTGTAATCTTTAATCAACTCCAACCATCTTCTATGGCACATAGTTTTCTCCTTTTGTGTGAAAATATAATTTAATATTTTATTATCAGTATCAATATAACACCTATCACCATAAAGATAATTCCTCCATATATTTAATGCAATGATTACCACAGCTGGACCAAAATCATGATTTGGGTAATTTTTTTATGGATTTTCAACTATTGTGAGGAATAAGATATCACCATATCAATTTTCATGATAACCCATCCCGAACCCTTCTTGGATACATCATTGTAGATCACAAACCTTTCTTAACTATAAGGCAATGTGGGAAGAGGTGCACTAGATAACCTAATTTTTAGCTCTTTGAAATTCTCCTCACATTCATCCATGCATACAAACTTAACTCTATTCCGAGTCAACTTGGTGAGTGGATTATATAATAATGAAAAATATTTCACAAAACCATGATAATATCCATCAAAACCAAGAAAAAATCAGATCACAGACACTATTTTTGGTCTTTTATAACTTTCAAAAACTTTTGTTTTTGATGTATCCACATATATCCAATATCATGAGTTTATGTGACCCAAAAATAAAACCTTCTAAATCCATAATTCATACTTGGTAAATTTTTCATAAATATTATCTTTTCTTACAGTTTTCAGTACATTTCTAATGTGGTATTCATGTTATTCATTACTCTTAAAATAGACAATAATATAATCTATAAAGACTACCAAAAACTGATCAAGATAGTCTCTAAAGACTATATTCATTAGATCCATGAAGATAATGGGGTAATTAGTAAGACCAAAAGGCATAACTATAAATTTATATTGTCCGTACCTTATACGGAATGTCATCTTTGGTATATCCTCCTTCTTGACCTATAACTTATGACATCATGAATGAAGATCAATCATGAAAAAGTATTTAGCTCTGCATATTTTGTATAATAAGTTATCAATGAGGGGAAGATGATATTTGTTCTTTATGGTGACCTTTTTAAGTTCTTGATAATTAATGTAGAGTCTCATTGATCTATATTTCTTTTTAACAAAAAATATAGGTGGTCCCCAACGTGACAAAAAAGGGAGTATGAATCACTTATGAAGATTATCTTGTAGTTTATTTTTCAATTCTTTCAACTCAATTGGGTCCATTCTATAAGGATTCTTTGAAATATTCATAACACCTAGTATAAGTTCTATTGAAAACTCAACATCGTGATTTGGTGGAAGACTTGGTAATTCCTCTGGAATGACATCATCAAACTCCTATACAATGGGAGTATTATTAATCATTAGTTTCGCCCCAATAATTTTACATAAATAAACTTTGTTTATAGGAATCAAAACCCATAATATGGAAGTAATTTGTATTGTAGGTTATATTCATACATGCACTGATAGATGATGATAGATTGATCTGGAATATGAAATGTTACTTCCCTTCCTTGGAAATTTATATGACCTCCACATAGAGAATGCCAATCCATGCCAACAATCACAATAAATTATACTATAAGAAGTATCACATGATTTTCAGGAAGCACATTCCCACAAACTTCAACTAGAGAAGAATTATAAACTTTTGATGCAGCTATTGTGCCATTAAGAGTCTTCATAGCTAGATAAACATCTCATTATTGAGGTAATATGATGATAACCTTAAAAAATTCTTTATAAACAAATCAGTGGGTGGATAGAGAATCAAATAAAAAAATTCTACTTTAGAGTGGATGGTTAGTGTGCCTTTCACCACTTCATTATCGCACTTCATGTCGTCGATAGTGATTGCATGTAACATTCCATTGAATTTGGCCTTAAATTTTTTTAACATCGATCATCATCAATAACCCTTAGATTAGGTAATTGATTAGTATAATACCCCATTTCCATGCACATATATTATTGAAGTTTAGGAGGTGAATTATGTGTAGTCTTTTCTTTGTTTTCATCATTAGTCATATTATTTCCATCACTTCGGCATTCAACTTCCCAGTGACCTTCTTTTCCACACATAAAACGTTTACTAGTCCCTTTAAGACAATTTCATCCATATTTCTTTCCACACATTGAGAATAAGGGATATCTCATCTTCTATTCAGTGTGGTCTTTATATTTTCCTTTGAATTCCATTTTTCTCTTATTATCAAATCCATAGGATTGATGGGTTAATCTAATCTCCATATCAACCACGAGAGCACATAGAACAATTTCATCGTAGATTTTAATGTACCTTAATTATAATTCCATTTAGATACTTGGTTTTAATACACTAAATTATCAATAAATTTTACTCTTAGGATGGATAATAATTCTAGAATCATGTCTTTCATTTCTTATAAAATTTTTATCATAGGTACCAATGGAATCATCATCCTTTCTCTTAAGTTCAAGAACTCATTCTCTATATTAGTTCAAAAAAATGAGTAACGAACTTATTGAAAAATAATTTCTTGAACTCATCCCATTCCCTAGACTCAATTTTATCTCTTGTCCTCGTATTCTTGATAATATTCCTCTATTTATCAGCTTCAACCTCAAAAATATATACTAATAAGATGAATTTTTCATGTTCAAAACATTTTTGGACTTACAATATACTTTAAGTGGTGTTGATCCATTGTTTATCCACTAATGGATCATATGACCTACTTAATGAAGGTGGATGATGCCTCATGAATGACTCAATAGAATATTGCTCCCTCATTTGCTCGTTTGAAAGCCCTGCATGATTTATAGCTTGATAATGTTGTGTGAGCATGGATATAATATTTTTCATTCCATCTCCCATAATATTTGGTTTCTCATAGGATAAATCATTGCATTTCCCATCACATTTAGCATTAATGTGGTTCCTTCGGGTTCCATACATTGACTAAAACCAAGAAGCATAGTGTGAGAAACACTAATCAAAACGATAAAACCACATAATCAAGAATAAAATATCAATTTAGAACACATTTGGTTCTATCCTAGGTTATTCATGGTCATTTCTAAAACATAAATATTGTAGCCTATATTTAGAAATATCCTTAGGGTTCTTACTAAGGCTTTCTCATCCTATTTTTCAAAGGTTAGCTATACATTTCCTCTGATACCAACTATAATGACCCATACATTACATAAATTGATATTACTTAAAAATTGAAGTATATTAATTAAAAAATGTAATAATCCCATGACAGGACCGTATAGGTATAGTGTCTTTAGAAACTGGGATACATACAAAACAGGTTCATAAAACATCTAAGTTGTCTTCCACTAATTTCTTCATAGTTAGACTCATTTCTGACATAGCTTACATAATACCCTTCTTCATGACCTGGGGAAAAGAAACATATGAAAGGGTGACCTCAAATGAATAATAAGGTTATAAAAGAGAAATATCAATCATATCATAATCATAAGACATAATAACATGACATTTTATAATCTTATCCAACATACGAAGTATCGTGATATCATGTCATGGGATTAAAGTTCATAAGAATTTATGGAAATAATCCCAAAAGTCATAACATAAGACATAATGTTTTTTGGAATAACCATAATCATATAAAATAATTTACATATTATCTGAGGCTCATATTTAATACCATTATAGCATATAAAGTCCATTACTAAAACGGGTTTACTTATCATTCTAGCCATGTATTATTGAACCAGATTTACTTGTTGTTCAAGTCATGCATATCTTATGATATATAAATATTCACCTAATGCATTGGAGGGATATATAGGTACCACCCATCTTATAATGAAATCATTCTTACATGGGCCACAAAAACATAAATCTTCCATCATAGCATAACCCATGAAATAAAATGGGTTTCTTAAAAATCATTCCATCATAACATAATCTATATAAAATAAATATATTTAATAAAAATAATTACATCATAAAAACAATAAATTAAATGTAATAATAGGTAAATAAAGATAACCCTATGTCATATTATATGTAAAATAATTTTGATAAAACACTTGAGCTTAATTCTAGAAGAAAATATCATTTTTATTAAAAAAACATTTTCTATTCTCAAAATTTTGTGCAATTATAAAATAAAATAATTTAGTTGAAAATAATATAAAAATAATGTAAAGGAAAAATCAATGAAATAATTCATTATGAAGATGTAAAAATCCATTCATGCTGTAAAAGTTACAAAGAATTCTTTTTGTACTCTTGCTAGAAAAGTCAAAAATTACCTCATATGGAAAACAGATGAAATATTCCTTCTATATCATTTAATAAAAAGACACCAATGGGTAAAATTGAAATTAAAAAATATTATAATAATAGAAATAATATTTTATATTGAATAAAAATATATGTTGATTATAAATATACCCCATTAAATACTTAGGTATAAACAATCTCAGAAAATAAAGAGATTGTGAAATTATTATATACCTTAGGTCTGATATCCTTCGTATGTATCCAAACATCATGTATAATGGTTAATTTATTTATTAAATTATAACATAAAAATATTCATATTTTTTATATCATATATGATCATATTATATCATTATATTAATAGTGTTTCAATATTTCCAATTATTTCGGGTGTTAACTACATCGTTTTCTCATTCCTGTTTTTCCATGTAAGTCATGTTTGTTAATATTATGATGTATTTTATTTATTTACAGAATTAATTTATGTTAATAATTATTATTTTTACTCATAATATAAATTTTATAACAATTCTTGAATTGTTCATGTGGAGAATGAATCTCACCACATCGTGGAGAAGGTAGGTCGTATGTACGTTCAAGAAATGATATTATTACCTTTTATGGTTAAATGGTATTTAATTGGATGGTATTTATATTATAAATAATAATAATCATGTTATATTTATCATATAAATCCATTATACCCATAAAAATTAATTATTGTTGAATAACAGATTACCCCACAACGTGGAGACGGTAAGTCGTATGTATGCACGCATGGTGATTTTGTTATTCGTATGATGGATAAAAAGAGGTATAAGGTTATCCCATAACTATTGTAACATCTCAGAATGTATAAAATACAAGATTTATTTCTTTAGTATGGAACAACAAAATAATAGGACGAAGAATAAGAAAATAATTTTTAAAGAGGTGATAAAATAATTTTCTCTTTTTTTGAGTATCACCTTTTGATTTCCAAAATAGGCCTCCTAGAGATGTATTTCTTCCCAAAGTGTGGAATATATGATAAAGTGTGGGAATATTGAAGAGTAAATGGGTAGGGTTTTTCTGAGAAAAAGATTTTTAGATGTGTGATTAAAATAGATGGGGAGGTGTCCTTTTATAATAGAGGGGAGGGGAACCTTTGGAAATACCAAAACAATTAAATTAATATAAATTAATTTTTAGAATAAAATGAATAAAAAGTGGATTATTTAGAACACTAAGTGAGGATTTGTTTAAATCCCCTCAAAAAAGAAAATTTATAAATGTTTTCATTTTATATTAAACCTTCTCATTTTTTATTTATCCTCATTTAATCTATTTAATTTTTATTATGGTAATATATTCTTTATATTTAATGGTAATAAATATTTACTTATATGATGTTTATTGAACATAAATGGATATTTTATGTCATTTTAGACCTTATAATTATAAATTTTTAATTTTTCAATATTTTTATGATTTTTAAATAATTTAATAAAATGTTCTTTTTATTAATAATCAATAGTGTCAATTTTGATTCTATTCATTTATTTGATTTTAAATAAAATCAAAACAGAAGATAACTCCAAAAAAATTGAATATACTCTAAAAATTTCATAATCACCAATAATATTCATTGATAACATTAATTAATTCAAATTATATTTCTTTTAATATTTTAAAAATTATTTATCTCATATTTCTATTAATAAAATAATTTATGTGTCACTATTGTGTCATCCTTAATGGTAATTATGTAATTTAAAAAAATTATTAATGAATTTATATTATGTAGTTAATTATTTCAGGTTTCTATAGACTATATATAGTCTATATTATATTCTATTTATCCATATATTAAAATTAATATATTTATATAAAAAGAAAGAGTGACATTTTGTCCCATTCAATTATTTTAATAAAAATAATGTCATATTCATGGGAAAGTATCCATTAAATGATTATATTTATAATCATATATGATAAGGGTATAATTTAGTCATGCAATAGTATTATGACAGGTGTTAAGGTAATTTTATAATAATATTTTTACCTTTAATTAATCGGTTTATCTTCAACCATGGTAATAAAAATAATTACCAAAGTCACTAATCATAATGCCCAAAAATAAAAGTATTCTTTTAACATAATTTGGACCTAATGATTCCAAATATGTATTCCATTTTTAAAAAATCAAAACACATAATTTTCAGTGATTAATTTAAAATCAATCATATTGTCGGAATGAGAGAATAGGTTTTTAAAAGTTAAAACATTGCTAAAGATTGAAATATTTTTAAATGTGAATTCAATGTAAAAATAATGATAATGACATACATTATATTTAATGATAAAAATATATTCTCTTTATAATTTAAAACCATCGAATATTATAATATAACCATATAAGTTATTTTGATGGAAAAAGTTTTTTTCTCGTAAACTTTAGTGTATTTTTACTATTCATCAACACATGAAAGTTATCAGAAAATATAAAAAATTCAACCAAAGTAAATTTTTATATCTCGATTCAAAAATAAAATGTTTATTTTTTTCATATAAAAATTATTAATGTTTCAAAATATTAATTTAAAATGGGTTCTTCATTCAAAGGTGTAAAATTATCCCTTTAAAAAATTAGTTTTATATATCAAATAGGGTTTATTCATACCCTATGACTAAAATATCCATTGAATGAATATTAAAAATATTTCATTAATTATATAACATGTATATATCTCATTAATTTCGTTACCAAAAGTAATTCTCTCAATAATAAAAATATCTAATTGATTTATATTTTTCATAAATAACTGATAGCTAATAAATTCACAGTGCATTTTCATAAGTTAGTTATACATATTCCCGCTAACCTAACGACTAGACTATAAAATTAATTTTATACTAAGAGAATCTTTTGGTTTGTTAAAACTCACGATTTAATGAAATATAAGAAACTAAAAAATAAAATATATTTAGACAAAATATTTAATAAAAACATCTGTGTGTAACACGCAAATTAAGGTTATGTGACATGACCTATCAATGTATTTTCTCATTATGTGTTAAGGATGTTCGCATCATTAAGGGATTCACCAATAAGGAGTTTTTTTGGTATTATTCATAGAATATTATCACCACAAGTGGATTTCTATAGGTTAGATAGTGCGGGGCCAACACATGGTTAACTATCGGGTACTACTAAGAGTAGCATTGATGTGGATGGGGTTTTGGGTTTAGACCTCAAGGAGGCTTCCTACATATCATGGTTGGTTGGGAATCAAATCCCATGTAGTTCAAAAAGGATATATAACATGGGGAATGTGGAGTCTCCTAGGTGATTTGAATGCTCTTACAGGGAGGTAGTGACCTTGGGTAAATGAGGGTTGAAATGGAAAAATACTAGGTTTGTACCTAAGAGAGGCTTCTTACATATCCCAGTTGGTTGGGTGTCCAGGACCACAAAGTTAAAAATGGTGTGTTGTTATATCTAATTAGTAGGCCCATAAAATGGAGTATATAGTTGATGTTTATGTTTGAAAATAGACTATAGAAGTGGAGGTCAGGGAATAATCCAAGAGGGATGCCCGTGAAGAGGGTAGGTGGATTTCATGATCTCCGCTAACCTCTAATCCCACGTGATTAATACACTATTTGAGAAAAACACTACTAGAATTTTTTATATTTCTAGGTGGGGGGCTTATAGTGGCCGTAATTTGGTTGTCTCTAATACTATCAACAGCGGCCACCAAATGGCGGCCGCTGCATTTTAATACACCAAAAACCATATTTTCCCCTCCCCAACCCTGCAACCTCATTTCCTCTCCCCGACCCCGTCACCCACCCCTCCCCGACCCTGTGACCCCGGCCCCTGGCGACCCCGACCCTGTGACCCCGCGACCCCGACCCCCAGTGACCCCTCCCCGACCTCCGGCGACCCTGACTCCTGATGAACCCCAACCCCAGGCAATTCCCGACGACTCCTGGCAGCCCCCGGCGACCCCAACCCTTGGCAACCCCCACCCCCTTTCCTCCGTGCTACGCCACCCGCAACCCTAGAAATCCCCACTGCCTTGCCTCCGCATTACACCCCCCGTGAACCCAACACCCCCACGACCCAACAACCCCCACTCCCTACCTCTGCGCTACAACTTCAGACAGTCCTTCCACCATCATCCCCTCCCGGCCCTACTGCATCTGACCAGAAAGTCCTCACGTCCTGCCTCCGTTGGACCCTCCCGGTCCGTCGTGCCTCACCGTGTATAACCCTCCCACGCTTCTTCCAACGGTTCCACCCCTTTCGAGTATGGTTGTCGAACCCCTGTCATCAAGTCACTACGCCGTCATGGATCCACAATCGAGTCACACCCTATTACCTGCGGTCGAGTTATCTGTAGGTAATGTTTTTTATCCTTCAAATTTCGTTTTTAAATTTTAATGATATGTGATTTATTAGAATTTAAATAAGATATTTCACTTTTGATTTATATTAAATACAGATATGGATAGGATCTAGATTGATATGCAAGATAGGTTTTAGCTGAATATTATGGGGGGATTAAGTGATTTATGGATTTCACAAGATATTTCCAAGCGATATGATTTGTCATCCATGCAGAAAATGTGCAAATTTATATCTCTTCAAATGAGATGGTGTTTGAGAAAACTTGTTTCTGAATGGGTTTTAGAAAAACTATAAGACATGGACACGTCATGGAGAAGATTCTGTTTCATTTCATCGCTCAGAATGTATTCATATGAATGTTGATTCAAGAACATTTGATCTAATGAACATAATTCTCAATGATATGATGTGTCGGTTTCAACCTAAATACAATAATGTCATAAATGACAATATTGGATTGAGTAATACTCGTTCTTCTGCCGATGGAGAAGCATTGAAATTCATTGAAATTCTTGACGATGCGAATACTGAATTATATCCTCAATGCACTAAATTTAGTAAATTTTCATTCATCGTTGAATTGTTACTCCTGAAAGCCTTGAACCAGTGGTCCGAAACCTCATTTGACATGTTTTTGGTATTGTTGAAGAAGGTACTCCCTGTTTGAGTGAAGATTCTGGAGTCATTCTATCAAGATTGCAGGTTGACCTATGATCTTAGTTTTACATATGATACAATTGATTCATGTCGAAATAATTGTATGTTGTTCAGAAAAGAGAATGTGAAATTAAAAATTTGTACTGTTTTCTATACATCCATGTGGAAGACCAATGGGATTAATAAAGGTAGTCAGATTCTTCTTGGGAGAGTCTTGAATCAAGGGAAACAAGTTACCACTAAACAGATGCATTATTTCCCACTAAAACCGAGACTAAAGAGATTCTTCTTGTCCACTAAAATTTCTAAATTGATGACTTGGAATTTAGAGAGAAAGAAAGAGGTTGATAAATTAACTCACCCAGCAAATTCTTTGGCATGGAAATATTTTGATCAAAGACACCAAGACTTTTACCGAGATGATCATAATATTCGACTGGGTTTGGTAGCAGATGGTTTTAACCCATTTAGGTCTATAGTTGGTGAAACACATAGTACGTGGCCAGTTGTGTTGATTCTATACAAAATTCCACCATGGGTATGTATGAAGCAACCTTTCTTATTACTGTCAATTCTAATTGATGGACTGAGAGGACCTGGTGATAAAATCGATGTTTACATGCAACCTTTGATTGATGAACTGAAAGAATTTTGGGATGATGGTGTAATGACTTTTGACTCGATGACTAATGAAATGTTTAGACTTTCGGACACTTTGTTATGGAAAATTAATGATTTCCCAGCGTATGATAACTTATCCGGTCGGAGTAAAAAAGGATAATTTTGTTTCCCTTTTTGTAATAAGAGTAATAAATATATATGGATTAAGAACTGTAGAAAGTGGGAATATCTTGGTCATGGATGCTTTCTTCCTCCATTTCACGGGTTCAGAAAATATCGTGTATCATTTGATGGGAATAGAGAGTATGACCCATCACTATAAATATTGTCTGGGGTTGAAATTTGTGCACAACTTTATCAAGAAAAAATCAGTACAATGTATGATTTTCATGATTTATTGGTTCCTTCATTGCCTTCTATTCCTGCTGAAAATAGACATCGAAGTCACAATTGGAAGAAATAGAGTATTTTTTTGAATTTCCTTATTGGAAATATAATATTTTAAGACATAATTTGGATGTGATGCACATTGAAAAAAATGTATGTGATGATATATTGTGCACCATTTTAGGAATCAAGGGGAAATCAAGGGACAGTTCTAATGCTCGACGTGATTTGTAAGAAATGGGATTGATAAAATCTTTACATTTACAGCTGGGTGAAGGTAATCGGGCATACATGCCTGCTGCACAGTACACAATGAGTAAAAAATAGAAAAAAACATTTTTATCAAATTTGAAGACCGTTAAGGTGCCAGATGGTTATTGCTATAATATTTCGAAGTGTGTGAATATGATGAGCATGACATTATAGGGTTTGAAAAGTCATGATAATCATATTCTGATTCAACAGTTAATTCTTATATAAATTCTTGATTACTTACCTACCCAGGTTATTGAGCCATTGATTAGAGTTCTAATTTTTTCAGACATCTCTATTCTAGGAATCATCACATGAGTGATTTGAAAAAGCTGCAGGATAATATTTTACTTGCACTATGTCACCTAGAAAAACTATTTACACCTTCTTTTTTTGATGTCATGGTTCACTTGACTATGCATTTAACTGGTGAAGTCATTACTGGTGGTCTCGTGCAATTCAAGTGGATGTATCCAAGAGAGAGATACTTAAATAAATTGAAATGGTATGTGCACAACAAAGACCATCCAGAAACCTCAATTTCCATGGGATATTTAATGGATGAGTGTACTAATTTCTATGCTTCATATATTGATGAGGTTGAAACAGAGACATATAAACCCTCCCCGAATGACAAGGGTCCAATTGGAGAAGGACTAGCGTTTGATATGAAGAACGATGAGTGGGTTCAAGATCATAGATATGTGTAGTTCAACACTTCATCAGTTATTCCATTGATACAGTAAGTTTCATAGTTGATATGTATTTTGTTCTATATTTATTTTATTGCTTATCTTATCTTGTGTTGTGATTTAGGATTCATATCGCTAAATTGAAATGTGAAAGGCCCCATGCAACTGACTATCAAATCCAAAAACATCATTTCAACACATTTCCTAAGTTGTTCAAGACTCATGTACGTATAATTTATTCAATATTTTTATAGTCCAACTTAGTTTTATTTTCAAAAGACTTTATCCATTAAACTATATATGTGAAATTTTCAGATTCAAAAGTTACGTGATTTAACCCATCATGTGAGTGAAGTACTCAACCAACTAGCTGATGGTCCATTTAATACAGCTCGTCACTACAAGTCTTTGGATGCTAACAGATTCCGATTTCGTATTAGCGATGTTGACATGAAATGAGCCACACAAAATAGTGGTGTTGGTTGTTCTTTTGTTGGTGCAGGTTATTATTATGGATTGATGAGAGATATTATTGAGGTTATTTATGGTCATGGTTTAAAACACATATTGTTAAGGTGTGATTGGGTCGATCTGGTTCATGGAATTAAAGTTGATAACTTCTAATTTACATTAGTAAACTTTAACAATATGCTATATAAAGATGACTGAGTAAGGAATGAGCCCTTCATACTGACATCACAGGCAAAACAAGTTTACTTTGTTGGAATTGATTCTGATTGGAAAGTTGTGATAATAATGTCTAGTAGAGGGGTTTTTCTGATTGACCAAGATGAAATTGAATTCGTCGCATTTACTGATCAAACACTTGACCAAACAACAACATCTGTACGAGATGAAGATATACAATGGGCCAGAGAGATAGTTGAAAGAGATACGATATACTTGCATGATTAGTAAAAATTGTAATTATATCCCCATTAATTGTTTGTAAAAATATTTAGGATTTATATATGTATAAAAATTTCTTGATTTAACTATAATTTCCTTTAATGTAGGTATGTCACAGGGTGGTCACAGTGGTTCACCTGATGTTTTTAGTATGTATGTTTTCAATTTTCTAAATTAATTGATTGTAATTTTCTATGTATATTTCCCTAACTGTTTCTAATCATTAATTTATATTGTAATTGAATTATGAATTTATGTTTATCAGGATCTAGTGCATCTTCCAGCAGACACAGGGGTCCTAGTAGAGGGGTTCGATCCTAGAACTCTGGAGCCTGATTTGATGTGTTATTTAATGACACATTTCATCCAGTCGGAGAAGGTGCTACTATATTTATTCATCAGTTTGGGAATATGATATGATAATCTCACAAATTCCCTCTAACAACTCGTGAATGGAGTTCTTTCCCCCAGGATACGATGGAAAGATTATGGAGAGAGGTTCAGGTAAATTAAATGTTCATTTTTTCATGATATTGTAATTATTATTATCCCATCTACTTAAAAAAAATTTAACAAGATAATTTGACATACTGTCCAGATGATTTTCGGGCTGTATGTATTTCTAAATTCCAAAAATTATGGAAGGATTACAAGTCAATGGTGAAGAGAGATCACTGGACACCATTTACAGGTGTGCCATACATTCTACAGCAAGTCCCTTCGGGCATTCTTCTTGCGCAGTGGAAGAATTTGGTTTCATTTTGGTCGAGTGAGGTTGCGGTGGTATGATTTATTACTTTTAATATATAAATGACTAATTTTTCAAATGTCTATTAAGTAAATATATTGAATGAAGATCGAGTTTTCTCGTCATTCACATAATCAGGTGATGCTGGGCACACCTTCCAAACTTATCACTCGACATGTGTCACAGCTCAGACATGATGTAAGTTTAGAATCAACTATTCATTCATATTTTAAATTTATTGTAGTATAAAATGGTGAACCCTTTTATTATAGTTACACCAATGCGGCGAGCGGGTCGATCGGATGAACATTTGGGTGAGGACTTGTATGGTGGGTGATCCTGATGTTGTCATTGTTTTAGTAAGAAAAATATTTACTTATAATTGTATTTTTATTTTATATAAATTATTCATATTTGTTCATTGATTCATTTTATGCTACAGGTTCATTTTGACTCTCAGTTAACAGAGTTTCTGGAGGAGAAACATCATAGTACTGTGCGTAGAGATGAAATATTTCACCGTGTCGTGGGGCGTGACGGTCATGGTTATTCTTTAACTTATGGCGGTGGTGTCCCACGACATGCAGTTGTTAGAGAAGATGTGATGGGTGCATGCAGAGATTCAAGGATGCGCATATATACTGAGATAGATGCTTCCATGCAGGATATACAGTGCAATTTTGATGCAAAATTTCAATAGTTACGTGTAGAGTATGAGGAGAGGTTGTCACAGATGTCATCACGTATCGATGAAATGATGACGCAACAAGTGGAGCCACAGGTAAACAATAAAACAAACCATACTCAGATTTACTTTTATTGATATGTTTAAGATACATAATATTGATATATATTATAGGCTCCGAATACAGCAGGTGGACATCGCAATGATATTGGTGATCCAGATGAGGATGAACCCCATGCATGAGGTAATTTTATTTTTGTTGATGAATTCTCTAGAAGTTTTTATATCCTTGATGAATAGAATCTTACATTTTTGCCTAGATTAGTTTGTTTTTGTATTTTTGGATGACATCTTCATGCACTCCAAGACTAATGATGATCATACCCAATATCATGACATCATCCAGATTACACTTATAAAGCATCGAATATAGGCCAAGCTATATATATGTCACTTTTGTATTGATTAGGTATACTTATTGAGTCAAATAATCTAAGAGGAAGGTGTGTCAGTGGATAGAGAGAAACCTTAGGAAGTTGTTTCTTGGGAGAAACCCAAGAACTCTTTCGATATCTGTATCTTTCTAGGTTGAGTGAATTTTGAAGTGGTTGGCAGAAAGCACATCAATTGGAGGTGTTGTGTGCCCGTAATGACCTAGAACGCAGTTCTGGTGCCATAAACGGCCAAAAAGGATGTTTAATGGTCAAACTCCTAAAAGATGACATAATATTGACCTGAAATCACATGTCAACAATCTAATTATTATTCGTGACGTGTACAAGGATATGGAACGTCAATCGGACGTGTGGTTTGTGCGGTATGGTTCAATATGCATTTTTTAAGTGTTGGGTACGCTTCATAAACGCACGTGGGGGGGTCCAAACTAGCTGAACGACATTGGAATTTCCTAAAAGATGAATCAACAATGGGAAAGTTAATTGTGAAGTGTCGGGTAGACGACATGTTAATCAGAGGTGTCGTGTGCCTGCGGTGATCGAGAACACAGTTTTGGTATCATAAATGGCCAAAATGGGCGTTTAATGGTCAAATTCATAGAGTACGACATCGGATTGACCTGAAATCATAGGGAAACAATATAATTACTATTCGTGGAGTGTATGAGAAGTCATCACGTCAATCAGACTTGTGGTTTCTGTGGTATGACTCAATATGCATTTTTAAAGTGTTGGGTGCGCTTCATAAACACTTGTGGGTGGTCCAAACCAGCCGAACAACATCAGAATGGCCTGAAATCAAATTAAAACAATGGATGAGTTAATTGTGAATTGTTCGCGTAGACGTCATGTCAATCGGAAGTGTCGTGTGCCTGCGGTGACTGAGAACATAGTTCTGGTGTCATAAATGGCCAAAATGGGCGTTTAACGGTAAAATTCATAGAGGACGACATCAGATTGACCTAAAATCACAGGGCAACAATATAATTATTATTCGTGACATGTAAGAGGATACGTAACATCAATAGGATGTGTGGTTTGCATGGTACAACTCAATATGCGTTTTTTAAGTGTTGGGTGCTCTTTATAAATGAGCGTGGGGGAGTCCAAACTGGCCGAACAACTTTGAAATGGACTGAAATCATACAAAAACAATGGGTGAAGGAATTTTGAAGTGGTCGCATTGACGACACATCAATCAGAGGTGTCGTGTGCCCGCGGTGACTGAGAACGCAGTTCTGGTGTCATAAATGGCCAAAACAGGCGTTTAACGGTCAAATTCATAGCAGACGACATCATATTGACCTGAAATCACTAGTAAACAATCTAATTATTATTTTTGATGTGTACGAGGAGACAACACATCAATCGGATGTGCAGTTTGCGCGGTATGGCTCAATATGCATTTTTTAAGTGTTGGGCGTGCTTTATAAACGCACGTGGGGGGTCCAAACTGGACGAACGACGTCGTAATGTCCTGAAATCAGACTAAAACAATGGTTGAGTGAATTTTTAAGTGGTCAGGCAAACAGTACATCAATCAGAGGTGTTGTGTGCCCGCAGTGACCGAGAACGCAGTTCTCGTGTCATAAACGGCCAAAACAGGAATTTAACTGTCAAATTCATAGCGGACGACATAGGATTGACCTGAAATCACATTGAAAAAATATAATTATTATTTTTGAAGTGTATGAGAATATGAGACGTCAATCGGACATGCGGTTTGCGCGGTACAGCTCAATATGTGTTTTTTAAGTGTTGGGTGTGCTTCATAAACACGTGTGGGGGGGTCTAAACCATCCAAACGACATCGGAATGGCCTGAAATCAGACGACAACAATGGGTGAGTGAATTTTGAAGTGGTCGCATAGACGGAATGTCAAACAAAGGTATCGTGTGCCTGGGGGGACCGAGAACGCAGTTCTGGTGTCATAAATGGCCAAAACGGGCGTTTAATAGTCAAATTCACTGAGTACGACATAAGATTGACCTGTAATCATAACTAAACAATCTAATTGTTATTCATGACATTTAAGAGTAGACAACACATCAATTGGACATGTGGTTTGCGCGGTACGGCCCAATATTTGTTTTTAAGTGTTAGGCGCGCTTCAAAAACTCGTGTGGGGGGTCCAAACCGGCCGAACGATGTAGTAATGGCTTGAAATCAAAAAAAACAATGATTAAGTGAATTTTTAAGTGTTCACGTATACGTCATGTCAATCGAAGGTGTCGTGTGCCCGCGGTGACCGAGAACGTAGTTCTGGTGTCATAAACGGCCAAAATGGGCGTTTAATGGTCAAATTCATAGCGAACGACAAAGGATTGACCTGAAATCACAGGGAAACAATATAATTATTATTAGGGATGTGTACGAGGAGACGACATGTCAATCGAACATGTGGTTTGCGCGGTACGCCTCAATATGTGTTTTTTAAGTGTTGGGTGCGCTTCAAAAACGCACGTGGGGGGGTCCAAACCCACTGAACGAAGTTGTAATGGATTGAAATCAGATGAAAACAATGGGTGAGTTAATTTTAATGTTTTTTCATAGAAAACATGTCAATCAGAGGTTTTGTGTGCCTGGGGTGACTGAAAACGCGGTTCTGGTGACATAAACGGCCAAAACAGGCATTTAACGATCAAATTCATAGCGGACAACATCGGATTGACCTAAAATCACATGGAAACAATATAATTATTATTCTTGATGTGTACGAGGAGACAAAACATCAATCGGATGTGCGGTTTGCGCGGTAGACTCAATATGAATTTTTTAAGTGTTGGGCGCGCTTCATAAAAGCGTGTGGGGGTCCAAATAGGCCGAACAACGTCGGAATGGCATGAAATATATTGAAAAAAAATGGGTGAGTGAATTGTAAAGTGGTTGGGTAGACGGAATGTCAATCGGAGGTGTCATGTACCCACGATGACTGAGAACGCAGTTCTTGTGTCATAAATGGCCAAAACGGGCGTTTAATGGTCAAATTCATGGCGGACAACATCGCATTGATCTGAAATCACATGAAAATAATCTAATTATTATTCTTGATCTGTATGAGGAGAAGTTACGTCATTTAGACGTGCAGTTTGTGTGGTACGTATCAATATGAGTTTTTTAAGTGTTGTGCATGCTTCATAAATGCGCATGGGGGTCCAAACAGGCCGAACGACGTCAGAATGACCTGAAATCAGACGACAACAATGGGTGAGTGAATTGTGAAGTGGTTGGGCATAAAACACATCAATCCGAGGTGTTGTGTACCTGCAGTGACCGAGAACACAGTTCTGGTGTTATAAACGGACAAAACAGGCGTTTAACGGTCAAATTCATAGAGGACGACATCAGATTGACCTAAAATAATAGGGCATCAATCTAATTATTATTCGTGACGTGTACAAGGAGATGACACGTCAATCGGATGTGCGGTTTGCTCGGTACGACTCAATATGCATTTTTTAAGTGTTGGGTGTGCTTCTTAAACGCACGTGGGGGGTCCAAACAGGCCAAAAGATGTCAGAATGTCTTGAAATAAGACGACAACAACGGATGAGTGAATTTTTAAGTGTTCGCGGATACGACACATCAATCAAAGTTGTTGTGTTATCGCGGTGACTGAGAATGCAGTTTTGGTGTCATAAACGGCCAAAACAGGCGTTTAATAGTCAAATTCATAGCGGGTGACATCAGATTGACCTAAAATCACAGGTCAACAATATAATTATTATTCGTGATGTGTACGAGGAGATGGAACGTCAATAGGATGTGCAGTTTGTGTGGTACAGCTCAATATGTGTTTTTTAAGTGTTGGGTGTGCTTCATAAATGCATGTGGGGGGGCCCAAACCGCTCGAAAGATGTCGGAATAGCCTAAAATCAGATGCCAACAATGGGTGAGAGATTTTTAAATTGGCCTCAAAGACAGCACATCAATCAGAGGTTTCGTGTGCCCGCGGTGACTGAGAATGCGGTTCTGGTGTCATAAACAGCCAAAATGGGCATTTAACGGTCAAATTCATAGAGGATGACATCTGATTGACCTGAAATCATAGGGAAATAATCTAATTAATATTCTTGATGTGTAATAGTAGACAAAACATCAATCATACACGCAGTTTTCGTTGTACGGCTCAATATGTGTTTTTTAAGTGTTGGGTGCGCTTCATAAACGCGTGTGGGGGGGGTCCAAACTGGCCGAACTAGGTCAAAATGGCCTGAAATCAGACTAAAACAACGGGTGAGTGAATTTTGAAGTGGTCGCACAGACGACACATCAATCAGAGGTGTCGTGTGCCTACGGTGACCGAGAACGTTGTTCTGGTGTCATAAACGGTCAAAATGGGTGTTTAACGGTCAAATTCATAGTGGACAACATCGTATTGACATGAAATAAAATGGAAACAATATAATTATTATTCTTGACATGTAGGAGGATACAACACGTCAATAGAACATGCGGTTTTCACGGTACGGCTTGATATGCATTTTTTAAGTGTTGGGTGCGCTTCACAAACGCGCGTGGGGGGTCCAAATGGGCCGAACGATGTCAGAATGACATGAAATCAGACAAAAACAATGGGTGAGTGAATTGTGAATTTTTCGAGAAGACTAAACATCAATCGGAGGTGTCGTGTGCCTGCGGTGACTGAGAACGCAGTTCTAGTGTCATAAATGGCCAAAATGGGTGTTTAACGGTCAAATTCATGGCAGACAACATCGGATTAGCCTGAAATCACATGGAAACAATCTAATTATTATTTTTGATGGGTATGAGGAGAGGGAACGTCAATCGGACGTGCGGTTTGCATGGTATGGCTCAATATGCGTTTTTTAAGTATTGGGTGCGCTTTATAAACACGCGTGGGGGGTCCAAATGGTCCGAATGATGTCAGAATGTCCTGAAATCAGAAAAAAACAACAGGCGAGTTAATTTTGAAGTGGTCGGGTAGATAGAATGTCAATCGGAGGTGTCGTGTGCCTGCGGTGACCGAGAACACAGTTCTGGTGTCATAAATGGCCAAAACGGGCGTCTAACAGTCAAATTCATAGCGGACGACATCGGATTGACCATAAATCACAGGGAAACACTCTAATTATTATTATTGATGTGTAATAGGAGACGACACATCAATCGGACGTGCGGTTTGCACGATACGGCTCAATGTGCATTTTTTAAGTGTTGGGTGTGCTTCATAAATGCATGTGGGGTTCCAAACCATCCGAACGATGTAAGAATGTCCTGAAATCATACCAAAACAATGTGTGAGTTAATTTTGAATTGATCTTTCAGACTACATGTCAATCGGAGGTGTCATGTTCCCGCGGTGACTGAGAACGCAGTTCTGGTGTTATAAACGGCCAAAACGGGCGTTTAACAGTCAAATTCATATCGTACGACATCGTATTGACCTTAAATAATAGGTTAACAATATAATTATTATTCTTGATGTATACAAGGAGACATAATGTCAATCGGACTTGCGGTTTGCACGGTACAGCTCAATAAAACTTTTTTAAGTGTTGGGTACGCTTCATAAATGCTCGTGGGGGGGGGGGGGGTCCAAACTGGTCGAATGAAGTTGGAATGACCTAAAATCATATGACAACAACAGGTGAGTGAATTTTTAAGTGGTCACGTAGATGTCACATCAATCGGAGGTGTCGTGTGCCTATGGTGACTGCGAATGCAGTTCTGGTGTCATAAACGGCCAAAACGGGCATTTAACGGTCAAATTCATAGAGGAATACATCTAATTGACTTTCAATCATAGGTAAATGATATAATTATTATTTTTGATGTGTAGGAGGAGATTTCACATCAATTAGATGTGCAGTTTGCGAGGTACGACTCAATATGCGTTTTTCAAGTGTTGGGTGCGCTTCATAAACGCGCGTGGGGGGGTCCAAACCGTCCGAACGAAGTCAAAATGGCCTAAAATAAGATGAAAACAATGAGTGAGTAAATTCTAAAGTGTTCTCATAGACAACATGTCAATCGAAGGTGTCGTGTGCCTATAGTGACCGAGAATGCAGTTCAGGTGTCATAAACGGCCAAAACGGGCGATTAAGGGTCAAATTCATAGCGGAAGACATCGGATTGACCTGAAATCATAGATAAACAATCTAATTATTATTCATTATGTGTACGAGGAGATGACACATCAATTTGATGTGTGGTTTTCATGGTACGACTCAATATGCATTTTTTAAGTGTTGGGCGCGCTTCATAAACACGCATGGGGGGTCCAAACCGGCCGAACAAATTCTGAAAAACCTAAAATCAAATTAAAACAATGGGTGAGTGAATTTTTAAGTGGTAACATATAAGGAATGTCAATCGGAGGTTCTGTGTGCCCACGGTGACCAAGAACGTAGTTCTGGTGTCATAAACGGCCAAAACGGGCGTTTAACGGACAAATTCATAGCGGACGACATCGGATTCACCTGAAATCACAAGGAAACAATCAAATTAGAACCATAGAATTAAAAATTTTAAATTTTCAAAATATTAATCAAAATTATAAATATATTTTTAAAAACAAATACTTTCAATATGTTACAGTAAGTTTGAATTGAAATATGTTAATTTGTTTCAATTATTTGTTTATAGGTTTTATTCGGTATTAATTTTGTTATTAAATATTTTTATGTAGTTATATTTGATAATTATGTGGATCTTGGAAGATTACTGATGAGATTTATGTGGGTATATTTTATTGTATTATTGATATTTTTTAAAAAAAATTAAAAACCTACAGCGGCCGATGTAGGTGATTCCAGCGCCGCCTGCAGCAGCCACCATTTGGTGGTCGTTGTAGCTCTGGGCTACAGCGGCTGCCATTTGGTGGCCACTGTAGCCCATTCCAGCTTTTCTTCAATGTCCTCCAAATAGAGGTCTCTGATAGCAACAACGACGGAAAAAAGTGGACGCCGTTTGGCGGACGCTATAGACCTTTAGTGATGGATTCTGGCATCTTCTAATGGTAATGATTGTACTAGTGAGAGTGTAATAATTATAATAAAAAATTGTTTCATAAAATAATAGTTCATGAGAGATGGTGTGGGTCTAGTTCATGAAAGTTTTCTAAGGATTAACCCATTCTGTGTGATTATAAACTCATTCCATGTGAGGGGGGGTTATGTGAAAATCTGTAGAGGGGTGCAGGAGCATCTTAGGGAGTGGGAGAAGTTTGAATACCATTATGATCCTATATGGTGAATGATACACTTATCACACATGTTAAGGTTTCATTTTAACATCATGTGTTCAAGATGTTGGTGTTGGGCAGTTTTACTCTTCGCTCATTGGGCTTACATGACTATAGCTTATACACCCTTGAAAAGAGGATGAAAGGTTTCAATGGTGTGGAATATTGGTCGATAATGATGTCTATGTTACATCCCTATGATGAGAAACAAAAGGAATTATCATACCTATGATAAGAATAAAATGGAATATGGGAGTCTCGTCCCACGCTTAGAATTGAGTGAGCCATAGGAATAGGTGTCACAAGTCATATAGGGACCTGGAATACCACTGAACTGATCCTATATTGTTTTGGGATCCTTGGGAACTCAACCATTATGAATTGGTGTCAATAGAAGTGAGGAAAAATGGATAGGCCCATTGAAGGGGATTTGATGAGCATAGAGCCACATAGAGAGGTGATTCATGAAGATCAGGTGATTTACAAGGGTCGGGGGATTCATGAAGGAGTATTCTTCATGAAACATGGATAACCTACCTCAGGATGAATTAATAGATTGGAAAATTATTTCTTCACAAAGGCTTAATTATTTTTAATGCCCCAAGTACCCCTAAGGTCCTTTATCTTCCATAAAGTGTGTAGGCCTTCAAAAATGCATCCCCATCCTGCGGAAGGTATTTAAGAACACGTGAGAGGGGGAATTTTGATGCTCAGATACCTTGGGTGATCCATATTTAGTTTTTTTATCCTTGGGTGCTTTATAAATTGATATAAATTAAGAATTCTAAGGGTTGGGTCACTCACTTTTCATGTCGGCATGAGATGAGTATTTATAGGAAAAGGGTCTCACAAAGTTGGGATGTGGTTTCCAAAGCAACAAGTTAAATCGTTAATTTTTTCAACTCCATTAGACTCATGAAGCACGGTGTTAATCCTTTTCACGGTCTTATAGTGTACCATAATGGCATCATGTGTTCTTTAGGGGTAGGAGATTCATGAATGGGCTTCGCTGTGGAGACCCTTATGAGGGTTTTGGGGGCCATTTTGTCTTGTATTTACTTCAAATTGACTATGAAATCCTAATATAATTCTATGGCGTATATTTCATTTCCAAATTACCCCCCACCCCCCTTAGAATGGGTGATGATAGGAAAAGTAGGGTCATATTCTTAGGGAGAATCTCCAAAATAAGACAATATACTCCATTTCACAAAGACTATTCATAAAGCTCACTTGTGGTGCTGATACGTGGAGATCGCTAGTGTTATGGTCATCATGAAGGGAGACCTATTTGAATGCCTATAAATTGAATTGTGGGGTCCCTCAAAGACACTCAACTCCACGTTAATAATAGAATTATTTCTCACTTCTCATAAATATCACTATCTCTATTATTTTCACCCCAATAATGATTTCTTTGTAAAGTGTACTTCAAGATATCATCCCCATGAATGATTCTTTGTAGTCCTTACACTGCGAACCACGCCTTTGCAAACCGAGCACCATGAATTTCCGCTTCACAAACCAAACTCCACAAATGATCTTAGAGAACGTCCTCCACAACCTAGTTTTATAAAACACTTAAGTCCCATATTCAATGGTTTATATAGAATTTTTATGGGATGTTAATACAAATAGTTCTCAGATGGAAGAGATGGAAAACAACATTATCATTCGGGAGAGTGTTCAAAGTGACTTAGACCATGAATCTCTATTGGAACAACTTTCAGAGGCTCAAAGTGAGTATCACATGTCCAAGAGGTACTTGTTTTACAAAATTGGTTTGAGGGATGATGTTTCATCCAATTGGAAAGAAGGGACGAGCCAACATACAGGTTTAAAGGATTACCAGGGAAGTAGTTGTGGAACAGGGTCATTTTAGGAAATATCTAGAATGACCATGCTCCCATTATAGAGGAATATGTCTATAAACACATTAATAATGTTTAGGGGGAGATACTAGAGTATAATGAATCCCCATCACAATATTAGAAGATTCTCAAGGTGGGTTTGGGGGATCTGTAGAAAGGACAAAATTTTGGTTGGGATCTATGAAAGGGCATCAAGTTTATAGATGAATGGGCCCAAGATTACTGAGAAATTTCATCATTCTGAGTGTTTGTAGTAGAGATGAGGTGGGTGTTATATTATTAGGTTACAAGGGATTTGCAATTCCATGTTTTTTAGCCGAAAGTGATCACGCTTGAAATGTTGAATAGATAGTGACCAAGGACCAACACATTTCACTTTCATCATGGTGAGGTCTTCATCAATCTGTGGGACAGACACCAAATATCTGGGATCATGATCATTGGAGTGATTTATGATAAGTTCCCCCCCCCCCAAGTAGAACGTATGGGATGACCATGATTAGCTGCTTACATGGGTGACGGTGCTACTAGATATGTTGTAGGTAACTAGTGAGGAAAATCTGGAGATAAAGGACATCCCGTTTAGGAATTAGTTAAAATATTTATTCAACATCTTGGAATATGGGCATTCATAGGGGGTTGATCTAGTCAAGAATCTATCTACAAGGCCACACACATATCCAACATAACACCATTGTGGCAAGGAGGGATCCTACTATCAGATCCTGGATGTAATCCAGTGTTCTGTGTGGGGATATAGTATCAAAACTGAACCTCAACCCATAATCATATTTTTAGGTTTTATCATGGAACTCATCTGAATTCGGAATCTTCTGGTATGAGGAACACAAACGGGAGTGAGTCTTGGAACCTTATGTAATGACTTTAACTATTATAAATAAAATTTCACTTATGATTTAATTAAATGTATTATTATATAATATGGTTATAGAAAACACATGCACTTTTGGGTTTTATTATATCCAATTGGATTTAAATTTTTATGTATCATTACCATTGATAATATATCCATTGAATATTGGACACAAGATTATTATAAAAATAGGGTTTCAAAAATTCCAATTAACACAACCAAAGAATGTGATGGGCTCAACTAGTTGGATCATACATTATAAATCCCATTTATCAAAGCTTACAAGGGAGATATAATCTCTTGTATTTTCCCTTGATAAATTATAATCTTATATCCAATAACTTAATCACAACCTAAACCATTTATAGGTGAAATTTAATATCATCGAGATCATGGAAGAAACCAAATATGTCGACCCACCCCATGAAAATCTCACCATCGTGCACCTTACCCTTAGGGGGTTTTTTATTTTATTAATGTGATATGTGTCAAAAACCTAATAATATTATTTTATATTTTATATAATAATTAATATATTTTCATCTTATTATTTATAATTTATATATGATTTTTATTTTGATACAATAAAATAAATAATAATAATTTTTTGCGTAATATTCAAATTCTATTAAGGAATTTATTTTTTTCAAATTAATTACATTTTTAGATAAATAGTATTTTATTAAAATATCATTATTAAAAAAAATAGTAAATATAAATTATGATATAATTTTTATGAAATCAAATTTAATTTTTAGAAGGGTTTGAAAACAATTATTGTTAATAAACCCAACATTTCTCAATAAATGTAGATTCTATTTCAAAAGGGACAATTAGTGTATTTAATAAATTATTTTTATAAAACTAATATTATTTTTGGAATCATAACATTGAAATTATCCAACACTGAATAATTCATCATTTCTAAGACAATCAAATTTCCAGCTAAAACATTATATATTGTATAAATATATAGTGTGCATTATGACATAATAATGACCCGAAATTGATATATTAAAAACTATAATTGGTATCAAAGAACAAACATATTTATTTCATAAAAAATAATTAAATTTAATGTTTATTTGATTATTTTTATAAGTCCTTTATGAACCCTTTAATCCCAAGAATACATTTTAAGGTTTAGAAATCATTTCTTTTATAGTATGAATCACTTTCACATCAGGAAGGATATTATTTTGTTAATTTTATCACATGTACTTATACAATAATGAGAAAAATATCATTTGAAATAAACCATGGGAAAATAATGTTAAGGTTTTTATTTTTGGTTATCTTATTATATAGACTCCAAAACCTATGTTTTATAAATAATAAAGAAATCCCCACACTTTTCCTATATAAACCCACCCAAAATCCCATTTATATTATCTCAAAATAAATGGATAACATTATTAATTTTCCCTCCCCTCTGTATATACCTCCCAAGGAACCCCCATTCTATCAACAAGCTCCTCCTAAGCATTTGGATTCACATACTTGAGTAAGGGACATTTCTCTCCTCTTTCAATTTAAAAACCTTCTTTGAGATTGCCTTTTTTAGTTTCATTTTTTGTATTTTCATTCATTAATAAACAATATATTACTTTAAAATTTATGTTTTTTTGAATTATATACCATTATAATTTCTCATTTTTACCTTTACCAAAGTCGTTACTATACCAAAATTTAGTAAGGGGTATTCCTCTCTACTATTTTTCATCACGCGCCACTATTTTGTTATGTATCTAAAATTAATTTTTTTTATATTGGTATATGTTCATCCATACTCTAACACACTATCCATTTTAGGTTTAAATGATGAGATACACATTTTAGTCTAATTATTCCCTCCCATGAACCCCAATGTACACCCATTACCATGTCAAAACATTGTAATGATTCTTTTCTTTATCCTCCTTATTTTAGTATCTTATTTATCTTATGTATTTTATCTTCATTTTCTTATAATGGGATATGTTATTGCATAACACCCTTACTATAAATTTTATTTCTCGATTATTAGAGACTCATTTTACTCTCATCAATCCCTCCCATGAACTTTCATATTCCCCCATTATGTTGTGAAAATTTCACAATGATTTTCTATGCCAAACAAACTATGTAGAAAATACCCATACCCATTTACTATCAAGGGTGTTCACTATTATTCACATATAATTATTTGTTGGTACTTACATGTATGAATTAAAAACTCCTTCAGAATTTAATAAACTATTATGTTAATTAAATCTGTGTTGTATAATCTATGTGGCACACTTAAGCATGAAAATAAAATGAATGTGATTGGTGCACCAATAATTATATAGCGCTCCTCTGAATTGTGTAATGTTTAGTCTCATCAGACATCATATTGGGAAAAAGAGTGAACCTAATTCCATTATGGGACTTTTTTCAATCATGATTTATTGGTACTTATCCTTTACCTATGTTTATGATGAAATGTTTTATATTTTTTCCACATTTCCCAAGTTTCCTTTTTGATTATCATGTTATATCATACCTCATTTTTCATGTTTATGACTCTCAGTTCTTGTATGAGCATTAATATTCTTATTTTATAACGAGTATTTTTTATTCATGTTATAACATGTTTATTCCCTTATGGGGATTTATATCTCACCACTTTATCAGGTATGTCTCTATGTTATCCCATTCATTTTAAAGTGCGAGAATGTTAATGATGTTTCCAATAAAGATGATCTATTTCTTATTTTAAATTATTATGTAATGTACCCAATTTCTAGTGACACAATACTTATAAATCTTTCAGGTTTTACTAAGTATAATCATATGTAATAAATAATGATTTAATGTGTAATAAATATAAGGGTTTTCATAGTTGGTATCAAAGGAATGTTTATTTTTTTGGATTGGGATTAGAAAACTGTAATGAAACCCTTAGAGATAATCATAAGTATAAGAAAAACATCCCTAAATTTATAGTGTAATTTTTTTATCAATAAAAAACATCCCTTCCTAGATATTATGAGTGGATTTGGGTATAGAATAGTTGTATATAGGGGTAAGACCTAAAAACACTACCTTGTGCTAGACTCGATCAGGAACTGGTGCATAAAAATGGGTCTTGATGCACACCTGGTTTGACACTCTTGGGAATATAATTTGGTGAATACATAAGCTCGTTATGAAAAATTATTATAAGAACAAAAAAATTCACATAAGAATATATGTTACAAAATATATCATGGATAACATAGATTGAATCTTATTAATTCATATGTCATGGAAATAAATTTAATTTATAAGTTACATTTTTAATGATATTAGATTACTATTTTGTGTTTAGTTGTTTAAAATTACTCATCCCTAATTTTTCATTTATTTTAGATAATTTCTAGAAATAGGAGGAATCAGGTAGACAACCAATTTTATGGGAAATGTGATGGTTGTCCCTGTGAGATGCCCAATCCAATGGGTACTAGAATCTTGAAAATATTAATGATACTCTATCATATGACTAGGGTTATGAATAAAAACATGGATCCGGAAAAGCGCCCAAATCCCCCTAAGAGAGAAAAAACTATAATCTAGATCTTTATATGACAATGGATACATAATTTCATTAGATCATCTGATCCCTTAATCATAGAAAAAATAGATCAAATCCATTGAGAAGATCTTCTCAATCCTTGAATGTTCCAATCAAGTGATGTTTCTACTATCTGAATATTATTTGGAGGGATAAGCTCATTATTGGTGGAAATGGATCAATAAGGCGAATCCTAAGGATGATATTGAAGCAATGGGGTGGAAGGAATTTGGGAAAATGTTTTTTAATAAATATTTTCCTCACCCTCTATGAATTAAAATTTAAAGGGATATCCTCACCCTCAAGAAAAATGATAAGGAATATATCAGGGAATATGAGGAAAACTTAACAATACCTGCATGACACACCTATATATTTTTTGTTACCCTCGAATATAAGGTTTACCGCTTATTTGGTGGGCTAAAACCTAGTCTATGGAAATCTCTGGAGATCCGAGACTTTGATAGCTATGAGGAGATTTTCTGATGTGACCTAAAAGTCAAGATAGAGATCGGGGGATCTCAAGGGTATCATGGGGATATAAATTGGAAACTACAGTTTAATTTTGGTTTTCCAATTAAGAAAAATAATGGTGCCAAGAAATTTAGTCATACCACTTTTCAATGGTATAGAATGAATAACCCTATAAGTTTCCTAAGTGGGGAGAGGAAATTCTTTAGGTGAGGGAAGGAAGGACACCTAGTTAACAATTTCCAGTATGAGAAACCTAATAATATGTTGGAGGAGAATAACACTTCAATACACCTTCAACACATTTTCCAATGCTTCAATTTCAAGGAACCCAGGCACATTACAAACCAATTCACTAAGACATGGATTTTTTTAAGAAAACCAACAACCTCCAAGGCAGCAAGGGAGATATTTTTCTATCATAAACACTATGTAGGTTCCCAAAAATGAAGTGGTGATAGATATGCTAGTTATTCATTATATAATTGAAAATTTACTTTTTTTGTTCTACTTTTATGCATTCCTTCACATCATGAAAGTTTAGTATAACTATTCAAACACTACCGCAATGCATGGAAGTAATGATATAGGTGAAAATAGAAAATTGGTAAATTATTTAATCCCAAGTATATAAGTCAACCCTTATCAATGATATTGGGATTAATATCCTAGTGTAACTTTTCATACCCCCTTTGGTGAAATTTGATGAAATTTTAGAATGGATTGAATTTCCCTATATAGATCTAACATAAATTTCCATTAAATGTAAATCGCTATTTTTATCACAAATAAACCCCCAATTCTATAAAAGTGCAAAGAGAAGGATTAATTTTAGTTAGCACCAACATCTCAGGCATGGAAATTTTTTACTTATGAGAAAGAATTTATAAATAAAATGATTGAGTCTAAGGAATGAATCATCCTTGAATAAATGTCTATTATGACGGAATACATTGATATGTTTCCCAAAAAAAATCTTGGTCTTCCTTAAACATGAGAGGTTAAATTATCAATCGATCATATACCTAGGGTATTACCATTTTCGATGACTCCATATTGAATGGATATTTTGGAACAGTATATTCTAATAAACCACTATAGGAGAATCTAGACAAAGGGTTCATACTACCATGTGCTTCACCATGTGGTAAGAAAAATACTCTTCATCAATAAGAAGGTTGGGTAAATGCGCCTTTCCATTGATTGTCGTGAGATCAATAACATCATGATAAAAAATAAGTATCCTCTTACATGGATTTATGACTTGTTTGATTAGCTATATATAGCACAGTACTTATCCAAGGTGGATCATTGATTGGGAAATTATCAAGTTAGGGTGAAGAAAGAGGATATCCCTATGACTACTTTTTCATATAAGGTACATGAACTATGAGTTAATATTAATTCTATTATGAATCACTAATGATATAGAAATATTCTTGGATTTAATTAATAGAGTATGTAGAGATTACCTCAAAAACTTTTGGTAGAATTTATAGACGATATTATAATATACTTCAAAAGAAGGGAGTATCATGAAGAGAATTTGAGTACTGTGATAAAAACCTTATGAAAGGATAAGATTTTTGTAAATTATAGAAAATGTGAGTTCTGGTTAAAGGAAGTCTCATTCATGAGGTATATCATCATAAGAAATGGTATATCTATAGACCCTTCAAAGACAGAAGAAACAAATGGATAGATGAGGCCAACTTCTATGATAGATATCCATAGTTTCTAGGTATTAACTAGGTACTGTGGTCTATTTGTGTGAAATTTCTCATGATTTTGAAAACCTCTAACCAATCCAACTTGTAAGGGAATCATGTTTTTATAGAATGATGAATGAGAAGATAGATTCAAGGATTTACATAAAATTTTATCACTACACTTGTACTCACACAACCCAGAAGTGGAGAAATTTTCTTTGTATTTAAGGATACTTTGAATAAGGGATTTGGTTCTGTGATAACAAAAAATAAAAAATAGATAGCTTATTCTTTAAGGGAGTTTAAATTTCATGAATAGAACTACCCAACTCATGATCTAGAGTTAGTTGTAGTGATATTTTCACTGAAAATCTATCGGCATTAACTTTTTGGTGAGAAGTGTGAAATATATTCAGATCACAAAACCCTAAAGTATATATTCACAATGAAATATATTAATATGCACTAGTGACGATTATTAGAGTTGATCAAGGACAATGACTACTCGATCCACTATGATCCAAGAAAATAAAATATAGTGTTAGATGCTCTAATTTGAAATGATCCAACAACTCTATAATTTAAGAAAATTTATAAGGATCCATTCTATTTGGACTTGAAGATTTTGGAATTGAGAATCATAAAGGAAAGAACATCACCAATCCTTTCACAAATTATTACTAAGAATTATTCATGAAGACAATAATGGATGCTCAAAGATATGATACAAAAATTAAGAAGAATGTGGAAACTAGTAGAAAAGGTAAATCCTCATAGTTCAATGTTAATGTAGAATGTGTTTTAATATTTGGTTCAGGAATTATTGTACCATCAAGTCCATGTTAAATAAGAATCTCTTAGATGATGCGCATATACTGACCTTCTCTATCCTTCTTGGAATCACTATGATGGATCGAGATCTCTAATAGCACTATTTTTGGGACAATAATGAGAAATAAATTGTGGATTATACATTAAGATGTCTTATATGTTAGTAGGTGGAGGATAAAAGAAAAAAATCCATGGGGATGATGGAACTATTACCCACGCCTACATAGAAATGGTAAAACATCACAATGGAATTTGTCAATATCCTTCCAAATACATCAAGAGGATAATATTGTATCTATGTCCTTGTGTATTTTCTTACAAATATTTTACACTTCATTGATATTTGAGAGGAATTATCAATTGATCAAATTACAAGGATCTACATTAGAGAAGTGGTTAGGCTGCATGGAACACCACTATCAATTGTATTTGATCACAATGTAATATTTACGTCTAATTTCTGGAAGAGTCTTTGACATTCATTAAATACTAAGTTGGAAATTAGTACACATTATCACTTACAAACAAATGGCCAATTTGACCAGACTATCTAGACACTCGATGACATGTTGAGAGAATGATCAATTGACTTAAAATGTAAAATGGGACCAACATCTTCCTCTGTTTAGGTTTGTATACAATAAGATTTTCTACTCAAAAATTCAAATGGATCTCTATGAATCCCTTTATAGAAATATATATTTAACAACTTCATATGAGGATGAAGTTGGAGAACGAAAAATGCTAGCCCATGAAACGATTGAAGAAATAGTGGAAAAGGTCAAGAGCATTCAGTAACATAGTAAGGCCTCTAGGTTTCAAAAAATATCTATGCTAATAATCATTGAAGGTTATTAGAGTTTAATTTTTGATACATGTTACTCCTCCACATGTCTTCGTGTAAAAAAGTGATGAGATTTTGGAAGAATGGAATGCTTATTCCAAGATACATTGGCCCCTTTGAGATAATTGATCACATCGGGGTGGTTTTTATCAAATAATACTTCCAAATAACCTATTTCAAGTACATTATATATTTAATGTATCAATATTGATGTTTTATAAAACATACCCTTAACATATAATAAATCTAGATGTGGTACTATTGGATAAGGATATCTCATATGAGGAGCATCCGGTGAAAATATTATATCATAGAGACAATGTTCTTCCAAATTAGACAATAATACTTGTCAAAGTGGAATGGGACACACCAAAATCCTTTTTTTAAATTTTATTAAAAATACACATTAAGGGTAAGTGGGAACCTACAACATCATTCCTCAAAAATCCAGACACAGCCTTGTCAAACACTCATTACGTAGATAAATTTTAAAATAAGAAACACAACCATTCACTACGCCTTGACCATCAGATACAACCTATTTCAAAATTCAAAAGATACCATGAAAAACCCATAGACTCGACAATACCTCCACCGAAGCAACCATATAAAAAATTAAAAATCAAAAAGCAGTAAACAATCATCACGCCACTGTCAAAGTCTCCTTGAGATGCACACACTAACATCGAAGCCATCATATCGATGTACCACAACAGACCCCTGTCATCGCCAAGAACACAAAAGTCATCACCGTGGAGCACCACCATAATCTCCGATGAAAGAAACCATTGAATACCATCATCGCTGAGGATAAGTCCTCGTCATCTCCACCGAGAAGAAACCTTTCGTCGGCGTCAAAACTAAACCCAAACCACAACACAATTGATCAAGCATGAAATATATCGACCGCTAGGAAGAATCATACAAACCTTCACTGATATCATGAGGAAGAAAACCAAAAAAACTAAAGCCAATATTGAGGAGCGTGCACCTGGAACATTGAAGGTTATCGAACCACACGTCCAAAAACCATGTTTTAACCCCCACTCCAAATCTGACTAGGATAGGAGCAGCGGAATTTAGGGTCAGAATAATGGTTTAAGCAACTGAGGTCTCTGAATGAAAGAATCGTCAATGAGATGGAAGAATTGGGGACCATCGAAGTAGAAGCGAGGCATCCCAGGAAGAAGATGTCGTTGATATGAAGAAGACCGAAGAACAAGTCATCGATTCGAGGGAGACCGAAGAAGATGTTGTTGATTCGAGGGAGACCGAATAAGAAATCATCAATTCAAGGAAGACTAATCCGCCTTCACTGGAGAGAAATTGGAAAATAGAACCAAAGAGGATGAAACATGGAGAAGCAGAAGGTGATGAGAAGATGAACCATGGTCACCGAGAGAGATCAAATGAGGCTAGGAGGAGAGCAAGGGAATTAGAAGTAGAGAAGAGGAGGAGTGCTGGAGAAGAAACTTCACCGCGAGGGGGGCGAGGGAGGGAGCGGCGGCAGCGGCACTGGGTAGAAACCCCAGAGTAGAGGAGAGTAGATACCCAGAGAGTGGGGGGGCCATCCCGAAGTATCAAAGTGAAATGGAAAACCACATGTTTTATAAAGAAACATGGTAACTAGAGGATATTATGAAACAGAGTTACTCTCATCTGTTTTAGTGTGGGACATGAAAATTTTGAGGGAAACATTTCTTAGGGATAAATAATGTAACAGCCCAAACTATTATAAATAAAATTTTCCATATGATTTAATTAAATGTATTATTATATAATATGGTTATAGAAGTTACAAGTACTTATTTTTTTTATTATATCAAATTGGATTTAAAATATCATTAAGTATCATTACCATTGATAATAAAGATGTTTAATAGTGATCACATGATTAGTATAATTATAGGGTTTTAACAAATCTAATTAACAGAGTCAAAGGATGTGATCGCCTCAACCACTAGGATCATACCATATAATTCCCATTTATCAGATCATCTGAGGTAGATAGAATCTTTAGGATCTTCACTTCATCAAACCCAATATGAGATCCAAAAAATTAATCATGAGAGAAACCATTTACGGGAAAAGTTCATGCTCATTGAGATCACGACCCAAACCATGTACGTTGAACCAACCCATGAAAATATAACTATTGTGCACATTACACATAGGGTGTTTTATGGTGTATTAAACGGACATATTCAAGTCCCTAATAATATAATTATATAAATTTTATATAATAATTAATATATTTTCAACTTATTATTGGTACCTCATATATGAATTTTACTTTGATAAAAAAAATAGAAATTGTAATTTTGGGAAATATTTAAATTCAATTAAGGAAATTAGTTTTTTGAATTAATGGATTTTTGAGATAAATAAAATTTTATTAATATTTCATTATTAAATAATTTTTATTATATATAAATGATAATATAATTTTTTGAAGTCAAATATAATTTTTATAAGGATTTGAAACATGTTATTGTAAAAAAATCCAGCATTTCTCAATAAATGTCAATAGTATTTCAAAATTGAAAACTCGTATATTTATAAAAATTTTATGATAAATTGAATATTACTTTCTGAATCATGACATTGAAATTATCCAATGATGAATTTTTATAATTTTTTGAGATAGAAAAATTTTTAGAAAAAAAATTAAATACCGTATAATTATACAGTGTGTATTATGAAAACATAATGACCCAAAGGTGATGAAATAAATACTATAAATGGTATACATGATCAAATATATTTTCCCAATCAAATTTTTGGGATTTTATTTTTATTTGATTAATTTTAAATATCCTTTCTCAACCCTCCAAACCCATTAATATATTTTAATGTTTTAAAATTCGTTCTTTAAGACTGTGACTCACTCCCACATCAACAAGGGTAGTTAGGGCCAATAGAGGCCTATATACCCTGAGAGGGGGGGTGAATCAGGGTATGGATATTCTTTTTCAAAGTTCTTCCTACCCCACTGGATCCTGACCTCCTTATTACAAGGGTCACTTTGTTTGCTCTTGTGTGTAAACAATGATCACTTCTTTACTTCATTATCTAATGATGATGCTTTGAATGCAATGCAGAGGAGAAAACAGGTAGACACAGAGATTTTTACTTGGTTCACCCTCACTGGGCTACGTCCAAGGAGCATACGCCGACAAGTTTCCGGTCGTGCCAAATTCTACTATTCTTTACTAGATTTGGATACAAAGTTCGGGCTAGATCACTTCTATGCCCAGGCTCACTGCCTTTACAAAGTTTAGGGTCATCTCACTGCTTTCCCAAGGGTCACTCCCTATTTCTCTCTCTCTGGCTCACTGTCGGTGGAGAGGATCACCTTCTTCCTCTTCCTAAGCTCACTGCTCTTGGAAGGAATCCACTCACAGTTTATAGACCTGTAGGTCTCTTCAATTGCATGAATGAATGCATATTTCTCTGTGTGTAGATGCACTGTTGAAGTACAACTTTCACCTGTAGATGAATATCTCTTTGCACCGAAGGTATCGGGAAACGTACCAGCTTCCACGCAGTCCGAGAAGCACTGCTAGAACAAAACCTTACTTGGCGCGCAAGTATCGGCGCGCAAGTCACAACGGGTGCACAAGTCCTCCTCAGACACTTGCGCGACTCAAGATTCCTCAACACTAAACTTGCGCAACTCTCTTCCTTTTATGCCCAAACCAATATTGGCGCGCAACTGCCAACCGGCGCGCAACTTCTAACACCGGCGCACAACTTCAACCACTGGCGCGCAACTTAACCTGCGCGACCCACACACACCACCTGCACGCCCACCACACCTGCGCGATGGGAGCTCTGATTTCTCAAAGAGTTGAACTCCGGTGAAGAATAAAGGGGTGGTCCAGTATTTATAGGCAATCTGACCACCCTGCGTGATGGTGCGCAAGTCACCTGCGCGACCCAGTTTCGACGCGCAAGTCTTCTGTCCTTTTGGACACTTGCGCGACCAACTCCCAACCTTGCGTGAACCTATTACCTTTGCCATATTTTGATCTTCTGATATTGAAAAAAATATGGCGCGCAAGTTTCCTATTCTCCAAGTCCTCGGCGCGCACGTCCCTTTGCCAAAAACACTTTTCTTCATTTGCCGATTTTCAGGCCCAAAAATTTGGAAAACACTGGAAAACGGCGCCACCTTGTATCTGTTATTTTGTACCACCTCCAGATCATCCATTCCTTTTATCGACGTTCTTGAATCAAACATGGATCGTTGAACTTAGCTCTTGAACTTGACATTCCACCATGAAATCCTCTTTGTCAAAAAAGTTGTATGTCATCATTTTTCTTTGTCAACAATCACTACTCAGATGTCCACTTTTTCAACAAACATAATCACCTCAAAAAGAGCTTCAATGATACCTTGAGGGATTTTTTCCCAACAATCTCACCCTTTGGGTTTGTTGACAACTCTTCCAAAACAAAGATACGTCGTTGATTCTTCAGCCTCCATTCGCCTCATTGCGATTCTGATAGTGATCAAGGATTTACTCAACACATACTCTAAGCCCACATGAGCAATGCTCGGCGTGAGAAACAAGAGTAAATGAAAAGTTCATCAATGAATCACTTTATCTCTAACATACACTGTTGACACCAAACTGATACCAATTTGTACTAAACTGATACCAATTGTTGATGGATTTGTTGGAAGACCAACGTTTGGTTTGGAAATAGTCTTACCACTTTCCAACACCACTCTTCTGCTTTTATCACGATCCTCAGCTGTTGTGATATCTATTCTTTGATCGATCACTTTTAGCATCGTCAGATTTAATACACTCCCCCTTTCTCATTGCTCCCCCTTTCTGGCTGCTCCACTTGTCAGCTTCTCCCCGTATCTGTCATGATTTCTCAAATATCCACACTGTCTCTCAATCACTATTTTCTCCCCCTTTAACAAACACTATTTTCTCCCCCTTTGTCAACGAACCCAAAGGTCACTCCTTTGGAGTCTGTAACAGAGTAGAGAACACAAATCAGCACATTAGGGAAAAAGACATCATACCTCGGGGAGAGGGGGGGTTACACATCCACACTATTTCAAGTGCGGGAAATCGACTGAACTCCCAGAGCCAGTCGATGCCTCTCAAAAGCTTCCTTAGGTAAGGCCTTTGTCAGAATATCTGCAACCTGTAACTCTGTAGGCACATACTCCAACTTCACGATGCCCTGCTCAACCTTCTCCTTGATGAAATGATACTTGATCTCAATGTTCTTTGTCCTAGAATGATGGAAAGGATTTTTTCTAAGATTTATAGCACTTGAGTTGTCACACTGGATTCCAATCGGAGACTTCACTTCAACTCTCATATCTTCAAGCTGCTGCTTCATCCACAATAACTATGTGTATGCTTGAGTGGCTGCAATATACTCTTCTTCTACGATGCTCAACGAAATTAAATCTTGTTTCTTACTTAGCCAAGAAATACACAATCAACAAAGATAGAAAGCACCACCTAACGTTGATTTCCTATCATCTGTTGAACTGGCCCAGTCTGCATCAGTATAGCCCAATAACTATGTCTGATATTTATCAGTATATATCAAGCCGAAATCCACTGCGCCCTGGATATACCGAAGTATTCTTTTCACTGCAAGCATGTGGCTTCACTTGGGATTGTACTGATATATCGCTGCTTGGCATGTGGCGAAAACAATATCAGGCCTTGTCACGGTCAAGTACAACAGACTTCCGATAAGTTGCCTTTATTATGTGATATTAACTGCCTTGCCATCTTCATCTTGCGATAATTTCATCCGGGTGGCAACCGGAGTCTACATCTCCTTGGAATTTTCCATTCCAAACCTTCTCAGGACCTCCTTGGCATATTTAGATTGAGAAATGAATGTTCCATTCCTTCCTTGTGTCACCTATAGACCAAGGAAAAACGTTATCTCACCAATCATTGACATTTCAAACTCATTTTTCATGAATTCGGAAAACTGTCTGCACTAAGCTTCATCTGATCCGAAAAATATTATGTCATCTACATAAACCAGCACCCTCATCCTTTGATTACTGTCATTACTGACATAGAGATTGTAATCAACTCCTCCATGCTGAAAACCAAGCTTCTTCAAGTACTGATCATGCCTTGAGTACCATTCCATTGGTGCTTGTTTCAGCCCATACAACGCCTTCTTTAGCCTTCAAACTTTGTTCTCATCCTTATGAATGAGAAAACCATCTGGCTGCTCAATATACACTTCTTCTTCCAGAACACCATTTAAGAATACATATTTGACATCATCTGGAACACTTTGAACTTCCTTTGCATGGAGATGGCTAGGAATAATCTTATTGTCTCCAGATAAGAAATTTACTTCTACATACTCATCATCAGTATCCTATTCTAAATCATCTTCAGCCACTTCTTCACTTTTGACAGAAAACTTTTCACTGTGTCATTTTTTAATGATGTCATTTCTTTTAACATCTTCTCTCAAATTTTTGTTGACACACTTTTGATTTTTCTCTTGCAGCTTCTTGTTATCCTGAAAGCAGTCAGCTGATACCACATTGTTGGAACAGAATAGATAATCATGAAATCCTGTGTGTTGCTGTTTGGCCCCCAATCATTCTTCATGAAAATAAACATTCATCCTTCATATCACATTTTGATCTTGCATCTAATTAGGATATAGAATGATCCCCCTGTGTTATGCAATTCTTCCATCTGTTAGGCCCACAACCATTCTTTTCCTCATGCATCATTTATTCTCATGTTCCAATCAGAATTGATCCATCAACAAAATCTCTAAGCCTACTGAGTTAGCACTCGGTGTAGGAAACAAGAGACAATGTCAATAACACAATCACTTCCTGTTGTGCTATGTTGCTCCCTTTCATCATCAACTTTGATGCCTGATTTGAGTCAATCAAAACACTGAAACATATCACATCTCCACTTCGAATCTTTAGATGCCACTTCCCCATGGATCGTATCTCCCTAAAACCTGAAACACATGAATCATCAGTTAATAGCATTTATATACATAAGGAGAGGGGGTTGGTTCCAAACTCCTCAAGATGAGGATTGTGGTTGATCCGGATGGGTCAACCCATTTATTATTTCTTGCATAGAATCACACTCTTTCTTTGCTTCTTCTAGTTGCCTAGCCAACCTCAACTGTTCTGGCCATATGACTAGGAATTCTTTTCCCACATTTGGAGCCTTTCTATGATATGTAGATTCGGTAGACTTAGCCTTTCTCACCATTTGGGGTTTAAACCCACTAGTACACATTTCTATCTTTGACGTTCTACCAAAATTCCATTTTCCATGATTATTTCTATGAGAAGGAATCTCTTTTATTTTGATCTTCCCTTGCTTCTTCCACCATTTCAAGGGTCTTCCTCTTTTCTCCACTACTTGTTATGGCACACGACTTGCAAATTTTTCAATGCATTCTTTGTTTATCTGACTTTTATCAGATTTATGAGTCGCCACCCTATTTTTCATTAGCGGTCGGTCCTCCACTGAATGTACTTTCTCCTTACTCACAGCTGTAGTGTTTCCTCTCTTTTTCTTCCAGATATGGTCATGTTCTTTCTTAGAGAGCGGTTGTGAGTGTGACAGAGATGGTGACTGATACACCTTTCGTTCAGCTCCATGTGATTCCCCTGAGGCTCTAAACCTGTTCTCCAACTTTCCACTTTGTCTCCCAGTGTACGATTTCTCATTATACACCACTGGTGTCGGGAATCTACTTTCATGTTCCTTTCCCTTTCCTATTTTCTTCTTGTAGAAATGTCTTGCCAAATGCCCATAATCATAACATATAAAACATTTCCCATTAAAGGAATACCTCATTTCATCACTTCTCTGTCGAGATGTTGATGCACCTTGAGATCCTCTTCTAATATTGGGCTCATGTGCTTCCTGACACATACTCATTATGTGTCCCTTTCTTCCATAGAAATAGCATCTGATGAATTTTTTCCTCGGAGAGACTCTCTTCTCCGATTTCTCATGACGCTTCTTCTTCTCAGATCTATTAATGTTTCTATTTTCACAGCCTGAGATGTATTCTTGTGCCTCTAGACAGAATTTTTCCTCAGAAACAGATTTAGAGACAGATTCATTCTCTTATTGCAGGCTTCGATTCTTCTGAAATTCTTCTGAAAATTGTGATACTAGATCATCATTTCTAGCTTTCAGATTCTGAACATTATCTGACTTTTGATTCTCTTCACAATCATCAGCCTTTTTTTTTCCTTTCATTTTAGCCATATTTTGTAGTTCTTCGACATGAGAGTCATTCTTCTCTGTTAGGTCAGTAACTATATCAATAAGCCTTTGATTTAAGCCTTTTAGCTTGTTGACCTCAATCTCCAATGCCTTGATCTGGATATCTTTAGATTTGGCTTCTTCAGTGTTTCCAACGTCACTTGGAATATTAGGTTCTTCGATGCTCTTGAATTGATCTTTCACTTTTCTATTCAAGCCATCGATCTCTCTTTTCTGTTCTTCAATATTAAGCTTATACTCACTAACTGATTCTGAGTTCTCTGCTGCTGATAACTTGAGTTTCTCAATTTTATTTATCAACTCAGACTTCTCTTCTTCCTGCTACTGCATATAGAGTTTGGCATCGCGAACAACTTTGTTAGCATTCTTGGTTTTGGCTCTCCAAACATCTATCTCTTCAAGAGCAGGCTCTAACTCAGCTCGCATATCTATTCTTCCTTCAATTTCTTCTTCTATTTCATTATCACTCTGATGCTCATGTACTTCACTCATTCCAACATCATGATTGAGTGAATCAATCTTTTCCCTTTCTGATTCATCCAAGCCTTCCTTCAGCAAGCTGTTTGATTCCTTTAGTTTAATCACACATTTTCCATATACACTTCCACACTGAAGAGTACCACCTGACTTCTGCTTATTCTTGGATGTTTTTCCCTTTTGCATGGCAGATTGAGATAAGAGCAGAATGATTCTTTATCCACACAGATTGACTACACCAAGTTGGAGCAAACAAATCTGATAACAGCAACCTTCCCTCTGATACCAATTGTTAGGGCCAATAGGGGCCTATATACCCTGAGAGGGGGGGTGAATCAGGGTATGGATATTCTTTTTCAAAGTTCTTCCTACCCCACTGGATCTTTACCTCTTTGTTACAAGGGTCACTTTGTTTGCTCTTGTGTGTAAACAATGATCACTTCTTTACTTCATTATCTAATGATGATGCTTTGATTGCATTGCAAGGAAGAAAACAGGTAGACACAGAGATTTTTACTTGGTTCACCCTCACTGGGCTACGTACAAGGATCATACGCCAACAAGTTGCCGGTCATACCAAATTCCACTATTCTTCACTAGATGTGGATACAAAGTTCGGGATAGATCACTTCTATGCCCAGGCTCACTGCCTTTACAAAGTTTAGGGTCATCTCACTGCTTTCCCAAGGGTCACTCCCTATTTCTCTCTCTCTGGCTCACTGCCGGTGGAGAGGATCACCTTCTTCCTCTTCCTATGCTCACTGCTCTTTGAAGGAATCCACTCACAGTTTATAGACCTGTAGGTCTCTTCATTTTCATGAATGAATTCATCTTTCTCTGTGTGTAGATGCTCTGTTGATGTACAACTTTCACCCGTAGATGAATATCTCTTTGCACCGAAGGTATCGGGCAACGTACCAGCTTCCACGCAGTCCGAGAAGTACCGCTGGAACAAAACCTTACTTGGCGCGCAAGTCAATCTCGGCGCGCAAGTATCGGCACGCAAGTCACAATGGGCGCGCAAGTCCTCCTCGGACACTTGCGCGACTCAAGCTTCCTCAACTCCAAACTTGCGCGACTCTCTTCCTTTTACGCCCAAACCAATATTGGCGCGCAACTGCCAACCGGCGCGCAACTTCTAACACTGGCGCACAACTTCAACCACTGGCGCGCAACTTCACCTACGCGACCCACACACACCACCTGCGCGCCCACCACACCTGTGCGACGGGAGCTCTGATTTCTCAAAGAGTTGAACTCCGGTGAAGAATGAGGAGGGGTGGTCCAGTATTTATAGGCAATCTGACCACCCTGCGCGACGGCGCGCAAGTCACCTGCGCGACGGCGCGCAAGTCACCTGCGCGACCCAGTTTCGGCGCGCAAGTCTTCTGTCCTTTTGGACACTTGCGCGACCAACTCCCAAACTTGCGCGAACCTACTTCCTTTGCCATATTTTGATCTTCTGATATTGAAAAATATATGGCACGCAAGTTTCCTATTCTCCAAGTCCTCGGCGCGCAAGTCCCTTTGCCAAAAACACTTTTCTTCATTTGCCGATTTTCAGGCCCAAAAATTTGGAAAACACTGGAAAACAGCGCCACCTTGTATCTGTTATTTTGTACCGCCTCCAGATCATCCATTCCTTTTATTGACATTCTTGAATCAAATATGGATCGTTGAACTCATCTCTTGAACTCGACATTCCACCATGAAATCCTCTTTGTCAACAAAGTTGTATGTCATCGTTTTGCTTTGTCAACAATCACTACTCAGATGTCCACTTTGTCAAAAAACACAATCACCTCAAAAAGAGCTTCAATGATACCTTGAGGGATTTTTTCCCAACAATCTCCCCTTTTGGGTTTGTTGACAACTCTTCCAAAATAAAGATACGTCGTTGATTCTTCATCCTCCATTCGCCTCATTGCGATTCTGATAGTGATCAAGGATTTACTCAACACATACTCTAAGCCCACATGAGCAATGCTCGGAGTGAGAAACAAGAGTAAATGAAAAGTTCATCAATGAATCACTTTATCTTTAACATACACTGTTGACACCAAACTGATACCAATTTGTACTAAACTGATACCAATTGTTGATGGATTTGTTGGAAGACCAACGTTTGGTTTGGAAATAGTCTTACCACTTTCCAACACCACTCTTCTGCTTTTATCACGATCCTCAGCTGTTGTGATATCTATTCTTTGATCGATCACTTCTAGCATCGTCAGATTTAATACACTCCCCCTTTCTCATTGCTCCCCCTTTCTGGCTGCTCCACCTGTCAGCTTCTCCCCGTATCTGTCATGATTTCTCAAATAGCCACACTGTCTCTCAATCACTATTTTCTCCCCCTTTAACAAACACTATTTTCTCCCCCTTTGTCAACGAACCCAAAGGTCACTATTTTGGAGTCTGTAACAGAGTAGAGAACACAAACCAGCACATTAGGGAAAAAGACATCATACCTCGGGGAGAGGGGGGGTTACACATCCACACTATTTCAAGTGCGGTAAATAGACTAAACTCCCAGAGCCAGTCGATGCCTCTCAAAAGCTTCCTTAGGTAAGGCCTTTGTCAGAATATCTGCAACCTGTAACTCTGTAGGCACATACTCCAACTTCACGATGCCCTGCTCAACCTTCTCCTTGATGAAATGATACTTGATCTCAATGTGCTTTGTCCTAGAATGATGGACAGGATTTTTGCTAAGATTTATAGCACTTGAGTTGTCACACTGGATTCCAATCGGAGACTTCACTTCAACTCCCATATCTTCAAGCTGCTGCTTCATCCACAATAACTATGTGCATGCTTGAGTGGCCGCAATATATTCTACTTCTATGATGCTCAACGAAATGCAATCTTGTTTCTTACGTAGCCAAGAAATACACAATCCACCAAGATAGAAAGCACCACCTAACGTTGATTTCCTATCATCTGTTGAACCGGCCCAGTCTGCATCAGTATAGCCTAATAACTCTGTCTGAGATTTATCAGTATATGTCAAGCCGAAATCCACTGCGCCCTGGATATACCGAAGTATTCTTTTCACTACAAGCATGTGGCTTTACTTGGGATTGCACTGATATATCGCTGCTTGGCATGTGGCGAAAACAATATCAGGCCTTGTTGCGGTCAAGTACAACAGAATTCCGATAAGTTGCATGTATTATGTGATATTAATTGCCTTGCCATATTCATCTTGCGATAATTTCATCCGGGTGGCAACCGGAGTCTACATCTCCTTGGAATTTTCCATTCCAAACCTTCTCAGGAACTCCTTGGAATATTTAGATTGAGAAATGAATGTTCCATTCCTTCCTTGTGTCACCTATAGACCAAGGAAAAAAGTTATCTCACCAATCATTGACATTTCAAACTCATTTTTCATGAATTCGGAAAACTGTCTGCACTGAGCTTCATCTGATCCGCCAAATATTATGTCATCGACATAAACCATCACCATCATCCTTTGATTACTGTCATTACTGACATAGAGATTGTAATCAACTCATCCATGCTGAAAACCAAGCTTCTTCAAGTACTGATCATGCCTTGAGTACCATTCCCTTGGTGCTTGTTTCAGCCCATACAATGCCTTCTTCAGCCTTCAAACTTTGTTCTCATCCTTATGAATGAGAAAACCATATGGCTGCTCAATATACACCTCTTCTTCTAGAACACCATTTAAGAATGCAGATTTGACATCATCTGGAACACTTTGAACTTCCTTTGCATGGCGATGGCTAGGAATAATCTTATTGTCTCCAGATAAGAAATTTACTTCTACATACTCATCATCAGTATCCTATTCTAAATCATCTTCAGCCACTTCTTCATTTTTGACAGAAAACTTTTCACTGTGTCATTTTTTAATGATGTCATTTCTTTTAACATCTTCTCTCAAATTTTTATTGACACACTTTTGATTTTTCTCTTGCAGCTTCTTGTTATCCTGAAAGCAGTCAGCTGATACCACATTGTTGGAACAGAATAGATAATCATGAAATCTTGTGTGTTGCTGCTTGGCCCCCAATCATTCTTCATGAAAATAAAAAATCATCCTTCATATCACATTTTGATCTTGCATCTAATTAGGATATAGAATGATCCCCCTGTGTTATGCAATTCTTCCATCTGTTAGGCCCACAACCATTCTTTTCCTCATGCATCATTTATTCTCATTTTCCAATCATAATTGAGCCATAAACAAAATCTCTAAGCCTACTGAGTTGGAACTCGGTGTAGGAAACAAGAGAAAATGTCAATAACACAATAACTTCCTATTGTGCTATGTTGCTCCCTTTCATCATCAACTTTGATGCCTGATTTGAGTCAATCAAGACACTGAAACATATCACATCTCCACTTCGCATCTTTAGATGCCACTTCCCCATGGATCGTATCTCCCTAAAACCTGAAACACATGAATCATCAGTTAATAGCATTTATATACATAGGGAGAGGGGGTTGGTTCCAAACTCCTCAAGATTAGGATTGTGGTTGATCCGGATGGGTCAACCCATTGATTATTTCTTGCAGAGCATCACACTCCTTCTTTGCTTCTTCTAGTTGCCTAGCCAACCTCAACTGTTCTGGCCATATGACTAGGAATTCTTTTCCCACATTTGGAGCCTTTCTCTGATATGTAGATTCGGTAGACTTAGCCTTTCTCACCATTTGGGGTTTAAACCCACTAGTACACATTTCTGTCTTTGACGCTCTAACAAAATTCCATTTTCCATGATTATTTCTATGAGAAGGTATCTCTTTTCTTTTGATCTTGCCTTGCTTCTTCCACCATTGCAAGGGTCTTCCTCTTTTCTCCACTAGCTACTTGTTGTGGCACACAACTTGCAAATTTTTCAATGCATTCTTTTTTTATCTGACTTTTATCAGATTTATGAGTCGCCACCCTATTTTTCATTAGCGGTGGGTCCTCCACTGAATGTACTTTCTCCTTACTCACAGCTGTAGTGTTTCCTCTCTTTTTATTCCAGATATGGTCATGTTCTTTCTTAGAGAGCGGTTGTGAGTGTGACAGAGATGGTGACTGATACACCTTTCGTTCAGCTCCATGTGATTCCCCTGAGGCTCTAAACCTGTTCTCCAACTTCCCACTTTGTCTCCCAGTGTACGATTTCTCATTATACACCACTGGTGTCGGGAAACTACTTTCATGTTCCTTTCCCTTTCCTGCTTTCTTCTTGTAGAAATGTCTTTCCAAATGCCCATAATCATAACATATAAAACGTTTCCCATTAAAGGCATACCTCATTTCATCACTTCTCTGTCGAGATGTTGATGCACCTTGAGATCCTCTTCTGATATTGGGCTCCTGTGTTTCCTGACACATACTCATTATGTGTCCCTTTCTTCCACAGAAATAGCATCTGATGAATGTTTTCCTCGGAGAGACTCTCTTCTCTGATTTCTCATGATGCTTCTTCTTCTCAGATCTAGTAATGTTTCTATTTTCACAGCATGAGATGTATTCTTGTGCCTCTAGACAGAATTTTTCCTTAGAAACAGATTTAGAGACAGATTCATTCTCTTGTTGCAGGCTTCGATTCTTCTGAACTTTTTCTGAAAATTGTGCTACTAGATCATCATTTCTAGATTTCAGATTCTGAACATTATCTGACTTTTTATTCTCTTAGTTATCATTAGCCTTTTGTTTTCCTTTCATTTTAGCCATATTTTGTAGTTCTTCGACATGAGAGTCATTCTTCTCTGTTAGGTCAGTAACTATATCAATAAGCCTTTGATTTAAGCCTTTTAGCTTGTTGACCTCAATCTCCAATGCCTTGATCTGGATATCTTTAGATTTGGCTTCTTCAGTGTTTCCAACGTCACTTGGAATATTAGGTTCTTCGATGCTCTTGAATTGATCTTTCACTTTTCTATTCAAACCATCGATCTCCCTTTTCTGTTCTTCAATCTTAAGCTTATACTCACTAACTAATTCTGAGTTCTCTGGTGCTGATAACTTGAGTTTCTCAATTTTATTTATCAACTCAGACTTCTCTTCTTCCTATTGCTGAATATAGAGTTTGGCATCGCGAACAACTTTGTTAGCATTCTAGGTTTTGGCTCTCCAAACATCTATCTCTTCAAGAGAAGCCTCTAACTCAGCTCGCATATCTATTCTTCCTTCAATTTCTTCTTCTGTTTCATTATCACTACGATGCTCATGTACTTCACTCATTCCAACATCATGATTGAGTGAATCAATCTTTTCCCTTTCTGATTCATCCAAGCCTTCCTTCAGCAAGCTGTTTGATTCCTTTAGTTGAATCACACATTTTCCATATACACTTCCACACTGAAGAGTACCACCTGACTTCTTCTTATTCTTGGATGTTTTTCCCTTTGCCATGGAAAATTGAGATAAGAGCAGACTGATTCTTTATCCACACAGATCGACTACACCAAGTTGGAGCAAACAAATCTGATAACAGCAAACTTCCCTCTAATACCAATTGTTAGGGCCAATAGGGGCCTATATACCCTGAGAGGGGGGGTGAATCAGGGTATGGATATTCTTTTTCAAAGTTCTTCCTACCCCACTGGATCTTGACCTCTTTATTACAAGGGTCACTTTGTTTGCTCTTGTGTGTAAACAATGATCACTTCTTTACTTCATTATCTAATGATGATGCTTTGAATGCATTGCAGGGAAGAAAACAGGTAGACACAGAGATTTTTACTTGGTTCTCCTTCACTGGGCTACGTCCAAGGAGCATACGCCGAAAAGTTTCCGGTCGTACCAAATTCCACTATTCTTCACTAGATGTGGATACAAAGTTCGGGCTAGATCGCTTCTATGCCCAGGCTCACTGCCTTTACAAAGTTTAGGGTCAGCTCACTGTTTTCCCAAGGGTCACTCCTTGTTTCTCTCTCTCTGGCTCACTGCCGGTGGATAGGATCACCTTCTTCCTCTTCCTATGCTCACTGCTCTTGGAAGGAATCCACTCACAGTTTATAGACCTCTAGGTCTCTTCATTTGCATGAATGAATGCATCTTTCTCTGTGTGTAGATGCTCTGTTGAAGTACAACTTTCACCCATAGATGAATATCTCGTTGCACTGAAGTTATCGGGCAACGTACCAGCTTCCACGCAGTCCGAGAAGCACCGCTGGAACAAAACCTTACTTGGCTCCCAAGTCAATCTCGGCGCGCAAGTATCGGCACACAAGTCACAACGGGTGCGCAAGTCCTCCTCAGACACTTGCGCGACTCAAGCTTCCTCAACTCCAAACTTGTGCGACTCTCTTCCTTTTACGCCCAAACCAATATTGGCGCGCAACTGCCAACCGGCGCGCAACTTCTAACACCGGCGCACAACTTCAACCACTGGCGCGCAATTTCACCTGCGCGACCCACACACACCACCTGCGCGCCCACCACACCTGCGCGACGGGAGCTCTGATTTCTCAAAGAGTTGAACTCCGGTGAAGAATGAGGAGGGGTGGTCCAGTATTTATAGGCAATCTGACCACCCTGCGCGACGGCGCGCAAGTCACCTGCGCGACCCAGTTTCGGCGCGCAAGTCTTCTGTCCTTTTGGACACTTGCGCGACCAACTCCCAAACTTGCGCGAACCTACTTCCTTTTCCATATTTTGATCTTATGATATTGAAAAACATATGGCGTGCAAGTTTCCTATTCTCCAAGTCCTCGGCGCGCAAGTCCCTTTGCCAAAAACACTTTTCTTCATTTGCCGATTTTCAGGCCCAAAAATTTGGAAAACACTGGAAAACGGCACCACCTTGTATCTGTTATTTTGTACCGCCTCCAGAACATCCATTCCTTTTATCGAAGTTCTTGAATCAAACATGGATCGTTGAACTCAGCTCTTGAACTCGACATTCCACCATGAAATCCTCTTTGTCAACAAAGTTGTATGTCATCGTTTTGCTTTGTCAACAATCACTACTCAGATGTCCACTTTGTCAACAAACACAATCACCTCAAAAAGAGCTTCAATGATACCTTGAGGGATTTTTTCCCAACAATCTCCCCCTTTGGGTTTGTTGACAACTCTTCCAAAACAAAGATACGTCGTTGATTCTTCAGCCTCCATTCGCCTCATTGCGATTCTGATAGTGATCAAGGATTTACTCAACACATACTCTAAGCCCACATGAGCAATGCTCGGCGTGAGAAACAAGAGTAAATGAAAAGTTCATCAATGAATCACTTTATCTCTAACATACACTGTTGACACCAAACTGATACCAATTTGTACTAAACTAATACCAATTGTTGATGGATTTGTTGGAAGACCAACGTTTGGTTTTGAAATAGTCTTACCACTTTCCAACACCACTCTTATGCTTTTATCACGATCCTCAGCTGTTGTGATATCTATTCTTTGATCGATCACTTCTAGCATCATCAGATTTAATACACTCCCCCTTTCTCATTGCTCCCCCTTTCTGGCTGCTCCACCTATCAGCTTCTCCCCGTATCTGTCATGATTTATCAAATAGCCACACTGTCTCTCAATCACTATTTTCTCCCCCTTTAACAAACACTATTTTCTCCCCCTTTGTCAACGAACCCAAAGGTCACTCCTTTGGAGTCTGTAACAGAGTAGAGAACAAAAATCAGCACATTAGGGAAAAAGACATCATACCTCGGGGAGTTGGGGGGTTACACATCCACACTATTTCAAGTGCGGGAAATCGACTGAACTCCCAGAGCCAGTCGATGCCTCTCAAAATCTTCCTTAGGTAAGGTCTTTGTCAGAATATCTGCAACCTGTAACTCTGTAGGCACATACTCCAACTTCACGATGCCCTGCTCAACCTTCTCCTTGATGAAATGATACTTGATCTCAATGTGCTTTGTCCTAGAATGATGGACAAGATTTTTGCTAAGATTTATAGCACTTTAGTTGTCACACTGGATTCCAATCAGAGACTTCACTTCAACTCTCATATCTTCAAGCTGCTGCTTCATCCACAATAACTATGTGCATACTTGAGTGGCCGCAATATACTCTGCTTCTACGATGCTCAACGAAATGCAATCTTGTTTCTTAATTAGCCAAGAAATACACAATACACCAAGATAGAAAGCACCACCTAACGTTGATTTCCTATCATCTGTTGAACCGGCCCAGTCTGCATCAGTATAGCCCAATAACTCTGTCTGAGATTTATCAGTATATGTGAAGCCAAAATCCACTGCGCCCTAGATATACCGAAGTATTCTTTTCACTGCAAGCATGTGGCTTTACTTGGGATTGCACTGATATATCGCTGCTTGGCATGTGGCGAAAACAATATCAGGCCTTGTCACGGTCAAGTACAACAGACTTCCGATAAGTTGCATGTATTATGTGATATTAACCACCTTTCCATCTTCATCTTGCGATAATTTCATCCGGGTGGCAACCGGAGTCTACATCTCCTTGGAATTTTCCATTCCAAACCTTCTCAGGACCTCCTTGGCATATTTAGATTGATAAATGAATGTTCCATTCCTTCCTTGTGTCACCTATAGACCAAGGAAAAACGTTATCTCACCAATCATTGACATTTCAAACTCATTTTTCATGAATTCGGAAAACTGTCTTGCACTGATATTCATCTGATCCGCCAAATATTATGTCATCGACATAAACCAGCACCATTATCTTTTGATTACTGTCATTACTGACATAGAGATTGTAATCAACTCCTCCATGCTGAAAACCAAGCTTCTTAAAGTACTGATCGTGCCTTGAGTACCATTCCCTTGGTGCTTGTTTCAGCCCATACAACGCCTTCTTCAGCCTTCAAACTTTGTTCTCATCCTTATGAATGAGAAAACCATATGGCTGCTCAATATACACTTCTTCTTCCAGAACACCATTTAAGAATGCAGATTTGACATCATCTGGAACACTTTGAACTTCCTTTGCACGACGATGGCTAGGAATAATCTTATTGTCTCCAGATAAGAAATTTACTTCTACATACTCATCATCAGTATCCTATTATAAATCATCTTCAGCCACTTCTTCACTTTTGACAGAAAACTTTTCACTGTGTCATTTTTTAATGATGTCATTTCTTTTAACATCTTCTCTCAAATTTTTGTTGACACACTTTTGATTTTTCTCTTGCATCTTATTGTTATCCTGAAAGCAGTCAGCTGATACCACATTGTTGGAACAGAATAGATAATCATGAAATAATGTGTGTTGCTGCTTGGCCCCCAATCATTCTTCATGAAAATAAACATTCATCCTTCATATCACATTTTATCTTGCATCTAATTAGGATATAGAATGATCCCCCTGTGTTATGTAATTCTTCCATCTGTTAGGCCCACAACCATTCTTTTCCTCATGCATCATTTATTCTCATGTTCCAACCAGAATTGAGCCATCAACAAAATCTCTAAGCCTACTGAGTTGGCACTCGGTGTAGGAAACAAGAGACAATGTCAATAACACAATCACTTCCTGTTGTGCTATGTTGCTCCCTTTCATCATCAACCTTGATGCCTGATTTGAGTCAATCAAAACACTGAAACATATCACATCTCCACTTCGCATCTTTAGATGCCACTTCTCCATGGATCGTATCACCCTAAAACCTGAAACACATGAATCATCAGTTAATAGAATTTATATACATAGGGATAGGGGGTTGGTTCCAAACTCCTCCAGATGAGGATTGTGGTTGATCCGGATGGGTAAACCCATTGATTATTTCTTGCAGAGCATCACACTCCTTCTTTTCTTCTTCTAGTTGCCTAGCCAACCTCAACTGTTCTCGCCATATGACTAGGAATTATTTTCCCACATTTGGAGCCTTTCTCTGATATGTAGATTCGGTAGACTTAGCCTTTCTCACCATTTGGGGTTTAAACCCACTAGTACACATTTCTGTCTTTGATGTTCTACCAAAATTCCATTTTCCATGATTATTTCTATGAGAAGGAATCTCTTTTCTTTTGATCTTCCCTTGCTTCTTCCACCATTGCAAGGGTCTTCCTCTTTTCTCCACTACTTGTTGTGGTACACGACTTGCAAATTTTTCAATGCATTCTTTGTTTATCTGACTTTTATCATATTTATGTGTCGCCACCCTATTTTTCATTAGCGGTGGGTCCTCCACTGAATGTACTTTATCCTTACTCACAGCTGTAGTGTTTCCTCTCTTTTTCTTCCAGATATGGTCATGTTCTTTCTTAGAGAGCGGTTGTGAGTGTGACAGAGATGGTGACTGATACACCTTTCGTTCAGCTCCATGTGATTCCCCTGAGGCTCTAAACCTGTTCTCGAACTTTCCACTTTGTCTCCCAGTGTACGATTTCTCATTATACACCACTGGTGTCGGGAATCTACTTTCATGTTCCTTTCCCTTTCCTGCTTTCTTCTTGTAGCAATGTCTTGCCAAATGCCCATAATCATAACATATAAAACATTTCCCATTAAAGGCATACCTCATTTCATCACTTCTCTGTCGAGATGTTGATGCACCTTGAGATCCTCTTCTGATATTGGGCTCCTGTGCTTCCTGACACATACTCATTATGTGTCCCTTTATTTCACAGAAATAGAATCTGATGAATTTTTTCCTCGGAGAGACTCTCTTCTCTAATTTCTCATGACGCTTCTTCTTCTCAAATCTAGTAATGTTTCTATTTTCACAGCCTGAGATGTATTCTTGTGCCTCTAGACAGAATTTTTCCATAGAAACAGATTTAGAGATAGATTCATTCTCTTGTTGCAGGCTTCGATTCTTCTGAACTTCTTCTGAAAATTGTGCTACTAGATCATCATTTCTAGCTTTCAGATTCTGAACATTATCTGACTTTTGATTCTATTCATAATCACCAGCCTTTTGTTTTCCTTTCATTTTAGCCATCTTTTGTAGTTCTTCGACATGAGAGTCATTCTTCTCTGTTAGGTCAGTAACTATATCAATAAGCCTTTGATTTAAGCCTTTTAGCTTGTTGACCTCAATCTCCAATGCCTTGATCTGGATATCTTTAGATTTGGCTTCTTCAGTGTTTCCAACGTCACTTCGAATATTAGGTTCTTCGATGCTCTTGAATTGATCTTTCACTTTTATATTCAAGCCATCGATCTCCCTTTTCTGTTCTTCAATCTTAATCTTATACTCACTAACTGATTCTGAGTTCTCTGGTGCTGATAACTTGAGTTTCTCAATTTTATTTATCAACTCAGACTTCTCTTCTTCCTGCTGTTGCATATAGAGTTTGCATCATGAACAACTTTGTTATCATTCTTGGTTTTGGATCTCCAAACATCTATCTCTTCAAGAGAAGCCTCTAACTCAGCTCGCATATCTATTCTTCCTTCAATTTCTTCTTCTGTTTCATTATCACTCTGATTCTCATGTACTTCACTCATTCCAACATCATGATTGAGTGAATCAATCTTTTCCATTTCTGATTCATCCAAGCCTTCCTTCAACAAGCTGTTTGATTCCTTTAGTTGAATAACACATTTTCCATATACACTTCCACAATGAAGAGTACCACCTGACTTCTGCTTATTCTTGGATGTTTTTTCCTTTGCCATGGCAGATTGAGATAAGAGCAGACTGATTCTTTATCCACACAGATCGACTACACCAAGTTGGAGCAAACAAATCTGATAACAGCAACCTTCCCTCTGATACCAATTGTTAGGGCCAATAGGGGCCTATATACCCTGAGAGGGGGGGTGAATCAGGGTATGCATATTATTTTTCAAAGTTCTTCCTACCCCACTGGATCTTGACCTCTTTATTACAAGGGTCACTTTGTTTTCTCTTGTTTGTAAACAATGATCACTTATTTACTTCATTATCTAATGATGATGCTTTGAATGCATTTCAGGGAAGAAAACAGGTAGACATAGAGATTTTTACTTGGTTCACCCTCACTGGGCTACGTCCAAGGATCATACGCCGACAAGTTGCCAGTCGTACCAAATTCCACTATTCTTCACTAGATGTGGATACAAAGTTCGGGCTAGATCACTTCTATGCCCAGGCTCACTGCCTTTATAAAGTTTAGGGTCAGCTCACTGCTTTCCCAAGGGTCACTCCTTGTTTCTATCTCTCTAGCTCACTGCCGGTGGAGAGGATCACCTTCTTCCTCTTCCTATGCTCACTGCTCTTGGAAGGAATCTACTCACAATTTATAGACCTGTAGGTCTCTTCATTTGCATGAATGAATGCATCTTTCTCTGTGTGTAGATGCTCTGTCGAAGTACAACTTTCACCCGTAGATGAATATCTCTTTGCACTGAAGGTATCGGGAAACGTACCAGCTTCCACACAGTCCGAGAAGCACCGCTAGAACAAAACCTTACTTGGCGCGCAAGTCAATCCCGGCGCGCAAGTATCGGCGCGCAAGTCACAACGGGCGCGCAAGTCCTCCTCAGACACTTGCGCGACTCAAGCTTCCTCAACTCCAAACTTGCGCGACTCTCTTCCTTTTACGCCCAAACCAATATTGGCGCGCAACTGCCAACCGACGCGCAACTTCTAACACCGGTGCACAACTTCAACCACTGGCACGCAACTTCACCTGCGCGACCCACACACACCACCTGCACGCCCACCACACCTACGCGACGGGAGCTCTGATTTCTCAAAGAGTTGAACTCCGGTGAAGAATGAGGAGGGGTGGTCCAGTATTTATAGGCAATCTGACCACCCTGCGTGACGGCGCGCAAGTCACCTGCGCGACCCAGTTTCGGCGCGCAAGTCTTCTGTCCTTTTGGACACTTGCGCGACAAACTCCCAAACTTGCGCGAACCTACTTCCTTTGCCATATTTTGATCTTCTGATATTGAAAATAATATGGCGCGCAAGTTTCCTATTCTCCAAGTCCTCGGCGCGCAAGTCCCTTTTCCAAAAACACTTTTCTTCATTTGCCGATTTTCAGGCCCAAAAATGTGGAAAACACTGGAAAACGGCGCCACCTTGTATCTGTTCTTTTGTACCGCCTCTAGATCATCCATTCCTTTTATCGACGTTCTTGAATCAAACATGGATCGTTGAACTCAGCTCTTGAACTCGACATTACACCATTAAATCCTCTTTGTCAACAAAGTTGTATGTCATCGTTTTGCTTTGTCAACAATCACTACTCAGATGTCCACTTTGTCAACAAACACAATCACCTCAAAAAGAGCTTCAATGATACCTTGAGGGATTTTTTCCCAACAAGGGTGTTATTTAATTAAGTTCTTCCCATGAACTTATAAAATAATGGTAACCAATCCCATTTGGAATAAACCATTTGAAAACATGGTAATGTTTGCGGTTTTAGTTATTTTATTATATAGAGTCCAAACCCTATGTTGGAGAAATAATAATTAAATCCCCGCTCTTTTCCTATATAAACCCACCTATGCTCCCATTTATATTCACTAAAAATCCTTGGATCATGTACATACTTTACCTTTACCTCTTTAGATACCTCCCAAGGCTCCCCAAGTTCTCAAAAAGATCCTCCCAATCATTTGGAGTCACACACATGCTCTCCTCCTTTCAATTCATAAACCTTCTTTGAAATAAGCCTTTTTAATTTTCATTGGTTATACTGTAATTCATTTATAAACATTATATTACTCTCTAGTTGATGATAATTTAATTATAAACCAATATCCTCTCTCATTTTTACTCTTACCTAATCCATTACTATGAAAAAATTTAGTAAGGGATCTTTCACCTTTCTCTTTTTATCAATATCCTCTTTTATGTTATATCTCTTAAATTCAATTTGTTCATGTTGGGATATGTTCTTACATATACCCCCTACAGTCCATATTATGTCTAAATGTTGAGATACCTCTTTCAGTCTAATTGGTCCCTCCCACGAAACCTTGTGTACACCCATTACTATATTGAATTTTATTAAGGGTTCTTTTCTCTCTCCTCTTTATTGATGTATCTTTTTATCTTATGACTTTTATCTTAATTTCTTAATGATGGGAAATTTCATTACATATCCTATATACTATTCATTTTACATCAAGATGATGAGAGACCCCCTTAACTCTAATCATTCCCTCCAAGGAACATTTTTCTTCCCCTGTTATGCTGGCAAAAGTTCACAACAATTTTCCATGCCAAAAATTTTATAGTGAAGACCCATACCCACTTCCAATCAAGTGTGTTAACCTTTATAAACATGTAATTCGTGATTGGGGACATACATTAATGTATTCTTCACACCTTTATTGTGAAATAAATTATGAAGATGAATGAAATCCATGTTATAGGATCTATGTGGCGCACTAAAGCAAGAGAATGAAATGAATGTGATAGGTTCACCCTGAATTATATAGTGCTATAATGCATTGGATAATGTTTAGTCACATGAGATGTCATGTTGGGATAAGAATTCAAATAGTTTACTTAATGGGAATTTTTCTGTAATGATTTCTTGGATGTTAGCCTCGGCCAATGTTTATGATGTAGTGTTTTATGTTGTTACCATATTTACCATGTTTCCTTTATGATTAACATGTTATATTGTGTGTTATTGTACATTCACTACAGGAAAATGGATTTTTTCGATGGGCTATTTTCAAAGGTCCCATCGCCCATCCCAAATAGTCCATTAGGTATTACTATTTCTGATGTCATTCAAATCCTGTAGCAAATACAATTAAATAAATGATTATTTTTAATAAGAGCAAGAACCCATCACAAATACTATTGGTGTGAGTTCCTGCCGCATCACGGGAAAGGGTATTTCCAAAAGGACATGATTCCCATCCCAAATACCCTTAGTCCTGTAATTTCATTTTTGACGGGTCAATTTTTCCATCACAAATAACATGAGTCAATTATAGTTATTTTCAATGGGCATTAACACCTGTCAAAAACACATTTTTTCCAGGAAAGTATTTGGGATGAGTACCACTAAAAATAACATTTTAAACAGTACCTCGATTATTTATTGTGGGAACTATTTGTGACGGGTATAGTTGTAAATAGTCATGTCACTACTAATCTTAAATGTATATATACCCCCTGAATTTTTCCTAGACATTATCAATTTATGCTTTTCTTTGATCAACATTTCTCTTATTCTCTTCAATAATTCAACTAGATTTTTAATTTTTGACAAGAAAATTTTGACATTTGCAACACGCAAAAACATCATTTTTTAGGTATTTAGGTACTATTATTAATATAATTTAATTTATCATATATTTGATTTTAATATTATTAATTTTTAGTAATTAGTGTTAATTGTAAGTAATTGTTTATAATTAGAAGTAATTATTTATAATTAGTAATAGTTATTTTAAATTAGAGAATTTTATGTTTAATTAGTGGTATGGTTTTTAATTAATAATTATATAGTTTTTATTTGAAATAATTATTTTTAATTATCATTGAATAAGAATTAATAATATTAATTACTTATAACTGATAAATAGTACTAATTCAAAAACATTTTAATAATTTAGAGATCTTAGTAAAAAGTAATAATAATTTAGAGTCATTTTTAATAAATAATATTAATTAGTAACAATAAATGTTAAACAGCTATAATTAGTTTAAATTAGGAGTAATTAGAAAAAAATAACGATAAATCAGGATAATTTTTAAAAATTGGAATTATTAGTAAAAAATAGTTATAATGAGTAAACATAATTATAATTGAACGTGAGATCACTATAATTAGTGAAACTTAATGATAATTAGTAAAAATTTGTGATAAATTACTATAATTATTTTAAATTAGTGGCATGGACTCTATCTTAGTAAAATTAAGTAGTAGTTAGTAATAATTTTTGATAAAATAAAATAATTAGTTAATATTAATAAAAGTAAGAGTTAATTTCAAAAAATTATTAAAAACTATTGGTCAGGAATAAAAACCAATATAAATTTGCAATGAATAATAAAAACTAGTAAAAAATAGTGGCAAACCAGTATAGTTAGTAATAATTGGCAGTAATTAGTAAACATTAACAAGAAATCACTATAAATATTAAATTTTGGTGTCAATTATTAAAAATTAATGTTAAATCACATAAATTATTAAAAATTACTAGTAATCTGTGAAAATTAGTAAAAATTAACAATAATCAATAAAAAATAGTAAAATTGAACATTAAATAACTAAAATTAGTAAGGATAAATGTTTATTAGTAAATGGTAGTTTTAATTAGTAAAACTCAGCGATAAATCAATATAATTATTTAAAATTAATAGTAATTAGTAGAAATTAGTGATAAATTTAAATAATTAGTAAAAATTTATGGTAATCAAAAAAATTAGTGATAAATTATTATAATTATTTTAAATTTGTGATAATGAATAAAAATTTGTATAAATAAGATGTAATTATTAATAATTAGTTTTAAAAAATAATAATTAGTAAAAATGTACCTAAAAAGTAGTAATTAATAAAAATTTGTAAAAATTATTAGTAATGGCTAAAAATTTGTAAAAACTAGTGATGATTAGTAAAAAAATAGTAAAAAGTAGTGGTAAACCAGAATAATTATTAATAATTAGTAGTAATTAGTAAAAATTATATGTAAATCACTATAATTGTTAAATATTGGTGGTTATAATTAAAAAATATTGTAAAATCATATTAATTATTTAAAATTACTGGTAATAATTCAAAATTAATAAAAAATAAGGGAAATTTGTAAAAATTTATAAAAATGAAAATTAAATCACTATAATTAGTTAATATTAATTTAAATAAGTAAAAATTATCTATAATTATTAAGAATTTGCAGTAAATCATATAATTATTAAAAATTAACAATAATTAGTAAAAATTAGTTAAAAATATCTATAATTAGTAAAATTTTAAGGTAATAAAAAAACTTTTGTCATAAATTACTATAATTAATTTAAATTTTTGGTAATGACTATAAATTAGTAAAAATAAGTGGTAATCAGTAATATTTTTCGGTGAAACAAAATAATTAGTGAAATTTTATAAAAAAATGGTAATTAGTAAAAATTAGTGGTAATGACTAAAAATTAGTAAAAATTAGTGATGATTAGTAAAAATTACTAAAAAGTAACGATAACTACTAAAATTATTAATAATTAATAGTAATTAGTAAAAATTAACATTAAAACACAATAAATTTTAAATATAGGCCATAATTATTAAAAATCAATGTTACAACATTTTAATTTTTTAAAGTTATAGGTAATCAGTAAGAATTAGTAAATGTTACTGGTAATTTGTAAAAATTAACATAAAATTACTATAATTGGTAAAAATTAATGTAAATTAGATAAAATTAGTTGTAATTAATAAAAATTACACATAAATCACTATAATTATTAAACATTACAAGTAATTAGTAAAAATTAGTGTAAAATCACTATAATTAGTACTATTTAATGGTACATAGTAAATATTAGTCATTAATTTATATAATTATTTTAAATTTGTTGTAATAACAAATAATTATAAATAATAATCAATAATTAGTAATAATAATCAATTAAACACAATAATTAGTAAAAATAAATAAAAATAAAGAGTAATTAGTAAAAAATTGTAAACATTATTAGTAATGTCTAAAAATTAGTAATAACTAGAAATAAATAGTAAATATTAGTGGAAAGTAATGGTAAAATGTTATAATAAGTATCAATTAGTAGTAATTAGTAAACATTAAATGAAATAACTATAATTATAAAATATCAGTGGTGATTTTTAAAATTTAACATTAAATCATATTAATTATTAAAAATTATTTGCAACATCAACTGGGGGAGGAGATGTGTCGATGGAAAGACATGGTTGATATAAATTGGTTCAATGATAAATTTGGACATGTTTGGGAAAAATTGGGTTCATCATCAGAAAATTGTAAAATATATTATTTAAACCATTTTAGTAAAAAAATTAATTTTCACTCTTCAATAGATTAGAAATATCAAATTTTTTCCAACGATGTCAAAAATATTCATTAGTTTACCAGAACTGTGGCAAGTAGGATGTGACACACCGGTGGCATTAGTAACATGATGAGGAGGAGATACGTCGATGGAAGGAGAAAATGTAGGAGCATACAATGGAGTACATATGATAGTTACTCTAAATTATAAATAGTATGTTTTAATTAGTAAAAAATAGCGATAAATTACTAATAAATAATGACAAATTAGTATACCTGAATAGTAAATCACTATAATTAATAAAAATAGTGGTAATTAGAAATAAATAGTAAAAATTAAAGGTAATTAGTAAATATTAGTAAAAATGAACATTATATCACTATAATCAATATATAGTAACAGTAATTAATAAAAATAATTGGTAAATAGGTAAAAATGAATATATTTATAATTAAATTATTTTTTTAATTTTATATCCTTTTTAGATCGTATTTTTTATTATTTAAAATAATTAATAAAAAATTAATTCATTATATATTTTTTAGAGGAATATAGAACCAGGAAGTCAAAAATAATCTTTATTAAATGATCATGTTTGGATAAATCATCTTTGGAATCAAAACAGTTCTGGTATAAATCCTATATATATTGGGAGTGTTGAAGCTTTTTTATCATTTGCATTATCAAAAGTAGAATTTTTTTCTAAAGGTAAAATTAAGTGCCTAGGTATAAAATATGTTCAAAGGAGGTTTGAGACATTTGACAATGTTGGGGATTATCTATTGTGTTTTGGTTTTTAAACAGATTATATATTTTGGTATCAGCATTGTGAATATAGTTCCAGAGAATATACAGTTAATTTGGTTCCAAATCCATCATGGTTTTAAATTTTTGTACATGATATGGCTAGTCCATATTTTAAAAAAACTAAAACTCATGATGATATTGATTTAACTCTTGAATTTGAGTAATATAAATATTATGAGTTTCTGAAGTCTGATGTAGATGTATTATATAATTGTTACATGATAATAAAATTAGAATCAGTTTAAAAAAATTTGGATATTAAATCTGATAGTGCAATGTCAAAAAGATGTTTTGATTAGATATTCTATTTAGTTAAAGCGTTGTTACCTAATGAAAATGTGTTGCATACAAATTTCAATTAGGGTAAGAGGCTGGTTTGTAATTTGGGTCTTGGTTATCAAAATATTCATACATGTTAAAATGGATGCATCTTTTATTATGGTGAAAATGAATAGTTGGTTAGTTTCCATGCATGTGGAAAATCATGGTTGAAAGAGGCTTTACTAGGGAAGTCTAGATTGATTCCTATAAAATATTTGAGTTATTTTATTCTCAAACTAAGATTACAATATTTATTTATGTCTCAAAACACATCATCACTGATGTCATGGAACCAAACAAATATTTCAACTAATAAAAGATTAATTCATCAGTATGATGGTGATTCATGGAAAACTTTTGACCATGTACATATGTTTTTTCTTTAAAATCCCTAAATGTTTGATTGGTTCTTTTTATTAAGGGTTTTTATCCATTTAGTTCTTATGGTATCCAATAATCTTATGGGACCATCTTTATAACTCTATACAACATACCTAATTGGATGTTAATGAATTATCCATATATATTTTTGACCTTATTAATTCTAGGACCTCCAAAAAATAATATCTAGTTTTATATAAATACATTGATTAATGAGTTAAATTTATTGTGGATTAATGGTGTTAGTACATATGATGTTGTTTCAAAAAAAATTCTTAATGAAAGATGAATTAATATAGAAAATTAGTTACTTACAATCATATTTCATGTTATCTAGAAGGACTACACATTTTCCAAAATAATTTCTATACCGTATGAGTAAAAAATGTATTCTTGTCAATGGAAGAAACTCATTCATCGAATATTTCTTCCTACTGACCATCCTTTTCATTGTAACAAATATCATTTTGAAAAAAGCACAATTGAAAGAGTTAGACCTCCAACAATGATCTCAATTATTGGGTTAAAATATATTGTCTCTTCATTTACTCCCATTAACTTTGGACATACTATAAAAAAATAGTTGTATTTAGAAAAAAAAACACAATTGGATATTACAGATTATTTTTTTGGAATACCGTATTTGTATGATTTGTTGGTCTATCACATGTAGGATGTCATGCGTATTGTGAATAACTTTTTTAAAAATCTATTTTATATAATTATGGTTACACTTTTTAAGACCAAATAAAATGTAATGGAATGATTATATATTTTCCAAATTTTTTGGTGACCAGAATATCAGTTGTTTGAAAATGTCAAATCATAGAAGTTAATTAAGATAAAAGGGGAATATACACATTCCAAAGAAAACTGTTTATTATTTTGTTAGTGGATTTTGGATTTTAGGATTTTGGATGGTTATATTTATAATTTAAATAGAAGTGTCAGAAATTGTCATATTACTGAATTAAAAAGTCATTATTGTCATGTTATATTGGAAAGAATTCTCCCGATTGAATTTAGAGGTTTATTGAATTCTTTGATTTGGGATGTGACAAGTGAAATATTTTTTTTATGATATATATTTGTGGAGAAAATAGACTATGATGCACTTATTATATTAAAAGAAGATGTTGTTTAAATTTTTTGAAAACTGGAAAAAAATTCCCACCAACATTTTTTGATTCAAAGGAAAATTTGATATTACATTTTCCGCATGAATTTTTTTTGGATGGCTAGTATTGATATGATGGATGTATCAATATGAGATATGTTTATCAAAACTGAATAAAATTTTACATAACAAATTAATGGTTGAATAAAAAATTGTGGAAGCTTTTTTATAAGAGGAAATTTCTTTATTCTACTCCAATAATATCCAACCAGAATATCCTTAAAAACATAATCGAATAGTCAAAATGAGGGATTTATTAATGATTAACAGAAAATTAAATTATTATTTTTTAAATAGACCATACTTGGATTTTATGGATTTCATGAATAGTTTATTTCATATGATCAACATCAACGGGCTCATACATATGTTATCCTCATCTGTGAAGAAATGACATGATTTTTATAGTGAGTTCTACTACCACATTTTCAATATTTTATTTAAAAATATATATATTAATATTATTTTATTCTTCGATTATATTATAATCATATCTAGAAACGATATAAACAAACTATAGTATCTACTCTTGAACAATGTTGGCAAAATAATTTTTTTACTAGTTTCAAATACTAGTACAGTAAATTATTTATAGTTCAAAATATTAAATAAATTTACAATTTTTTATAAAAATAATTGATTTTAAATTTTTTAGTTATGAAATCATGATTATAAAATTTTTAATTGTTTATGTGTATTGAGTAACCCACCATAAAAATGATTATATCATATAATTCATATGTGGTGAATGGTTTTCAATTTTATACATGTACATATGGTGAATCAAAAAAATAATGAATAGTGGTGTTTTCTTGTGAGGATCTCATCATAAAGAATGTGAATTTGACTAATATCGAATTATAGATTAAATAATTGAATTGTGTTATATGGGGCATAATTAAATAATGATGTTTAATTATCATTGGTTTGATACTGATAGAGGATTGTGTGTTCGTCCGCACAATTTAATCACTGATATTAAATATAAATGTATTCTTGTAGTAAATGAACCATTTTTATAGGATCCTAAATCAAAAAAAAATACATTCTTCCAATTATTTTGTTACTTCAAGAGAGTTAATTTATTTGCAGGTCACCATAAAAATAGAATCCTGTAAAAATTAGTTTATGCCTAGTGAATGTGGATCAATTAGAGTGAAAGGAATTTATTTTGAATGAGAGAGATCCAAATTCATCTTATCAATGAATATATATTAATATTAATAATGACACACTATAGTTATAGGTCGATTTAGAGGATGATGTTGATGATGTAACAAAAAAATTTGAATTAACAAGTGATGATGGAGGTGAAACTTCTATAAAATATGATGACCCTGAGGAGCTATATGAATATATTGAAAAATTCATATATTAATATGAGGATAAATATGGATAATAACACAATTACTTATTAGTTATAGTCAATATATATATAATAGTCATCTTCAATTGTTTTTTGGAAACATTGTTTTCATGTATCAAATGGCTGATGAGACTTATGATGACATATTTTATGACCTCAAGGAGGTTATACTACCTAGTGATGAGCGTGGTAATATTTCATCAAACCCTGAGGTTCATAGTGTTTCCTCATTGACATAGGGGTTTTCGGGTTTTTTGAGATTTATTATTCATGACCCTATTCCCGAGTATTGAACACATCCTAACATTGATCCATAAATGTGGAGGTATGTTCCGTTGGGTATTTTAGTTAGTTTTTATTACTTTTCATTGATTTATATATGTACTAATTTATTGACTATTTGTTCTATATATTTTATATTAATATTTTCATAAAGATGTTAGGCAGGGGAGTGCTATTTTCTAGTACTATTTCACTAAGGCATGGGTGACATGGGATCAGGTTCCCATTGATGTTCAATAGTGTGTGGTTGATCACTAGATGGTACATAAATAAATAATATTTATTTTGAAATTTATTTAATTATTAACATGTTCTTATTAAAAAATTTATGGTTTATGGTATTCTGTTGATGATCTCATGCTGATTTATATCAGGAAGGTTTGGGAGGTGTGTATGAGTGAGTGTTGTTGTGAGTTTTTTCACAATTTGAGAAGGATATATATGAAAAATATAGGAGTCATAGATTTTTATCAGTATTTATTTTACAATCATCTTGATTAAAACTAATATCATGTTTGTGGTGTATTTTGTTCATAATGGATGGGAGATAGAAGATTTTCATTAGTTCAGTAGAACTGGGGGAGGTAGGAGGTGGCACATCACGCTGGTAGTCAGTACACATCGAAGACATATGGTAAATAATTTTTTTAACTGGGGATATAGTTCCCCTTTCTCCAAGAAATGAAAATGCAATTTTTCATTTCTGGCATCATATCCTCCAACTAGTGAATCGGGAGGTAAAAATGAAATATCCAAGTCTATCATTGGGCTAGCTGCAACAGTGGTGTGCTCAACCTCTTGTCTGAACATTATTTTCCTTTCTCTTGTAATAGCCTCCATCTTGATAAAGGGATTCATGGGATTCAAATTTAGATGCACCAACATAAATAATACCTAATAAAATATTGAGGGATTACATAAGGAATTTTTTTTACAAGGAGGGAACTGCTGCATCAAGATGAAGTCATGGCCAACCCCGCAACTCGTGGTAATAAGTATCCTGCTAAAAAAACATGAATTCAGTGCATGTTACCAAACCATAGAAATATTACTTCAATTAGATTCATCCACATGGTCTGTGATGAATCCTTTCAAAACCTTGAATTATCATGTTAGAGGGTGTCTAATGTACTATATTATGTCCCAAAATATAGAATGTCTGGGTTGGGAAGAGGTTGATCATAGAACCTATGTTAACCAAAAATTGATATAAATCCAAACCATTGAACTATAATGTGATATAAAATAGGTGTATTTTCCCCTACATGATGAAGCTCTCATCTTCTCCAGATAAAGAGATTATGGCCTAGAATTATTCTTACTTGACCTCATCGGTATGGATGGTCTCTACAGTTTCTACCTCTATTTCAAACTATAGAGGGCTTCTCAAGGAATCTATGAGATCCTCACACTTCTCTTTTGGAAGAATGTGGGCCTCAAGGATAGAGGGATTTTTAGGAATGATAGAGAGGGGTTTTAACTCATCATACTTTCACACTAGACACATATTTTTACCCATGGGGGGTTTCTCTTTATAGGGAGGTACGATGAGAACTACTAGATGGGCCACCAGATTCAGACTACTACTGAAAAATCATAACACTAATTATAAAACTCGGCTAAAACCACTAAAATTTTACTCGTACCTAGTTAAGATATGAATTTATCCAATAATATTCAATCAATATGTGGTTGCAGCTATTCTGGTAGGACAATTTGCATGGTCAAATTTGGCGGTCTGTTAGATGGTACAGGCTAGGAGGATTATGCCTGTTGAGCCCTATTAAACACATACTTCCTAATTTATGTAGAATTTATAGCTTTTCATAATGCACCAACATGGGTATTTTTTATATTTTCATGTATTATACTTCCTCGATTATGGTGTTGATTTGAGGTAATCGAAAGTCTTTTATGATACTCTTCATCATCGGGGACCACACATAGACCTACCCACTCAATGGTATACACAGAGGAATAGTCATGACCATTATTAGAGGAATCATACAATGTTGGTATAAACATGGATGTGTTTCCCAAATATATAGGCATGAAGTCACCTAGTGTGTGTGACAACTTTGACACCAGAAGGGTAATTTTTCTTCCCTTACTCCATCGATGCATGATAATTTTTTATGTTTAAAAATGTGAGGTGGATGCTGAATTGATTGGCAGGGAAGGCGTGATAACATCAGGAGGTTAAGCACAAAATAACACTACACTGAAGAAGTAATGTATGTGACCGAATTCTCTATGATCCAACCAGTCACTATACTTATGATTCATGTATTTGGAAACCTCCTACCATTCATTGGAAGCTACACTTTCATTATTAGTCTCTATAGAGAATTGTACCATCGTTTCTATAACATAAACCAACATGACTACACTACTATAAACTTGGGATTAGATCCAATCCTTTAACGCATATTATTTTTTATGGTTTGTAGAATGATCCGATTTAATGGAAAATGGTTTGGGTGATCAGTAATTCTCAGCTTTAGAGGGATTATTTCACTCTAGAAGCATCAAAATCCTTTATTCCAAGGAATTGTTGATGTAAAATAGAATGTATGACTCCTTGAAAGAATATGTTCACATTCCCTTTTCCTGGAATGGAACTCTGATATCTTGATCCTAATGAGGGGATGAAACCAGATAAGGAGCTAGAACACTATTCACTCATCGAGGCAGTTATCCCTGGCGAGGCGGTACCTACTGATTTGTTCTTGGATGAGGTTGTGATTGGTAAGGTTATTGCACCCTACATGGTGGCACTTATTGAGGATCTGATGGAAATAGATCTAATGAAAAGGGGGCCTCTACTGGTTTAATGGAGGTAGTCTCTGCCTTGGAATCTCTTCTTGAAGTAGATGAAAAATGTATTAGATGTGCCTAAACAGCTTGTTGTAGCCCTTCCCTAGGCGTTAAGCCTTTTCCTAGAAATATAGAAATCCACCAAGGAAGTTCTAAGTAATTAAAGTCCTGAACTTCCACATAAACATAATTATTATATTCTCTTGGTTTAGTGGCATATATATTGAATACGTCAGTCCATTCCACTGGGAGACAAAGTTTGTGATGCACTGTTCTGGTAGTTTGATTGAATTTAAGACATCAGTAAATATTTTCTTACATGTGGTGGGGATGAAATGGTAGAGAAACAATCTGTGGAGGTCTTCACAACCAGTGATTGTTGTAAAGGGTAGCTAGTAGTACCATAAGAACACATGAACTTCCATTTTTTCACAAAACATCAGAGTTTGGTTTCCTCCTACTGCTTTGAGGTTCCCAACATGGGTTCGTACCTTGAGATGAAATGGGTCAGATGCAGCAATAGGTCACCCATCCTGTTTAATGGGGTAAAGCTATGGTTCCTAAAGTCTTTGGGTGCTTATATGTCACCATCACATTATGAAAATAGCTTGTCCTCAGATACAATTTCCACCTGTCATGTATCAAGAGACTTGAGACGAGTGGTGACCGCAACTATCAAATCATCTTGGGGTCTTATAATGATGAGGATCCCTGAACACTAGTGCGTTGACAATATCGTCAACTTTTTGAGCACTCCAGTGGCTCATGGAACAACTTTTTTGGGTTACAATGGGAGGTTATCATGCTCCTTGGGTGGATTTTATGACTTATATAATGGTTTCTATCCCTAAACTCCTAGATCGACTATATTGGGATTTGAGGAATCACCAGGATCAATCAAGAGAAACTGGATGAGAACAACTTGTGGTTTCCCCTATTTCTGCACTGGTAAAGAAACATGATTCAGATGAGGAGTATCATATGATGACTGCCACAATCAAAGGAGCTCATCAATTATACTTGTCTGGTTGGTGACCAGATAGAGCATGATAGAAATCATGATATCATCCACTATCTTCTGTGAAATTTCAGATAGATCAGAGGGACAATAAACCCCAATCTACTCTTTACCCTTACTGGGGTTTTGACTGATGGGAAATCATGTAGATAGTTTTCTATTAGTGGAAGTTTTAGAAACCTGTATAAGAATCCTCCTACATTTTTGATGCCCTGGGAGTGGATTTTCTCTATGAGATCATACACTTGTGCCCCCATCCTTTGATAGCTCGGGTGAAAAAAAATTACTCTAACGATACATGGAGGAATGTACATGATATTGTTGGTTAGTTCTAGCTAAATTAGAACAAGGATGAAGTGGAGTGAAGAATATTGGACCCAACACCTTATTTGTATGTGTGTAGATGCCTCTTCACTGATTCTGTAGGTAAATGTAAATCTTTTGATGCATCTCTACTGGGGGTCCAATAATATCCAGGTGATGTAGGGAGCCGATCCATTATGAGAGTTGTTAATTTAACCATACAATTGTACTGATCAATTTCATCATAGTGCTCCCAAATTCTTGGGTAGAACATCTTTTGACTATGGATTTATAAAATCTTATCCAAAATGGTCTGGAAAAGGAAACAAACGTACACCTCATTAAGGGACTCCGAGATATCAAAGATCATGGTTTCATTCAACCAAAACATGACTGATAGTTGATCATCCACAAGATTGTCCCACAGGCTTTCCTGTTCAAAAGCTTGGTACTCCTCTTTATTGGTCCAATATTTGGATGTAATTGGCTAAGAGATCAGTGGAATCACTAATGCAGATCACTATGGTGGTGTTCCTAGCCATTGGAGGAGTAACTGCATGAACTAAATGATTGTCACGGGAAGGATCATATCTTGATGGAAGTACCAACCACGTCATTACATTCTTGTACGTTTGGTTTTTCACCATGGACTCTTGTTTAAGGGTAGTAGTTCCAACTAGCGACTCATGTAGATGATCATCATCAATCTATGATCTCAGGGAGTGGTATAGGGTAAAACCAGAAATGATACAAATGATTGCAACATGATCCCATGGAATGGAGCCTAGTCTTACTCCACCCACATATATCTATAGAAAGATTTTTGAAGTATATGGATCTCACCATATTGTATGATAATATCTACCTTCTAGGTTCCTAACCCAGAATCTAATAAAAATTATTGGGGTAAAGGTTTCATCACCAAGAAAAATTTCTACTCTGAATCTGGGAGGTGAATGGGATTGACGATGACTCGATGCTTACCTGTATTTCTCCTTTAGTGGGGAAATTTTTCCCTTCATACCTAAGATGGCTCATCAGGGTAGGGTAATTTTCATCATGGTGATGACCTCTATGTTGGCTATTTTTGATATGTGGATGGCCTCTATATCGGTTGTCAAAATAGTAGGGAGGACCTCCGCTTTGACTTTTATGTGAATGGGGGGACCTCTACTCTGGAATTTGATGGTGTCAGGAGGAACACTTCTATGGTTAGTATGAACATGGGGATAAACACATTTCTAACTAGGTATGATAGCACAGGGAGAACCATTGTGTTGGTAAGATAGAGAATGAGAAGGAATGTCACACCAATCGGAGTGAACATGGGTAGGACCTCAATGTTGGGATTCATGAGTATAGGTAGGACCTTTGTAAAGATCAGTGGTGAATGCATGGGGAGGAAATCAATGCTGGTAAGATGGAGAGAGATTTGAACCATCATGCTAGTCAAAGTCGACACATGCAGGACCTCCATGATAAGATTCATAAGTACAAGGAGTACCTCCATACTGAATGGTGGTGAAGTGGGTAGTACCTATGCTTTGATAAATGTGAACACAGGGAGGGCCTCCATGCTGACTGGTGGTGATGTCATGAGGAGTGAATTCATTCTAGTTGTTGAAGTGGGCATGGAATCTTATTGATTTGGTAATGGAATGTTGAGAAACTTAGTTCTGTTTAGAATGGAAACAGGGAGGACCTTTGTGCTAGTTGTCCTAACAGGAAGGGCCTCTACTTGAGAAGGGAAGAACATGGGGAGCACCTTCATGCAGATTTAAAGTGACTCAAAGAGGGCCTATATGATAAGAATCATATGTATAAGGATGGCCTCTATACTATTAGTTTATGAAGTATGGTGGGCCTCTATTTTGATTAATGAGAGAATGGGAGGGCCTCAATTATAATTGTAATATCAGAGAGGACCTATGATTTCATTGGTGAAAATATAGGGAGGACATATATACTGAATCTCCTCATCATGATCTATCCAATGATGGATTTTTGTGGAACAATAAATTGATATATCCATCTCAGCCATCCTGTGGGGTGGTTGGAGTCTTGATACCAATCGAGTGTGGGTGGATCCATATTCATCAGTGTTAGGGACCTGGAGGAATGTTTCAATGGTGGCAGGAGCCATTGAATCCATAAAAAATGATTCCCCTTGATGGGTGTTCCCTTGGTACTATTTCTAACATTGGTATCGAGTGGAACAGATTGGGGAAAACATAGAAAGTGTATGGTTCACCTGTTATTAATTTTCATATATTAGAATCTTTTGGTACCGATTAGGGATAGCGGGAGCCCTCCTTTGTGTCTTCCAGGTGGTCTTCATAGCCAGGGTGACTCAGTCATCCCCACCTTCATATCATAGGGGGGAAATCATGAGATATTTCTGAGGGTAGGAACCCAAAAACAGTTTGATGTTGGAGTGGGAAGCAACGACTCCTAGTACATCCCTTAGGGAGGATCAATGAGGTGTTGAAGCCACTAGGTCATGGTGGTCTATATACCTGGTTGTAATGAACCCCTCTCACTCATACAATCTTATAAAGTGTCAATCGCCCTCATATGAATGATCTCTGAGGGTGAGGTGGGGAATGTGCACTTGGTATCCATGGATGTAGTTCAAGTCATGGAGGAGGAGTTGGGGTCATGAAGGATTGTCACAATAACATTTCTCCTTCACTAGAATCTGCAGACAAAGGGTAGTTGTTTCCCTACATCTTGAGTCTTAAAAAGTAGGATGATTTGGATATAAATATGGATATGTGGAATTAAATTCCCAATTTTGCTTGCATCATACAATCATCCATGTTCAGAGAGATAGAGACGTGCTGAGATGTCATATTCAATAATTCCCAATGTTTTACTGCCCCAATTTCTGTTGAGTTCCATGTCGAACCAATTATTTTCTTAGTGGTTCATGGAAACAGATAGATGGATCCAATGAAATTTTAATATACTAGTGTCTAAAGTTCTACTAGTCCCCATGTTAATAATATTTTCAGGCAGGAAACCAATCCATGATCTGATGACCAACATGACTAAACCCCATGGTTTAAGAAGTAAAGCTTCATGTTAGGCTCGCCATTTCTATTTCAGATGCTTTCATCGGGACATGATTCCTTGTGTGTTAATTTGAGCTAGTGTGAACTATTACCCTACATTCCATATTTTAAAATGCATATGTATTTCATCACTCTAAATAGAGATGTAAGCTGCTTGAACAAAACGGGATGATGGGATGTCTGTTTCTACGTCAATGGATTCCTCCTGGAAATTCGACAAAAAATCTAGTTCCACTACTAGAAAAATAACCTTTACCAACGGTTTGGAACCGTTGGTATAGGCCTCCAAACCGTTGGTATAGACTATACCAACGGTTTGGAGAACCGTAGCCAAGTAATCCATTGGGATAGGTCTATACCAACGGTTTTCCAAAAACCGTTGGTATAGGTAATATGAAATCTATACCAACGGTAATGGAACCATTGGTATATAAATTCCAAAAAATAAACCATCCGCTGGGATTTGATCCCAGGACCCCTCGTTTATAGTTGAATGACTCAACCACTAACCTAACATGACTTTTGTGATCATAATTACATAAATATATATATATGTATTCTCATAAATATTTTAAATTTTGATTTATATAATCTTCTCGGTACAAAGGTCCGATAAAAAATGAAAGTACCTATACCAACGGTTGTTAAAACCGTTGGTATAGGTCTTTGGTTGTGATTTTCATTCTGGGAAGGATGTTGAATTTTGGCCCACTTTTCCCAACGGTTTGGCCAAACCGTTGGGATAGGTCCACCTTTCCCAACAGTTTGTCCAAAACATTGGGAAAAGCGTCCAATTTGAGGGTCTTTCCCAGCGGTTTGGCCAAACCGTTGGGAAAAGTGGCCAATTTGGGGGCATTTCCCAACGGTTTGGCCAAACCGTTGGGAAAGGGGACCTATACCAACGGTTTTTGAAAACCGTTGGTATAGAAGCGTTGGGAAAGATCTAATTTCCAGTAGTGTTCACCCTCTAATAATTATATCATGTTCTTGGAACTCATTCCTAGTGTCAAATATTTTTGGATTCCAATTAAATAAAATACTTCTTTTTGAAAATTATAGAGGGTCTTGAGAAGGAAAAAACCGTCGATCAAGAGAGTAGTCACATTTGGAATATATGGTATATTTAGACACTAGGAACATTAGTCACCTTTATTCTTACATGTAGTAGGGAATCTCATTGAGGAATCTTTGGTGTAGAACCCATGGAATACCATGTCAATCACGAGTTATCAAATTCCAAAGGTATATCTTCAAATGGTTTCACCTTAGAAATACCATGTTTAGAATGAAGTATCATACACCATTGGTGCATACATTGAAAGAAATTCACCTCAAGCATCTCATGTTCGTAATGAGGTATCCATTTGGGGTCACAAGTTTAACATATTATAGAGAAAGAGTGTATTGATTTGAGCACCTCAGAGATATGTATTAAATGAGTGATTCCTTATAAGGGAACACCAAAAGGGTTTACCTATGTATGGATCAGAACTCCCCATAGAGTCGAATCAAAGATGTGTGTCAGAGAGGTGCACCCCTAGGAGGGGGGTCCCAGGTTTACCATTGTTTGGGATTGAACCTCAAGAGGGGTTTCCAATGTACCCTATTTATAAGACATGGATCAAAACCCACATTTTTTGATGCCATGGTTTAAGGTCATGGGACAGGACCAGTCGATCTAGTTTAACATCATGTGGTAAGGACATTAGCAGTGTGAAAGGATGTTCTAATGAGGAATGGTGTGACACATACACATAGAATCTTCCCATCATAATAGGATTTCTCTTAGTCGAATGGTGTGGGGCCTACCCATTGTTAGGTATTAGAGTGGTTCTAGGATCAGTAATGATGTGGATGGGGTGTTTATATTAGACCTCATGGGTTATTCTTACATATCCCAATTGGTTGGGAATCAAAGCCCACGTTGTTCAGAAAGGGAATAAAACTTGAAGAACATGGAGTATCCCTGGTGAATGCTATTATTTTACCAATATGTGGAGGCCCTGGGTAAATCTGAATGGAAATGTATGGAGTATTGGGTTTGGACCTCAAATAGGATTCATGCATAAACCATTTGGATGAGAATAAAATCCATTGTAGTTCGTAAATGGATGGGTCCTTTACCTAAGGTGGTTTCCCATGAAATGAAGCATATAGATATAGAATATGTGTGAATATAGACCATATAAGTGTAGGATGGAGCTTACACCAAGATGGATGTCCATGAAGAATTTTTGGAGATTTCATGATATCCACTAACCACTTAGCACACATGATTCATGTTTGGTGTCATAAATAATAGGAATCAGTAGACCCGACACTCGTTTCATGATTGAAGCATCAACAAGATATGATATGGAGCTTATGCATAAAATATTTCTAAGGAGGATCTCATTTCATGTGAGGAAGATTTAATTCCATGTGTGTGGAGCTTACGTATAAATATGAATAAGGGTGGTGGAGCATCCGGCGAAGCTGGATAAGGTGGTATCCCATGATGGTCGTACATTGAGAATCCTACAATTATCAGATAGGGTAAAGTCAAAGTTTAACATAATGTATTGAGGGCGTTGTTACTGGCCAATTTTATGTCGTGCAGTACAGATGTAGTGGTCTCACTTCTCACCCCTTATCCTTACATGACATCATCTTATACACCCTTGGAATAAGGATGGATTCAGTAATTTCAGGATTCAATGGTGTAGATAAGTGGTTAATCACAAGGTCTATATTAGCATACCTATGCTAAGAAGAAAAGAGATTTAGTGAACAAATGCTGAGATGAAAAGGGAATATGGGAGTATCGTTCCACACTCTAAGTTTAGAGGGCTGTAGTAATAGGTGGAACAAGTCATATGGGGACTTATAATGCAGTCAGACCGATCTTGGATGGGTGTAGGAGCTTTCGGCCCTCATCCTTCATGAAGTGGTGTTAACAGAATTGAGGTGTCATGGAGAGGCCCATGGAAGGGGATTCACAAAGAATAGTGCCTCACTGAGAGGTGATTATTGAAGTTCTGGTGCTTCACAAGGGTCAAGGGATTCATGAAGTTGAATGCTTCATGAAACATGGAGACCATACCTTAAGATGAAGTCATAGATCATGAAATGAGTCCTGTCTGAATTATTAATGCTTCACAAATCCTCAAGTACCCCTAAGTACCTTCCACCTCTACGACATGTGTAAGCCTTCACGAAAGGTACAAGAACATTGGAGGTGGTATTTGAGAATATATGGGAATTTTTTGTGAATCTTATATGCCTTGGGTGATCCATTTTCCCTCATGTTCATGATGCTCGAGTGTTTCAGGAATTGAGATAAATTTAGCTGTGGAAGGTTAGGTTTATAATGTCTTTAAGATTCCTTGAGCTGAGTATTTATAGAAAAAGGGTCTCATAAAGCTAGGATTTTATTCACAAAGACAATGTGGGTTCTCGAATGGTCATGACTCTATCCGACTCGTGAAGCACAATGTCAATACTTAGAGCGGTCACAAAGTGTACGGTCGAGGAATCACGTGTTCGTGAAGGGTAGGTGCTTCAGAACTGACTCCATGGAGAAGACACTTAATAGTGGTTTTGGGGACTTTTTGTCTTGGATTTTCTCCAAACCAGTTAGGACTTCCACGACTAATCCTATGGAACATATTTCGACACCAAAAACAATTAATCACTAATTTTCATACCATGATTCTAATACCTTACATAATATCAAATCCTTAATTCCTTCACACATTTTTAGGGGCGTGTTCAAGGTGTGAGTATAAACATAGTATGATTCCACTAACATGGTATTTTATTACATCTATATTCATGCTAGTGTATGCAAAATATAAAGAAATAGATTTTACCCACACATCCCATGAGCCCAATAGCAATAAAGAAGCATTCACCAACTTCGTTAAATGGTTAAAATAAAATGATATATCCATAGTGTAACACACCTTGAGAACACTTTGTATCTATTCATAACATATCAATATATTCTATTTATAACTAACACAAAATGTGACATTAACTAAAAAGATCATGTATCCCCTCAACAATACTAATAAATATTCCACATGTCCCTCAGAATACTATTATAATAGTCACCATCGGCTCAACAACCCTACATCCTAAGGAAGAATGATAACTTTCTTCCCACAAAACTAAACAATCATTCCAAACATACAAGTATATCCTCTTCCCAAAATTCTGGTGTTTCATAACATAAACTATGGATTTAAATAGTTATGTCCTTCTCTATAACTGATATTAGAATCGTCCCCTAAGACATAATATCTACAGATCTCTCCACCTGTAACAAGTACTCAACACCACCAAAATGGGTCCTAATGATTATGAACATCACTATAAAAACATTTTTAGTAAAACATGGTGATAAAAAATCACCCAAAATTCCCAAGATAGAAAATTTGACAGAACATCATTACCACATGTGAACCACATATCCTAATTCCCAACTGTTGATACCATATCAAGTCCATTGGGCCATTCCCTCAGCATGATGAACATAATGACCTCAATCTTAGTGCTTAACATCACCCCATGTATCGTGGAAAAGGAGAAACATGTTCCCATGTTACTAGCATAACCAAGAAACATGATTACATAATTGAAATTAATGTAACATCCTGCACAGCCTAATTTAGAAACCTCATTTCATTGGTTTCATGACATACCAATATTAATGAATTTAATTATAAAAAACATTCCAATTTAAATATTTTGATGATAATATAAAAATTATTTATTTAAATTTGTAGTCTCACCCAGAACACCCCACTAGAGATTATTTTAAAATGTACCAATTTCCAATGTATGTAAAATGATAGGGCATGTCACCACCTAATTTATACTCATAGATGATCACTCATAGAAGAAATTCATCAGATTCAAACTAAATAAAATAAAATATCTATTTATAAAAATTCCATGATTATTTAGAATATGATCTTACATGGAAATGTAATTCATGATAGCAAGAGAAAAAAAAAGTAGCTAACATCTTATAGACCTTACTAAGAGGGATCGTATCACACTGATGAAACTTGAATTGGAAATATTATGTGGGATAACCCTCAAAACCTATGATAGGGGAAGGGAGAGATCCAAATACATTGGGAGAGGAATCATATACTGGAGGAAGATAAAAAAGATGAAGTGTTTTCTAAATATTTAAATGGTTATTTCCTATACATTAATGATCTAAATTGTTTGGATGCATGATTTGACAAATTTTACACCTACCATGTGGTTCTCACTATCCTAAGGACAAACACATCACACAATCTGGCCACATTTTTAGACATACTATTCACTAATTGTGTGGTCTTTATTATCTAAAGGATAGTCTCCCAGCATGGTCTCACAACAAATTTTGACAAATTGTGTGCCGATCATGTACCCCTAAGTGTTTATTCCAAAACGAATTTTTTAGAACTCAATGCTTCTTAAACCCATCAAAAATCATGGGGCACTTACCACTCCTTAAAACCCTCCCCAAAAAAAATTAATAAGGCATTAAAACTCTTTATATTAACATCCAAAGACCAAAAATCATGGTTTTACTTCCCACTAATTTAAAATTAGAAAAGGGTTAATAAATTTTTACCCACTCCAAAAACCCTATATGTTACATGTTTTATTTTCCATATGACATAAATAATGGTTTTGAGTATGATATATATGTTATGGGTTATAGATTCGATAAACATAGAGGGATATTATGAAGATATTTTATCGAATAGTTGTTTATGTATCGATGATTCCAAATAAAATAAACCCTTATTGGTCTTGATTGGATGATTATGATATGTAATGAATATGTATTTAATAATATGTAATAATTATGTAGGAAATTTTTTTCCTCATTATTCTAACACATTATTTCTTTATAAAAAGATTCAGTTTATATCAATTTTAAAAACTATATGAGTGAAATTATAATGCGTTTTACCAAAATTATTGAAGAATGTTTATTTCTAGTGATATTATATGATAATAATATATATTTTAAAATATTAACATTTTGGTGATGATGGAACCATGATCAAACTACAAGAACTATAACATCTGAACCAAAACATGTATGAAATATGAAACAATTTTAACTAGGAAAACAGATTTGTAGAATTATTAATATAAAAATTATCATATTTCATAAGTGGAGAATATAAGATATTATAACTTTGAGTATGGTTCTATAATTTAAATATAAAAAAACCAATTTATTATATAGGAGGATGAAATATCTTATAAGTCATGTCGAACATGGTTTAAGGGTTCTTCCACAATATCATTTTTATTCAAGATTGATTATATTTAATTTCCCATGATAGAAATTATAATATAATTCTATTTGAAACTTGGAATCATATAGTTTTACATGATTATTTCTATAAATTACAATTTTTACATTCATTTCATTATCTTGAATTACTAAAACGTTTGAATGAATGTTTTAGGGAAAATCTACTTTGTTTTTTTACTCGATCAGGAATATTTTTCTTCTATGTACATATTTTCCATAATTTCATTTCATTTGTTATTTAAATATTATCTATTTACTGATTAATTTCATTTTTGACCATGATTGACTACTTAAAAAATATTTAAAAGGAATCCCCTTTTCATTTTATAAATAAGGCACTTTTTTACTAAGGATGTGAAGAGAATAATATATTTATGTTTTCCACATTCTAGAATTTTCCCATTGTGATAATTATTTTTTTAATTGATAATCCATTACAATTTTAAATTGTTCTATTAAAATAATTTTTTTTCTTAATATTCAATACTTTTTAAGATTTCAAATAATTGATTTAAAAATTATAATCATTTTTCCTAACGAAATGGTCTGTGGATATTTTAAATGTATTTTCAACTATTTGAATAACATATGATGAATCTTATGATTTACTAAGGATATAATGTAATGAAATAATCCTCTATATTTCCTTAGATGACTTATGCTATTGTTTCTTTAGAGATTGGAAGGGGAAATGTTAACAATTGAAATACTAGTTTTTTATTACTAATGTTTATGTTTATTATTGAATTTTTATTCATTTAAATCATTTGATGATTAAATTATCTCGAACATATTCTTTAATTTTAAAAAAATTACCAGAAACAAAATTTTAAAAAACAATTTTTGTAAGAAATTTTTAGTTTGATAGGAATTTCTAACGGAAAATCAGTTCAATTGAACTTTATATTATAAAATTAGTCTAATTTGACATTCTAACAAAAATTGAGTCTGAGTTTACTTTCAAAATGAAACTGAGCCTGATTTGAATTTCCAATAGAAACACAATCCATTTTGACGTTCCAATGTAAACTCTAACAATTATAAATTTCTAGCAAAAAATCAGTTCAATTTGACTTCAGACAAATATTCAATTAGATTTGTCATTATAACTGAAGCTCATCCAGATTTGACTTTCTAATAGAAAATGATTTTGATTTTACTTTCAAATTGAAATTGAGTCTGATATAATTTTTCATTAAAAAATCAAATCTAATTTTAAAATCCATAATAAAATCATTCCAATTTGAATTTATAATAGAAACTCAGTCTTATTTGACTCTCAATATGATGAAATTTTCATTATGATTGATTTATCATTATAATTTTTTTCATCTAATGCTAAATCCACTCAGTATTCTTGAAACTATTCATATATCATCAACTATAAATCATTCAAACATTTCAAAAAAAAATTGTTCATTACTTCTATATCCAATGAACAATTTCTATGTTTTTAGAACTGATACAATCTTTAAAAATACTTTCAACACCCTTGGTTACTTCAAAATATTTTATCATGAGTGTTTTCATGATTTATGAGAAAATCATGATCGGAAATGTTTCACTTGACTTATGGTTAAAATGATTAAGAATATTTTAACTCATATAATCATTGTAATTATTAAAACTCTTTGGAAACATTATTAATTCCTCACTCAACAACTTATGAATTTATTACAACCATTGAGTCTGATGAATCTTGATCTTCATGTCGATGAATTTGAGACTATGGTGAATCCGAGAAACAAAATTATCTTTCTCAAAACATCTATGTCTAGTGTTTCTCATTCCAACACCCTTTCTCTAGAAAAAAAATTCTCAAAAAAAAAATTTCTCCCCATTTATTTTTGGGTTTGAACATTTAACAACTTACACATATTTCTCAAAAAACATTCTTTTACAAAATATTTTTTGTCAGCAAATACAAAAAATTTCTAAAAAAAACATCACAAAGGTTATTCTTTTTCATAATCACAATAACAATTCAGAATGTTTAAGATACTGAATTTATTACACTATGATAATCATCATAGATTTACAGGAGGTATTAAAAAGTAGAAAAAAGTGATTCATTACATCTATTACCTCTTATTCAAAACATCTCATTTAGATCTCATCTAAATGCATATAGGGTTAGAATTATGAGAATACCAAAAATTCTAGAATGTTTCTATGTATTTTTATAAAATAAATAGGCATCATATTTTCAATATAGAAGGATCCTAAGTGGTGTAAGAAAGTGACCAAGGATGTGCCTATTTATAATTGAGGTGAGGATAAATTTTGGAATTTCTAAAAATATTAAATTATAATAAAATAATTTTCCATAAAAATACCAAAATATGACAAATTATTTGAATATAATATAACATAATGTTCTAATCCCAGCATAAAATAGATTAAATATAGGTTTTTTCTTATTTAAAACATTATCATTTTGATTAAGGATTAGTTAACCTATTTGAATTTTAACTATGATAAAAAAAAATCAATATGAAAAGGTGATAATTTTTACTTATATAGTGTCAATCGAGTCAAAATTGGAAAATTTATGACATTATTTAACATTTAATAATCAAATTATTATTTTTAATGCTTTAATTATTTTAAAATAATTTAATAAAATATTTATCTCATCAAATATCATTATTTTCAATTTTGATACTATTTACTACATTGAATTTTAAAAATGTTAATAAAACACGTCATATTAGAACCAACTATTTCATTATACCCCTAATAAGTAAATGTATTATAAAGAATTTTTGGATCACCTTAAATAACTAAATTTATATTACTTTCAATATTTTTAATAATATTTATTTGACTTTTCTGTTAATTAAATAATTATTGCATCAGTGTTGTGTAATAATTTTGGGTAATTATTTTATTTATAAATATTATAAATAAATTTCCATGATACTGATAATGATTTAATATTTCATAATAATATTTATAGTATAACATCCTCTTGATAAAAATGATATTAAACATGTCATAGTCATTATAAACACGAATACGAAATATTTGACATTTCATTAAATAAAGTATTATAAAGGTTATAATCTCATCCATATGGAACAAAAATTTATAAATATATTTATATAATTAATCTAAGTGTATTTTTTTCAAAATGGACAATTATAATCATTTATAATCTACTTTTGTACTCATGTGGACACAGAAGATATATTTAAGATATAGAAAGTGGAATTTTGAAACTTTTTTTGATTTAAATAATATATAATTTATTTTCATTGAAATGTGTCCCTTAAAAATATAAATTTATAACCATAGGTGTTAAGGTTTTAATTTAATTCATTAATTAACAAATAGGATGAAACATTATGGCCTTATCACTTATTTTTAATCTTTATTAACATGTTTTACACTTTACTGAGGTAATTAATTTTCAACACTTAATATTCATATTGACTAAAAAAAGGGTTTTAATTAAAAATTATGGACCGCCTTTTTTTTAATATAGAACAAATTTTTTAAAATTTAAAACACATCATTCTAAGCATTTAACATAAAATTAAATTGGAAAAATGCAATGAAAAATACTTTTTTAGAAAAATTCCCTTTTAAAACATTAAAAGGTTTTATAATAAATTCATGAATAAATTCCACTCAAAATATCATAATTATATTATTTTAATACAAAATTAATGAATTAAAATTTAAAAAAATCCAACACATAATTTTACATTGTAAAAAACTTTAAAAGGAAATACATTTTTCAATCAAAATCAGTATTTTTCACTATTCCTTAAAAAATAAATGTTTTCAAAAAATTATAAATAAATAATTTCTATATAATTTGGAAATTATGAATTAAAAATGAAATTATTTATTTCAAATAAATTTTCTAGAACTTCTAAAAATTATTCTTCAATCATAAAAATAAGAACTCATTATTGAAGAAAATTTATTTTTGAAGTATAAAATTAATTTACTAAAAAACAGAGGGATAATTTACAAAGAATTTACTAATAAATTCATATTGAGTATGATATTTTTTATTAACTTAGTTATTCATATTCACTCCTTCCAATTTAATGGATAGAATATAACAGACATATAATATTTTGATAATATTTCACAGTTTATCTAAACAAGTTTTTGCGTTCAACTCTAGCAATCAAAGATATAAAATTATTTACATATATATATATTATAATAATCTTAAGTAGTTAAAATACATTTTAAAAAAACAAAATATTTTTCATTCTGATGATTATTATCATGGTTTTATATCTACATTATGATTCCTTTATGTGGTATTGAATTTTGATACACTTTACCATTTCCTCATCTAGGTCATGTTATAATTGGTTTATTTATATAAATTTATTCTAACACATTGTAGTTTTGAACAACCTAAAATAAATGTATTCATAAGAATGCATCTAAATTCTTTACTAAAAGACATTGTTTTAATAAAAATCCACCAAAGGTGTTGATGCCAACCACCTTTGAAATCCATAATTTAAGATCTTAACACATCTTATATTACACGAATGGTCCTATAAAACTAACCATATATCTAAGGATGAAAATAAGTTCTGAAACATAACTTTTTATCCAGATACTCTAAATAAAAATCTAGAATTTTGAGGTAAACCTCTAATCCCAATCATATAAAATTTATTTTGTAAATATATGAAACATTGCAACATCATTAATGTATATTTTTGAAACATGGTCAAGAGATAAATCTTATTTTATATAAATTATGGTTGATGTCATCATAAGGTGATTGAATAGAATCCAAATAAATTTATTTTATTCGGATTTTTTGGGGAATCCAGTGAAAAAATAATTGGTGTTTTTTAGACATTCCATTCATGTATGGGGAATGGTTATAAATTCCCCATAGACTTCTGTCTCTCAGCCTTTACTTGCTAACTTACCAAGAACTAAGATACATACTCTACAATATGTCTATTAATATTGTCTCACTATAAATACTCTTTAAAATCACTATAAATTTTCATGATTATATGGTTAATAGATAATGATAAACTATGATCTTTAACCAAAAACTCATCCAAAAAAATTATTATTGAGGAGAAAAAAACAGTGTTCCTGGATGTTATGAGTCCATCCTAAGAGTAGTTGAACTCATGGAAATTTCCGAAAATCATTAATAAATATACATATTTCTCCAGTGCCGCTTTTTTTACTCATATATATGGGTTAACACTAATTATATAAAGATAATACGTGTCCCCTTCCTTCAATATTTCAATATACATCCTTCACCAATACAAAAATTTTTTATGCTGCCTTTTCTTTAGGTAAGTTCATTACCCATTAGATGCAAGTGCCTGTAAGTTTATGTCAATCAAATATAATAAAAACAACTCATAAATATTGAGGATAATTATATTATTAAATAATAATAAAATAACAATAGTTCATTTGGTACAGAATGAAAATAAAACAATGGAGGTTAAGGAAGGTTTTTACCTCTTCTTTGGGTAACTCATTTTGTTCTACACCAAAGGGCCTACTTGGTAGGATTTCTGCCCAAAGACCGGATTTTTGGTTGAAGGTAAGGATGTTGGTAGATTATTTGGGATGATCTTGTTTTGATATAAATGAAATGAGGGGTTTGAATAAGTGGTGGGGTTTAGTGTCTTAGTATAGCAGAAGAGGAGCGACATTTATTTAATGTTTTGAAAAGAGAATTCCACCACAATTTGTCCCATGTATGGTGTCATGAACCAACCCGGGTCGACCCTGAACCGGTAACCTAAGCCAGTCCGCGGTATGGCCCGAAGGGCATTCCCGATCCCCACGGGCTGACAACTAGTGTCGAGCATCAAGATTTAATCATTGGGAACGATTTCATCCCAAATAAAACCAGGATCAAAATAGAATAGAAAATAAACAAAACAAGAAAAACACTAACAACAAAAATAAAATAAAAGCCACGTGACCAATGTACCGCCACGTGACCTCGCAGGTCACCACCCAAAAAAAGAACCAACCTCACTCCAACACTGAGTGGCACAAACCAAGAAACCTGAACAAAGGAACCTTCAACTGAAATGGTAAAAGATAGGTGTGAGTACAAAACATTACTCAGTAGGTGAGCCCAATAACAAATCCCAAATCACTTCTGATAAATAAAGAATTCACAAATCCAAGTTTCAACTGCAATGTATAAAAGTATGCTCTCATAAATATTTCACTTGAAAACAAAACACGAATCACTGCCCTTATTCATTTTCAAAAGTTATATTCCTTTCATTAGTGACAATAGCATTCTCAAATGAAGAGTAATGTTACATTTCAGATTTTACACAAAGAGAATAAAAATTTTCATTTGAAACCATTTTCACAAAAAGAACAGAGTGCCAAAAGGAACAGTAGAAATCACATAGTAAGGGGAAATGTAGGTATAAAAAAAACAAACACTACACTGATCACTACTAACAACAGAAATCCAAAAGACATGGGTCAAACCTAGGAGATCGTGAATAATCCAGAACATACCATACATATGACTCATCCTGAAGGCATGCCTACTCTCGATGACGTCATAACACCCTAACGCCCAGTATAGCCCTATCGGGCCTAACCGAGGGGCCCAATCTCCATAGAAACAATAACTCATTATTCCCCTTCTATGGGGCCACTAGCCATTGCATAATATAAACTAGTGCATCAATCATTCTCAGAATTTTCACTTACTATGCCAGGTTCCCATGCCAAGTACTAAAAAGGGGTGAGTCAACAAATACTAGTCAAGCAATTCAAAAAATACATCATCATCTTACACCATCAACACGCACACAACAAAAACACCCCAGAGTACCCCAAGGAACAAGACCCTCGCCTTTAAACCATTATCACACAAGGGAAGCCCCAAGCCAAGGTAACCCCCATCTTTCATCAACCAATAAGGTGAGGACCCATTCCAAAGAGGGTTTTCCGATGAAACCATTTTTATTTAAATTTCCAACCGAGCCTCAACAACCATTTAATATCAAAACATTTCCAAAAGATGCAACACACGCCATCCCATTGAAAACTAGAATCACACTTAGAACCTAATTTAAGAAACTCAAGTAAGCATTATAAAATTGAAACACATTAGTGTCACAAGTAAAACCATTTTTGAATATCCAAATGCACCCACTTTCATTGAGAGCCAAACAGGCATTTTATAAATTTTTTAAGGAACGCTATTTATAAAATGAAATCCAAACATTTAGTCACACGCCAAAGGAAAAAAAATCATCAAACAAGAACCCCACTTAAATTTTTCCAAAAAAAACAAGTTTAAAGGCCAAAAGAACAGTTTCTCTATTCAAGGTTTTAAGAGAACACCATTTTCCATAAATAATACACCTTCCATTTTACACACACCAAAACCATTTCAAAACACACTTCGAGACGACTTGCACATTTCAAAAAGAACCCATTTAGCAATATCACAATAAAAATACAGAACAAAAATCCAAGAACAATACTTCCAGTGCAATGCAAGAAATAAACAGCTTCCATTTTTAGCAGGTTACCACACTAAAAATAATTATTTAATACAATTTTAAATTTACTAAAAATAAATGAAAAGACAAGGAATAAATAAATTATAAATTTAAAGGCAAGTTCAGGGGGAGACCAACCTCGACTCGTAAACTGAACTTGATGACGCAACAAACCTCATGCAGGCTCATACGCACATTCATGCCTAAGACCACTACGTTGCGGAATTATTCCTCCAACATGCAGCAACAAACACTAAAACAACCAAAAAAACCAATAAATGATATAAAATAAACTTAAACACATTCACGTCACAAAATTTACCTCGGTGCAAAGACGAGCTCAACCCACGGGGTCGTGTGCCAGTCAGAAGGGGCGGCGCTCTCAGGCACGGAGACCGCTGGGGGTCACGTGCCGACCGTCAGGTGCGCCGCTGGCCGGCGTAAGGTAGCGGTGGTTGGTCGGACCACGGAAGGCTGGGGGGCACACCGGAGTGCTGTGAAAAATGCCAGGAGGGCTGGAAGGGGCGCCGGAGGGGGCCAGAGGCCGCTGGTTGGCGGGGGGGATCACCGGAAGAGCTGGTAGGGGGCACCGGAGGGGGCCAGAGGCCGCTGACCGGCTGCGGGGCTCGCCGAAAGGGCTGGTAGGGGTGCCAGAGGGGGCCGGAAGCTGCTGGCCGGTGGTGGGGCTTGTCGGAAGGGCTTGCAGGGGGCACCAGAGGGGGCTGAAGGTTGTTGGCCTACAGCGGGGATCACCGGAAGGGATGGAAGGGGGAATCGGAGGGCTGGTCGGCAGGTGCTGGAAGTGGAGGTCGGTGAGGTCGGGAGCCGAGAGGTCGGGGCCATGCAGGCTGGGCGGCGGAAACCTACAGGGAGAGGCGGAGCTGGTTGGGGCTTCAGTGTGCACTGGCGGGCAAAGGGGAGGAGGGGCGTGTGACTTCGGTTGACCAGGGAAGAGGAGGGAAAGGCGAAGGGCATCGCGTAAACGGGGAGGGGCGCCGCAGGACAGGTCGTGCAAAGGGGGCTGACACGAGGTGGTGGTCTGGGAGGGCGACCGGCACCGGGGATTGAGGGAGAGGGGCCAAGGCAGAGTGCAGAGGGTGAGCAGGGATGTGCGGTGCATAGAAAAAAATGGGAGAGGGGGAGACGGGATTAGGGTTGCACTAGGGTAAAAAAAACAAAATAACAATAATATAATGATAATAATAATAATAATAATAACCTACTAAATATAATAAAAATAATAAAAACAATAGAATAAAATAAAATAAAATTTTCTTTCTCAATAATAATAATAATCGGTCAACCGCGCAATCTCCAGGACCGAACGCATGGTCACCGCTAGCGGTGCGATGACTGCACACCAGCCCGAGACCCGCCAAAAACTTCAAACTTTCAGAAATTTTAAACTGGGACCCAACAAAACCTCATCCAAATGACGTGGGACTAAGTAAATAATAAAAAAACAAAATAAATAGGCATCTAAGGTTAGGGTGTGACAATTCTCCCCACCACAGACACTTTATGACCCAAGAAAGTCACCAAGCTAACATACGACCTAACTTGAGTCCTTTCCCAGACAAAAACATTGAGAACCGATAACCTTGGGGTGACCATTCCCAAAAAACGTCACAGCCATCCAATTTAAGGAAAAACACTACCCAAGATTGAGGGGAGAACATGAGAGGGTTTTCCCAACCACAGGAACTCAACTAATATTGAAATTTTAACACCCTAACATACCTCCCCGGGAGGGTTGGGTGACATGGGAACTCCCAACTGATCCAGACTAACCTCTATAGAACGAGCGAAACAACACCTCCTTTGAAACTTTGAACTCTCGACTCAGACCAAAGAAAGCCTGAACACTAGAGAGAAACCTCCGAGAAGAACTTAACCACGAAGTAAACTCGATCATTACCATAAATTTCAATCCTTCCATAGGCACTTACATCTCCAAACGAACACATTCAAACTGAGATTAACCCATAAAAGGTTCTAATACACTTTTAAATAAAAACGTATGATTCAAAGAATCATAATTCAGACAAACCAATCTGTTTGGATTACAAATGAACATGTCCATCCCAACTTCACGACTAAACAATGGACCTACAACAATGCCAAAACTTTAACAATGGAAGAACGAGAATGGAAGGACTTTAAATGTTTCATTGGAAACACAGAACACCAAAACCTGAACTGAGGCGTCACACCCCTGACAACTCCTGACTGCGCGCGAGCTTCACCCCAAGACCTATTCTTGGGGCTCTGATTATTGAAGCAAATCCTGCCTCACAGCCAGGCACTGGGATCTTCTGGTCACAGTGTCTTTCTCATGAGACGCTTCTTGCAAAGCTTCTCTAGATGATCCAGACACCTGCAATGATGGCACGTCTTCGGAGGGGTGTGACATGACGGCTTGTTTGCCCTAAACATCCATAATAATGGTACACCATTAGATGGTCCGATGAACTGAAAGTTAGAGCCACTGTTGAGAACTCTTTAGAAACAAATTCACCTGGCACACTCTACTCGTCAAATGGGGAAACTTCACGAGCAACTGGATAAGGTGGATTGACAATTGTTTGCGCTCTGGAGACCAACTCAGCTAAGAACAACTCATGCACCAACTTCTAAAAATTGGTGCTCCAAAAAAGGGAGGACTCTCTCCTTGATCTCTGGGCTAAGACCCCTAATGAAGGGATAAGTCTTCATCCAGTCCTACGACACTAACCCCAGAAAAAGAGACACAAGATCCTTGAAATGGTCAACATACGCTTTCACTATCTGCTGGCCATGTTGAACACGCATGAGATCTTCCATTTTATTAATCATTACCTCCACAAGTATAAACCATCGAACGAAGGAAGCTTTAAAAACATACCACATCATCCTAACTTACAGTAATGGTGGGACAAAAAACTCCTACTCTTCTAGAGCTGGACCTTCGAACAGGCCCAAAACAGCATGCACTCTAACAGCTTCGAGAGTTCCCAATACCCTGAAGACGTGCTCGACCTCTTCAAGACACTCCACTGTCTCTAACAGACTCCAATCACCATGAAGGACAGACAACATCCGAGAAAGACCAAAAATTGGGAATGAATCATCAAAACTCTAGGGACCTTTCTGGGAGGAATTTCTGAACAACATATATAACACCAAGCCGAAACCGAAATCAATCGAGCAACATCAATAAAGTACCCTCATCCAAAAACAACCATCTCAAAAAAAACAAACAACTACAAACAAAACCCAAAATTCCCTGTCCAAAATTCTTGTTCCATTTTAGATTCCAAAACCACCTTCTTTTTATTTCAAAACCTCTTTCTTTCAAGACCACTTTCCAAATACCAAATCCACTTTTCAAACCAAAATTACTTTCCAAAACCATTTTCCTCTTTAAAATACAATTAGAAAACAAGGTCAATCCTTTAATTTCAAACACACCCAGATAATCCCATGAACCGTTGCACATGTCTTCATCCACTTTCATTCATATGCACCAACACGCACTTTCCACACATGCTCTCATATGTGCAAATGTTCATAAGAAGTACCTGAGGTTTCCCCCCAAACCATTATCGACCAATTTCCAAGCACACACCAGTTTTCCAAACCAAAATCATTCAGTTCTAAAACCCATTTCATAAATTTAAAGTCTTTTAAAATAAATTATTACCATTTTCAAAAACCCTTTTTCATTTCCAAAAACGCACTTACACCAACCAGAACAAAAACGACACTCAACTTGTATCAAACCACTGGAGTGAGGGACCAGGAGTCACACTTAACCTGGCGATATGGTAGTGGGTCATGCCCCAAGTAAGCGTCAACAACTAGAAGTAATTCAAACTGTGTACCCAGACTCCACATGGGTTACTACTCCATGTGAGATCACGATGTAACATCAGTTTACCTCCATTGTAATCCCTCAATCCAAAAAAAACCAGAATGAAACAAATACTCAATTCCCGGACTATCCTTGGTGACTCGAGGTGCGGAACGAGTGATGGTTAATGACGTCCTTTCCATACACACCTCTCAAGTCCCAAAATCCTAATATCCATATAACAGACACCCCAAATAACAAGGGCCTCCTCGGATGCCATTTTGTCACGAACCAACCCGGGTCAACCTCGAACCGGTCACCCGAGCTGGTCAGCGGCATGGCCCGAAGGGTGTTCCCGATCCCCACGGGATGGCAACTAGTGTCGGGCATCAATATTTAATCATTGGGAATGATTTTAGCCCAAAAAACAAGGATCAAAACAGAATAGAAAAAAAAACAGACAAACACTGACAACAGAAAAAAAAATAAAACCCACGCGACCAACGTACCTCCACGTGACCTCGCAGGTCACCACCCAAACAAAGGACCAACCTCGCTCCAACACTGAGTGGGACAAACCAAGAAACCTGAACAAAGTAACATGTAGCTGAAATGGTAAAATATAGGCATGAGTACAAAAAAGTACTCAGTAGGTGAGCCCAATAATAAATCCCAAAGTACTGCCTATAAATAAAGAATTCACTAATCCAGGTTTGAACTACAATGTATAAAAGTATGCTCTTATAAATATTTCACTTGTATAAAACACGAATCATTTCCCTTATTCAATTTCAAAACTAGATTCCTTTTATTAGTTCCAATAGAATTTTCAAATGGAGAGTAATGTTACATTTCATATTTTACACAAAGTGAATAAAACATTTTCATTTGAAACCATTTTCCCAAAAAAAGAACAAAGTACCCAAAGGAACAGTATAAATCACACATTAAGGGGTAATGCTGGTATAAAAACAAAAAACAGTACACTGATCACTACTAACAATAGAAATCCAAAATATATGGGTCAAACCTAGGAGCTCGTGAACAATCCAGAATATACCATACATGTGACTCATCCTGAAGGCATGCCTACTCTCAATGACACCATAACTCCCTAACGCCCAGTATAGCCCTACCTGGCCTAATCAAGGGGCCCAATACCCATAGCAGCAATAACTCAGTATTCCCCTACTATGGGGCCACTAGCCAGTGCGTAATCTAAACTAGTGCAGCAATCGTTCTCAGAAGATTCACTTACCATGCCAGGTTACCATGCCAAGTACTAAAAAAGGGGTCAGTCAACAAATACTAGTCAAGAAATTCAACAAATGCATCATCATCTTACACCATCAACACGCACATAAACAAAAACACCCCCAAGTACCCCAAGGATCAAGACCCTCACCTTTAAACCATTATCACACAAGGGAAGCCCAAAGCCAAGGTAACCCCCATATTTCATCACCCAATAAGGAGAGGAACCATTCTAAGGAGGGTTTTATGATGAAACCATTTTTATTTAAATTGCCAATCGGGCCTCAACAACTATTTAATATCAAAACATTTCCAAAATATGCAACAGTAACCATCCTGTTGAAAACCAAAAACAAAATTAGAACATCATTTGAGAAACTCAAGTCATCATTATAAAACTGAAACACATTGGTGTCACAAGTAAAACCATTTTCCAATATTCAAATTCACCCACTTTCATCAAGAGCCAAACGGGCCTTTTATAACTTTTTGTAGGAATGCTATTTCTCAAATGAAATCCAAATATTTTGTCATGCTCCAAAGGAAAACATTTTTTTCATCAAACAAGAACCCCACTTAAAGTTTTCCAAAAAAACAATTTTAAAGGACAAATGGGCATTTTCTCTATTCAAGGTTTTAAAAGAACACCATTTTTCATAAACAATACACCTGTTATTTTACACACACCAAAAACATTTCAAAACACACTTTGACATGACTTTCACATTTCATAAAGAACCCATTTAGCAATATCACAAGAAAAACACAGAACTAAAATCCAAGAACAATACTTCTAGTGCAATGAAAGAAATAAATAGATTCCAATTTCAGCAGGTTACCACACTAAAAATAACTATTTAATACTACTTTAAATTTACTGAATATCAATGAGAATACAAGGAATAAATAAATTATAAATTTAAATTCAAGTGCAGTGGGATACCTACCTCGACTCGCAAACCGAACTCGACAACGAAATACACTTCGCGCAGGCGCGTATGCACGCGCAAGCCGAAGATCGTTGCATTGTGAAATTATTCTGCCAACATGCTGTAACAAACACCAAAACAACCAAAACTGTCGACCACTGATATAAAATAAACTCAAACAGATTCACGTCACAAAATTTACATCGGCGTAGATACACGCTTGACCCATGGGGTCACACGCTAGTTAAAAGGGGCGACGTGCTCAGACATGAAGACCGCTGAGGGTCACGCGCCGACCGTCAGGTTCACCGTTGGCCGGCGCAAGGCGGCGGTGGTTGGTCGGTCAGCGAAAGACCGGAGGGTGCACCGGAGCGCTGGGAAAAAGGTCGGGAGTGCTGGCAGGGGGCGCCGGAGGGGGCCAGAGGCCGCTAGTCGGCAGCAGGGCTCGCCAGAAGAGCTGGTAGTGGGCACCGGAGGGGGCCGGAGCCCGCTGGCCGGTGGCGGGGCTCACCAGAAGGGCTGGTAGGGGGAACTGGAGGGGGCAGGAGGCCTCTGGCCGGCGTCGGGGCTCGCCGGAAGGGCTGGAAGCGGGCACTGGAGGGGGCCGGAGGCAGCTGACTGGTGGCGGGGCTCACCGGAAGGGCTGGCAGGGAGCGCCGGAGGGGGCTGGAGGCCACTGGCTGGCGGCGGGGCTCGCCGGAAGAGCTGGCAGGGGGCTGGAAGGGGGTGCCGGAGGGCTAGCTGGTAGCTGCTAGAGGCGGAGGTCAGCGAGGTTGGGAGCCAGGAGTTTGGGGCCGCGCAAGATGGGAAGTGGAAACCTGCAGGGCAAGGCGGAGCCGGCTGGAGCTTCGGTGCACGCCGGTGGACGAAGGGGAGGAGGGGTGCGCGGCTTCGATGGACCGAGGAAGAGGAGGGAAAGGTGGAGGGCATCGCGTGAAGGGGGAGGGGTGGCGCTGGACGGGTCATGCAAAGGGGGCCGACACAAGGTGGTGGTCTAGGAGGGAGACCAGCACAGGGGCTCGAGGGAGAGGGGCCAAGGCGGAGTGCAAAGGGTGAGAATGGAGGTGCGGCGCACAGAAAAAAAATGGGAGAGGGGGCGACGGGATTAGGGTTGCACTAGGGTAAAAAAACATAATAACAATAATATAATGATATTAATATTATTATTATTATTATTATTATTAATGACCTACTCAATATAATAATAATAATAACAACAATAGAATAAAAAAAAGTTTCTTTCTAAAAAAAATAATAATATAATAATAATAATAATAATAATAATCGGTCAACCACGTAATCTCCAAGACCGAATGCATGGTCACCGCTAGCGGTGCGGTGACTGCGCACCAGCCCGAGACCAGCCAAAAACATCAAACTTTGAAAAATTTCCAACTGGGACCCAACTAAACCTCATCCAAATGACATGGGATAGAGTAAATAACAAAAATAAAACAAAATAAATAGGCATCTGAGGTTGGGGTGTGACATATGGTGGCTCCAATAATGATACCAATATGATTCAATGGCGTATAAGGTAGAAATATGAACATCCAATGGATTTTGGACAAGTTTTGTAGTCATTTTGGCCTTATGTTTATGTTTTTAACCTTTCTAGGCTAATTTTCCTCTTAATTGTTATAATTAATTTTAATCATATTCACTAATATTTTTTTGTCAAAAACTATGTTCACCATATTAAAGATTATAAATTATGATGATAGAAAATATGGAATAAATTTTTATAACTTACAAACACTTAAGTGGTAGAGAATAATTTAAAATTAATCCCACAAATAGAAGGATAATGTCGGTATTTAAAGTAAAAATGTTCAAAAGTTACTACTTTTTTTCAATTTCAAAGTGAAAGTGATTCCAAAGATGTAAATTGGTTTAATTAATGTATAGTTGATAAAATTTGACTATAAAATCAAATTAAAATAAAACATAAAAATATAAATAAATTATATAAAAATCAATATTAAATTAAAATTTAGTTTTTTTACTATTTATCAAAAAATAAAACTTCTTAGAAAAATACCAAAAATTTACCCAATGTTAATTTTGATATTAAAATTAAAAAAAAATTATGTTTATTTTTTAAAATAAAAATTATTAATGTTTCAAAAATTATATTTAAAATGAGTTTGCTGTAAAAAGGTAGTATAATTACCTTTTAGAAAAATAAATCTTTTTATTCATAAAATTGGATTTATTCTATTTTATACCTATAAAATCTATTTTATGAATATAAAAAATGTTGACTATTATATAATATATATTTTTTATTTAAAAAATTTAAAAAAAGTGTTTAATTAAATTTAATATGATAAAATTTTGTTTGTAACATGAGAAATACTATACTTTGAAAAGTGATTTTCTTTATTTTCAAATAGTTCAAACATTCACTATTACTAATTTAAAAAAAATATTAATTTTATATACATGTGTAAAAAATACTTTCACACTTTTTTATTCATGTTCAAAACATTCATCCTAATGGATAGGTGTTAACTATAATAGTATTTTAATAAAAATACTAATAGTATATTGTAGTTTGGAAAAAATTTACATTGGTTCTAATGAAAGATATTATAGGGACTCAGTATTTTTTGTAATACATGAAAAACATTGTGTTATGTATACCAAAATCTAATCTATGTGTTGCATGTTGTGCAATATTAACTCGGTGTTGTGTATAGAACAAACCAAAATTAGTGTTTTTCATATAAAAATAACTATATTTAGAACTGTGTGAAATGAAAAATATCAAGAAGATAAAATTAATTTGAAAAAATAATCAAAAAATCTCAAGGTGTTACATTCTACCCCCATTAGAATGAATTTCACCCTCGAAAGTTTTCTAGGTTATTAATGGATTAATACTTGAAGGTTCCTTTCACAAAAACACACATCAGAAAAGTGAATGAAAAAACATCATTTAAAAATGGGAAATTTAGAACTATAAATATTACCCAAAGTAACTCATAACTAGGTTTCCACACATTATAACATAGGTTGGTAGTAATTATCAAACATAGAGGAAAATCATAAATAATTATAGGGAGCGTTAAAGATCATTTATAACCAGTAAGTGAATGATGATTAGAATGTTAAGGGCCTCAAAATCATAAATTTTTTATGGTTTATATGACCATTAGTTCATTATAAAAGATTTTTCTATATCAATTTCCTAGATTTCATGAATTCTTCTATAATATATAAACATAATGAAACACACTTACATGATTTCATTCCATTTCATATATACAATATCACCCTTTTGTTGGTGCTTGATCAATTTCCAATTTATACTTATCTCTATGAATGAGGGTAAATTTTTAATGCCTGAAGCAGTAATGGATCATAAGATCTACAAGTAGAATGATAATTCATTCCATCTTTCTTTATTTATGATCATGGAGAAATGGTTAGAATAGGTTATCCAATATTCGTAAATACTCCTATGACAAGATAATACAATAATCTCTAAAAAATCATTTTATGTTTAATATTAAACCATTCTATAAATATTCTACCTTATAACATTTCCAAATTATGAAAATAAAAAACATTAGAAATATTTTTCACTGAATCAGCATAACATTGGTCCTATATATATCATAAGATAGTTTTTGATTGTCGCATTCCAAACATGTGAATACCTTCGGTATGTATTCTATTGAAACATGGTGATAACCTGAATTACTATACATCATTATTGAAAACATACTTGATTTCATGTAAATATATTCATTAAATCCAAAAAAAACATATAAAATTAATCTATAATAACATAGACCACTTTTTCAAAAAAAATAATTTATTAATTATAAGGTAACCAGTGTCGTTCATTTTACTTATTTATATCTTAAACGTATTTATAAAAATATAAGTATCTCAAAATCAGTATCATATTAAGGGTTATCTTCCCTTAGTAAAAATTTTTCCTTTCCATTAAATCAATTTTCTAGTTCATCAAAAAAAATAATTATATTATTGTAAATCCTTAATGAAAAACATTAATTGAACAATCCTTATATATTTCATAATTCATAATTCTTGAATTCAAATACACAAATTCTTTGATTATTCTACTTCATCATTAAGCCATTAATAATGATATCTCATCTTGTTACTTAATATGCATTTTCTTTCACATTTCATCTATAGTATCATCATTATCAAGAATATATCCATGACTCATACTAGTTTGTTGATTCCATTCAGGTTCGTTCCTCTTAGGACATCAGTTCTCATAATTCCCATTCACTCAACACACAAGACATTCAACTATTGATAAAACATTTGGGATTCTAATATTTTGATCCATTTCATTAACTAAGAATTTCATTTTCAATTTTTAGTTACTTGCATTATGTCTTTATTTTCAAAAGTCAAAACATATTCTTCTTCCTTTGATACATTCACATTGGATTTTCTTCCCACATTCTCAACATGTAGGAATCTCAATATTCTCTTCTAATTGGTCTCCATTACTAAAACTCTCAGCAAACTCCTTCCTTATCGTCTTTGGTGAGTTCAAGGGAAGATTAAAGAATATGTTATTTATCAGGTTCCTTGAAAACTGATTAGGAATGGGCAGAATATCCTTCATTATAGTGATCATCCCATTTGACATACCATCGACAAGTTTTCTATCACATTTATTGTTATCAAAGTTTCTTCTGGATCTCTCCATTTACCAAAACTAGAAATAATAGTTTGAGCATTACTTATCCTGGATAAAAACCATAAAATCAAGAAAATTAAAATATTGTACATCTAAATTATAACACCTTCATATGCCAACATAGACTTATCCTTAGAGACATCTGTTTAAATATACTTATAAATGTCCCTAGGGATATCACTAAGGTTTTCGCATCCTAGTTATGAAATGTTTATTAAAACATTCCTTTTATACCAACTGTAGTGACCCAGGATTAACATACATGGATATCACTTCATTTTAGATTAATATTTAGCATATTTAAAAAATACATTCTCGAGGACCATAATAATGTAGTGTATTTTGAAACTTGGAAGAAAATATTCTAATGTGGTGAAATATTTTAAATGTTTCCCATAATGATCTTACCCATTTAGTAATTCTACATAAAACCATTATTGATAACCTAGGTAATGGAATCCTAAGAAAAGGGTGATCTATAATGCAATGTAATGGAAAATAAATGAAATGCATAAGCATAACATGAACATAAGGGTTTAATAACATGATAATAACATTTATAGATTATACCCCACATATCAACAATCATAATCACGAGACATGGAATTAATATTAGAAAATAAAAAGACATGAATAATAAGATAATCAATAATATGAACCATATGAGCATATCATAAGCATACGATATAGACTTATGGAATAATCCTGTAAAATTATTCCCTATAAGTCAAGGGTCATTTCAAAAACAAATCAAAGCACCTTGTGGGGAATACACATATTAGGCGAGACACACCATCAACCCCAATTGAAGTCCTTTCCTTATAAGGGATCGAGTTTCCCCATCATCCCATAGTGAATCGAGTTTCCCTATCTTCCCATTATGGATTGTGTTTCCCCATATTCCCATTGTGGATCGGGTTACCCCATATTTCCAATGTTGATCAGGATTCCCCATCATCCCATAGTGGATCAAGCCCATGGACTTGTTTCCCATCATTATCTCATGAGATATAAATCATTAACCAATGAAATGGATGGAAATATAAGTCCCACATGTCACATAATAAAATCATAAATAAATGTTTCATAAGATAATATAACCTTTCATCATATCATGACCCATAAAAATGGGTGTCTTTAATAAACATCATATCATAACCCATTAAATGAAAAGGGTATCATAAAAATTTCATCATATCATTACCTTCAGAAAAGAGATAGGTCTGATTATCATTTCATCAAATCATAACCCATCGAATGAAGAATGCTTCAAAATAATATAACTTTTTAAATAGAAATATGTGTTATAAACATCATTCTATCAAAATATAAACCATTCAAGAAAATTATTAATGTAATTCTTGGATAATATTTCTTTTAAATCATAAATTGTATATAATTATGTCATATTAGATCAAAGATGATTTTTAAATATCACATGGAAAATTTTGTAAGGAAAATAAATTTTCCTTGAAAATCCTTTATATAAAACTTTTTAAAAAATGTGTTTTTATAAAGAAATATCTACACATCCATTTAAAAAATTCCGTTAGGAAGATATATTTTCCTTATTGAAATTTAATTATTTATACATAACACATTTTAGAAACCTTTTTCTTTTAAAATAGCAATCAAAGCTTATAAAGTATTCTTGAAAATATTTTTCAAATCCTTTTTCTTAGATAGTATCTTATAAACTCATACAGAAATCTTGAAAAATTTGACAACCATTTTATTTGAAAATATTTTGAAATCATAAAATGATTGTATGAAATAATTTTGAATTTTTTTTCTCAAAAATTAATTTAATGTCATATAATGATATTTTTAAATCATTAAAATCATTTTAATTGAAAATTTCCTTTTGAAAACATATAAAATAATTATTTAAAATAATTTAACACACATTTTAAACATAAAACTTTTTCAAATAACATTTTCTTAAGAAAAATTAAAATCAACAAATTCTATTAATATTAGGAAAAAAATCATTAAAAATAATATTATAAACATACAATGTAAGCATAAAGGAAATGAAGGTCATGATAGTGGGTATGTCTATACATGTTAAAAATTCCATTTTCATCTTAAATTTTTTAAAAAGTGCCTTGATTGGAAATTATAAGGAGATTTATTTTAAATATTTTTTTCAAAAAGGTGATACATGGGTAAAAATTTCATTAAAAATCATAATATAATAGTAAAAAAATTAATTTTTTTAGATAAAATATTTTTGAAAGGATGCTAATTTTCAACTGAGAGGAGATATAAATTCAGATTTTAATAAAAAAAGTTCTTAATTATCTTAAGTATCTAAGAGTGAACAAGTGGTAAAATTACATGTATATAATATGAATAACAAGTGTTTAAAACAATTAATTATTTTTTTTGGGGAGATATATCATAATAATTCACCATTGGAAGCATAATCATAAAGAATATTCATAAATGATGAGATTGTAGTAATAAACCATTACCACTTTGGTAACATTGAATCATAAAAAATGGATATAAAAATAATAAATTATGGTTAAAATATAATGAAATGATGTATATTTATTATATAACCTATAAAAGGTAGTATACAAACATCTTAGAAAAATATAACTACATAACATGGCTTGTATCTCAAAGGAAGAAAATTGAGACGAAATTACATTACCGATTTGGTAATTTTTGAACCATAAACCCCATGAAAAATATCATAAAATGGATATGTAAATAATAATAAATTTATTCATAATAAAAAATATTAATAAATCTATGGGTGGTATAAACACCACATATAATAAATATGATGTAAAGATGGCTTCTGTCTCACGAAAAATAAAATTGAGGTGAGAAAATCCTTACTACTTGAGTGACAAATGAATCATGATATCAATGAAATAATATCATAAATTGGAACTATTAATATAATTAAATAAATTAAATATATTATATAAAATTTCATGGGGTATTACATACATAACATAATGAAAAAGTGTGATGAATATGGCATTTATATCATACATATAAAAAGTGAGATGAAATTCACTTTCCTTAAGTCTTGAATTTCTTCATACACATTCAATCCTCCTATGTAATAAATATAATTTTATGATATATATACCATAGAACTATATTATTATATATAATATCATATATTATTTTTTATGACATTATATTACCATTTATTAAAAAATCAATGTTGATATTATGTTTTGGGTAATACCTTCTTTGTTTTTCGTATGTGTTTTGACTTGTTATTGTTGATCCTTTTACATAGATCATTATTTACTTATTTAAAAAATAAAAAACATTATATAATTATTATATATATTCATTATACTAATATTTATCAAAATATATTAAAGATATAAATATGAAATGGATCACACTGTTCGGGTATACGGTAGGTCATACATACATATGGACACTATTTCTATTTTTCAATGATCATTATGGTAAGAAGGTATATAAAATTTTACCTTTCCATAATGTTAATTATATCATATATAATGTTTTATATAATAAATATAGTTATATATTGAATTAATTTTAATTAAAAGGAATTAAACCGTGTCGAGGAGGTAGTAGTCCGCACATCTATGAATGACGTTATCACTTATTAGTGTGTGAAAAAGGTAATAAAGAACATGATATATAATATTAAAAAATGTAATTATATCATGAATATTATACATATTTAGTGTATGGATATTATGTGTAATTAAACACATTCTTAATACATTCAATGTAATGTGTGAATGTATCACATCGCTTTGAGAAGCCAGTAGTCCACATATCCACAAACGATGTTATTATATTTACACTAAATGGAATAGATAAATTTATGTGTTATATAAACACTAAGGAAGAATTAAGACAACATAAATATAATATATATCATATCAAAACATGTCTTACATCATAATTTCCACTAATTCTATTTGGTAAAGTTAGAATGAACAACATCATTTCTTAAGGTGGTAGTCCTCATTACACATGAACGGTAAGTTCATTACAAATGGATATGTAAATAATAATAAATTTAATCATAATAAAAAATATTAATAAATATATGGGTGGTATAAACACCACATATAATAAATATGATGTAAAGATGGCATCTATCTCACAAAAAATAAAATTGAGGCGAGAAAACCCTTACTACTTGAGTGACAAATGAATCATGATATCTATAAAATAATTTCATAAATTGTAACTATTAATATAATTAAATACATTAAATACATTATATAAAATTTCCTGGGGTATTGCATTCATCACAAAACGAAAAATTGTGATGAATATGGCATTTATATCACACATATAAAAAGTTAGATGAAATTCACTTTCCTTAAGTCTTGAATTTCTTCATACACATTCAAGCCTCCTATGTAATAAATATAATTTTATGATATATCTACCATATAACTATATTATTATATATAATATCATATATTATTTTTTATGACATTATATTACCATTTATTAAAAAATCAATGTTGATATTATGTTTTGGGTAATACCTTCATTGTTTTTCATATGTGTTTTGACTTGTTATTGTTGATCCTTTTACATAGATCATTATTTACTTATTTAAAAAATAAAAAACATTATATAATTATTATATATATTCATTATACTAGTATTTATCAAAATATATTAAAGATATAAATATGAAATGGATCACACCATTCGGGTATACGGTAGGTCATACATACATAGGGACGCTATTTCTATTTTTCAATGATCATTATGGTAAGAAGGTATATAAAATTTTACCTTTCCATAATGTTAATTATATCATATATAATGTTTTATATAATAAATATAGTTATATATTGAATTAATTTTAATTAAAAGGAATTAAATTGTGTCGAGGAGGTAGTAGTTCTCACATCTATGAACGACGTTATCACTTGTTAGTGTGTGAAAAAGGTAATAAAGAACATGATATATAATATTAAAAAATGTAATTATATCATGAATATTATACATATTTAGTGTATGGATATTATGTGTAATTAAACACATTCTTAATACATTCAATGTAATGTGTGAATGTATCACATCACTTTGAGAATCCAGTAGTCCACATATCCATAAACGATGTTTTTACAAGTTTTGCAGTCATTTTGGGTTTTATGTATAAGGTTTAGTCATTTGTTAAGCTAAGTTTTCTCTTAATCGTTGTAATTAATTTTAATCAATTTCACTAATCATTTCTTATCAGAAACTAATTTTACCTTATTCAAAATAATAAATTATTCTGATTTAAAATATTTAATACTTTTTTCCAAATTCCACAAATATAATTGGTGAAAATTAATTTGAAATTAATCCTTTTGATCATACGAAAATGCATGTTATTAATGTAAAAATGTTTAAAAGTTTGCTATGTTTTATATCCAATTTCAATGTAAAATTGATTCCAAATACCTCCAATAGATTAATTTATGTATATTGGATATATGTTTTCATTAAAAAAAATAAAACATTATTTTATCATATAATTATATTAGATTAAAATAAAGTTTTCAATTAAAATTTAGCATTTTCACTATTCATCGAAAAATGAATCTTCCTAGAAAAATACCAAAATTTACCCAAAGTTAATTTTTATTTTTTGATTTCAAAAATGAATTTTATTTTTGAAAATAAAAATTATAAAATTTTCAAAAAAAACCTATTTAAAATGGGTTCTCTATTAAAAGGTTGTAAAATTATCTTTTAGAAAAATACATTTTTTATTCATAAAATTAGATTTATTCTTATCTTATCCTATCAAATTTATTGTATGAGTATAAAAATATTTAGTGAATACATAATATATAAATTTTATTTAAAAAATTATTCAAAATTGGTTTGTTTAATTTTTTAAGATAAAATTGTGTTTGTACATAGAAAAATAGTACCCCTAGAAAGGTAATTTTCTTTACTTTTAGATAGTTCTTACATTAAATTCTATGAATTGATTCCAGAAAGATTCATTTTATATAAATTTGTAAAAAATATTTTCACAATTTAGTTAATCTTATTCATAACTTTCATTCCAATGACTAGGTGGTAGCTATAATAGTATTTCTATAATATTATTAATAGTATATTATAGTTCGACAAAACTGTATTTTGCATGTAATGAAAACTATCGAAGGGACTCTGTATGGTGTATAATAAAATCCAAAAATAGTTTTACATATACCAAAGTATAATATATGTGTTGAGTGTAGTGAAATATTTACTTGGTGTTGCATATGACGAAAATCAAACATACTACTTTTCATTTAATATTAAATATGGTGTGAAATAGAAAATATAACAAATATTAAATTAATTAAAAAAATTAAAAAACTCTCAGGGTGTTACACATTACCTACCTAGATTAAATAAAAAATCCCTAATATCATTAAAGAATCATTATTTTGATATGAAATCTATTCTAGTATGGTTTTCTCTAAAATCCTAAGGAAGTTACCTGAAGAACATGTAACACTCTTCAACAACCATTTTAATTTTATGTATTCCTTATCCTATTTCAATTATTACTATACCATAATGATTCAATATCCTTTTTATATTCTATATAAGGATATTTTTATGTTAATTTAATGTTCTAAAACCATCTCCAATTCCATCAAATTTCTTATGAAATCATCATTCTTCTGTACAGAGGACTACCGCTTCGCGAACCGATGTAATTAATTTTTCCATTACCACTCATCACAGTTTGGAATGATGATGGATATTTTGTATTTATATTAAATTTATAACATAATTATACATATTTATTCATTATAACATATATACCATTTTTCATTACATTACTTGGGGGATACGACAATTTCACTCTAGTATACAACGGACTACCGCATAACAAATCAATGTGATTCATTTTCACTAACACTTCACATATAAAATATAGAGGATTATGTTAATAATTATGTGTGATATAAATGAAATAATAATTATAATAATTACAAATTTAACATTATAATAATATACAAAATAATTTTATTTTCTAAATTTTTACTATCTCACAGATGATAATGTCGTTCATGTAAGTGTGGACTACCGGATTCACAAAACTATGTGACTCACTTATCAGAACCACAACACATGGATGATATGTATAAGTATATTTAAAAATAATAATATCATATTTATTATATTATTATCATTATTTAAATATATTATAATTCTTACCTTCTTTCCATAATGATCATTGAAAAATGGAAATGTTACTAATGAGTACTTAATGCATACCGTCTCCATGATCATATTGTAATTAATTTCTAAAAACCATCATTCATAACTGGTATTAAAATTAAATTGTATGTATAAATATTATAATTCTTTCATAATTTTTATTATGGTGATTATGTAACCATGTTCTAACAAATAGAATCTAAAATAAAAAATAAAAACATATATGAAAAACAAAGCGGTTACTACCTGAAACATGAATTTATTATAGAATTGTAAAAAGGTATTAATAAAAGGACATAAGTAAAAAAATATATATTATGATATATATAATTATGGTTATATAATAGATTTATTTTAAATTTATATTTATTATGCATTAGGCTCTAATGATTATGAAGAAAGTAAAGTCTTATTGTATGTTATTTCTAGTCTCTCTTTTATTTTTGAGAGGATATAAAAATTGAACACTTATTTCTATGTAATATTCTATAAAATGAAAATTTTATATTTTATTTCATTAATATAATTATATTATTTATATTTAATTTTTTATTTGGTGTCATTTTCTATTTGGGATTATGATCCAAATGATTACTAAAGTGGTAATGGTTTTTTGTCTCACTTTTATTTTTTTATGAGACACATTATATATTTACAATGTGTTACTTTTATGTGATGTATAAACTAAAAATTAATTTATTTTATTATTATTATCCTTAAAATTATTTTAATTTACATATCCATTTTATTATCTCTCCTTCTTGGGGTTTATAGATCAAGATTTATCAAATCATTAATGTATGTTTTCCTCAATTTTCCTTTTTAGGACATAAGTTATGTTATGAACCTATCTTATTCTATGAGTTGTATATATTACCTATATGAAATGTTATATCAAGAATATATTTATTTTAATAATATTATATGTTTTATTTAAGTTTATTATTTCATGGTGATTATGATTCTAAGATACCAAATTTGAAAGAGTTTTACATTACAATCTCATCACATATCATGGTTATTTATGATTATACTTCCAATGATGAAATATTATTATCTAACTCTAAATAAACTCATAAATTTTATTTTAAAAGGTTCATTTTATGAGAAAAAATGTGTTTCTTTAATTTTCCTCACATTATTTAATCAATATTTTAAAAATAATGTTTTTTTTAAATCATCTTTACAGTCAAAACCCCTTTTTCTTATAAAACCATGTTTTATAAAAAGATTTTACAAAATTATGTAATCATATTTTCTAAAAACTTATTATAGAAAATTTTATCCAGGTTTGACATTATAAAAAAATTAAAAGTGACACTCCTGTTGTTTTCAAATACAATTTTCACCCGTATTCTTCAAAAAATGTGAAATAAATCATTTTTTAACCAGTGCACCATAAACAGAATTTCCCACTATTATGAACATTACTTTATTTGAATATAAATTTATAATTTTTCAATGTTTTTTTAAAATAAATATATTTTAAAAAATATATTTTATGAAAATTAATATTGAAAGAAAATTTCTTTTCCTCAAGAAATGTTCCAAGTGATCTTTCTAAATACTTCTTTATCTATAATGACATCCTTTGATATAATTTATTCTTTAATTTGATTATGATCCAAGGAAACCATTATAATTATTACTATGAATGTTTTATGTTGACATGATTTTTATAAAACCCATTTATCTTCCCCAAGTTATACCATGATAAAAAATTTATGAAACCTGTTTCACTTCCACAGGTTATACCATGAGAAAATGTATATGAATAATACTTCATTTCATTGGTTATTATATGATGAGATATTGAGATGATTATTAAACCTATCTCTTTTACACATGTTATTATATGATTAAATATTTAGGAAACCCATTTCATTTCATGGGTTATGATATGATGAATGTTTTATGATATTTTAGCACACTTATGTATAGTTTTCATTAATTGATGTTGGTTGTGTTATAACCAAGGATGGTAGTTTCATTATAACCAAATATGGGTGGGACCTAAATCTTCCTTCAATGAATTAGGAAATTATTAATGATAAATGATCTTAGAGTGTATGTGGGAGATAATCCTAATCCTAAAACTAGAGGGTACATGATAGGTATTCTCAAGCCTAAAACAAGAGGGTACACATGAGTTAATCCCAAGACCAAAAAAGAGGGTACATGGGAGGTATTTCCACACCCAAAACAAGAGGGTACATAGGAGGTTATTCAAATACCAGAAAACTAGGGTTCATGATAGGTTATACATAACCTAAAATAATAGGGTATATAGGAATTCATTCCATACACAAAGTCAGTACACTAATGGAAATCCCAATACTAATATGTTATTAATTTCTTATCCAGGTTACCTTGAGCTAAGGTTTTCTATGATTATGTAAACACCAAAAATTTATGCCTTATGCCAATGTTATGCTCTCATGGATCTTGTTATTTTATTTCCTTATGATTCATGTCTTATGAACTTGTAATCGTTGTATGAGGACTCAATATTATAATAATTTATATCCAGGGTATGATTTCATAAGGTTATGATCATGTTATCATGCCCTTATTTCAATGATATTTTTATGTTTTACCCTTTTTTACCCTTACTAACTATCTAATATCACCCATTCTTATGTTTATTTTCCCTAGGTTATGGAGAAATGTTATATGTAGGGTTTTTTTTTTGAAGAGTAATCAAGAGTGGGATCTTTATAGGATAAGTTGAATATATTTCACCGTTTTATAATATTAGTTACCTATTATACAATGACACTATACTATAACAGCCATTAGGTATGTGTTTCTATAATATATTGAATATTTTTCTAAAATTATATAATATATATGTATGAGAATCTTTGGTATCTATAATTGGTATCATAAGAAAGGTTTGTTTATCCTTTATAGACTCATATGAGAAAACTTTAGTGAGATACCTAGGGATATTTCTAAGTATATTACTAGGTATGTATCTATGGATAAGTCTACGGATATTTTAATAAGTAGGAAAATGTCCTATAATTTTGGAAAAGGATAAAGATGTTGGTTTCTAAGAAAATAAAACCCTATTCAGATACTAAAAGTAGATGTGGCACTAGAAGAGAGTTATCTAGGGGTAATAACTAATAAATTTGTTCATTGAGTTGGACTCGATCATCACCTAGTGCATAATAATGTTCTCTATAGAAAACCTGTTTTTACACACGTGCGGGATATGAATTGGTAATTCACATACTCTTAATGAACCATCATTAAGGATTTAAATATATTTTGATCATGGATAACATAGGTTAAGCTTAAGGTGTCATATATTTTAAAGAGGTCTCATGATCTAGAAATCCTTTAAGTTATTTTTTATGATTTTGTTATTTTCCGCTTTGATTAGTGTTGCTCAAACTATGATTTGTGAATTTATTCAATGGAAATAACCATAAGAAACTTGGATAACATTGAATGTAATTTTCAATTTTCTAATAAAAATCCAAATGGTAATATGAATAGTGTAAAGGATGTTGTGACTAGTCGTGAATGGTTATTATGGAACATGAACAATAATTTTCACCATAATAAATTCTCAGAATCACCAAAAATATAAATATGGAGTTCACTGAGAGTTTGGTTGATTGAAACCTTGGAGGAAAGAAAATTCGGTTTCACATATTTTAATTATGTGTGAAGAATAACTCAAGTAAATGACTCATAGGTATGATAATATATTTTGGGTGTGGAAGTAAAAGATACAATGAAAGTAATTGGAAATGAAAAAAATGGAAATATTGGTTAACATAAAGGATGAGAATAAAAGTATCTTTAATTTATCATATTAAGTTGAATGTTTTAAATGTGTATTGTAATGGAATTATGAAAATAGTTGTCTTAAGTGGAAATCTCTGGAAGAGAATCAGTAAGGTTGTATGAGTAATGGTTTTTCTATTGAAGAAGAGACTAAAAATAATATATATTAAAGGAAAGAGTTATTAAGGAATAATATGATAAAGAATATTCAATGTAAATAGAATGACGTGGAATTATTAAATTATTTATGTATGGGGATTCAATAGTTAGGCTATATGATTCATGAAATATATAAGGATTGGACTGTAAAAAAATCATAATGGTTTTGAAAGAATATGTCGAATAGTACCAATGACCTTGAAATATTATTTAAATTCAAGGATATATTTTATGAAAAAAACATACAACTAAGTTAATATAACCCTTAATATGTTCATGAAATTGAGAAAATATTTTTTAGTTTAGATAAAGACATGTTTAATATGGATTCTGTAAATTTGATAGTACATATTATTGAGGATCTGATTAATTATCTGTTGAAAAGGGGGTTTCTATCCTCATTAATGGAGTTTACACCATTTTTCGGAGTTAGGGAATATATAAAATAATCTATTTTTTATGTAATTAATGAGAAAGTATGTATGTTTTCAATGAGTTTTTATGGTTATTTAGGTTATTAATGCATTTCAAGAGAATACATGATGAAGGTATTCACATATTTGGTATGTTATAGTCAAGAGATAATTTCTGATATTTTATGGATAAATATAAATTATATTTGGAGAAATTTAGTGTTGTTATTTTAAAATATTGAATTTTGGATAAGTTACAAGGCTAACAATTTAGGTAATGGTTTCTGTTGATGTATGAATGAGTTTATAATGACTAAGGAATTATTTCATTTTATAATTATTTACCCTTATTTGATAACAAGTTATAACCTTTTTAACTAGATATAAAAGGAAGGACTTATCATTCTAGGGGAATGTAAGGGGAGTTGGCTCTCAGCTCTCACTTTCACTCCCTCTAGGTTTTCTCCCTATAGGTGGTATGGCTCCCGATGCTCCAATTGAATCCCCTATACATTTTCAGCTCCTCCTCTCAGCTTCCAAGATGTTTATGCACCCTTGTATTGTGTGTTATGAAAATGACTAACTAGTTGTGCTCAGTAGACGCTGTTGGGATCTTGAATGGTTGGGTTCATTGGAGTCAGATCACAACATGTATATCGTCATCTTCTCAGGTCAATACATTGTCGTAGATTCCAACTGGATGAATGATCAGAGCCGAAAATATCCCCTTACTAGTCCTTTTCTATATCCTTATAGCTTGTTCAAATATTTTTGTTTTACTAGTGGTTTTTCGATATAGGTTCCTCTCATTATCAGTCATATAGTTCCATGTTCTAGATCTCTCTCAACATGTCCTTTATCATTGTCCATCTCCTTCGATGGTTCTATATAAGTATTGATTTCTGGTTCTGGACTTGTTAGACTCTATTTTTGTGCCTGGATGGGTCTGCTTCCCCTTGGTTTCCTCTTTCATTACATCTTTCTCCTTCATGCATAACCCCAATTTATCCGAGTGCGGTGGATTCCATAGTGTTTTGGACTATTCTAGAGGCTTTAGTTATGGTGGATCCCACTGAAATGTGATTCTTGGTGTTATGGTGGTGCACTAGTGTTCGTGTTATCATCCAATGTGTTGGAGGTGGTGTGTCCCAGAGTGTGACAAGGGATGTGTTGTGTTGATAGTGGTGGTGATGTCAGATAGTGCATCTTCTGTTTTGTTTTATGGTGATGTCTCCCATTGGTGGTTGGGGTGCTCTATCTCGAGGCCCGGTGGTGGATGGGTGATGTATTTTTGGTGCAGGGTAGTGATGGTACTGTCTTTTATAGGGACCGAGATGTCCCATGTTTTTTTGATGTGTCTTGTCCTGGGTAGGACTCCTTGACTAGCCTATTTTTTTCTTGATTCTTATTGGGTTCTCCATTTTCCATTAAAATGGATCTTTCTTTGTTCGGTTCAAACTAAACCTTAAAGTTTTTTTTTTGAAAATAAAAAAATAGTTTGTTGATGACTTGTCATTCTATTATATATCTTTTGATCTATTAGTTCTTTAGACATAAAAAAATTATCTTTATTTCATGGAATAAGAGATGAAATGTAAATTGATTGAATCACAAGAAAAGGATTCAATTTTATTTTTGATAAAAAGTAATGCTAATACCTAGGTATATTTATCCCTTTGAAATTATTTATTATATAGAGATGGTAGAATATCGATTAGAGCTTCCACATAACTTCTCTCAGTAAAAAGATGTTCCTCATGTATCACTACCGAGAAAGTACATACCTAATTTATCATATGTACAAAACACTGAGGTCATACTGCAGAAGCCTGATATTCTTTATACGGATCAACTGATAGAGATTCTAGATTAAATAGACCAGGTTCTATGAAATAATACCACTTACATAGTCAATGTTTTTTTTTGAAGCCACCATCTTTAGGAAGCTATATAGGAATATAATAATGTAATGAGGTAGAAATATCCATAGTTATTAGTACCATAGTGACAAATTTTGAGGATGAAATTCATTTTAGGGGGTAAAATCTGACACCCTGATATTTTTTGAAATATATTTTTTAAAATAAATTTAATATTTTCCTTATTTTTCATTACACACAATACTGGGTTTATCATTCATTATAGAAAACACTGAGTCTAAATGAAACATACTATTAAAATATTATTTAAAATTATTATTATCTCCAAGCCATTAGAATAGAGGGTATGAATAAGATAAACTAAATTATAAAAAATATGGTTCTAAAACGCATATATAATTAATTCCTTTGTCACCAATTAATTATAAATTAAAATAAAAAATAATTGAAAATAATGGAAATATTTTTTGAAAACCCTATTTTTTGGAAAAAAATATCTAAATAAATTAAATAAAAAAATTTAGTTATTTATTCTAATTAAATTGATATATTATATATTCAATAAAAAATTAAATATTCATATCATGTGTTTTATAGACAATAGATAAGAATAGATCCAATTTTACGCTTAAAATTTTATTTTTATAAAAAAGTAGTTTTGTCGCCATTTTTAAACTTATTAAAAAATAATTTTTGAAAATATAAGAAAATTAAAATGAAAAAATAAATTTTATTTTGGATATTATCATGTCAGATTTATATTAGGGTAAATTTTGTATAATTTTGTAACTGATTAATTTTTTTATGAATAGTGAAAATTACTGAATCTTAATTGAAAATTGTCTTTTCATTTAAACTATTTATAATGTTAAATTAATATTTTAAATTATTTTCAAATTAAATTTAGTTAAATAAAATATCTATTAATATATTTTCTCTAATTTTAATCAATTTTATATTTAAATTGTATATAAAAACTTTGTATACTTTTGAACATTTTTCTTTTGATAACTTGTTTTCTCATCATGCCAATGAGATTAATTTTCAATTAAAATTTTCCACTTTAGTGAATTGAATTTTTTAAAAAGGATTCCATATTTTCAATCACAATAAAAAATAATATATAATATTATCAACTTAATTTTTGACCTAAATAAATAGTGAAAATAGTAAAAATTAATTATCATTGTTAAGGTTAAAATAGGATTACTAGGGGTTATACTAAAAAGATAGGGGTTCAAATAACCTAAAAACTTGTATCAACTCTATTTTATGTAAATATTTAGACTCTATAATGTATTATTCTTGATAATAATCCATTTTGGAGTCTTTAGTAATGTGAAAATTTTGGGTACACCTTTTTCTCTTAAACAAATTACAATTGCGCCACTCACCCCACTTATAAAAGGCCACCCATATCCTCTCTTATTCACATATTAAAAACCATTTTTCTTAAGAATTCCATGAAAACATAACATTCCCACTTCCCTCTTCTCATCCTTGAATCCTTATTTTGGTAATAAATCCATCCTAGGAAGTGTTTTACTGCAAACCTAATGAAGTTACCTGAAGAAGACGTAACATTCTTCAATGAGAATTTTTATTTTATTTCTTCCATAAACTCATTAAATTATTATTAAATAATGTTGATATAATAAAATAATATTATTCTATATAATAATATATTATTATGTTGATTTAATGACCTAAAACTATGTACACTTTTATCAAATGTGTTACAAAATTATCATTTGTGTGTATAGTGGATTACTGTATTATGAACCGATATCATTCGTTTTTTCTATTAAAACCTATCATGGTTGGTTATGTTGATGTATATAAAGTATATATATGATATTTATAAAATATTTATTCCATTCAAGTCATTATATTATGTATACCATTTTTCATTCCATTTCGTACGAGATTCGATAACGTCACTCATGTGTATCGAGGACTACCACCTCACAATGCGATGTGATTCATTTTATCAAAATCCTTACATAGAAAATAATAAGAATACATTTAATTAATATATGTGATATAAATTAAATAATTATTATATTAATGATATATTTATCATTCTAAAAATATAATATTTCATTTATTTCTTATATTCTTTCTCACTGAAAGATGGTAATGTCATTCATGTGTGTTTTCACTACCGCATTTACGAAGAAATGTGACTATATTTTCATAACCAAATCGGATGGATGATATGTATAAGTATATTATAGTAAATAATATTGTATATTTGATAATATAATAAATTTTTTATGATGTGATATTTCTTACCTCATTTCTATAATGATTGTTGAAAAATGGAAATGATGCCCGTGTGTACGTGTGGCCTACCATATCCATGATCAAAACATACATTAATTATCAAAACCATATTTCATGATTGGTATTATGTGTATAATTTATGTATAAACATTATAATAATGTCTTTATTATTATTATGGATATTATTTAACCATGATCAATATAAGAGGACCGAAAATAAAAAATCAAAAAATATATGAAAAAAGCAGTTATTATCTGCACTACTGGAAAATTGGGTTTTCCCAATGCTCCTATAGAAAAGGTTCATCAAAACCATTGGTAAAGGTCACCTTTACTAATGGTTTCATCAAACCACTGGTAAAGGTTGAGATAGGTGATGATTTCCCAATGGTTTGAATAAAACTGTTGGGAAATATTCAAAGGCAGCTCCTTTTACCAACGGTTTATACAAAGCGTCGATAAAGGTAAGATTTTCCCAATGGTTTTTAAAAAACATTGGGAAAGGATCCACAAAATTGTAGCAAATCTAAGCAGATGTGCCTGCATTCACTAGTTCTCCCCCAATTTGCAGAAGCCCCCACACACGCCCCAGGTGAACCTCCATCAAGTTGACTGAGACTCCCCCACCAGGTTAGATGGGATAAGTCCAAATCTTCAGGTCTTCTTGATCAGTTTCCACTTCTATTACATATTTATCCATTTTTATTGAAGGTGGAAACCCTAGATTCAATGTTGTAAAAACTTATGATTTTTAATTGGGGATTTGGTTTGTTTTATTAGGGATTAGGTGTATGAGAAATTATCCTTCCTATTATGGGTGGTTCTAAGAAAAATTATGATATTGGAACCATTTATTATGTTGTTGTCTTTATTTAATCTCATTTCCCCTGACATAACATTAAATTATATATCACATTTGTTTTATGTTTGTTTAATTTCTAGTTAAGTTATTTGTGGTTGATTATTGTCCCATGTTAGTTGTTTTCAATGGTTTGGTGTGGAAATTGGGAATATAATGTGACCTTTCCAAATGGGGGTTCCTTGAGAATACTCCAAATATTTGTTAAAAATGATCAAAGGTATTTTATTATTTAAAATGGATTTAGAAAGATATTTCAGAAATGATTTAATCTTGAGGAAAGTGTTTTATTAAAATGGGAATTTTTTTAATAAGGCTTGTGTAATGTATTTCGTTATAGTACAGTTGTTATGTGACTATGTTTGGTATTTAGTAACAAATGAGATAACTGGTGTGTGAGAATGTGTTGTGAAAGATATTCCATGGTTGGTTCAAGATTATATTTATGTTTTTAGCCTATTAATGAGTTTTTTTAAAGATGTTTTGAGATATTTACCTATTATTGTTAAGTCATATAGTGATCATGGGGGATATTATATGTTTATTGGTGAAAACTAGGAGATGTAGAGGTGGTTCATGATTAAGGCATATAATTAGTGCTAAACATGTGGATAAACCATGAATAGTAATGAATTCTTGAAGTGTTTGATGTTTTTAGTCCTTTTTTATTTGGAGTTTCTTTTGATGCTGATGTTTCTTATTGATACCTATGATGGGAATTTATTTTAGTTTCTAAATCGGCTGAGACTCCCCCACCATGCACAGTGTATGCAACCTCTACCCTTATTTAATCATTTTGTTTACACAGCCTATGAAACCTCTACCCTCATTTAATCAGTGAACTCAGGTCATTAATTCAAGCCTTCATTCTCACTAGCATGTAAGAAATTTAATGATGTATACCCATCCTCCCATAATTTCTTACCTTAGATAGTGTCCAACATATGGAATATGAGATTTTGAATTCATCAGTTAACCAGGATCATATATTCCATTTCCCCCAAGATGACTTTACTAATATAACTTTAGGGTCAATTAAATATGGTTCTCATTGTAAGTTGTATATTATGTGTCCTTCTTGGCCAATACTCACTTTAATGAGGGTGGGGTGATTTTCACTAGCCATGATGGCATGTGTAGACATCCATAAAAATGTTAGATAAGTCATAAGTTTAATTCAGTAATGTTGTTATCATTTACATACTTTATTATTAATCACAAATTTAAAAATAAATGTTTTTATCTATAATTTATGTGTCCTTCTTGGCCAATAAATTTTTTTGTCTATAATTTATGAAATTAAACCTTGGTCCCCAGATATCCCCTGGACACCCCCCCCCCCCACACTCTCCTCCTTGGACCTCGGGCAGCCCCCGAACAGCCCCCCATGCTCCTCCCTGGACCCCGGACACCCCCCCACCCTTCTCCTTGGACCCCGGACAGCACCTCGGATAGATCCACGGACATTAATAACATTTTCATTTTGTACCACTGTGTATGTAATTAAATGAGACTCATATGCCTTATGTAAACATCTATTACAAGTTGATTAAATGTTATACCTCATGGATGATATGTAAATGTAGGCATGTTGATTTCACATGCCTTTTTTTATTTCTTTGGTCATGCAATGTTATTTAGGAATATTCCATTTTTGTATGTCTTTAACTATATGAATGTATTGGTAATCTTATTATCTCATGCTCATCAAATGCATGTGATGACATGCTATAATTTGAATACAAAGCCTTGTTGTACATTCTTCATGTTATGTGAATTGTGCCTTGTTTGATTTGGCTTACTTGTCAATTGTTAGGATAAGACATGGGTTACATGTTAAGGACTCATGGATGGACTCCTCATGCTCAGGGAATTTAGACTTGGAATTCTAGGATGTATGCTTTGGTTTCCATGTGAGGGCTACCATGATGGTTTCTATTACTCATGAGTGATATTGGTTCCATTGGAGATAAACTGAGGACATGTCTGTTTTGAAATATGGTAATACCATGACTCAGGTGATACCTGGTTCCCTATGTGAGATACTTTTCAATCAAGGCCACCTAAATCCGAGGTGTGGTGTGGCCGACACCACTCAAAGTGTCTCTCTTATGTTTAAAATGGACATCATTTTAAGTGAAAACAACAATTGCCATATGAAAAACCTAACAAAAGCATTCGTATTCTGTTGATACTTTAGTAAAACGATATATGAGTCATAATTGATGTGTACGAGTCAACCCCACCTCAATATGAGGCGCTTTGTGTCCGGAACCACTCAAAATGTCTCTATTTTGCTTAAAATGCACAACATTTTAATTGAAAACAACAACTGCCATACGGAAAACTAGAAAATGCATTCGGATTCTATTGAAACTTTAGGAAAATGATCCATGTGTCATATGTGATGTGTACGAGTCAACCCCACCTCAATCCAAGGTCTGGTGTGGCCGGTACCACTCAAACTGTATCACTTTTGTTTAAAATGGACATCATTTTAAGTCAAAACAACTGGCATACAAAAAACCAGACAAATGGATTCATATTGTGTTGATAATTTATAAAAATGATCCATCCGTAATTTGGGACGTGTACGAGTCAACTCCACCTCAATCCGAGGCTCAGTGTGTCCTATATCACTCTAATTGTGTCTCTTTTGTTTAAAATGGACAAGATTTTAAGTGAAAAGAACAACTGGCAAATGGAAAACTAACCAAATGCATTCGGATTCTATTGATACTTTATCAAAACGATAAATCTGTCATATGTAACATATATGAGTCAACTCCACCTCAATCTGAGGCATGGTGTGGCCGGTATCACTCTAATTATCTCTCTTTTGTTTAAAATGGACTTCATTTTAAGTGAAAACAATAAATGACAAATGGAAAACCGACCAAACACATTCATAATCTGTTGAAAATTTAGGAAAAAATTCCATAGGTCATACGAGATGTGTACAAGTCAACCCTGCCTCAATACGAGGCTCGGTGTGGACAATATCACTTTAATTGTGTCTCTTTTGTTTAAAATGGACAGGATTTAAAGTGAAAAGAACAACTGGCATATGAAAAACTGACCAAACGCATTTGGATTATATTGATACTTTATAAAATGATCCATCTGTCATATGTGACGTATACAAGTCAACACTGCCTCAATCCGAGGTGCGTTGTGGCCGGTATCACTCTAAGTGTCTCTCTTTTATTCAAAATGGACAACATTTTAAGTGAAAACAACAACTGACATACGGAAAACTGACCAAACTCATTCTGAATTTGTTGATGCTTTAGGACAACGATCCATGGGTAATATGTAACATGTACGAGTCAACCTTGCCTCAATCTAAGGTGTGGTGTGGCCGGAACCACTCAAAGTGTCTCTCTTTCGTTTAAAATAGACTTCATTTTAAGTGAAAACAATAAATGACATATGGAAAACTGATCAAATGCATGCATATTCTATTGAAACTTTAGGAAAACGATCCATGGGTAATATGTGACGTGTAAAATTCAACCAAAACTCAATCCAAGGGATGGTGTGGTCAGTACCACTCGAACTATCTCAGTTTTATTTGAAATGGACAAAATTTTAATTAAAAATTACAAATGGAATTTGGAAAACTGACCAAACATATTCATATTGTATTGATACGATAGAAAAATGATCCATGGATCATTTTTCCCATTTCACAGTCATCCACACCTCAATCTGAGGCTCGGTGTGCCTGCCACCACTCAAAGTGTCTCACTTTTATTTGAAATGGAAAACATTTTAAGTGAAAACAACAACTAACATACGAAAAACCAACCAAATGCATTCGGATTCTGTTTAAACTTTAGGAAAACGATACATGGGTCATTTTTTATGTGTATGAGTCTACCCCACCTCAATCTGAGGCATGGTGTGGCCAGCACCACTAAAAGTGTCTCTCTTTAGTTTAAAATGGACTTCATTTTAAGTGAAAACAACAACTGATATACAGAAAACTGACCAAACGCATTTGGATTCTGTTGAACCTTTAGTAAAATGATCCATGGGTCATTTTTGACATGTATGAGTCAACCCCACCTCAATCTGAGGCACATTGTGGCTGGTACCACTCAATGTGTCTCTCTTTCGTTTAAAATGGACTGAATTTTAAGTGAAAACAATAAATGACATACGGAAAACTGATCAAACGCATTCGGATTCTGTTGAAACTTTTGGAAAAAAATCCATGGGTCATATGTGACGTGTAAAAGTCAACCCTGTCTCAATCCAAGGCTCGGTGTGTCCGATATCACTCTAACTGTGTCACTTTTGTTTAAAATGGATAGGATTTTAAGTGAAAAGAACAACTAGCATATGGAAAACCAAACAAACGCATTCAGATTCTTTTTATACTTGAGCACAATGATCCATATATCATATTTAACCTATAAAAGTCAACCCCACCTCAATCCGAGGAGCGTTGTGGACGGTATCACTCTAAGTGTCTCTCTTTTTTAAAAAATGTACAACATTTTAAGTGAAAACAACAAATGACATACAGAAAACCAACCAAATGAATTCATATTGTGTTGATGCTTTAGGAAAATGATAAATGGGTCATATGTTATGTGTACGAGTCAACCATGCCTTAATCTGAGGCATGTTTTGACCAAAACCACTCAAAGTGTCTAATTTTTTTGAAATGAACAACATTTTAAGTGAAAACAACAACTGACATAGGGAAAACCGACCAAACACATTTTGAATGTGTTTACGCTTTAGTAAAAGGATACATGGCTCATATTTGATGTGTAAAATTCAACCCCACCTCAATCTGAGGTGTGGTGTGGCCAGCACCACTCAAAGTGTCTCTCTTTAGTTTAAAATGGACTTCATTTTAAATGAAAACAACAAATGACATACGGAAAACTGACCAAATGGGTTCGGATTCTGTTTAACCTTTAGGAAAATGATACATGGGTCATTTTTTACGTTTAAAAGTCATATTTTCCTCAATATGAGGCACTGTGTGGCCAAAAACACTCAAAGTGTCTCTCTTTCGTTTAAAATGGACATCATTTTAAGTGAAAACAATAAATGACATATGGAAAACTAACCAAATGCATGAATATTCCATTGAAACATTAGGAAAACGATACATGGATCATATGTGACGTGTAAGAGTCAACCCTGCCTCGATCTGAGGCTCAGTGTGGCTGATAGAACTCTAACTGTGTCTCTTTTGTTTAAAATAGATATGATTTTAAGTGAAAAGAACAACTAGCATGCGGAAAACTGAACAAACACATTTTAATTCTATTGATACTTTATCAAAACGATCCATCTGTCATATTTTATGTATACGAGTCAACCCCACCTCAATCCGAGGAGTGGTGTGGCCGGTATCACTCTAAGTGTCTCTCTTTTTTTAAAAATGGACAACATTTTAAGTGAAAACAACAACTGACATTCGGAAAACCAACCAAACACATTTGTAATGTGTTTATGATTAAGTAAAATGATCTATGGGTCATATGTGATGTGTATGAGTCAACCCCACCACAATATGAGGTGTGGTGTGGCCGGAACCACTCAAAGTGTCTCTTTTTTGTTTAAAATGGACATCATTTTAATTGAAAATGACAACTGACATACAGAAAACCAACCAAACACATTTTTATTCTGTTTAAACTTTAGGAAAATTATCCATGGGTATTATGTGACATTTAAAATTCAACCATGCCTCAATCCGAGGTCCGGTGTGGCTGGTACCCCTCAAACTGTCTCAGTTTTATTTGAAATGGACAACATTTTAATTGAAAATTTCAATTATCATACCAAAAATCAAACAAACATATTCAGATTGTATTTATACTTTATCACAATGATCCATGGGTAATTTTTCTCGTGTAAGAGTCAAGAGAGCCTCAATCTGAGGCTCTGTGTGGCCGCCACCACTCAAAGTGTCTCACTTTTATTTGAAATGGAAAACATTTTAAGTGAAAACAACAACTGACATACGGAAAACTGACCAAAAACATTCGTATTCTATTGAAACTTTAGTAAAATGTTCCATGTATCATTTTTGATGTGTACGAGCCATCCCCACCTAAATCTGAGGCACGGTGTGGCTGGAACCACTCAAAGTGTCTCTCTTTAGTTTAAAATGGACTTCATTTTAAGTGAAAACAAAAACTGACATACGGAAAACCAACCAAACGCATTTGGATTCTATTGAACCTTTAGTAAAAATATACATGGGTCATTTTTGACGTGTACAGGTCAACCCCACCTCAATACGAGGCACGGTGTGGCTAGAACCACTCAAAGTGTCTCTCTTTCGTTTAAAATAGACTTCATTTAAAGTGAAAACAATAAATGACATATGGAAAACTGACCAAATGCATTCATATTCTGTTGAACCTTTATTACAATGATACATGGTTCATATGTGATGTATAAGATTCAACCTCACCTCAATATGAGGCCTGTTGTGGCCGGCACCACTCAAAGTGTCTCACATTTATTTGAAATGGACAACATTTTAATTGAAAACAACTACTGGCATACGAAAAACTGACCAAAAGCATTTATAATGTGTTGAAAGTTTATAATAACGATCAATAGGTAATATGTGACATTTAAGAGTCAACCCTGCTTTAATATGAGGCATGTTGTGACCGTAACCACTCAAAGTGTCTCATTTTTTTGAAATGAACAACATTTTAAGTGAAAACAACAACTAACATACAGAAAACCGACCAAACAAATTCTGAATGTGTTGATGTTTTAGGAAAAAAATACATGGGTTATATTTGATGTGAAAAAGTCAACCCTGCCTCAATATGAAGTGTATTGTGTCCAGCACCACTCAAAGTGTCTCTCTTTTGTTTAAAATGGACATCATTTTAAGTGAAAACAACAACTGATATACGGAAAACTGACCAAACTCATTATTATTCCATTGAAACATTAGGAAAAAGATCAATTGGTCATATTTGATGTTTAAGATTCAACCCTTCCTAAATCAGAGGTGTAGTGTTGTCAGAACAACTCGAAGTGTCTTAGTTTTATTTGAAATGGATAATATTTTAAGTGAAAAGTACAAGTGGCATACGGAAAACCGACCTAACGCATTCTTATTCTGTTGAAACTTTAGGAAAAAAATCCATGGGTCATATGTAATGTGTACGAGTCAACACGCCTCAATATGAGGTGTGGTGTGGCCAGAACAACTCAAAGTGTCTCTCTTTTGTTTCAGAAGGACATCATTTTAAGTGGAAACAACAACTGACATACGAAAAACCAACCAAACGCATTCGGATTCCATTTAAACTTTAGTAAAATGATCCATGAGTCATATGTGATGTGTACAAGTCAACCTCGCCTCAATATGAGTCCCGGTGTGGCCGGTACCACTCAAAGTGTCTCACATTTATTTGAAATGGACAGCATTTTAATTAAAAACAACTGCTGGCATACGGAAAACTTACCAAACGCATTCTGAATTTATTGAAACTTTAGAAAAATGATCAATGAGTCATATGTGACATGTATGAGTTAACTTCTCCTTAATCTGAGGCATGGTGTGGCCAGAACCACTCAAAGTGTTTCATTTTTTTTTTGAAATGAACAACATTTTAAGTGAAAACAATAACTGGCATATGGAAAACCAACCAAACGCTTTCAGAATATGTTGATACTTTAGGAAAATGATCCATGGGTCATATTTAATGTATACGAGTCAACCCCACTTCAATTCGAGGCACAGTATGGCCGATATTATTCCAAGTGTATGTATTTTGTTTAAAATGGACGTCATTTTTAGTAAAAACAACTGGTATACGAAAAACCAAACAAACGTATTCAGATTCTGTTGATACTTATTCAGTTTTTTATGTATTTTATTAATAATTGATAATTAAATTATGTATGTATTCAATTATGAATTGAATTCCAGATTCAACATATAATTTTCATCTAAATTTTAAATTGAATTCTAAATCAATTATGTATAATTATAATTACGTTATGAATTATGATTTAATTCTGGATGTGTATAGTTCAGGAATGAATTATATGTTAAATGTGTATTAATTTGTTCTATATATGTATGTCTTAGTTTTTTATTGCATGTATAGTAATTGGAAAGGATCGGAATGGACATCATTAGAGGCTGCTGTGCAAATTGCAGGCAGCTGTTCAATTTGCACAGCATAGCCTATGCCAATAGTTTCAAACCATTGGCATAGGCTTCCGAGGAAGTTTTTTCCAACGGTTTACAAACCGTTGGGAATGGTTTTTAGGGATTTTTTTTGCCAACGTTTTAATGATAATCATTGGAAAAAACCATTCCCAAATGTTTAGAAACCGTTGGAAAAGAGTTGATTTCCTTAGTTTTACCAACAGTTTTGTGTAAATCGTTGGTAAAACTTATGCCAACGGTTGGACAAACTGTTGGCATAGGTTAATTTTACTAACCTATACCAACGATTCTTTGTAAACCATTGGGATAGTTTTTACCAATGGCTTACTTTCCTACGATTTTCCAAACTGTTGGTATAATATATACCAACGGTTCTGCAGGCTTTCCCAACGATTCAGAACCGTTGGGAAAGACCCCATTTCCTATAGTGCTGAAACGTAACATTGATGTGGAATTGTTAATAAAAGTATAATTAAATGAATTTATTAAATAATATATGTTATGAAATATATATTTATTATTTTTTAAAATAATTATAATAAACAAATTTGTGTTATATAGTATTTCTGAATGAGTATGAAGGAAGTCGAGACTTACGTTATGTGAATTCTAGTTTCTCTATTATTTCTAGGAGACATATTAAAATTCGAAAATCATTTTTATGTGTGGTTTATATACATTCAATTTGACATGTTATATCATGATTATAATTATTTTCATTATATCTAATGTTTTATATGATTTTATGATTTATTAGGGCTTATGATCCAAATGATTACTGAATCGGTAATAGATTTTTTCTCACTTTTATTTCTTGTGAGACATATGCCATATTCACAAAATCATTCTTTTATGTGGTGTATACACTAAAAATTAATGTATTTTCTAATAATTACCCTTAAAATTATGGGAATATAAATATCTATATTAGGATATATCTTTAATGGGGTTTATAGTTCAATATTTAACAAATCGGCAATGGATTTTTTTTTTCAATTTTACTTATTTGGTAGAAAAGTTATATTATGAACTTATATTATTATATATGGGGTGTATAAAATTACCATATGAAATTTTATATCATTATTATCCTTATTTTCATGATATTCTATGTTTTAATTAATTTTATTAATTAATTGGTATTATGATTAAAGTATACTTTGGTGGGATGGATTTATGTTACAATCTCATCGTTTATTGGGATTTTTTTATTATTAAAAAGATGAAATATTGTGATCCATCTCTCAATAAACTCGTGATTTTTATTCTCCTCTAGTTGTTTTATCATAATATATAATTTTCTGTTATTGTTATCAATTTATGTATTAATGATTTAAAAAATATTTTTTTATAAAAAAGTTTTATTTTCTATAATAAATCCTTTTTATTACAAAATAATGTTTTCTAGAAAAATTATTCAAAAATTATTTTATAATTTTCTTAAAATTAATTTTTATAGAAATTTTATCCCATGTTTGAATTTTTTTAGAAAAAAATTTAAAAGGAATGTTCACATTGTTTTCAAAAACAATTTCTATTTTACTTTAAGCATAAATATCTAAGTAATATTTTTTTAAACAATTATGGAATGAATGGAATTTCCCTCTTTCATGGAAATTATTTTATTTTAATCTTACATTATATGTTTTCCCTCTTATTTTAAAAGAAAATTATTTTTAAATTTTTTTATGTATTAAAATTTTTATTCCAATAAAAATTTATCTTCCCCAAGAAATGTTCCAAGTGATCATTAAAAATACTTCTCCATATAAGATGGCATCCTTTGATATAATTTTACCATTAATTTTAATAAGAACCAATGATATAATTATTATTCTTACTCTGAATATTTTATAATGAAAATATGTTTATGAAACCTATTTCACTTCCACGTTTTCTACTATGATAAAATGTTAATAAACCACATTTCACTTCCAAAAATCATACAATGATAAATTTTTATGAAACATGCTTCATTTCATTGGTCATTCTATGATGAATTTTTGAAATGATTATGAAACATAACTCGTTTCCAAAGGTAATTATTTGATGAAATATTAACAAAAGCCATTTCATTTAATGAGTTAAGATATGATGAATTTTTTATGATCCTTTTCCAAACTTATGTATAATTTTAATTATTTTATGGTTGCTATTTCATAACCAAGGATTTTGGTTACGTTATAACCAAATATGGTCGGGACCTATATATCCATACATGGAGGACCCCGTAATACCCTAAGAGGGGACAGGTGAATTAGGGTGTGAACTTTTTATTTTTAAAGTTATGGATCTTGTTCCCATGTTAGTAGGAACATGTTAAATTTATCAACAACATGACAAAACACTTTTACTTGGTTCACTCCAAATGTCTATGTCCAAGGAGTATACGCTGACAGTGTGTCGGTCGTACCTAATTCCACTATTATTCACAAGGTGTGGATTACAAAGGTTTGGGAACCGTCACTCTATCCAAAGCTCACTGCCTTTAAAAATGTTTATGGATAGCTCACTGCGTCCCTTGGTTCACTTCCGTTGAATCCCCCTAGCTCACTGTATTTGGTGAAGTACCGGTTAGTTTATAGACGTGAAGGTCTCTTCAAAAGATTCACATTGAAGTCTTTTCCTCTACTTAGCACGAGACTCTGATTACATCGAAGTCTGGAAATGAGTCACTTGAATACACTGAACCACTGAACCGGATAAACAAAACGTGCAAACATGTTTCACTGACAATTGCACGCAACACCAACCCTTTATGCACAATACCTTACTTTCATGTGGAATATTTTCTTTTCACGCAGAAAAATATTTCACACAACGACACCCTTTTTCGCGAAAATGAATATTTTACGTGCCGCCACATTTTTTACGTGAAACTTCACATTTTTTTGCAACATAACTTTTACATGAAACCTATTGTTTTATGCGCAACGTCTACTTTTTCGTTAACCTTCAATTTTTTACGCAGAGCATCGCATTTTTCATGTAACTCGGACTTTTTTGCGCAACTCAGAATTTTTCGCGCAACTAACTTTACTCAAATCTTTTACGCGCATCAGAACTTGTATCTTCTCTAATTTCTCAGCCAGACAAAATGAGGCGGGTCACCTCTTATTTATAGGTGTCTCAGACCCCCGTGCGAAAAACCCCCTATGGCATGAAAACCTCTCAATTGGTGCGTAATATTTCACGTAGGTACCATTTTTCGCACACATATTCAAGTTTTTCTCGCAACCCTTGCCTTTGGCATTTTTCGACGTTCTGATTCTGAAACAGATCTTGTGTGAAAAACCTTGCTCCACTATTTCGTGCACCACGCTATTTTTCGTTCACCATACTATTTTTATCTTACAACTCATATATTCTGTGCATATCCCAACTTTTTCGTGCACCACTTCCTCTTTGCGCACACCTCCTTTTACCAACAATCCATGTATTTATTTTTTGATTTTCAGGGCCAAAAATTTGGAAAACACTGGGAAATGACGCCACCTTTAATACTATTGTCTTCCTGAACTATATGTTCACTTAATTGGGAAACATTATGAACTTCCAAAGAGGATTGACAACAAACACAAACCATACTCTAATTCTTTCATAGAACGGCCAAGGTTCCAATAATCTCACCCTTTGGTTTTGTTGGAAATCACCAAATAAGTTCAATAGAGCACCATCCACATGCAAACCAAAAATGAAAGAATCAACTTATCCAACACTCTACGTCTATGTGAGAAATGCTCGGTATAGAAAACAATATAGGAAGCTTGAATTTGGTTCCCGTGTTTTGGAATTCTCAATGACGCCCAAGTAATTCTCTTACAGTGTCACAAAATCATTACATGTCCATGACATGCCTGAATTTATCCACGATATTCCTAAATTTATTCCTTTATCCCCCATTGACAATAAACTCAAATACCGGTAATTATTAATTGTTCAGCTCAAAACACACTCCCCCTGGATAGTATCTACCCCACAAACCTGCATCACATCCTTAAACAGATTAAAAGAAGTAAACATAACTGGGGAGAGGGGTATTTCATAACCTTCTTATGCACTGGGAGGGGGTTGAACGCCGAGGTTCAACCAATGTTTCTCAAACACAGACACAGACAGTGGCTTGGTCAGGATATCAACCACTTACTCATCAATTCCCACATGGTCCATTCTAATCATGCCTTGCTCAAATTTTTCTTTGATAAAGTGATACCTTATTAGAATATGTTTTGTACGAGAATGTTGAACTAGATTCTTCATAAGATCAATTGTGCTCTTGTTATCACAGGAAATCACCATTGGTTGCTTCACCTCATCACCAATATCTGTTAGTCGTTTCTTCATCCATAGCAGTAGTGTGCATGCCTTTTTGGTAGAGATATACTCAGCTTCAGCAGTACTAAGAGAAGTACTTTCTTGCTTCTTTCTCAACAAGCCAACACATTTATTCCCAATATAGAATTCTCCACCGCTAGTGGACTTTCTGTCCACTACATCGCCAGCCCAGTCAGCATCAAAAAATGCTGATAATTCACTGTCCCTTCCTGCATCAAAGTATAAGCCACAATTGTGAGTACCTTGAATATACCTCATTATTCTTTTTGCATATTCCATATGTTCCTCCTTTGGATTACACTAAAAGTGGTCCTCTAGACATGTTTCTAAGACAATATCTGTCTATTCCACTATCAGGTATAGTAGGCTCCCAATTATCCTCATGTACATGGTGGGGTCTACAAATGACTCATCCTCATGCTTTCCAAGTTTGGTTACAACTATAATCAGAGTTGACATTGGTTTGGATTATTTCATATTAAATTTTTTCATCAGATCTCTTGCATACTTTTCCTGAGAAATGAAAGTGTAATCCCTTTTTGGAATCACCTGCATCCCCAAGAAATACGTGAGCTCCCCAATCATAGACATTTCAAATTCTTATTTCATGTGATTGGAAAATTCATCCAAATATTTCTTCCAGCTGCCACCAAATATAATGTCAACAAAGTAGACTAGAACCATGAACTGGTCTTTTTATGAATTCTTCACATATATATTTTGATCTACTCCTCCCCTTTTGAATTCCAGCTTCTTGAGATAAGAGTCCAGTTGAGAATACCATCCTTGTGGTGCCTACTTCAAACCATATAGATCTTTATTTAGTTTGAAAACCTTTGTTTCATCAGTACCAAGAATAAAACCCATTGTTTTTTCAATGTAGACTTCTTATTCAATTGCACCATTCAATAATGTTGTCTTGACATCCATTTGATATACTTTATATCCTCTTTGGAGTGTCATGGAAAGGAAAATCTTGATTGACTCCAGTCTAGCCACTGGAGAAAAGGTTTCTTCAACATCAACACCTTCAATTTGGGAGTATCCTTTACATACTAGTCATTCCCTATTTCTAATAACACTTCCATTTCATCAAACTTGTTCTTGAAGATCCATTTTTTACTAATCACATTGTGACCTTCATGTCTCTGGACAAGATCCCATGTCTGATTCTTTTCAAACTGATCTAACTCTTCATTCATGAATTTCACCCAAGATTCATCCTTTGTTGCTTCTTCAAATGAGGATGGCTCCACAACTGAAAGAAATACATATTTTGTGTTATTCCTCGTCTTACTTTTTTGATTGGGTGTACTCATATCCTTAATTATGTTAGATGGATCAATCGCATCTCTTCGATTTCTCATGTGCGGTTCAGTTGCATTCTCTCCAGCCCAGGTTTCTTCTTCAGATTCTTCTTCCGAGTCAACATCATGATGTGACTTCTGAGTGTTTTTTACACATTCCTCTATTTCTATATTTGTATTTTATCCACGTTCACTTTCTTCCTGACTTTCTATAACATCAATATATGAAATCCTTGAAGCATTTGTGGTTTTATCTTCAATGATCTTAACATCACTACTTTCCACAATCCTTCCTAATCGCTTGTTGAAACACTTATAGGCTTTTTTTTTAATTGAGTATCCAAGGAAAATTCCTTTATCTTAATTACCACCATACTTCCCTTGATTTCCTTCTTTGTTCCTGATAGAGCATTTACTTCCAAAAACATGAAAATATTTCAAAGAGGGCTTCCTTCTATGCCACAATTCATATGGTGTTTGGGTCTCACCCATATAAATTCCTATTAGATTTTGAATATACACTGCATCTTGAACAGCCTCTTTCCAGTAATGTCGTGGAATACGACTCTCAATCAACATAGTTCGTGCCATGTTGTTCACCTGTCGATTACTACATTCAACAACTCCATTTTGTTGTGGAGTTCTCATTGCTGCTACCTTATGTTGTATCCCATGTTTCTCTATATAGTTTTCAATTTCAATAGACATGTATTCCCCTCCATTATCAGATCGTAGTACTTTGATTGTTCATCCAGTATCATTTTCAACAATTCGATGATATGTTTTCATGCAGTCGAGTACTTGTAATTTTCTTTGTATAACTATTACACATGCCATTCTACTATAATCATCTATGAAAAATACAAAGTACCTTTCTCTATGAGTTACAGCAACATTTATCGGCCCACATACGTCTGTATGAATGAGATCAAGAAGTTGTGATTCTCTTTTCTTCTTTGGCAGATATGAACTGCAGACCAACTTCCCATGAATGCAATCATCACAGGACTTTTCACGTTCACACTTCAGGTTGGGAATGTCCATGAAAATCTTCAGTTTTGATATTTTCTCCATTTATTGTTGATTTATGTGCCCTAGTCTCTGACGCCAGAAGTTATTTTCTTCTTCAGCAGTCATGTAACAGGTTTCTTCTTTACTATCAACCTAATACAATTTTCCTTATGTTCTACATCCTTTCATAAGTGAATTTCCTATCTTTCCTTTTATAGATCAGCCTTTCTGATTGAAAGTGACTATAAGTCCTGAGTCATAGAGTAGACTCACACTTAGAAGATTATGACGTAGACCATCCACATAAAGAACTTAGGTTTTATTTAGTTATTCATTAGCTAGATTAGTACTTCCACGACCTTTTATCTTCAACACACCATCGTTACCGAACCGCACTGTTACATCGAACTTTTTCTTGATATTCATTGACAAGTCTGCATTAATTGTCATATGAGATGAACAACTCCTATCCAGAATCCAGGTGTGGTTTCTTTTTGTAGCTTTGAGGGCCACCTCTACAAGGTTATATTTTTCAACTTCCTTCTTTTATTTCCATGATATATTGGATTGAGTGTAGAACGCTAATGGACTTTCAATTCTCTCATCCAAGTACATGTGTTTTTCATATTTGATGTCTTCTTCTAGAGGAGTAAACTTGTTTGTAATAGAAACATTGTATTGTTCATGATATTTGACTTGTCTCAAACTCCAGTATGAGGTTTCCATGTCCCTTATCTTCCTACAATCAATGGACTTATGACCAAAGTTAGAACAATGAAAACAATATTCATAGAAATTGTTTCTTATAAAAGAATTAGGATACGAATTTGTTATCCTTTGTGGAACTCCCATATCTTATTCCTTCAAATATATTCTTGCCTCTTCGCAATAAGACTTGGTATGGACCAGATATCCAAAAAACTGACACTTCATAAGAGGAAATGTCTTCTCACTTTTGTTTATCCTCATTCCTTCTTCTGTGGGATAATAGTTTGAATGCCCCTTATTCTTGGAGGCTTGAGCATAGTCTTCATCTCCTCTTAGATTTAATTTGAGGTTTATTTTTCATCACTTTAGGAGACTTTTCTCCATTACCCACTTTTAGATTGCCTTTATTTTGGTCCCCTTTGTTTGCAGCATTTGACAATTCATCCTCACAACTGATTCCACTATTTCCCATTGAAGCGAGTCTTTGATCACTCTAAATCATTTCACCTCCATTAGAGCCACATTTTTCTCTCTCCAACAGCTCATCATATGAGAACCTTCCAAAATATATTTTATTCCTTGATTCTTATTAAATTGAATCTCTTTCAATTTTACTCCTAATAGTAACAACTTCCTCCTCAAGATGCTCAGCAGTCTTGGACTTTTCCTCTAGTCTGGAGGTGAGGTCATTGATGACCTTTTCCTGCACTTCCATTCTCAGCTTCAGACCCACTACATCATAATTGCTTTCAATTATTTTATATTGTACTTTCACCAATTCTTCCAGTCATTCAATTTCATCTTTAAGTTGATCAATATATTCAGTTGATTCTTCTACAATTGATTTCCACTTATTGCAACTCTTACATTTAATCTTAATCTTACTAACAGCATTCTTAAGTTGCAACTAGGGATTGGCACTAGTTTTCAACTGATTTTCTCCACTAGTATCTTATGATTATTCAACAGTGGCCATCGTGGAAGCATGGTTTCCAATTTTAAATTTTGGTTCTTCTTCATCACAAAATTCATTATCATCATCTTCCTCTTCACAGAAAAAATTTATATTTGGTACTTTCTTTCTAGATTTGAAGTCTCCCTTTTTAAAAACCCTTTTTTGAGGCTTATCAATGTTTTCAGCATCTCTATTTTCATCATCAATCTTTCTAAAGCACTGAGAGGCAATGTAACCAACTTTTCTAAAATGAAAGCAAGCTAGAGGTAAATTCCCTTTGAATTTCCTTTTTCCCTTATGGAAATTCTTTTTAATGAGAGAAAGAATTTATTTTTCCTCATAATATTCACCACTACTATCTTTTAATATTTTCAGTTTCTCAATGGATTTGAACATCATTTCATTGCTCACTCAAGTCATAGCATCTTCTGGTTTGACTCTCATTTCATATGCCACCAGGCTGCTTAGTAGATCATCCAGAGAAAGTTTGGAAAATCTCTTTCCTCAAGGGCTGACACCTTTGCATTTTACAGGGGTGGAAGTCTTCTCAGTATTTTATTCACAATGTCAACGTCTTTGATTTCTTCTCCAAAACCCTGAATTGCTCCAACCACTTCAGTATTTTAATTGAAGAATGAGTCTGCATTCTCATCAGGATTCATCTTCAGATCTTCGAACCTATTGTGCAGTAATTGTAGTTTTTCCTCCTTCACTTTTCTATCTCCTTAATAAATATTTTTAATTTTTTCCCACATGGAATTTTCTGAGGTGAAACTCATCACTTTTAGATAGATCTTATCACAAAGGGATATGGTGAGATCATTTTGTGCTTTAGCATCTACATCAAGATTTTTCCTATCTGTATCAGTCATAGCTAGCCATGTTGGATCAGTAACAAGTATACCTTGCACAGTAGAAAAAAGAAATTCCATTCCAAGGGATCTTAGATAAAATCTCATTCTGTTCTTCCGAAACTGAAAATTACTTCCATAAAAGAGGGTGACTCTCCTAACACTAGCTGAATTTTTCATGGTGGTATAAGACAGATCAAACACCGGTAACCTCTCTCTTATACCACTTGAAGGACCCCGTAACACCCTGAGAGGGGAGGGGTGAATCAGGGTGTCAACTTTTTTTTAAGTTTTGGATCTTGTTCCCACATTATTAGGAACTTGTTAAATATTTCAACTAACTAAAAGAAACAAAATGACACAACAATTTTACTTGTTTCACCACAAAGGGCTACATCCAAGGAGTATACGTTGACAGTGTGTCAGTCATACCTAATTCCACTATTCTTCAAAAGGTGTGGATTACAAAGGTTCGGGAATAGTCACTCTATCCCAGGATCACTGCCTTTAAAAATGTTTATGGATAGCTCACTACGACCCTTGGGTCACTCCCATTGACTCCCCCTAGCTCACTGTCTTTGGTGAAGTCCCAGTCAGTTTATATAGGTGAAGTTCTATTCAATATATTCGCATTGAAGTCTTTGCCTCTACTTATCACGAGACTCTACATGCATCGAAGTCTGGAATGATGCACTTGAACACACTGAACCACTGAACCAGATAAACAGAACGTGAAAACAGGTTTTGCTGACAGTTGCATGCAACACCAACCCTTTGCGTGCAAGACCTTACTTTCACACGAAATATTTTCTTTTTGCGTGGAAAAATATTTCGCGCAACAACACCATTTTTCGCAAAACTGATATTTTATGCACCGCCGCAATTTTTACGTGCAATGTCAAAATTTTCACACAACATCAACTTTTACGTGCAACCTCTTGTTTTACGTGCAACTTCTACTTTTTTGAGCACCTTCAATTTTTTACGATCAGCATCGCAATTTTCACGCAACTTAGACTTTTTCGCGCAACTCAGAATTTTTCTCGCAACTGGTTTTACACAAATCTTTTATGCGCATCAGCACTCGAGACTTCTCTAATTCATCAACCATATGGAATGAGGGGGTTCACCTCTTATTTATAGGAATCTCAGACCCCCATGTGCAAAACCACTTGTGGCGCAAAAAACCTCTCATTTGGCGCGAAATATTTCACATAGGTACTGTTTTCGTGCACATATCCATGTTTTTTGTGCAGCCCATGCCTTTACCATTTTTCGACATTTTGATTTCAAAACATGTCTTATGCGAAAAACCACACTATACTATTTCGTTCACCATGCTGTTTTTCTCACACCATGCTATTTTTCTCACACAACTCAAATATTTCGCGCACAGCCCACCTTTTTCGTGCACCACTTCCTCTTTGTGCACACCTCCTTTTACCAAAAATCCATGTCTTTATTTTCTGATTTTCAAGGCCAAAAATGTGGGAAACAATGGGAAATGGCACCACCTTCAATATTGTTGTCTACTTGAACTGTATGATCACTTTACTAGGAAACATTCTAAACTTCCAAAGAGGATTGAAAAAAACACAAACCATACTCCAATTATTGCATAGCATGACCAAGGTTCCAATAATACAATGAACTGGGTAATGATTAATTTTATATGAGGTAAAAAAGAAAACATGAGGTTATCCAAATCTCTCAAAAATAGGGTACATATGAGGTTATCCAAATCCCAAAACAATATGGTGCACTAGAGGTATTCACAAGATTAAAAAATATGGTATAGAAAAGGATATACTAAGCCCGAAATAAGAGGATACACTAGAGGTATTTGGAATCTTGAAACAATAGGGTATAAAGAATGTTATCCCAAGAACAAACTAGAGGCTAGATGGGAGGTTATCCTAAGACAAAAATAAGAGGGTACACAGGAAGTCATCCTAAGCCCGAAGCAAGTTCACATGTGATTATACCAAGACTAGCATGTTATGAATGTCCTAGTAATGTAGCCTTGACCAAAGGTTTTCTATTATTTGTTTTATTCCAAAAATCTATTTCTTATTCATATGTTATAATCTCATGTCTCTTGTTATTGTATTTCTTTATGATTAAAGTCTTATGAACTTCCAATCATTCATTCATGACTCAATATTACGATCTTTTATATGTAGGGTGTGATTTTAAAATGTTATTCTCTTTTTTCTCATAACATTATGCTCATGTTATGTTTCTGTATTTCTCTTGTTTACCCATACTAAGTATCTGATCTCACCCTCTCTTATGTTTTCTTTCCCTGTGTTTTGAATAATGGATTTATGTAGTTTGTGTCTATGAAGAGTACTAAAGTGGGAGATCATTGTGGGTGATTCTTAAGTTCATTCAACAAATTAGAATATTATGTAACTAGATTCCAATTTGACTAAATTAATTTGGTACTTAGTCCTTTTTTTGTGCAATTTACTGAATATTCATCTAAAAATATGTAATATATATGTATATTAATCCTGGATTGCTATATAACCCATGAAAAGAAAATGGCTTCATGATAGATTTCATCATAGAATAACCCATGGAAAATATATGGGTTTCATAAAAATATTCTCATCAAAACATAAATCATTTAAATAAATAATAATAATGGTATACTTGTGTCATATCCATAGAAAAATAATTTAACATCAAAGGATTTAGTCTTTGGTGGAGAGTGATTTCGAATGGAAAAATCACTTGGATCTTTTCTTATGGATGATTGGTTATCCACCTTAAAAAATATTTCTAAAACATAAAAAAATTTGAAAATTATTTTCATATAAAATAACCTTGAAAACCTATAATGGATTCTTTAGAGAAAATAATGGTCAGGGTGGTGGAAAATTATGTTCATGTCACACATGATAAAACTAATGTTCGTTTAAAAAAAAATTATAAAATCTAAACCAGAATTGTTTAGAAAAAGACATGAAGATTCTTTAAAAAAATTGTAAAAAATTTAAACATGGGTAAAAATGACCTTAATAAATAATTTTAAGGATGTTAAACATATTTTTTAAAACATTATTATAAAATATTTTTTTGGAAGTAAAAGGTTTTTCGACTGATAAGGTGATTTTTTATTAAAAACATCATTTTGAACTCTTGATTACATGAAGAGATTAAAATGAAATAAAAACATATATTCTCATGAAATAACCCTATTGGAATAAATTTATTCATATTATTAAGATATATATAATAATATTTCATTATTTTAAGCATAATCGATAATAATCCTGATAAATTATAAGATTGTAACATCAAACACTTCCCACTTGAAATCACCATTAAATAATAGAACAAAATGAAACATATAATGTCATAAAAAATATTCATGATATGTCATGTCAAATTTGAAGTATAAACACATCATATAATATGATAGGTTAATGACATAACTTATTTCCCTAAAAAGGAAAATTGAGAAACAAACCCCTTATCGAATTTTTAACTTTTGAACCTTAAATCCCATGAGAGGGAGATAAAAAATGGATATGTAAATCTAATTAATTTACAAGATAAGAATCATATAATAAATTTATATTAATTATATATACCACATAAAAGAAATGGATTGTGAATTTTGAATGTGTCCTACAAAAGAAAAAAGTGAGACAGAAATATTTTACCTCAAGTATTAACTTTCATTATACATATTCAAACCTTATATATAATAAATATAATCATATAATAAATCTATTTATGAAAAATAATCATATATAACATACCATATCTGACATTCTCATGATCTTTTATTTCCCATTTATCAATGATCCCATGTTAAACTCACATTTCAGGTAATAGCTGCTTTGTTTTTCATTATGTTTTGATTTTATATTTTTTACCTATTGCATTTATTATGGTTCAATAATCTCAAGAATTATATCCATGATATAAATACCTTATATATATATATATTTATATATTAAGTATATATGTACTTATATAAACCCCTAAGTTTTAGTGATAGAAAATGAAATACACCATTCATAGAGATGGTAGGTCATACATACGCCTGAACATTGTTCCCATTTTCTCAACAGATTAAAATGAATAAAGTTAAATAATATAATACCATTAAATAATCATTTTAATTTCATATATATTGAATATGATCCTTAAACACATCCTAAATACTATAAGTACCCCAACCTCGGTAGCTCAGAGTAGGTGCCTTACTTTATCAAATTAGCATGATTACAATGAATCACATCATAGAGGACCATATATATTAATATTCTTGGAAAACTAGATACATATTTTAAATAAAAAGAACATTTTATACAAAAAAAATTATTTTCATTGAGAACACCATTATTCCCCATATTGTAACCCTTCATATAAATCATAATAAATTTATTAGAAACCAAGGGAAGAATAAAACATAAGAAACAGGTGATCTCAAATTTTCATTAAGGGTAGGAATATAATATAAGATATGATAAATAAACATAAACAATAAGTCAATGTGAATAAATAAATACAAAATACATTAAAACACAATCTTGATCATAATATGGAATGAATAAAAGCTGATCAAATAATTTTATATAAATAGTCACATGATAATGAAACTTAACCATGTATATTCTACTAGTCTAATAATCACATGGAATATTAATAAATAATATCATAGTGATGGAATGTATAATGTGGGACATCTAAAATATACCATTGAGGCCTCATCCAAGAAGCCAATATAAATGGGTAAGGACTTGTTGAATCTCTAATTTATTTTATCTCATCATACCTACGGATGCATCGAGGGTATGTAGAAGGCCCCACCAGATACCTACTAGTCCAATTTATTCCTCTCATAGAATGTGTGAATAATAATTGACATATACATTTGTATTTAAATGAACATATGAAATATAAATAACTTTACCTACTCAATAAAAATAACCAAAAACCATCTAGAGTAATGTGGTGAATGGTATAAAAATAATATATTTGAATAAACTATTAAATAAATTATGGAAAATGGTATCATAAGAGACCAACATTAATAAAGAATAAAATCAAACAAATGGTGTTTATGTAGATGAAAATACTCTAATAAAATCATTGTGAAAATTGTTTATAGAAATACCACATTACATTGAAATATTTAATTTAAAAAACTTTGCGCAATTATAAAAGAACACATTTTCTTTGAAAATAAACTTCTAAACATGTAAATGAAGTTTAAAATATTAATAAATCATGAAATTGGTATGATCCTTTCATTCCAATATAAGTTAAATAACATTACTTTTAAATTTAAAAAAACATTTAAAAGATAATTTTTTAAAATAATATCCTTTACGAATATCATATCCTTGTTGCGAGCATTAAGAACATGAATCAGTCCACTATAAATAAAAAAATTAAAAAAACTTATGATAATCAAACTTCATATAACAGATAATCATAACATGACATAATTAATGTAATAGAAGTTTAACCTAGATAATGGAAATTGGATTAAGAATTCCCTTACCTATTTATAATCAGTTGAATCTTATGCCCCATGATACTAATAATTGTGAAATAAAAGATGGAATACCATGAATATTATGAAACTCGTGATATGATATATTAAAGGTATGAATACATACACCACACACAAGGAATATGTGGTGAATAAGGAATAAATCATAGAAATAAATGTGATATGATAAAACTATAACTTTTTCCCAAAAACACTCTACACTTATATATAATGTCTTGGATAATAAAATTAGATAAATTAAATAATAAATATAAAACCTCTTAAAAATTTAATTAATTTATTATAATTTTATTAAGTTCACTTATGACTATTTAGATGAGTTACAAAGTCGAATTTCGTCATTTCAGGAGTGTTCATTTCATAGTTTTATGGTCTATTCCCTTAGGTATAATTATGTGGGTTCATATCAAATTGAATGAAAATACCAAAAGTGGAATGAAATGATATTAATATAATTTAAATATTTTTAAGGTATTTTATATAATTTTTTTCTATTATGAGGATAAATCATTTGATAAAATGTTAATGATAAAGGTTTATATTATTTTTTATATTTTTTGATAATCATTAACTAGTTGAGTTTTATTATTTAATTGTAGATTTATATATTAGTTTTAGAGTATTAAATTGTTATAATATACATATTTTAATCTAATTTATCCATAATAATGGTTTTTTGACAAGCCTTGAAGGCGGTAAAGAAAAACAAAAACTCTTCATCCACGAAGGCGGTGAATCAACATCTCATCGATGCCGAATTATTTTTTAGAATAAAAGGAGAAAATAGAAATGATGATTGATATTCCATTAAAATAATAGTATTCTAGTATATATATGATACTTGATTTATTATGCTGTTTTTGGAAGGGGGTATGAGAGGAGGATAAGAAATGAAACAAAATTAAAAGAGAAAATATCCTATTTACAACACTTGGGATTGGTATTTTGGTGAGACCAAGAAGACCAGGACTTTGAGAAGAGGTTTGGGATCATAATTTGTTAGAATATAAGAAGGATCAAAATCTTAAGATGTGTTTGGAGAAGAGGTTATGAGGCAGGTATTTATAGTGGAGGAGAGGGGTGTTTTTTGCTTATTTTATTCATTTGATTATTATTTTAGTTAATGAATATAAATAGTGTTTATTCCCATGACCAAATACCGTAACTTTATAATATGAGTTATAATTAATTGGTTCTTACATCATCCATACATCATTAATGAGAATATAAAATCTTGAGGTGTTACATTCTCTCAAAATTTAAAAAATTACATCCTTGATATTTAAACATAATATTTCTAATAATTAAGTTTACATTTTAAAATACACTTGTGGAAATCCCACATCATCAATAGGGTTAATAAAATATTATATTAAATGGATGGAAAGGAAAATGTGATGGTCATGAAAAATCTATGATTCTATAAAGGAGAACATTAGTGGGAAGTGAAAACATGGGATTGGAAAATAAATATAACTATCATGTTCTGATAGAGAGTTATAGAGAACATGATCATTAGAAATTCTATCATTAAAAAACTGTAAATATTTTATTGGTTAAAATACTATTTCATTATGGGTAAGAAAATTATATGGATAATTTTTTTGTTCCAAAATATTTTTCCTATAGTTGAGGGATTATTTTAGTATATATGTTTGAACTTGATCAAAAATAAAATTACATTATTTCATTCCTTTTCATAAGCGTAATCTCATCATTTGGTTGTGATTTGATCTATATCTACATAATATCTTAAATCTTAATATCGATATTCAATAGAAATTTTTATTCCAAAATAAATTTTATGAATAATAAGATACATAAGTCATTATTTCCTCCATTAAATGTTTAATGAAACAAAAATGGTTATAACAGGTTACCCAATATGATTACTCATACTTTAATCTTAATCTATAATATTCTCAATCCATTCCACAAGTATTTAACTTAATACTCATTCAAAATAAATCTTTCCAAATTCAATGTCCAAAAATTTATTAGGAAGGTCACTAAATTTCCAAAATCAACTTAACATAAGATTTCCCCAAATAATGTATCTCTTATTATCATGTATCAAATATTTCTATACCTTAATATTATTTAATCCTTTCTAAAACATTCATTCATCCAAGAGTAAAATCTCAGGTTGTTGAATATATTCCATAAATACAAAAAACTAATATTTTCTTCATAATATAAACCAAAAGATCAAAAATCTCCTTCATGGTCACCAATATTATCCCATAAACATCTATTTATTATTATCTCAACATCTAGCACATATTTAGGGTTATCTTTACCAATCCATGTATTTTCAATAATATCATCTTATAATAGAATGAATTATCTTGATTACTAGTGTTATTTATCACATGCTTCCAATTCCATAAATAATAAGTACTGCAACACAGTCCTTATATATCTCATTATTCTTATTACCATATCAACATTAAAAAAATAATTAAATAAAATAATTCTTGAATCAAAAAAATAAAATTTTTAATCATTCCTCTTCATATTTGGTAGTACCATAATCTTGATAATAATCAATTATCATCTATTTGGGGTAAATTACTTTGACTATTGGTACATTGATTTGTGTACTATCCCATATCATTATAGCTGAATCCTTTCATATTGGAAACCTTTTTCATATCCTGAAATCACAATCATGGTGTCCATTCTCTCTATAGTTGTAGAAAACTCTCATTTCTTTTTAGAAAGTATATGGTTGTTTCTTTCCACAATTATCCCTCATAGGAAATTAGTTATTTCCCTTCATTAAATTATCCAAATTTTTCCTATTTTTACTATTGTTGTCATGCTTCCCTACAAAACCCTAACACATTGATAACTGTTTATATTTATTTTTAGAACATGATATTATATCCTCATATGATGAGAATGTTTGGGAGGAATTTTTCTCTTGAAAGATTGACATAAGACCATAAAAGATTTAATCCTCCTTACTCATTGGATCATGTGCACTGGTGAGGTTATCATTACTTGTATGAGGTTCCATTTATAAATGAAGACATACCCCATATTATATCATATCATTATTAAAAAATTGTATAATCCCAAAACCAGTGAAATACCTAATATAAATTTAAAATTTTATGCATAGATAATCTCATAAACATTGTTTGTTTCGGTTTTTTCTATAGTTATCCCCAAATTATATCATAGGGTTATGTTCCCTAATATATAATTTCATAAATATAGTTCACATGGTTTCTACTAAACTTCATTTTATACCAACTATAATGACCCTGACCCAAATAGCTCAAAAACGATTCCATACTATATTAGATTGGCATAATTACAAGGAATTACATCTTGAAGGACCAAATATTTTAGTAGTACTAGGGAAATAAATACATATTTGAAATTAAAAATACATTTTAGACATAAAACTCAAATAATATTTTCTTTTAGGACACAATTATTCCCCTTAGCATAGCCCTGCATATCAATCATAATAAACTTCTTAGAAACCTGAGGAAGAATAAACCATAGGAAAGGGGTGATCTCATATGCTGAGAAAGGGTAATAATATATAGTAAGATATCATAATTAAACATAAATAATAATTCAAGTTTAATAACAAAAAACAAAATACATTAAAACATAATCATTAGCATAATATGGAAAGAATAAATCTGATCAACTAATTCCATATAAGTAATCACATGAGAATGAAACATAACCATGGATATTCTACTAGTTAAATAATCACATGGACTATTAATAACTAATCTCATAATGAGATAATTAATATTGTAGTAATTATAAAATATTGTATCAATTCCTTACCTATGAAGTGTACATTAAGGGGTAAGGCCTTGGGAAAAACTCAGTATAGTTTGTCTCATGAGACATACCGAAGCATCAAGGGGCTATAGTAGTCCCCGGTTGACACTTACTAATTAAAATTAATTTCTCTTATGAAATGGATGAAACATAATCAACATATATTTTTTTATTTTAAAACTCATACAAAATAATAATATTTTCCCATAATCAGTAATCATAATCACAAACCATCTAGAGTAATATGGTGAATATTATCAAATTTGTATATCCACATAAATAATTTAATAAAATATAGAATATAATATCATAAGAAATAAAAATAAATGAATTATAATATCCAAAAAAGTTTACTGACATATATTAAAATACTCTAACAAAATCATTATGAAATTATTTAGAGAAAGAACACTTTTCTTTGAAATAATTTATTTTAAAAATATCTCAATTATAAATGAAATTATTTTCATTGAAATAACCTTATATACTTATAAAAGAATCTTAATAAATTAAAAAATCTTGAAATAGGGAAGATATGATCTTTATTTTATAAGTTAAAACAATATTCCTTTTAAATTTTGAAAAAAACATTTACATTAGTATTTTTAAAAGAATTCCAATTACAAATAACATATCATTGATGTGAGTGTTAATCACATGACTAGATCATATCTAAATATAGATAAAAAATGTTAAAATACAACTTAAGATAATCAAAATTCATCTAAATCACAATCCTATCATGACATAATCAATGGAATGTAAGTTTAACCCAAAGAATGGAAATTGAGTTAAGAATTATCTTGCCTCATTGTAAACAGTCAAATATTTTTCCCCATAAAAGCAATAATTTTCAAATGAAACATTGAATACATAGAATATTATAAAAAATTTTATATGATATATCAAAGGGTATAATAAATACATCATACACAAGGAATAAGTGGTGAATAATTCATTTCTTATAGAAATAAAAGTTAGATGAGAAAACTTTACCTTATGGAAGAAAGTTTTCTACACTTGTATTTAATTTCCAAGATAATAATCATAGATTAATTAATTAATTATTAAATATTCTCCTCAAAATTTATATGATTAAGAAAAATTATATTAAGTTCATTTATGGCAATTTTTATTAGTTATAGAGTTCTATTTCACCATTTTGAGAGTGTTCATTTCATAGTTATGCGGTCGGTTCCCTTTTGTATAACTACAAGAGTTCGTGAAAAATAGAGGAAATACTCTAAAAGTAAAATTAAATTGTATTAATATACATTAAATATTTTAAATAGTCCCATTTATCATTTTTTTTAGGATGATTCAATTGATAAAATGATAATGAAAACATTTAGTTTATTTTGGCATATTTTCTATCATCGTGGATTAGTTTAGTATTATTATTTAATATTATGTATGTATATTAGTTATAAAATTTAAAACAAGTTATAATTTAAATAATAAAAAATTATTTATCTATATTAATGGTTTGATGAGCAGCCTTGAATGTTTTAGAGGAAAATGAAATCTTGTTGTCCACAAAGGTGGTGAATTGACACATCATTGGCGATGTAATCATTTTTAGAATAAAATAAGAATATAAGAGACATGATGATAGATATTCCATTAACATAATAATATTATAGTATATATATTATAATAGATTTATTATGATGTTTTGGAAAGGTGGGTAGAGGGGCATATAAGAAATAAAAATAAATTTAAAACGAACAAAGGGGAATTTTACCTCTTCAATGTCGTCTCCTTGAGAACCTCCTAAAGGAACTTGGGTTTGGTCTATTGGTGAGATCACCAAAACTAGAGGATTCGAGATATATTTTGAAGAGAAATTGGTAAAAATATAAGAAATATAAAAATATTATAATCTGTGTGGAGAAGGGGTGGTATTTATAGTGGAGGAGAGGGGTGTTTTTTTATTTTATTCAAATACTTATTATTTTTTCTCAAGACTATCAAAAGTATCGATTCCCATGACTAAATACAATAAGTAAAGAATGTGACCACATAATAATGGGTTCTAAACTTATCCATAAATCTATCATGACCAAATAATCCATTTATTTACCTATAATGTTAAACACTGTAAATTATAGTATTTCTCTATTCATCAAAAATTCAATTATTTTAGAAAAATCTAAAAAATCACCCTAACCAATTTTCTATGTGTATATTTTGAAAATAAAACCCATTTTATGAAATTAATTTTCTAAATATGATAAATTTAATCTTTAATTAAAATTATGAATTTTTCATTGCTTTATTAATAAAATAATTACCGCATCATCGTTGTATAATTATTTAATGGGATTATTTCATCATTAAAAATTAAAAATAAAATACCATGATGTCGATAAATATTATAAATTTAATAATAATATCTATAGTCAAAGATATATTCTAAAAAAATAAATATTAAAAATGATATAGTTATTAAAAATATGAATTTAACATTTTGTGATTTTCTAAATTTTAAATAATATCAAATATTTTTCATGGAAAAGTGTCCATTAAGAAACTATAATTATGAAATTAGGTTTTCAGGGTCTATTTAGATTCCTAAAATAAAATATTGGAAAATTTTAGGGTTATTTTCGAATCCTTATCATATTATTTTTACCTTAAATTACCCTATTTACCCTTAACTCTGATAATAAAAAATTTAGCAAAGTTACTATTCACATTGACCAAATATAAAATGAAACTTTTTTAAAAAATTTGACCTTATAACTCTAAATATGGAATCTATTTTTCCAAATTCAATTCATAAGAGTTGTAGAAATTAATTTAAAATTAATCCAGTATACGAGATGAAACAATGGGTTTTTAAAGTAAAAATGTTCAAAAGATTGAAATGTTTGAATATCCAATATCAATGTGAAATTTATTTAAATTACTTATATTGTATTTATTTTTTTATAATTGATCTAATTTTAATTTAAAACTAATTTTAAATATAATTTAATATTATAATTTATTTAGATGAAAAGTCAGTTTTCATTTAAAATGAAATACATTTTTTTTTATTCATCAAAAAATGAAACATATCAGAAAAATACCAAAAAAAATAACCAAAGTAAATTTTGATATTACTATTTAAAAAAATAAGTTTAATTTTTCAAATAAAATTTATAAGTGTCAAAATTTAGATTTAAAACAAGTGCACCATTAAAAAGAAGTAAAATTTACTTTTAGAAAATATATTTTTTTATTCATACAATTGGAATTATTCTTATATTGTTCTTAGAAAACTTATTGTTTGAATTTAGAAACATTTTATTTAATATTTAACATATTAATTTTATTATGATCTTTTACTAATAGTGATTAATTTAATTTATTAAGATAAAATTCTATTGTGGTCATAAAAATATTTGATAATTAAAACAAATCATTTATGTTCAATTGGTTTTTATTGAAATTTATAAATAATTAGTCACCAATGGATTAATTTTATAAAAAATTTGAAAACTATATTTTCATAATCTAATAATCTCTCTCATTCTCTCTATTCCAATGGATTGGTCAAAACTAGCACAAAAAAAAATAATATTTAATCATTTGGTTAAGCTCAGTGTTATGTGTAATATAAGTTATCAAAGAAGTTATATTTTAAAAATAGAGATACTATAAAATAATAGGGTATTATAATTACCTTCCATGTAATGAATGAATGAATCAAATCGCTTCACAAGGAGATAGTCTGCATACACACAAGTGACATTATCATATTCCCAAGGAATAGAATGTATATAGGTATGTGTGATAAAATAATTATAGAAGTATAATAATATCATAAGAATCATATATAATCATTTAATCCATCAATATATTCATATTTGATAGGTTCTAATGTAAAAAATTAATAACATCGTTTTGTGATATAGTAGTCCACCGTACACACGAATGATGCTTTTCAAACCCATTTGATTGATTGGGAGATAGTTTTATGTTTCACCCATGACATAAAAACACATTATTATATGTAATATACTGAGGATATTTTATCATCATGGTTTAATAAAAAAATATGGATGTGGATAAATAAATTAAATAAAGACACTCATTAAAGAACATTACCACTTCTTCAGGTAACCACCTTTTACTTTCAAAAAAATCATTATTAGGTTGGATTTATTGAAAAAATAGTCTTTAAAGGATGATGGGATGGATTTTTGATATTTATTCGTTCATATATTTATAGAACCAAAATATTTTAAAGCTGTGAAGAATAAAAAATATGATTATCCTTTTATAAGGGAGGTGAGTGACCTAAATGTAATTATTTTTAAAAGAAAAAGGTTTTCCCCAGTTTTTATCGTGAAAAAATACTCGAACATAGATTATACTAGAGCCTTAGATATGATAGGTTCTAAATATAGAGATAAATTATATTTTAGAGAATTTTTTTTCATTTTAACACTTATCTTTTTATATTTTCCCCACTGTAAACTCATATTTACCTTAACCATGGAAATTAAATTGTATTGTATCCACTATTAATTTTGGTCAAAAATAGTCTAAAATTTATTATATAATGTCAATTATTCAGATTTCAAATATAAATAAATTTTTCCAAATACAATTTGATGATGTTTCAAAATATAAAAGTAAATTTATCCCACAAAAGTGATGAGAAAGTGATTTTTCAAAAAGAAATAGATCAATAGATTACAATGTTTTTATATCAAAATTAAATATAATAATGATTCCAATGAAGTAAAAAAGGATTAGTAAGAATATAATTAAAATAATTTTAGATTAAAACTAAATTAAATTTCAATCTAAATTTATAAATAATTTAAATTAAATGAATTTTTTCAATTAAAATTTATTATTCCTCAAATAATAAAACCTTTTAGAACATTCTCAAAAATTCATCTAAAGCTAATTTTGATATGATGATTTCCAAAATAAAGTGTATTTTAAAAAATAAATTTTCTATGTATTTAAAAAATTAATATTATTATTGTTCACAAAAATAAATAAAAGAATTTTTTTTCTTGAAAATTGTTTTTATCGAAACATATAAATAGTATATGGATAAATTAAGTACTTTTTTCAATATTTTTCCTTTATATAAAGTCGATATACATAATATTTAAAAATATTTTATTATTATCAATATCTCTAAGTTTAAGAGATAATTTATAATGGTCACATTTTTATAATATTAATAATATATCATTTTTTTCAAAACACAGTGTTGTGTGTATAAAAATCTTAAGTTGATGTTTTCTATAACACAAGATATCAATAAATTTTAATTTATTCAAAAATAATAATTCATAAAAACTCAGGGAGTTACATTGTACACCCATTAAAATGAATTTCTCCCTAAAAATTTATCACTTTGATACAAAAAAATGAAGATACATCTTCCTCAACATTTTATTTTGTTGCTTTGTAGCTTCCTCAAACTGGTGGTTTCTCCACAAAACTGAGACCAGGTTAGTGGTCTTATTTCATAGAACTTTCTTTGTATGATCTAAATTCTCCACTATTTTTTTCTTATATTAAATATCATTCTCTTGTATTATAACCAATATATTTAGTACATGTGAAGGTTCTGGTATATAGTTTCATTGAATAGATACATGGAAAACAATGTGGACTTAAGAGAGGTTTTATGGAAGTTCCAATTGATAGTCTTCCATCCAGATGTGAACAATAATTTCAAATGGGTCAATATACCTTTGTCTTATTAATAACATATTGAATAGTGTTACACTTAGATCATGCCCCAATATGGTGGTTCGCATTGCCTCAAGCATGCATCCCCATATTCCAGAGGCTTCCGACTAGTTGTGAGGGTATAAAGTTAGTTTGGTGGGAAGACTATATCCTCTTTTTAGAATGGAACAACTTATACAATTAGTTACAATAAACAACTAAATAATTTAATCAATAGAAAAATCAATAAACTAGTGCATAAGCATAATAAAGAACTGAACTATTGAATATTATATTAAAATCCACTAAGGCAGTGTTAGGTACATTAATGTATGTCATACTGAAAATACAAAAGGATAATAGGTAGACAATAAGATAGAAAATGTAAAATAATAACAATAATATGCTCTCTAGAATCTCTACCCAAATATCTATCCTATTCTTCTATGATCCTTCTATAATAAATAAATATCAACATCCTATAACATCACCTTTTCCATTACTATTACCTACGGGAAGATAATCTTATAGGGTGCTAAATGCAGCTCGAGTAGGGTGTGAGATAAAAATCCCATTAGGCCACCACCAATGGTGTTAACATGTAATCCAAGCAGTTCTAGTAACTAAATAGTGTGTAGTTATATATAACAATTAAATAAAATCAATACCTAATAAATATATAACTAGACCACTTAGGTTTGTAAGGGACACCTGACGACAATACCTGATTGGGATCGTAGTTGAGAGGATTGTCTGATCTAGAACAATATATATATATATGTATGGTTATAATATATATATATATAGTATAATTATATATATATATATATATATTGAATCCATCTATATGAACTAAGTATGTGCAGACGTAAGTGGAAATATATCTAGAATACTAGTTCTGGATGGACTTGGGCATAACTCGGACATCAATAACTACTCTAATGAGCTTATAAGATCAAGAAATAGGATACATTACCTACCTCCCAATAAGAGTGTTAGATATAAATAACGATGCTTGGAATAGTGATTGAGTCATCATGTCATCACTCAAAACAAGGAATATGGAATATAAAGCCTAATGTCCAAATAGTGTCAATGGTGTGAGACGTCATTCTCAACACCCGATGTAAGGGAGTGTGATATCTTCATGGTCAACAGGTCCCTTACCATCATGTCACAACCTCTATAAAGGTATACTATAATGATAACTAGATTAGGGAATTATTTCCCCTCCATATCATTTATCCAATCCATATATATATATTGATAAGAATGGAACTATACGTAACCATGTTTATAAAATTACTCATGAGGAAATACATGTCATATATCCCATTAATCATGTATAATTTAGAATTACAACTCACAGGGATCACTTATTACGACACGAAATAGATGGATTTTCCTTACCACCCCTTTAAAATTCATCTCGTTTAGGACATTCATTGTATTTATGTAAAAGTATGTTGTCATGAAAAATCCATACTATATAATCCAAACCATTTAAGTTACTAAGACATGGAATTTCAATCTATAAGTCTAAATGATCCATTTAGAAGGATTCCTGGTCAAATAACGAACCAAAATGGAAATTCCAATTCTAGGTTGATCCAAAAAATTATGAGGTTCCATGGATTCAATAAAAATTTACAAACCAAAGGTAAACCTATTTAAAATCTCATCCAAAAATAAAAAGGGCATTCCTTGAAATTTATCAATTCACCATTAAGGTAAATATGTCTTGGATCACCCAAGGGGTGTCCATAGATGAAATCCACCACTTAAAATTCACTTAAAACGTTCAATAGGATTTCATTAAGGAACAAGGGTCAATTTGATATGAATCAATCAATTAAATGGAGTAGGTCGACAAAATTTGGCATGCAACATAATGGCGTAGATACAGAACATCAAAAATAAAAGTGAAAATGACATGATCAACTATCTTGAGGTCGTAGATGATAAATCGCTCTATATCAGCATCATATTTGAAGCAAGATAGAAGATATATGATAAAAGTTCCAATTCCCTAAAAATAGGTAAAAATATTTTTCACCTAAATAGAAATATGGATTCAAAAACAGACATAGATAGGAGGTGAGAGATTGTGGAATCTTACCGAGATGGATCCAATGCTTCTGATGGAGTAAGGATCGAACACCAGACGGTGGAACTAACTCAATTCCTAGATTGAGGTGTTCTTGGGCCCAAATGCATAGAAAAACCATGGTTGGATGTTGTAGGTAGGGTAATAAGGAAATAAAAGGTTTAAAACATAACTTAGGGGAAAATAGCCATGTTACCCCCAAAATATCAAGGTGCTCAGTTTAGGTGCATGGTATGAAAATCGGGTGAAAATCACACGCTATTTACTAATATAGAGGAGAACACCATAATTTTAGGCATACTATTTGACTAACCATGCACAAACAATGAAAAATAGATCTATCCCAACCTATATAACAACTACACATCCATATTCCTAGGGTCTCATAGTTATAGGCAAATTGTACGACCCATTTTTCTTCCATTTTCAGGCACTTCGGACTCTGAACGAGCCTCAAACTCTATTAGGAACATCCTTAGGCCATAACACACATTTACCATGATTTAAAAAAGGATTCAAATTTAAAAACAAATTATACATACCTTTGTGAGAATATGGGTCGTTACATTAGTTTCCCTTTCTTTTTGAATATCATACCCTTCTTTCATAGAGAAATTCTTAGAAATGCTTCACCATCAACATCAAATTATCGATAATGACAAAGACTTCCAACATATCATTCATACCAAATATATGATTCCTTGATATTTTTTGAGTGGATCTACCTTCTCCATCATTTCTTCAGTTATCTCAAGTACCAATAACTTTCATTATTGAACTTCATTCTAACATGATGGAGCTCTATATTTATTTCCATATAGGGATACACAATTTTTCATTTGAATTCATAATTGAATGATATTTTTTAAGACAACTCAAAAAATGACGTTTTTAATCCCAACCACACTTTAGGTCCCAAGAAAAATATCTGAAAATATACACTATGGATTGAATTCTTCTCTTATACTGAAAATCTATTTGAGGATGATATGCATTATAGAGACTCAAATATGTATTAAGATCTTAAAAAGGACATTACAAAAAAATTGATTCCAACCTCATATCTAGATCAAAAATAATGGAATGTAGTATTCCAAGAAACATTACCAATTCCTTAATGTATTTTATGGAAATTTTATTCAGATAGAAATTTTTCTGATAGTGATTAAGTGTGATAACTTTGTAAGGCGATTGACTATAACCCATATAACACTATTCCCTTTATAAATTTTGGGGAGTCCAATGAAAAAAATATGTGATGATGGTTTAACATTTACATTTTGGTATGTGTAATAGATGTAACATCACCTTAGTATTTTATCTCTTAGACTTAACTTACTAACATACAAAACATTGAGATATAATCTCTAGGAAAACACTCTTTATTCCATCCCACCAGAAGTGTCCCATAAAATATCTATACATATTTTTACTTCAATGATAAATATACAACAATGATCTATGTTATCCCTCTAATAAATCCATAAAATTTGGTATGGATAAAACACGTACATGGTTTATAAACCTTATCAATTCATCATGATCACCATTTAACTTAGGAATATTTCTAACATTATTTTACAACTCCATATCGTTTTTCTAGGCCTCTTTAATCTTAACTTGGACATATGGTGGATCATTCAATTGAACAAGATAATATTTATACCCTTAATTATATATTTCTAATTTTATCCTTTTTAAATCCAAAAATATTGTAACTTTAGTGAACCTCATCATAGATAATCTAGCTGGATCCTTTCTACTCAGGGCATCATCCATCTTGTTATTTTGTCTTGAGAGACAATGTATTGAGTAGTAATAATTATTAATCATCTATAACCAACTTCTATGGAATATATTCAAGTCCTTCTATGTGAATATATTATTTAAACATTTATGATCAGAATATATATCACACATTTCCTTATAAAGATAATGTATCCATATTTTTAATGAAAAAATTACTGTATCAAACTCCAAATCATGAGTTGGGAAATTTTTCTCATGATATTTTAGTCTTTGTGAGGCCTAAGATATAACCATGTAATTTATCATGAAACCAAATCTCAATTACTTCTTATATAAATAGTTGTAGAATACAAACCCTTCTTCGGTATAGGGTAATGTATCAATATGTGCACTGACTATTATTCTCTTCGGTTCCATGAAATTTTCTTTAAATTCTTAAATATATAAGAAAATGGCTCCCTTATGGGTTAACCTAGTGCATTGATTAGATATTCATGAGAAATTTTCTAAAATCGATCAATAATATCCAGCTAAACAAATAAAACTATGGATCCCAATCACTATGGTTAGTATAGTGCAACCTTCAATAGCCTCCATATTTTATGGATCTATCTATATACACTATCATGGGATTATATGACCTAAAAATGATCACTTTTGTAGCCAATGTTCACACTTTGTAAATTATACATGGTTTCTCTCTCCTTATTGTAAAAACCCTATCCTCAGTAGCCTAAATATGTTGACTTACATTAATACATTGGCATAGATAAAAGACTAAAATCCCAAATGACATATCAATTTTTTTATTTTAGAATCCACATTACATACATGAACATTACATTACAACTAGAAAGGAGAAAACCTATAAATTACTTTGTAAACACCCATAAACTTCTATGTTATCCCAAGAAGACATTCATAAAATAAATATTTACATCCTGCAAAAAATAAAACATAGGAAAGGTGTGATATCAGATTATCAGTAAGGGTAAACAATATAGCATAATCTATCATATACATAAACTATAAGGCACGCTCAATAACTATAACAAAGGCCATTAAAACATAATCTTGAGCATAATATGGTGGAAATAAGAGATGAGTAAATAATGGCATATAAATAATCACATGTGAATAAAACTTAACCATGGATATTCTATAAGTCTAATGATCACATGGATTATCAATTAGTAACATTGTAATGAAGGAATGCATAATGATGGACATCATAAACATACCGTCAAGGCCTCATCCAAGATAGTATCAATGCTATTATATTAAATTAAGGCACCGAATATGGGATAATGGGTTCAAGGTCTTTACACCTAGGGTCTTTAGTACAATTCTCAAGTGATCGTCATTATCATCCTTTCTATTCAAAAAGATAATAATATCATCTATAAATACCACCATAAACTGATCATTATAATCTATAAATACATTATTCATTAAATCCAAAAATATAGTTGGAAAATCAGTAAGATATAATGGCACCGCTATATATTCATAGTGTCCATAACTTGTATGGAATATTTTCTTGGGTATATCTCCCTTCTTGACCCCCAATTGATGATATCCAAAAATAAAGGTCAATCTTGTAAAAGTGTTAAACACCACATTGTTTTTCAAATCAATCATCAACATAGGGTAGAGGATACATGTTCTTGATTATAATTTTGGTCATCTAATAAAAATCTATACAAAGTTTCATTTATCCAAATTTATTTGTAACAAAGAGAACATGTGAAACCCAAGTTGACACACTTTTCCAAATGAATCCCTTATAAAAGATGTCCTAGTGTTTAAATTTCAATTCATATAACTCAATTGGGTCCATTAAAAAGAGATTCCTTGAAATTGGTGTGGTGCATGGTAAGAGTTATATTACGAACTCCGCTTAATTTTTTGGTGGAAGACTAGGAAAATATTCCAAAATATGTCAAAACAATTCTACATAATAGGAATATCATAGATAGTGAGATTGTCCCAAAAAATATGAGCTAAATTCCCCTCTTAAATAAGAATAAAAAACCCATAAAATGGAGTTTATTTCCATAAAAAGTTCATATTTATAATCACATTGACAGATGATCAAATATTGGTCTATAATATCAAATTTTACTCCACTTACATAGAAATTTATGTGGTCTTTATGTAGAGAAATACAATCTATTGGTCAGAGTGGAGAACTCAAGAGGGGGTGAATTGAGTATCTATTAAAAAATTCTATTTAAAAATTATTCTTAAAAAGGTTCCCCAATAAATTTAAATACATCCTAGTTATACGGTTATGAAAGTTTGAATGTTTATATAACTTCATAGAATATTTATTAATTCTCAGTAATCTTAATATCAGTTATTAACATTACATTTGAAGCTATTCTAATAAGGTAAAAAATTATAAATTTTTTTCCAATATTAACTATCAATGTAAATTTATTTATATCTGAATTAAATATTAAAATAGAGAAAAATAAAAATAAAAAATACAACAGATATAAAAAAAGTGGTTCAGTCTCAAGCCGATACCTAATCTACTCCACTTGGTGATCACCTTCCACCAAGCAGTTTATATAAATAAACTTGATCCACTCCCTGGATCGGGGTTAACAAAAGTACCCAAGACTATTCAGGTCCTATGACCTCTTCCACAGTTCTTTGTGGGTATGAACTAACAGGTCACACAGGGACCTCTTCCATACTTATCAATGGGAATAAACAAGTGAAAAAAGATGCAAGAGAAAGGATATCTTGTATCCTTCAGTTTGATGCAAGAGATTGTAAATGTTTTTATAAATACACACACTTCTCAAAAGATAATAATAATACACAATAGAGAAGAAATGATGAGATAATGTTAGAAGTGATATGAGTGTTAGTCTATGCAGATTTGGTCTTCTGGGATGAAGCAGATGCAGAAATCGAGTCCTCTTGTGGAAAAAAGAATATCGTAAGTTGTCTAGATCTAGCTCATGTTCTTCCTGGAGTTGATATTGAGGAATGTTTCTTGACTCTAGGATTCAATTATACTTTGTTTGTTCTTCATTAGTGTTAGTTTTCATGAAATCTTGTGCTTCTTCGTTATCGCACACACACTTGTTTTTTCTTTTACACTATTGTCGCCACAGTCACCACGATCACTTTCTTTTCTTCTGGCCACATTGTTCTTTTAATTATTGTAATTCATATGTTGGAGCTTAAAAGATTCATTTATTCTACACATCGTACCTCATACTATTAGGTGTTATGTCTACAAAGAAACATTAATTATTCCATTTCATTTAAAAGCTTCAAATACGACCATTAGAAAATAAATTAAACAAAATTACAAAATAGATTAAATAAATGATGTCAGTTTTTCTGGAAACAGTGTCTCCATGAAACGTTGTCTCCTTGAAATGGTGTCTCCTTCTTTTAATTTGAGCAGTGAGATATCTATGATAGAATAATTGTATATAGAATAGAAACTTGTAGAAAAAATGTGGTGTTTGACCAAGGTGTCTAGATGTTCACGGTGTCCGGATGGTCATGGTGTCCAGATGGTTACAGTGTTTGGATGGTCATGGTGTCTCGATGGTCATAGTGTCTGGATGTTCACGGTGTTTGGATGGTCACAGTGTATGGATGTTCATGGTGTCTCGAAGGTTATGGTGTCTGCATGGTTACGGTGTCTAGGTCCTTTGCCATAAAAACACAACCAGTGGTAGACTCACAGTTTCTCAAACATATCCAAAACTCTGTACATAGACTTAAATACTCATATTCATAGAATTAATTAAATTAATCATCGATAAGATAATTTCATTAGAAAATAAATATCTTACAATAATTATTTAAGGCATAAAGAAACTAATCATCTGTACACATGATTTTAGATAGATTAAACATGATTAACAAGATTTATAGAATGTATATGATTTTTTATCATTAAAACATGATTAACACATGAGGATTCCAACAATATCCCCCTTTTTGATGATCACAAATCATGTGAGTGAGATATTTATTCTTAGGAAACGTGTCTCTTCTTTAATGTGCATTTATTTCCTATAAAATACATATATCTCCCCCTTTTGGGATTATCAAAACGAGTAAATAATAAGTAGACATTAAAATTTTACAATTTATTAGATGGATAAAAGGTGTCATTACAAACAGTAAGGAACAAGAATATATAAAAATCCCTATCAAAATATAGTATTCACTATTATTCATCACTGTCTTGTCTTCTCTTTGCCTTTGGCGGGAGCATCAGAAGAAGAATCCATAGGATTAGAGGTAGAAGTGGAGGAAGGGAGTGAACCAGTGGACAGAGAAGATAAAGGGATTCCTTAAAAAATGGAAGATTCTAAGGTAGGTTTAGTGAAAGACCGAGGAAACTATTATTCAAGGATAATAGACTTTATCTGACTTAGAGCCTGAGAGACATACATAGATGTGGAGGCAAGTGAAGTGGATGAGAATTTAGGAAAACCAGATCTCAGGGGTACAGCTACAGGCGCGACAATTGTAGAACTATGGATATGAAGATAAGGCCTCAAAAACATATTAAAGTTAGTAATGATCTCACCACTATACTATATAGCTTTCGCAAAGTCATCCTTATTCTCCAGAAACTTATCCAAAAATGGAGTGAAATCTTTTTGCTTTTGGACATGAGTTTTGAAGGCTTGAGTGACAGGAGGAATCCTCAGATTCTCCACAAGGTACTTTAAGTGGTTGGTCAAGTAATTCTTAGAGAATATCCAATTGAAGTATAAGGACACATTCTTAGCAATTTCTTACTGATCATCATTGGAAATATTGGAATGAATTCTCACTAAATCAATAACTCTGTCACTGTTCTTGATAACGTCAGATGCAAATTCCTTATCAAATCTAGTATGCATAGATTGAAGTTTTACTTTTAAAACTATTCAGAGAAGATAACTATCTAAAGAAGGTTGAGATGATTTTCCAAAAGTATGAGAAGAAGTGAGAGTTGAGGTAATTAATTTTAGTTGATTTTGAAATTTATGTAGATAGCCCTTATACTCATCAGTTAACTTGTTAAGACTAATAACAAGCTCATGCATCTCTTGAACAATCTTCTTGTTTCATTCAGCTATCTTTTCAGAAAAGGAAGTTACATGTGGTTGAATTAGCGAGGATACTTCTTATGGGGTCTGACCAACAATATCCTCAATAGAATAATAAACAAGTTCTGGTCTTGAGGTAATCACTCCCTATATTTCTTCAACCATACCTCTGAGAGTTTTTACTTCATCACTGATATGTTTGTTATAAACTTTTACTTCTTGAATCTCATGAAGCATCATAGGCTGAATCTTTTATACGACGTTTTCCAACAATAGGGCATCATCTCTATCACTTAAATTGGTTACAAGAGACGGTTGGGTATTCATGAGTTTTTCAACTCCATCCAATAGGGTAGCTCCAAATACTTTTAGATCATCGTTATTCACCATGTATTAAGGTTCTTGTAAAGGTTCATGAATAGAAGTTGAGATATGCTTAGGTTCCTTGGTAGGGATATCTTCAGGAGTATATGCTAGTTTCAAATGAAACATAGAAGAAAAATCAATTCCTTTAACTGAGACTTCCTAGGAATCAGTCACATCAAAATAACAGGGTAATTTATACCATGTATCCACTGAGCTTGAATTAATCGAATTAGGGAATTTAACAGATTCCAGATTGGGGGGATGATCCCTCTCAATAGTTGAATCTTTCTCAATACGTAGATATTTAGATCCTTGATCTATTTCCAAAAATTCATCCCTAATTTCTTTATCCATTTTGTTTATAGCCAATTGAAAGGCTTTCTCGATTCTCTCTTTAGCAGAATAAGTAACTTCTGAAACAGCTTGTTCCTATGAATGTTCCTCAAGAGAAGTTTCTTGTAAAATAGAAATATCTTCTTCTATAAGATCTTCTACAACATTATTTTCACTTACCTTAATAACAAATTATTCTTTTGAATAAATTTTTTTCTTCTAGATCAACAACTTTTTCATGAACAGACATGTCAATCTCAAATAAGGCTTGAGGAGAAGATTCACTATCTTCCTCAACCAGAACTATAAGGACCCAGCCTTATTACATAAATAATCTAGAATTTAGTCAAGAAAACACTTCCTTTTACCTTGAAGATATTTTCAAGTTTATATCTCTATATAATTGGGACATAATATATTCATAACATTACACATTGTTACAGATTAGATACCATAAAAACAGTTTCCATTTTTTTCAAAATTTAAAACATTAAAACATAATACATGATTACCTGAAAATTATTCAACATTTAACATGACTTTATTATTTGTCTTACACATCCATTAACCTTTTAAAATCATTTAAAACATATGATGAGAACAAGAATTAAGTAAGGGATATAAAAAGAAGGAAATAACACATTATCCCATGAATACTTGTAACGTATGAAATCATTTTCAGAAGACATACTTATCACCTATATATATACTTACTTTGTGAAACATGAGATTTCCAAAATACCTAAGAACATAATTAGAACCATAAAGGTATCTTGGGTCATTACTTACATAATCTTGTAACCCTCTTGGCTACCTTATAATTTGTAACCCTCACGGCTACCTTACTATTTGTGTAACCATCACATTTACACTTAGAGTAACCATACGACCGACCTCAAACATACACATACCTAATGAATCAGAGAGAGATATAGGTCCAAACCTTCATTATAAACAATTCCCATTATCCATAACATAATCATACAACATGAATATTATCATAAAAACATTGCTTTTGAAATTTGTAAAACATAATTTTAAAAGAGGATTTTAAAAGAAAAGTCCCTAATAAATATCATATAATTAAAGTGAGACTTAATAGAGTGGATGAAATATGTACATGATATGTAAATATACATAATTAAAGTATAATCATATTTCATCACACAAACAATTTAAATACCACATAAATAAAGAATAAAGTTAACCCAAACGATGGAAATCGGGTTAAGAATTCCCTTACCTCAGTCTTGTCTTACTTTAAACTTGTTTAAACTTCTTATATAATGGTTAAAATAGTGTTATTAGTATTTTAAAGAAACGTTTTCACGTTTATAACATATTATATGATCATTTTATAACCTCATTTTACCCCTTAATTGTTAGTATTTTGTTCCTTGCACTGTTTTGGGTGAGTTCCTTACATGATTTCCATGATTGGTTCATGATGGATGTTCTTGTCGATTGAAAGTGAAACTCCATAATATGAATGGAAAAGTATTTACATATTTCCAGTACCATAATTTATACCATTTATCATTTTGATGTTTTATATGAGGATTACTCAAAAGTTAAAACATTAATGATGTTTGTTTAGATCATTTTAGTGGTTCTTTGATAATAACAACCACATTTTGTCTTATAAATTAAACCCATGAGTAAAAAAGAATTAAAAAACTATGGATGTGACATAATACATATATTATTACCCGGTTCAACCCTAGAAATGGTTTCATGACCAGAGTTGAAATAATTAATGGAATTTAAAATCACATTGTCCATGATGTCGGTAATTCGACACATCCCGAACAATGTTTTTATTCCATGAGTAAGTGGGAGAGGAGAAAAATAATGATGGTGAATTTCCCATGAACATGATAAAATCCAGAATATACATGATTTATGGAGATTTAATGCCTCTTGGGTAAAAAGATATGAAGAAATAATAAGAAAATAAAGGAACTCAAAATAAAAGAATAATTGAGAAATCCCTTACAAAAATTCAGCAGCCTAATGGCTATGTAACTTGGTTTTAGAAAAAAAATAAAAAAGAGAGGGGAAAAGGGTCACCCATAAAAAAGTGAATCATAATAAAAAATATATCAATAATAAGAAGGAAAGAAGATCATGGTATGGAAACTTGAAAGTTATACCACATAAAAGAGAACTTGAATGGAAAAAAGAAAGAAGTTGAGAATTTTATTACCTTGTAGAGTAACTACTAGAACATAAAGGTTGGGACCTTGGGGGCTTGGGAAATATTTGGGAGGTCTACTAGGGAGGTAAGGAGGCCAGATATTCATTGATGAGAAATTTGGAATGATGTTAATGAAATAATGGGTTGGTATTTATAGGAAAAGTGAGGTATTATTTTAATAATTTCTATGGGACACCTCATTAGTGGTATTAGAAAAACCATGGGCTTTCCCATAGTATTTGCTCATGGTATAAGCCACTTGGGACACCTCATAACGTATTTTACTGTACAAAAGTAGACCATATTTATTACATCATTAATGATGTCATTAACAAACTGAAACTCAAAACTGTATTTATTTACTATTCACCGAACAAACAATTGTTTCAGAAAAATACCCAAAATTAACCCTAACCATTTATTGATGTGTAGAATTTAAAAATGAATTCCATTTTTTGAAAATAATTTTCTAAATATTTTTAATTTAATTTTTAAATAAAATTATACTTAATTCAAAAATTATTATTTGAAAACTATAACTGCTTTTATATCACATTGAAAAATTAATCAAGATGTCATTATCTTAAAGCCTTAATAAAATAAAATAATAATACAATTTACTATTCAGTAGGGTCATATTACTATTCATATTACTATTCATAAGGGTATGTTACTATTCACCAAAAAACAATTTTGTTCCAATAGACTCCAAATAACATACTGAACAGAATTGTAGATGACCATTTTTTGAAATTCAAAACATAAGAAGCAGTAAAATTATGTTTAAAGGCTACTTATAAATATATACATTAAAAAAAAATTCAAGAATTTCATTTTATTTTTAGATAACATTGGGGTGTTACATTATACCAACCTTCTGGAAATTATGTCCTCGCAATTTTATTTACTTATTAAACAAGTGAGGGTACCATTCCCTGATAGAATTTTTAGACTCCCATTTTTCTTCTTCAACCATGTGGTTTCTCCACAAAACCATTACCTGGTGGATTACCTTATTCTGTAATAATTTTTCCCTTTGTTCAAGATTCTGAACTGATTTATCTTCATAATAAAGGTTATCTTCCAGTTGAACTTCTTCTGGACTCAAGACATGTAATGAATCTGGAACATACTTTCTCAACATCGAAACATGAAAAACATTGTGTACCTGAGAAAAACTCAGAGAAAAAACTACTTGGTATGAAACGGGTCTAACATTCTCTAGGATTTCAAAAGGACCGATCAACTGCATACTTAGCTTTAATTTATTACCAAAATGCATCACACTTTTCCAAGGAGAGATTTTAAGTAAAACATGGTCACCTACCTCGAAAGAGAAGTCTTTCCTTATGTTATCTGCATAACTTTTATGCCTACTCTAAGCTGTCCTTATGTGCTACTGGATCATCTTCACTTTCTCAGCCACTTACTCTACTAATTCTGGACCCATCAACTTTCTTTCACCGACTTCATCCCAAAACACTGGATTTCAACACCACTTTTCATACAAATCCTCAAAAGGTGTCATCTGTATACTGTAATTAAAACTGTTATTATAAGAAAACTCAACTAAAGAAAGATGTTTATCCCAACTTCCTTGGTAGTCCACTGAATAAGCTCAAAGTATATCCTCTAATTTCTGAATCGTTTGTTCTGACTATCCATCAGATTAAGAATGAAAAGATGTACTGAAATTTAATTATGTTCCCAATGTCTTCTGGAGTTCTTTCCAAAAGTTAGAAGTGAACCTAGGGTCCCCATCAGATACAATGGAAAGAGGAACTCCATGTAACCTGACAATCTTCTTGAGGTGCAGTCGATAAATCTTATCTAAAGACATTGTATCTTGAATAGAAATAAAATGTGCATATTTTTTCAGTCGATCCACAATAACCCAAATTTCATTGTTACCTCGAGATGTCTTAGGAAGTACCACCATAAAGTCCATGGATACATTATCCCACTTCCACTTTGGCACTGTCAAAGGCTGAAGCATCCCCTTCGGTAACTGCTGCTCTACTTTAACCTTCTAACATGTCAAACATTTCGCGGTAAATCACCAAAATCCCTTTTCATACCATCCCACTAGTAATACTCTTGAAGGTCTCTATACATCTTAGCACTACCAGGGTGAACTGAAAATGGAGAACTATGATCTTCACACAACAAATATTTCTTCAACTGAGAATCAAAAGGCACACAAAACCTTCTTCCAAATCTTAAAACACAAACGTTATCAAGGTTAAATTCTAGATGACTACCCATTTTAATGAATTCTACCTTTTTCTTTAGCTCACTGTCTTCTTTCTATGCTCGCTTAATTATGCCTAACAATGAAGACTGCACTGAAACCTGAAACAAAATATATGTATTCCCTACACCAAAAAATTATAAAACAAAATTAATCAAATCATTAATGAAGGGATCATGTTCCAAATGTAACATGGTTAATGAAGTATGATGCTTTCGACTCAAGGCATCTACCTCTTTGTTTGATTTTGCAGGATTTTAATTGATCGTGGAATCATAATCCTTTATTAGTTCAAGTCATATTTTCTTCCTCATGTTTAATTCCTTATGAGTGAATATATACTTCAGACTTTTATGGTTAGTATATATTTAACATTTGGATCCGTATAAATGATGCCTCCAAATTTTCAAAGAAAAAACCACAGCTGCCAATTCTAAATCATGTGTGGGATAATTTAACTCATGAGGTTTTAGTTTTCTTGAAGAATAATCAATTACCTAATCATTCTGCATCAAAACACAACCAAGTCCCTTAAACGAAGCATCACTATAGATAAAAAAGTCACCATTTTGGAAAGGCAAGGCTAAAACTAAAGCATTTAACAATCTCTTCTTCAGTTCCTAAAAAAACATCACAGTCTTCTGTCCAAAAAAATTTAACCCCTTTTTGTGTTAAATTATTTATCAGGATATATAACCGAGAAATGTTCTTAACAAAACGTCATTAATAACCTGCTAATCTAAGAAAACTACGAATATCTATATCATTTTTGGGTCTTGTCCATACATCAACCACTGTTGTTTTGGTAGGATAAACTATTATTAAATTCTTATTTACAATGTTCCCAAGAAAATAAATATGTTGTAACCAAAAATAACATTTTCTGAATTTTTCATACATATTCTTTTCATTTAAGGTTTTTAAAACAACCCTTATTTTTTTCATGATCCTATTTATTTTTATAAAATAATATAATGTCATCAATAAATACAACCACAAACTTATCAATGAACTCATGAAATAATCTATCTAAAAGATTTATGAATACAACAGGTTCATTAGTTAACCAAAAGGTTATAACAACAAATTCATAATGCTCATATCTAGTATTAAAGGCTATTTTTGGGATGTCATCCTCCTTCACCTTCAACTGATGGTATCTGAATCTCAAGTCAATCTTGGAAAAGTACTGAGCTCCCTAGATCTAATCAAACAAGTCATTGATATGAGGAAAAGGATACTTTTTTTTAAAAGTGATGTTATTCAAAGATCTATAATCAATGAAAAGTCTCATGGAACAATATTTTTTTAACAAATAAAATAGGAGCTCTCCATGGTGAATTGCTAGGATGAATGAATGCTTTATCAAGAAAATCCTGCAACTAATTTTTCAATTCAAGAAGTTCTATTTGAGCCATACAATATGGGGGTTTTGAAATTGGCTTAGCATCAGGAACTAAGTAAATTGGGAATTTTACTTCCTAATTAGGTATGACACCAGGTAACTAAAAAGGAAAAACATCAAGGTATTCATTTACCACAGGAATATCATCAATCTGAATAGTTCCCTTATTTTCAACAATATGAGTAAGATAACTTTAATTTCCATATTTCAGCAGTTTCTCAGCTTCCTCATATGTTATCAACTGTATGGGTTCATTCTTGTATAAAAATTGAAACTCTTTCTGAAAAAATAAATTCTTTAGATCTACGGTAAATCTTAGAATGATAAAGAGAAAGCCAATCCAGTCTCAGAATAACATCAAACTCAACTCGGGTTAAAACAACAAGGCTTTCAGATAAAGTATTTCCACAGACCACAATAGATTGATTATTATAATTCCTCTTCACTATAATATTTCCCCTAGTTTTTTAACAACAACGTCCAGTCTCATTTGTTGTGGTGATATTTCCAATTTACCTGAAAATTTCTCAGAGATGAAGGAATGTGTAGACCCCATATCAAACAAAACATCATCAAAATCTAAGTGAAAAAACAAATTACCTGATACTGCATCATTGGATGGACATACATCTGGTGACGTAGTCGCAAAGGATCTCACTACACCTTTATACTTATAGTCTAGATTCTTTGCATCATTCGGATCTCTCTTTGGGAATTCATTTTCATAATTACCCATCTCTCCCCATTTAAAACACTTTACAGTTTTCTTATCGAGATTAGTCATAGGATTATTTTCATTGCAATCTCGAGCTATATGTCCAAACTTACCACATTTAAAATACTTATCAGTTTTTCTAAGACATTCCCCAAGGTGTTTCTTGCAACACTTTTCAAAAATTAGAAACTAGATTTTCTTACCATCAGATTTCTTTGGTTGATTCTTACTCATCACTTGCCACCTGGTCCTCTTCTTCTCATTGTTTCCAAAATGCACGTGATCATCACCAAACTCCATCTCTAACCTCTCAGCGCATCGGGCAAGTTTTCATAACTTTTGAATTCACAGGTGGCCAATGCCTTTCAATACCTTGGCTTCAGTCTTGAGTAAAAGTGGTTGATTTGGATATCAAGATCCAGAATAATATTTGGAGCATACCTCATCGGTCGGGTGAAGTTCTCTTCATACACAACCACTGAATATTCATCCTTTTTCATCAATTCAAGGAATTTCATCTTTATCCTATGTCTTACCACCTTTGGAAAATATTTTTCAAGGAAAAGACTTTTAAATTCATCCCACTCAAAGGAATCAATATCTTCTCTTTCCCTGATATTCTTTACCATTTACCACCACTAATCAGCTTCATCTTCAAAATGATAAATTCCAAGGCATACCTTTTGATTATCTGAATAACCCATTACATCAAATATCTTTTTAAGGGGTTTAATCCATCATTTAGCCGCTACTGGGTTAGAAGACCCATTTAAAGTAGGAGGGTGTTGTATTATAAAATGTTCTACTATTTTCATGTTTCGTTGTGGTACCTCTGGTTGTTCTCTTGCATGTATTACACCACCATTTATTGCTTTCATTATCTGAGCCATTACGATCACAAACTTCTCGGTTCCAATCCCTACCATTATGGGATGGTGCCTCCCCTCTTCAGATTCCCTTTTTTCTCTGTGGAAAACCATTCTGAACAAACATATCTTAGATTAATAAACATGGTAATCATTAAATACTATAATTTTTCAAATTAATCATAGAGTAAAAATCATTTATGGTATTCTTTTAACATTATCCTAACCCCTAATGTTATCTAAACCATTCTCTGATACCAGCTATAAGGACCTGACCTTATTACATACATAATCTTGAATTTAGTCAAGAAAAAACTTCCTTTTACATTGAGGATATTTTCATGTTTAGATATTTAGATAATTGGGACATAATACATTCATAACATTACACATTGTTAGAGAGTGGATACCATAAAAATAGTTTCCATTTTTTTCAAAATTTAAAACATTAAAACTTAAAACATGATTCCTTGACAATTATTAAACATTTAACATGGATTACTTCTTTGTATTACACATCCATTAAACTATGAAAATAATTTAAAACTTGGGATGAGCACAAAAACTTAGTAAGGGGTATAAAAAGAAGGAAAGATCACATTAGTCCATGAATACTTGTAACGTATGAAATCATTTTCAAAAGATATACTTATTACCTTTATATATATACTTAATTTGTGAAACATGAGATTTACACAATAACTAAGAACATAATTATAACCATAAATGTATATTGGGTAATTACTTAAATAATCTTGTAACCCTCTTGGCTACCTTATAGTTTGTAACCCTCGCGCCTACCTTACTCTTTGTGTAACCATCGCAGTTACACTTAAAGTAACCATACAGAAGACCTCCAACTTACAAATACCCAATTCATTGAATGGAGATATAGGTACCACCCTTAATTATAAAAAATACCCAAGATAAAGAACATAATCATACAACATTAATATTATCATAAAAACATTGCTTTTGAATTTTGTAAAATAGGATTTTAAAATAGGATTTTACAAGAAAAGTCCCTTATAAATATCATATAATTGAAGTGAGACTAAATAGAGTGGATATAAAATGTATATAATATGTAAATATAAATAATTAAACATATTATAATCAGAATTCATCACCCAAACAATTTAAATACCACATAAATAATGAAGAATAAGGTTAACCCAAAAGATGGAAATCGGGTTAAGAATTCCCTTACCTCAGTCTTGTCTTACTTAAAACTTGTTTAAACATTATATATAATGTTTAAAAGAGTGTTATTAGTATTTTAAAGAAACATGTTCATATTTATAACATCTTATATGATAATTTCATAACCTCGTTTTACCCCTTAATTGTTAGTATTTTGTTCCTTGCACTATTTTGGGTGAGTTCCTTACATGATTTCCTTGATTGGTTCATGATAGATGTTCTTGTCGATTGGAAGTGATACTATAGAATTGGAATGGAAAGGAATTTACATATTTCTAGTACAATAATTTATACCATTTATCATTTTGATGTTTTTATGAGTATTATTCATAAGTTAAAACATTAATGATGTTCGTTTAGATCATTTTAGTGGTTATTTGATAATAACAACCTCATTTTGTCTTATAAATTAAAAAAATGAGTACAAAAGAATTTCAGAACCATGGATGTGACATAATAAATATATTATAACCTGGTTCAACCATAGAAATGGTTTCATGGCTAGACTTGACAGAATTAATGTAAATTGAAATCACATCGTCCACGATGTCGGTAATTCGACACATCATGGACAATGTTTTTATTCCTTGAATAAGTGGGAGAGGAGATGAATAATGATGATTAATTTTCATTAAACATGAGATAATACATAACATATATGATTTACTTAGATTTTAGGAATCTTGGGTAAGAATATTTGAAGAAATAATAAGAAAATAAAGGAACTCAAAATAAAATAATAATTGAGATATCCCTAACAAACATTCGGCAGCCCAATGTCTATGTAACTTGGTTTTAGAAAATATTAAAAAGATATGGGACAAGAGTAACCCATCCATAAATGAATCATAATATAGAATAGTCCAAGAATGAGAATTAAATAATAACATGGTATGGAAATTTGAATGTTACACCACATAAAAGAGAACTTGAATGGAAAAAAGAAAGAAATTGAGAATTTTATTACCTTGCAGAGTAACTCCTTGAACTTGAAGGTTGTGACCTTGAGGGATTGTGGAAACCTGGGGATGGATACTAGGGAGGTAAAGAGGCTAGAGATTTTTTGATGAGAAATTTTTAAGGAAGTTAATGAAAAAATGGGTTGGTATTTATAGCAAAAGTGAGGGATTATTTTAATAATTTCCAAGGGACCCCTCATTAGTGGTATTTGCAAAACCATGGGCTTTCCCATATTAATTTCTCATAGTATAAGCCACATGGGACACATAGTAACTTAATTTACTGTACACAAGTCTACCAGACTTATTACATCATTAATGATGTCATTAACACACCGAAACTCAAAACTATATTTTTTACTATTTACTGAAAAATCAACTATTTCATAAAAATCCCCAAAATTCACCCTAACCATTTATCGACGTGTAGAATTCAAAAATGAAGTCCCTTTTTTGAAAATAATTTCCTAAATATTTCTAATCTAATTTTTAAATAAAATCATTCTTATTTGAAAAATTAATTATTTAAAAAACTATAACTGCTCTTATATCACATTGAAAAATTAATCAAGATGTCATTATCTTAAATCCTTATGAAAATAAAATAATAATACAATTTACTATTCATTAAGGTCATATTACTATTCATAAGGGTATGTTACTATTCACCAAAAAACAAGTTGGTTCTAATAGGCACCAAATGACATACTGAGCACAATTATAGGTGACCAGTTTTCGAAATTCAAAACAAAGAAGCGATAACATTATGTTTAAAGGCTACTTATAAATATCTACATTAAACAAAATTTCAAGAATTTTAATTTATTTTTAGAAAACCTTAGGGTATTACAAGAAAATTTTCTCTCAAAGGTACAACAACATATTCTTCTTCTTCCTCATAAGAATATTCAACAAGTTCATCTGGCTCCAAACTAGGATCAGAAATATACTTAGGTCTTCAAGGGTGTTCCACCCAAATAAACTTTTCATAAACTCTATCTTTATCTTCCACCCAATATTTTCTTCATAGATTCTAATTGATTTTAATTCTATTTACTGTAATTTTTGAAATAAATAACTCATAATCCATAATGTATTTTTCATCTAGTCCAACCAATCCCTTTTCATGAAGCATAGATGAGATAAGCCTTGAATAAAATAGGGAGGTTGACTTGGAGGTTTCATTGATCAACTCAAACATATGGTGTATAACATACTTTCATAGGGTGATCTTATATCCATTTTTCCTTATATATATGAAAAATACATTCTGGTACTTGAGTATAGCAAAATCACCATTTATGGGGCTAATCAAATTCTTAACAAATTTAAACTAGATTCTGGTTTCTTCATCTAGCTCAGCAGCTACGACCCTCATCTTAATTTCATTTCCATTTAAACTTCTCAAAGCTTCTTCCAAAACAAAGAACTCACTTGGAGGTGGATTACCTCTCTAGTATTCCTCACAAATACCCTCATGAGGTATCTTAAGGCATGTAACCCATAAACTCAAAGAAAAGGTACAAATCTGGACATTGATCTAACTTCAAACAACATATCCATATTCTAAATCAAAAGAGAATTGAACATTTTAAAATACCTATAGTATATTTTCTTTGATTTAAAATAATACCATCATTATTTTGAAGGATTTGAAATCCAAGAAAGAATCTGAGTTCACCCATTAAACTCATTTCAAATTTTTTTTGCATCATTTAGAAAATTCAATACGTAATTTTTTTGAATATACAAAGATAATGTCATCTAAATAGATTTAAACTACTAAAAAATAATTGGAAATTAGTTTTGTTAAAAGGTTAGTATTATCTATTCCTTTTATAAAACCTTTGGAAATAAGAAAAATACTTAATCTATCATACCAATCTCTTGGATATTGTTTCAAACCCTATAAGGATTTTGATAATTTAAAAATGTGGTTTGGAAAATTAGGGTTTTTTAAAACATGGGGGTTGATCAAAAAAGACATCCTTAGCTATATACCCATTTAGAAATGCACTTTTTACATCCATTTGATATAGTTTGAAATTCATATGTGCAACATAATCAAGAAGAATTATAATGGCTTCATGTCTAGATAATGGTGAAAAGATCTCTTCATAGTAAATTCATTCTTCTTGATTATAGCCTTGTGCAACCAATCTATCCTTGTTCCAAACTATATTACCAGCTTCATCTACCTTATTTCTGAAAACCCATTTAGTGCCTATGGTAAATTTTTCTTTGGGTATCTCAACCAGTTTCCAAATTTTCTTCCTTTCAAACTGATTAAGTTCTTCTTGCATATACATCACCCAAAATTCATTATTGATAGAATCATTAATGTTTTTAGGTTCAAGTTGTGACAAGAAGACCTTATGTTCAACCTAATTTCTAATAGAAGCTCTAGTTTTATTTCCTATGTTTATGTCTCCTACAATAATATCTAAAAGGATGGTTTATAAGAGTTTTAACAGCTCTAGAAAAAGAAGGACTGGTGATTTCAGGTTCTTCAACAGGGTCTGGTTCATTGTGACTTGAATCTAAAAAATTTCTGGAACTGGAAGTTTTCACAGATTCCTTTATAGGATGGTTAGAGTATTTTGACTTGATTTCCATATTTGATACATCATCCTCCAGGTTCTCTAGAGTGATCTTAGGCTCATGTGGATCTGTTTCATCAAATTTTACATGGACATATTCTTCTTGACATTTATTTCTTTCATTAAACACTCTATAGGATTTACTAATAATTGAATATCCTAAGAAGATTCCTTTTTCACTCATTTATGAAAAATTTTCAATATTTTTATTAGTATTAAGGATATAGACTTTTCAACCAAATACTTTGAAGTAGCTAACTTTGGGTTTTCTATTGGTCCACAACTCATATAGAGTTATTTTAAGAATAGGTCTAATCAACACTCTATTGATAATATAACATGATGTATTTACATCTTCAGACTAAAAGTAAATAGGTAAGTCATATGCACTATTCTTGGTTCTAGAAATATCTTGAAGGGTTCTATTTCTTCTTTCTAAAACTATATTCTGTTGAGGTGTTCTACGGGCAGAGAAATTATGACTATAGCCATTTTGTGAGAAAAAGGATTCAAACTCTTGGTTTTAAAACTCACAGATATGATCACTTCTTAAGGATTTAATTCTAAGTCCACTAAGATTTTCTACAGTTTGGCATATTTGGTAAAATGAGAGCAGACTTCACTTTTGTGAGTCAAAAAGAAATTTCAAGTATATCTAGAAAACTCATCTACAAGAACATAAACACATTTATTCCCATTTAATTTAGAAACTCAAGATGGTCTAAACAAATCCATGTGAACTAGTTCAAGAGGTTGAGAAGTTGATAAATATTTCTTTGGTTTGATGGAAATTGTGTTTTGCCTTCCCTTTTGACAAGGATTACACACTTTATCATTTGAAAACTCAAGTTTGGGTAGGTCTTTGTCTATGATTGTTCTTGTAAAATTTCTAATAGAGTGAGTGTTACAGTGTCCTAGTATCCTATTCCAAATCCAAGACACTTTGTGAAACACACTTAAAAATGACGAATTTTGAGAATATAAAGTATGTAAGTTGTCATAATATACATTTTCATTTCTTAATGCAGAAAAAACTAATTCATTTTTAGAATTAAATACATCGCAAGCATCATTTTCAAATTTGACATAAAATCCATCATCACATAATTGTGAGATACTAAGTAGATTATATTTCAATCTATCAACAAAAATTACATTGGAAATCAAAATTGAGTTAGAGTTAGCGATTTGGCCAAGGCCAATAATTTTTCCTTTAGAATTGTCATCAAAGGTGACATGTCCTCCATCAATTTTTATTAAGTTATTAAAGCATGAATAGTATTTTGTCATGTGTCTCGAACACCCATTGTCTAGGTATAATAATCTTTTATAGGAACTCTTTAAGAAACTTTCCTACAAAATAGTCAAATAAAAACAGATTTTGGTACCCATACTTGTTTGGATCTAGTAATATCAGTGGCTAGTGACTTAGGAACCCATATCTTCCTCATAGGTTTCCAATAAGCATTATGTAAAGTATTTGAATTATAAAATCTATTTGGTCTAGAAAATCATGTACAGTAGAGAGTGTATCATAACTAGAACTATATAAATGTTTTTCAGAACCAGGAGAAAAGATGTATGTCCTAGATTTAGAAACAAAATTAGTTCTTCCAAAATTTCTTTTACCAGGTTGATAGCCAATTCCAGTTGTATATTTATGAGTAATATTTTTACCAAGAATTATACCAAGGTATCTTTACCATTAGTAAACATTTCAAGATCCTTTTTCTATTGCTCATTAGATAGTTTTAGTTTATTTTTCTCTTTGAGTAATTGAGTATTTTTTCCATTTCTATAATGAGTTCAGTTTTAACAATTGAGGTAAGAGCATGTTGTTACTTTATAGACTTTTTTTATCTTTTAGTTCATTGAATATATCTTCAAGTATATTACAGTACTCAAACATTTCTTCATTATAAATTTTTTCAAAGTCACTCTCATCTCCAAAATAATAGAAATTTTGTATAGGAGATTCTAGTGTTACCTCATATGTGTTTTTTATAAAACATGTATTGTCTTTGTTAGCCTATTCATCATGTGAAGATTCTGATTCACTTGAACTATCCTCAGAAGCACTCCATGTTTCTTTCATTGCATTTTTATACTTTCTATATTTGTCCTCATATTTTTTTTTTACTTTTCCTTAGGATAGTCAGCCTTGATATGTCCCTTTAATTTACATTCATAGAAGACAATCTCATCATACTTGTCACTTCTTTTTTTATCATTCTTCCAACTTCCTTTTTTTATCATATCTTCCCTTGAAGTTAGGATTTTTGAAAAAGTTCTTCTTCTGGTAAAATATATTAAACCTTCTGGATAATTGATCTGTCTCCTCATCATTGTCAGGTGATGATTGTTCATTATTGGAACATTCTATAGAAACATCCAATTACCCTTTTCCTTTGTGTTTAGAGGTGGTGGTCTTGAAAGCATCAGACTTTATTTTGGGTCTGTCCTCCTCTTCATTGTTTACTTTCAGCTCCTCTTCATACATCATCAATTTTATAATGAGTTCTTTTACAATTAGCTTGCTGATGTCACATGACTCTCTAATAGAGACAGAGGTTCCTCACTATCTATCAGGTAAACATCTAAGAATCCTCATTATTTTTTCTTTGGCAGTGACTTCTTTCCCAAGAGAAATCATTGTGTTGACAATTTCATTGAACCTAAGATACATGTCAGAAATAGGATCATCTAGTTTCATTTTATAGTTATCATATTTAATATTATAAGTATTAAGTCTCATTTCTTTCACTCTAGAAGTTTCTTAATGTGAAATAGATAAGGTATCCCAAATTTCATGGGCATTTTTACATGAATAGATCCTATTAAATTCCTCATCTTTTAAAGAGTAGTATAAATAATTCATAGCTTTTCAATTGTTATTGTAATAATTTTTGGTAGGTTCATCCCAAGAGATTCTATTAGTAGCAGGAATCTTATATTCATCTATAATTAAAGACCGTATTTCAAAGCTCATAATTTCTAAATTCATTTTCATTTTAATTTTCCATTGAGCATAATTTGTTTAATTAAAGAGTGTCGGTCTATTTGTTAGAGCACATTCCAATCTATTATGCATAATAAAGAAATAATTTAAAAGAGATATAAATTTAGAATTAACATAAATTTACAGATCTTTAAAGTACAACTACAGTTACAGTTGAAAATGGTCAAAAACAAATTCTTAATAAACAATTCACTAATACCAAATGTTTCTTGGAGTAAAGTACTCAAGAGGGGGGTGAATTGAGTATCTATTAAAAATTTATGTTTAAAAAGTGTTCTTAAAAAGGTTCCCTAATAAATATAAATACAGTCTAGTCAATCAAGGTTATATGGTTATGAAAGTTTGATAGTTTAAATAACTTCTTAGAAGATTGATTAATTCTCAGAAATCTTAATATCAGTTATTAACATTACTTTTGAATCTATTCTAATAAAGAAAAACAATTATAACTTCTTTCCAAGATTAACTATCAAAGTAAATTTTGTGATTTATGAATTAAATAGTAAAACATAGAAAACAAAAAATAAACAACACATTGGATATAAAATAAGTGGTTCAATCTAAAGCAAATACATAATCCACTCCACCTGGTGATCACCCACCACCAAGAAGTTTATATAAATAAACTTGATCCACACCCTGGATCGGGATTAACAACAGTACAAAATATTGTCCAGGTCACACAACCTCTTCCACAATTCTTTATGGGTATGAACTAATAGGTCACAGAGGGACCTCTTCCACACTTATCCATCGGAATACACATGTGTAAAAAGATGTAAGAGAAGAGATATCTTGTATACAACAGTTTCATGCATGAGACAATGTGTTTTTTATACATACACACACACTGAGTGAAAGATAAAAATAATACACAACAGAGAAGAAATGATAAGATAAGGTTAGAAGTGCTCTGAGTGTTAGTATATGCAGCTCTGGACTTATGGGATGAAGAAGATGTAGAAATCGAGTCCTCTTGTGGAAAACAGAGTATTGTATGTCAACTAGATCAGGCTTGTGTTCTTCATGGAGTTGATAGTGCATAAATGTTCTAGACTCTAGAATTCGATTATGCTTCATTTGTTCTTCAGTAGTGCAAAGTTACATGAATTTTTGTGCTTCTTCATTAACACGGACACACTTGTTTTTTCTGTTACACTATTGTCACCATAGTCACTACGATCACTCACTTTTCTTTTGACCGCATTTTTATTTTTATTCTTGGAATACATATGCTGGAGCTGACAGGATGCATGTATTAAGAACCGTGTACCTCGTACTATTAGGTGATTTATCTACAAAGAAATATTAATTATGTCAATTCATTTAAAATATTCAAATATGACTATTAGAAATTAATTAAAAAAACAACAAAAAAGATTAAGAAATGTTATCGATTTATCTAGAAACAGTGTCTCCATGAAATGATGTCTCCTTGAATCGGTGTCTCCTTTATTGAATTTAAGCAATAATAAATTTATTATGGAATATTTTTATAGAGAACTGGAACTGGTATCACAGATGCGGTGTTTGATCGCAGTGTCTGGATGGTCATGGTGTCTAAATGGTCATAGTTTCTAGATGGTCACTGTATCTAGATGGTCACGATTTCTAGATGGTCATGGTGTTTGGATGGTCATGGTATCTAGATGTTCATGGTGTCTGGATGGTCACTGGGTCTAGATGGTCATGGTGTCTGTATGGTCATGGTGTCTGGATGGTCATAGTGTCTGGATGGTTACGGTGTCTGGGTCCTTTTCCAGAAAAACACAATTGGTGGCAGACTCACAGTTTCTCAAACATAGCCAAAACTCTGTACACAGACATAAACAGTTATATTCATAGAATGAATTAAACTTAATCATCCATATGAAAATTTCATTAGAAACAAAATAGTTTACAACAATTTTTAAGGCATAAAGAAACTAATCATCTATACACATGATTTTAGATAGATTAAATAGGATTAATAATATTTACATAATGTATATAATTTGTGATGATTAAAACATTATTAACACATGAGGAGTCCAACAAAATTCATGCCTAATATAATATAAAATTCAACTAAAGGAAGAATGACTGGATTTTTAGGAATTTCATTTTCATGAACTTCAACTGGATTGGAATTATAGACTTGGGATGCTATCATCATACCATTAGGGTTTTCACTATTAATTATATATCTAATAGTTTGGATGGAATCCTTCACCTTTATAAAATTATTCACATATGAATATATCGATAGATCCATTTTCAAATAAGACATTAACAATTATAGATTGGATGGTAAGTATACCTTTAACAATGTTGTTATCACACCCCTAATAAGAAATAGTGTTTATATGAGATTTTCCATTACCTATCATCTGAAGAGGTTTCCAACATTGACCACCATTATTAACCCTTAGATTTGGGAACTTGTTAGAATAATCCTAAAATCATTGAAATTGAAACACTAATGTGTAGGAGGTGTATTCTTTGTATATTTATATTTATTCGTATCAATTTCTAACTTCATCCCATTACATCACCATTAAATAACTTGATGACCTTCCTTTCCAACCATAAAATATTTAATAGTCCTCGTAATACAATATCCAACATTCTTCTTCCCACACATTGAACATAATGTAAAGGTCATCTGCTTCCCCCCATGGTTCTTATATTTTTTTGAATTCTATTTTTATCTTCTTATCAATACCATGAGATGGATACGTAACTACAACATCCATTTCCACCTTGATAGTTGTAAAAAAATATTTTCACATATTCTAAAGTCTCTAATGGGTAACACCCTTCTGAAGCATAGTTTTAAGACAATTATTAATCAATAGACCATATCATCAGGTTCAATGATAATACCTGAAGCATACCATAAATGTCATTGAAAATTTCCCTGATAGGTACTAATAGATTCATTATAATTTTTCATTAGCTCGCGGGGATCCTTACCCATCTGAAAATGGAGAATATGGGGGAAGTACTTGTGATAAATAAGTTCTTGATCACATCCCAATATTTGGAGTCAATTCCATCATTTTTCCTCAAATTACTTATAAGATTATACCACTAGTCTACTTCACCTTCTAACTAATAGAGAACCAAAATGACTTATTCATGTCCCGAACAATGGAAAATGAAAAAAAAAATCATTTCAGTTGTTTTAATCCATTTCATAGTAACTAGTGTATCATAATACCCACTAAAAAAATGTGAATGTTACATAATGGAGGTATCAATTGAATCCCCCCCATTATTTATTTTTAATTTCGGCATGATTCACATCTTAAGAACTTTGTGTGAGAATATAAATGCAATTTTTCATTCCACCAACCATAATGTATGGATTCTCTAGAAATAAATCATTTCATTGTCAATTTCTCTCATCATTAACATAATTTATTTAGGATATATCCATTAATTATAAAAAAAATCATAGTGTAAGAAACAGTAATCATACTGCGGAATCGTATAATCATGAAAATTCACATATATGATATATCATAACACCTTATTTTTAATCTATGACATCATAGGTTTATCTTGGGACATTAATATTCATAATATATTTAAATACTTAATGATGGTTTATAAAGAGTTTGTGAATTAATAAATAATATACCCCATGAGTCTCAAACCATATATCCAAAAATGTATTTAATTTCATTGAAACCACATTCTTTATCCATTACCAAACTTCCATGATGTTTTCTTATACATTTACTCATCCTTATACTGATCCTTAGAGACTTTCTTGGAAATATCCTTAGAAATATACCAAGGGATCTCAATAATGTTTTCTCATCATATTTTTTTAATTTTAACTAATCCTTTCCTATGATTCCAACTATAGAGACACTGACTTATCATAAATATATATTACATCATTTTTATAAACATTTATTACATTAAAAAAACACATGCATAGGTATTATAAAGTTATAGTGCCTTTTGAAACATGAAAACATAAAAAACTATTTCAAAGGTGAAATATATCACCTCCCTCTATGTTAATCACAACTAGAACCCTTATTATACATATCATACATAATAAATTTCCACATGACCAGGGGAATGAAAAAAAATAATGGGTGATCTCATATACACAATTAGGTTAAACAAGGCAGATATATAAGAATAACATGAACATAAGAGTAAGAAAACATGATCAAAACATTTTAAAACAATACTATACATATAAATGATCATAATATTGAGTAATGTAATAAATATTGTAAATTAATAAGACATGAATCATAAAAAATCAATGAACATGAGCCTTTGGCACATTACGTTAGAATACAATATAGATTTGTTTAATGCACAGAAGAAAATAAAATCTTGTGTAAAGGCTACCCACAAATACATTAATAACATATTAGGCTGGGGCTAACCACCTGTGTACCTGCTTCTGTCTTTGGATGACTTCTCATGTACTATATTTTGGTCTTAGGATAACCTCCAACGTACCCTTTGAGATAATATAACATTAATTTATACCCAGTTCATTAGAGGGAGATATAGGTCCCACCCACCACATTATCCATTAATTGTTTTTTCATAATATCATAGATGATTTATCATATTAATACCTATTAAATGAAATGGGTTTCATAAAACATTTCATCGGAGAATAACCTATGGAAAATATATTGTTTTCATAAATATATTTCCAAAATAACATAAATCATTCAAGGAATGAATAAGAATGGAATAATTGGATAATATCCCCATTAAATCATAAGTAACATCAACGTATTTCATCTTTCATTTAGAATGATTTTGAAAGAAAAATCAGTTTGAACGTTTCTTGAGAAAGATAATATTTACACTTGGAAAAAATTTAAAACATAAAACATTTTTAAAATAAATTTCATTTAAAATAAACTTTAATAATTATAAATTATTATTCAATGAAAATAATGGTTATGTTGGTGATAAATTCCATTCATGATATACATGTTAAAAAGGATTCATTCACATTTTTGGTAATAGGTAAATAGTAATTGTTTGGAAAAATATAATAAAGATTACTTTAATAAAATTATTTAAAAAATTAAAAATTTGTTAAAAATATATTTAATAAGTAATTTTATGGATTGTAGAAACATTTTTTAAATCATTTTTAGAAAATATGATTTTGGGAAAAAAGGTTTTGGACCGAAAAGAAGATTTTTCTTAAAAGAATTATTTTAAACTATTGAGTACATAAAGAGATGAAAATGATGGTAACAATTCATTCTCATGAAGTAAAAATAGGATAATAACATTAGGGAGTTTAATTATATATATATCCTATTATTTCATTAATGGATTTATAGTCATAAACAATCTCGATAAACGATGATATTGTAACATAATGAACTTCCCACTTTAGTAACATTGAATCATAATCCCTATGAAATAATAACATAAAATAAAATATATAATATAATTAAAATAATTATATTCATGATATAACATCTGAAATGGCCTTTACATAAACCACATTGTAAAATATAGTTTCATAACATAACTTATGTCCCAAAGATGGAAAATTGAGACAAAAACCCCTTACTGATTTGTTAACTTTTGAACCATAAACCACATCAGAGAGATATCCAAAAATGGATATGTAAACCCAATTAATTACCATGATAAGAATAATAATATTTATTAATGGTAATTATACACACTACATAAATTAATTGGTGGTTAATATGTAATGTGTCTCAAATAAATAAAAAGTGAGATCAAAATCCTTACCTTATGTCATAAATTACTTCGTACACAATAGAACCTACTTTATAAAAAATATAAGTTTATTATAAATATTTTAAATAGTCATAATAATATATATCATACCATATATGGAATTTATATGATATTTTATTACCCATTTATTAAAAAACCCATGTTAATGTTATATTTCAGGCAATAACTACATTGTATTTCATGTATGTTGTGATTTTTTAGTTTGATCTTATTACATTTATCCTGATTCTATAATATAAATAATTATAACCATGAAATAAATTTCATATATATTTATTACATATTTATTTATATTATTCCATAAATTATAGGTATAGAAAATGAAATACACTGTTCTTGGAGACAGTAGGCCGTCGAACACACAAATGATGGTTTTTAACCCATTTGATGGAAGAGGTGATTATTATAGGTGGTTACATTAACATAAAAAATTTAAGTATATTAAATAAATTTTGGATACTATATTATCATGTTGTAATAATAATTAAAAGTGGTTTAGGGAGAAATAAAATAAAAATGATCATTGAAGAATGTTTCCTTTTCTTCGGGTAACCTCCTTAGGTTTGAGCGAAAAGCCTTCTTAGGTTTTATTTCTACACAAATTAAGGCCTATAGAATAAGACTAAGGAAGCATATAAGTTAATTGGGAAGATATTATATAAACTAAATGGTTTTAAGTTGTTAATAAAAGAGGAGAGTCGGTGGCCTTTTATAAGTGAGGTGAGTGGCACACTTGTAAGGTTTTGAAAATATAAAGGTTTATACATGTTTTTGTCTTGTAAAAAGGGTCCAAAATGGATTATTATCAATTATTAGATATAATAGGGTCTAAATGTGGAGAAAAAATAGATTTTCAACATGTTTTTAGGTTATTTTAAACATTATATTTTTATTTAACCCCCACAATAAATCCATTTTTAACTTAACTGTGATAATTTATTTTTTCTATCATCACTATTCATTTTGGTCAAGAATTATGTATACCACATAAAATAATATTTTTTTATTTTAAACATATAATCTATTTTCCAAATTCAATTCATATTAGTGGTAAATTTTAATTTAAAATTAGTCTCGCAGACACAATAAGAAAACATGTTATTTTTAAAAAAAATAAATTTTTATTTTATAAAATGAATGTTTTAAAAGTTTCAAAAATTAATTTTATTATTGTTCACAAAAAAAATAAATAAATAACTTCTTTGATTAAATATTTTGTTTCGAAACATATTAATCTTTTACTAAAAAATTAATTACTTTTTTATAAATGTGTTTTCTTTATATAAAACAATTTTACATAATAATTAAAAAGAATTTATTATTATTCATATATTTGTGTATACATGATAGGATATGACAAACTAAATTGAATAATTTTAATAATATATCATAGATTTGTTAAATATTAGTGTTGTGTGTATTGAAATATTGACTCGGTACTGTGTATAACATAAGCTATTAAATAAATTTAATTTATACAATTAAATGATTAATAAAAACTCAACGTGCTATAAAAACTTATCCATAGGGTTTTAAAAACAAAAATTATAATACTAATAAAAAAATAATTACTATAAAAAGATTTAGTACCTACTATAATATCATAGTATTTTCGTACATTAATATTACATATTTTTTTGAGGAATATTAAATACATATCACAAATACATACCCAAAGAGAATATAATATTTTATTCTTTGAAAACTATATACACAATATTCTTATTTGAGGAAATATCTCCATATTATTCCCTAATGATCATACCATTTTTTTCAATACCTACATAATCCATTATTCATAACCCATGAAATAGAGTAAAAAGAAATGGCGAGCTCATATACTCAGTAATGGTAAACATTGGAGATATCAGTCGATGGTTATATGAAATATTAAGATATAAAAGGTTATGAAATCGAGAACAAAACATAAAATTTTTATAACCAGTCTATAAAACATCTTAAACATGATTTGTGGGATAAAATATTATTTTTTTTAAATGCTAAATATCATAATAGTGGGAAATTATCATTAATAAATCATGGACCATAAGATTATTTCATAAAAATTTTGCACCATTATGAGTATATAAACCATTTAATATTTCAAGTATAAATACCAATACTATAAAATCATAATATACTATAAATAAAAACCTTTTTCCTATCATGGATCAATAAGATAGACATTTTCCCTATATCAGATTAAGAAAATAAAATTTTGTTTCCAAATTGGTTCATGAACATCAACTTTTTTCCCATAGTAAATTAAAATAATTTACTTATTTCCCATAATGGGTCATGAAAATCAACTTTTTTTCCAATAAATATCTCAGGAGATATTGGTCCTTAACCAATGTATTGGAGGGATATAAAATTTCAGCACCATCAATAACATAATTAAAACTATACATATTTGTTCTATAAGTTCATAAAAAACAAATATGTCATCATATCATATCCCTTGAAAAGAAATTGGGTTTCATAAAAATTTCATCATAACATAACCAGTGTAAAAAAATTATCTTTCATTAAAATAATGACATTATAATCATAAACCATCTAGAGAAAAATAAGTATGGTGTCATTGGTTTATATCCCTAGTAAATAATATGAATCATTAAAGTATGTTTTTGTTGAAGAATATAAATACCATAAAAATATAATTGAAAACATTCTTGAAGAAAATAACCATACAATTTTGAAAAAAAACAATTTTAAAATCAAAAGATTTCCATCATATTATAAACAAAATCATGGAAAATGAAAATAGAATATTGTATATGAATCATCAAATAACTGAGTGGTCTTGAGGGTAGTAAATTTGTTCATTCCATATAAGAAAAATGAAAACATTCATTTTACATTATTTTACAAGGTTAAAAAGTAACTCACTCAAAAATTACCAGAATATTCAATTAAACAAAATTATAAAATGGAAAACATCAGTAAAATTTTAGTTTTATAAATAAATTTTGAATATTAAAAATAATTTTTAATAAAATTTTAAATATAATATGGATATGGATGAAAAATATTCCCATCTAAATAGTAAAACATAGTCGGTGTTTCTTAAAAACACTCATTTTACCTATTGAATAATTTATGTGAGAAAAGTAAAAGGAAAGAATATATTATTAATAATTAAAATATAATAATAATAATAATGGGATATATGTTATTTTAATAATATATTTTCCTCAAAATAAATTCAATCATAAACAATCCCAATTAAAATAAGATTGAAACAAAATTCCCTTACCAATTTGGTATCTTTAAAATAAAAAATACATGAAAGAGAAAAACATAGATAGATATATAAATCCAAATAATTTTCATGATAATAATCCTAAAATAAATTCATGGATATTAAATTCACCACATAAAATAAAAAATTTATGAATATGGAATGTATCCCACTGAAGTAAAGTGAGAAGAAAATCAATAACCTTAATTTGAACTTTCATGGAAAGATATTTAACCTCATATATAATAATGATAAATTATTATAATTATACAATATAACCATTTAAACAATAATTATATCATATATATTCATTAAATATATATATATATATATTAATATATAATGGTAGAGGAAAAAATGAGTTACACTATTCATGGAGACGGAAGGTTGTACATAAGCATGGACACTACTTTCAATTTTTGAAATATGTCACGAAAGAAAGATAAATAATACTTCATCTTAAAATAATCATTATAATATTATATTCATCATATATATTCATCATTTCCTTCTGTATTAACATCCAAATAAAATGAAAATGAAAAATTAATTGTATTCTTTTATAGAGATGATACTCCACACGTTGGCAAGAGAAACATTATCATTTTTCAAAGGATTGTAAGGTAAGAAATTTGATGTGAAATTATAAATATATATGTATAATAAATAATTAATATCACATATATACATTAAATCCATCATTATATCCAACTGTGATATGCGGTGATGGATAACGATTTACATCAGTTTGTGAGGCGTTAGTTTGATTAACACAGAATCGATTGTTTCATTTATCATTTGATGGAAGATTATATTTATATAGGTTATTAAATTATAATAATAACCTATATGTATATGGGATATATTTATTTTATTATATAATCCTTGTTGAATAATTTTTTAATGATATTGAAGATGTAATAAAATAAATATGTCCGGTTAAGAATGATATATCTTCTTCAGAAAACCTCTTTATATTTACACTAAAAGTCTCCCTAGAATGGATTTATGATCAATAAAGGGACTCTAGTTTATAGTAGGGATATAATTAAATAATGTTTTTAGGTTTATGGTAAACCTAAAAGCTCTAAAAGTGTGTAGATGATAGGAGAGGTGGTGTTCTATTATAATTGAGGTGTGTGAGACACTTGTAATGTTTTAGTGAATTCAAATAATTTCATGTCCATTTCTTGGATAGAAGTCCCCAAAATAAATCATTAAAAAACATTAGAAAATATAATATCTATATATTTCAATATAATATACATTAAATATATTTTAAGTCATATTAACCATTATATTTTTAGTTTAACCCGTGTTAACCGTTTTTTGATAGTTACCGTGATAACAATGTTTTTAATCTATAGTGGAAATTTTATTTACTATAAAAGAAAAATTGGACCATAAAAAAAAATTTATATATATATATATATAATCATATAATAACATAATAAAAATATATAGTATTTTTACTAATTTTAAATCATTTAATAAAATACTATTAATTAAAAGGCATCATTAATTTCAATTTTGGAACTATTCAATGAATTTGACTTTAAACAAAAAAATTAAAATGAAGGAATTAGAATATTATATTTTCACAAAACCATAATATATAATATTTATCAAAAAATAGTGTACCATTATAAAAACCTAGATTAAATTACATTTAATATTTAGAAAATCATTTAAATAATTTTTCAATTAATTAGTGAAAATTTTTGAATGTGTCGTATACGAATTTAAAATAATAATATTTTTGAAAAAAATTAAAAATATATTACCATAAATAAAATAATTTTATTATTATTAAAATAAACATTAATAATCATTAACCACTTTATTTTTCTGTATGTGAACACATAAGATACATTTAAAAGTAAAAGAGTTACATTTTTTATTTTTATTCTCTAAATTTAATATCAATGTTTTATTCATTGATACATGGAACCAAGTGGCCATATATTCAATAATTTAGGTAAATTAAGGATTTAAAATAATATTATTAGATAAAATAACATGTTATATAAATTTTAAAGCCTTATCCCAATGTTTTGACAATATTTTTTCTGTTTTACCCTTACCGATGTAACCGAATTTTACTATGATTACTATTCATATTGGCTAAAAATGAAAGGAAAATATGTTCCAATATTAACCCTTATGATTACAAATATGAAATATATTTTCATTGATTCAGTTTATATAATTAGAAGTTATAAATTTTAAAATAAGTGTGCAAAACGAAATAAAAAATCGTTTTTTAGAGAAAAAAAACATTTTTAAACATAAAACTAGATATGTATTCTTATCTCATTTTATGGAGAAATATTAGATGTATTTTAAAAAATATAATTGAATATATAATAAATATATATCATTGAAATAATTCACTAATATGTATTGATTTATTTTTTTGTATAAATAGACATTGGGCATAATAAAATAATTTTTTAGAAAAACAACCCCTTTAATTTTAAATGATTTTTTTCATTTATAATTAATTAAAAAATATTGACATAATTTTATAAATATGTAAACCATAATTTTTTCATAATTTTATTTTTACTATTTATACCCACCAATCTGACGGCTTGGGAATAACTATAATATTAAATAATATTATTTTAATATTATATTGCGTTTAGTTTAAACCCAGTGTTTTTTACAACATAAGACGTTAAATAAATAATATTATTGAAAGAGAAAAAATATTATAAAATATATTGGTGTTATAGAAACACCCTTACCATATATTTTAAAAAACTCCAATGTAACATATATTGTCAATTAGTCTAACATAAACCCTTTGGATTCAAATAATAACCCCATTGGATTCTAATTAAAATATTTCTTAAAATACATCTTCACTATTTTCCCCAAACTTTTTCCCTCCGAACTTGTCTTTATAATTTATTCAAAAAAATACAATAGTATAATTACATCTTATGGGGACTTTCTCTCTTTAATTATATTTGTGTTTCATGAAAAAAATGGATAGTATTTACTCCCACTTTTCATATTAGAATATAAGAGTGTATTCAAATCAAATTTTACAATGATGTAGTCAACAAAATCCAAGAAGGCGACTTTTCAAGGTTGTCTCCTACAACTTAATTCTCAATCCAGGTTTCTAAATGTTATTAAGGGAAAACATTATCACCTTTATATATACCCCTTTTTTAATAATTTCATATCATCTTTTGGATATAAATGCAAATTTATTGTTCATTAGATTCTTTTTAAAAACTTTTTAAGTAAAATATTTTTTTTGGACATTCCTATTAAATAAAAAACTGTTTCTAATCATGTTTGAAAAAATTCTCAATATTATATGTTAACCATTAGTATATAATAAATAAAACATTGAGTTTGAGATTTATACCACTTACTAATAATGATCTAGTAATACAACTTGAATTATATGTTTATTTGTGCTTCAGATGAAACTTTTTCTTCCAAATAATAATTAACAGCCTTTGAACATTTTCCATAATCTCCCATTGAATTTTATAATCATATATAATGAAATGATCATTATTTCAAATTCACAACTTGATTCAATTGGTTTTAGTATCATGTAACCATGAATATATGATAGTAATTTGTAAACCATAAAAACAATTAAACATTAAAATAATTTATATATATTCTTCCTTATCTCAATCAGTCTCCCTCCACTAGTGGGAATACTCCCCTAAATACTGGGTTTGATATAACTTCACATTCAATGTATTCATCAAGATATAAGTAGTTGATTTAGGTTAGGATTTTATATCGTGTTTTATTCAATTTGATTCAATTTTGAATAAATTATAGATTTAAAAAGAACCATCACTTCATGATGTTGTTTTTGGATATATTTTTAGAGTAAAACTAATTTCATTTAATCTCTATTGAAGTTAGTTTTGATATTATTACTATTTTATAGTCCTGATAACAAATAATTATTTAAATAACATTGACTCTACTTTTTTAAAAATATTTTCCATATTAAACTATTATGATTTAAACTTCTACACATGTGACTTATTAGAATAACATTTCCATGGGTGATTTATGCCCCTTAAATTATGAACCACAATATAAAAAATTAGAAAAAGTTTAATACTTAGAGAGATGAATTTCAAAAACTTCATAATACTAGGGAAGATTTTTGGTCTTGGTGGACCGACCCATTACAATGAAATTTCAATTTCCTTTTTTCATGTGTGCAGAAAGGAATTATACATCCTCATAAATCTACTCTTCTTATAGTTCATCCTTGATGATGATATTATTCAATTATTCTCAATTTTATATACTTTTCATGATTCCACATATAAGGTATTTTAATTTTATTCCTCTTATATGGCCCAAAGATCACATTCATTGTGATAAAAATATCAATTATGAAAATATCTACATTTAGAGCCCCATTGTTGGTTTCTATATCATGCTTTCTTCACCATTAGAGGAATCATCTAATAGTTTTCAATTACTTTTTTTATTTATTTTTTTTTGAGAACACATAGACACACTTCTTCATAGATGCCCTTGAAAGACAACTTAGACTTATTCTTCAATGGGTGATCCATATTATAATTCAATCTCATTATTGTTTCAACTTCCATAATTTTCCAAGATTTATTTCCTTTATTTGGTGAAGTCCTTATATTAGCATACAATTTTTGGTTCCTAACACACCTTTTAATAAGTATTATAAATTTATTCCAAAATAATGAAACTATTTTCCAGGTTAATAATATTTTTTACTTTGAAAACCTTTTCTTTTTAATTAAGAAGAGTGATGGTTGTCCTTAAAAATATTATTTATTCCATATTATTGAAATTTATTTTCATATTAATAGATATAGAAGAATAAAAATATCCACTGTAGAAATTATCTCTCATATTGTTTCTTCTTTTTTGAGATGTCAATGCAGTATGATTTTATACATCCTATAGCCTTTAGCATCTAAAATATTTACTAATAATGTAACCAAATCTCCAAAAATTACATTATTTTGGAGATATCATCTTGTATATTCATTTTATTCCTTCTTCCCTATGAATATTTCATTCACCTCTATATTTTAGTTCAATATTCCTTTTTACCGATTTAGGATTTGAGACTATGCGTACTCCATTTAATAGGGATCCCTAAGGAGTTTCTCACTCTAATAATTTCTATTTTATGAATTGTAATTTACCTTAGGTTCAACGATATTTTAACATTTATTATTTTATTTTCCAAAAAATTATTTTGATATTGAGGTATCTTCCATTATATATTTTCTTCTTTATTCAAGTTGTTTTCTAAAAGGAATGAAAATTTATTTTTTATCCCCTTACATAAATATATTATTTCAAATATCCTAGGAATTTTCATTAGTAGAATCACATTTATCATTTATATTTTCACTCTTTTTTCTTATCAGTGATTAAGTACACATAAACTATCTTTAAACTCTTGTTTTCATTGGAAATATACTCAATTAATAAAAATTCCCATGTCATGTATAATAATGCATGTTTTCACACTTTCATGTAAGGTTAGAATTTTATTATAGATACTTCGTAAAAACCCCCAACATTTTAATCTTGATGTTGTTTCTACAAAATCACCAAAGTTTCATCATATATTAGTTAAAGAGTATTTCTTTAGAGAGGTATTTTTTTAGATTCTCATTCTTCTTTCATATAGTCATAAGGATATTTTCTTATGGATTGAGAATAGAATTTATCTCATGTATAAACCTTCCATATTTTTTCATCAATGGTTATTTTCTATATAAATCATCCAAGATCAACCAGGGGACTATAAGAAATTCAATGTGAAATATTATAGTAAATAACTACATTTATATATTTCTTTAATTCTATTTAAATGAAGAATAAATTTACAAATTTGATTGATCAGTTTCAAATGTAAGAACATGCTGAATGATTAGAAAAATTCCTTTCTGAAAACTAAATGGGGAATGTTAGGTCACATAAACTATTGATTATAGTCCTAGTGAAAATGAAGTGTTTTAACATAAAATAGTCTTAAGGTATTTCATCTTAGTATCCTAGAATGATTATGACTTTGATTGTGAAAATTATACACTATACTGCTTTACAAGTTAATTTTAAAAATTTTGACAAAATTCAGGGACACCATTAACAAACATGAAGTTGGAGAATCACCCATTGGTGGAGTGAAAACATTGGTAAATTATTCCTAGTATATTTCTAGATTTATGGTCAAATTTCCATCCCATTATTTTTTTGGTTGAGATCTACATATGTAAATTGTTATATGTTTTTATATCAATTCTATATTGTCATGAATGATATTCCCATGGTCACTACAAATTTTCTCGTATGTAAATTAAATCAATCTATGAAGATATACCATGATAACTCTGTGAAGAAAATGAATCCTAATATTCTAAATTATATTTATATTTAAGGCTCACAAATACTTCACATCATAGATCTATCACACCGTGATTTAGTGTACTGTTGATTCATTTGTTTTTTGTAGTAACACATTTATGTTGATAGTGAAATACCAAGAAAGAGCATAATGAAAAATGATATCATGTCCTCAATATGATATTTATATCTTGATAGCATCCATTTCTAGTTTGGTGGATTTATGAGGACATTATCAGACTATCCCTTTAAGGTGAATTTTTTTTCCAAAATTTGAAATTTGATAGGAAATTGATAATATGGACAATATTATGAGACTCTTGAAAGATTTGGAGGAATTAGGAAAAAATAAATGGGGACATATTATGAGACTCTTGACATATTATGAGACTCTTGACAGAATAATATTATAAAATAAAAATCAACTCATGAGATTCAGAAAAAGGACAAATTCATTAATAGATCTGGAAGTAAAAATTCTTATGCATGATGGGTGGTTGATCTTTACTTCAATTATATTCTCTAGTTTATAAAACATATTTATAAAATTAAATGCTTGAATAAAAAAAGATGTATTTTATGAGTGTAGACACCAATATATTAGCTATGCATGAAAAAAAATTTAGATTTTTTGTTCAGGTGCAGCAGACAATATTGAGTTATTAATAAACTATACTTTTATGTCCAATAATATTGTTTTAATTATCATTATTATATTTTACATGTATTTATGGTCATGAAAATGGTGAATTATCAAGTAAAAAATAAAATTTAATTATTCATCACCCTATACTCTATATACATTTCAATTTTTATATCATTTTCACTAAATATTTCAAAGATATACACCCAAAATTAACAATTATCAAAACTGTTTACAGATTTCAAGGCCCCACTTCAATGATTACTTTGGGCCTCATATGGTTAGATTTTATTTTTGGCCTAGTTTAATGAAATTAATCCTAAAATCCCTGTATTTATAATAAATATTAATTTTCCTATTAGTACTATATATAAAATGTTTTAGATAATGTAAAAAACTCATACTTTTTATGGTAATAACAATGATAATGAAATTTTCCATTTTAATGTATTTTTATACAGTGGATGAAAAATTATTTTTTAATGTGTGAAATTATTAAATCGTGGTTTGAATTTTCATGATACTTTTTGAATTGAGTTGGAACACAAAAAATATATAAATTAATAAATTTTCATAATTAAGTAAAAAGTATTATTAGGACCAAAAAACTGAGATAATTACACTTCAAATTAGATAATGGGTTGATCAAGTTACTAAATAACATAATTAAATATTATAAAATATTTTAATTATAAATCCCCAAAAAATAACAACTGTAATCTATAGAATTCATGAATACTAAGGTTATGTCCTTTTCTATGGTATAACTTGAAATATTTCTCAACTCTCACATCAAAAGTAAATATTTTGCCACTTATATAGATATCAAAACCTTATCTCCAAAAAATGACCATGAAATTTCATTAAATTTTATCCTAATCCCCATGTGTATATTTTTCCTACCCCCATAGAAATATATTTCTCTCTTTATTCAAGGATTTTAATATGAAACTTCTCCAATTTCCAAGAACATACATGATCTCAAATGGATTTTTTTATTTCTACCACTATTTGAAATTGTCATGAATGATTATAGAATCATGTATTATACTTGGGTTGTTCTAAGGGTAAGTATTGGTTGGTTTTTAATGTAAAAATATTAGAATAATAGTGATGAGGGTAAAGATATATAATTTTGTAAAATGCATAAAGTCAATTTACCTCTATAATTGTTTTTATCGTCAATTCCATTTAAAATATTTATGACTAAAACACATTTTATTTTTTTGATAATAAATATATTATAATTATAGAAATACTAATTTTTATCTTACCTCTTCTCTCTAAAACATTTATTCCTTTTTTTAGATGCAAAATCCCAATAAAATGTTCTTCTTTTGAGGGAAGATATGAATCTTGAATTTCAAAACGTTATGTGAACTATCAACCCAATTCTTAATGATATTTTAGACTACCTTGATTATTTTTACCATGATTACCCCCCCCCCATAATATTATCTAATTGTAGAATCAATTATCAATTTGAGTCAAAATATATTCTTCTAGGTCAACATAACACTACTCAAATGCTACCAAAATTGAGTGTAATAATAAGCATGAATTTAACATCTAGAGATGATTCTAAAAGGAACATGTATTGTAATTTTTATTATTAAGAATTTTTTTAGGGATAATTTTTATTTTATAAATATCATATATAAGGGTAGGTCAAAACTGTTGTTCTATGTAAAAAAGGATCACCCAAAATGGAAAATAAATGACACCTGATACATTCTATGAACTATAAAAAACATTGAATACATGAAAAAATATGTTTTTATCCCAAAAAATTATTTTAGGCTCAATATAAAGAATATAAATACGTTAAAGTGGTCAAATAGGTTTTGAAACATCTTCGGTTATAGAAAATATTAATTTTTGATAGTAATTTTTTACATGAATTTCACAATTAATCAAACATCATTAATTGATAATATTATAAATTAGGGATAAAAATTTTCATATCAACAATCAATTATTCCTTTAAATGATGAAATAAATAAATGTACCCAAAATAAAAAATGTTATAAATTTCTCAAATAATTTTCTTAAGCTCATGGTTCTAAAGGCGCTCTAAATATTAAAATAGAAAACTAAAATAAAATCTAAATCAATAAAGATTATAACAAACAATGAAAAAATTAAACACATAAAACAAATAAAAAATAGGTTGAAATCCCTACATAAACTTATGATTTAAATGCCATTTCATTTTATCCCATTATATACAAATGAAAATGGAATAAAAAATAAAGAAAAGGAAAAAAAATAACATGACTTTATTTTTGGTAGTGGAAGACTTGGGTAAAGCTCCTGGATTCTACTAACATAATATTATATCGAAAAAATTAAAAAAAATAGAAACCTTATAAAAAATAAAATGAATAATTTTAATTTTAAAGGGAATTATAGAAATAAAAATAACATGGTTTTTTTACCAAGTGGTTAGTCATTTTTTAATGACGTTATTTTTCAATTCCAATGGGTTATAACCAATCTGAAGGTCGGTGTTGTTTCATTTTCATGAACCACCAAATCCATTCAGCTCGAGTGATTGCCACGCTAAACTAATTATTGGATACCAAATTATTATTTTATATTATATCCATAAAAATTTAAATTTATTATATATTTCTTAGTTTGAGAAAGAAAAATTGTGGCTCCTACACTTTTCCATTAAACATGGTTTCTTTGGAAATATCATAAATATCTAGGTCCATCTCCATGTGTGATGAAATAATTTCAGAACATTTAATGTTTTTAAAATATAAATTTTAATTGAATTTAATATTTATGAATCAATATAAAAATATACACCTTTATGTAGGTTATATTGTTACTGTATTTCATTAAGAAATTTCATAGTATGCTCAGCCTCAGTAGGTGAATCTTCTTCAATACGGTCATCCTCTAAAGATATTTATGTGTTATAAAAAATGATAAATCAAATTAGTTTTAAATATTACTCAATTAATTTTATAGAATATTGAAACAAATGAGTTTAATAAATTATTACCTCATTTAATTTTATTAGCCATAAAATTATTATCTTTACTCTGTTATCTATAGTTTTGATTTATTGGATTTATAGGTAGGCATTCCATATCATTTAAATTTGATTCAAATTTCAATAACTATTTTAATATGGTAGATATTAATATGTTTCACTTATAGATTCCTCTTATTTTTCAACAAGGTAAATAAGATAAACAATTTTACTACTTCATATTTATTTTGTTAATGTTCAATCCTCAAATCACTACTTCCCTCGAGAGAACGAAAAAATATATTTATGTGGAGAAACATTTCTTTATGTATTTTGAAATTATATTCCATTTGAATACTTATATAATCTCTCTTACTAGACTCATAAATATAGTTAATTGGTCAATAATATGAAAAATAATCATGAAATTTCATCCTTATCCCATGAAATTAAAGATATGCACTAATTTATTTTTTTAATTTTTTTTGTTTTATGAAATAAATTATGTTGATGTCATTGATACTATTTATAAATATATCAAAATTGATGGAAAAAATTTTTTGACCTCCAATGTCAATATTTTTTTATTTTCAGAATAATGAATTATAGTATGCGTCCTATTATTGCCAATATAAGGAAACCACTCACCCAACATAGAATATATTTTTTCATTATTTACAAACTATAATATAACGAATGAAACAGTTATCAAAATAAAATAGTGATTTTAAAAAATATGCATTAATATAAAAATATAAATAGAGTGAAATAATATAATGAAAATGGATTTAAATTATTAATATATAAATTAAGAATTTGATATTCATCTTTTTTCGGAGTTTATAATTATAAAATAATTATCATATAAAAACATATTAGTATTACATTGAATCAAATGATCAAGAAATATATCAGTCCACACTCCCATTCAAATTAATATTATCCCACAGACGTCCACTAGAATGAAAAATACTACACCACATAAATTCAAAAGTCAAAATCTAATATATAAATGACCTAAATAACAATGGGAATGAATGTATATAAAAACATGAAAGAAAAAATATGTTTTAGTGGAACCAAGGAAACCATATATGAAAAAAAATTAACTAGTTTTTAAATAATATAGTTAAATACAATAAATAATTTAAGTTGAATAAACTCTGGTAGACGGTGGGGATGAGAAATATCCTAAGGAAGTGGTGAAATCTTTAGGTCGGACATATTTGGATATGATAGCAGTGGGGATAGATGATCTGAGAATGATAGCAGTGAAAAAACACAGTCAATTTCTTGAGGCTACTCCCGATGCGGGCGACGAACACCAAACTCCTAACCTCAGGAGATTATTGTGATGCCGATAGTGGGGGAGGATGTGATGATTGTGAGCAGAGTGATTCAGTGAGAATAACATATACATCATAGTATATTTCCATTACAGATATGTAATCATATTAGTGTTCATATGAGTCATGAACATAGTAATAATGAAATGAAAAATCAAAATCAAAATCAAATAATTATAGATCGAAGGATAATGAATTCTAACTGACCTGTGAAATCAGAAGAAGTGGTGGCCAGATTCCATGGCTGGAGGAGGGGGAGGAGGATGGAGGCATGCTGTTGGGTTCCTCCTGGCTGGGGTGTGCGACACAAACAGGAAGGGGAGGGGGTGGGTTGATGTGGGGGGAGAATTTAAATTTAAAAAAGAGAAAATATAATATAATATAATATATTATTATTATTATTATTATTATTATCAACAAAAACATTTTTTTAAAAGAAAATGAAATTAATTGGGTCTATTGTGATAATGGATGACACGGTTATGATGATATGATAATTGTGGCTTGATACTCTTAATTTAGGGAAGAGAGTGTCATATTTTCGGTATAATTTTAAAAAATATCATTATGTATAATAAATTTATATATAATTATTTTTTTAATAATTTATATATATTCTGAATAAAAAATTATATTATTTACATATAATGAAATCATATATACATGAATTTATTTTTTATGTTTTTAATACAGTCATTATTATTCAAGTATCTAAAAATTATAATCATTTTTCAATAATTTTATATCTGATATATATATCACAAATATATAATGGGTCAACTAAAACATCTAATTATATGATTTTATTAAAATATTTATAATTTATAACATTTATTTAAAATAATATATATATCTGTGTGTGTGTGTATTTTTTGTAAAATATTTTATGTTATTGGATAATTTATTACAACAGGTTTTTATAATGGTAAAATAATTTATTGGTAATAAAAATTAATAGTAATAGATTCATTTGTTGGTAAAAATGTTAATATTGATCGGATAAAGAAATAGATTTAACTGTTGGTAAAAGATTTGTTCATGTTAAACGATCAGTATCAACAGATATAACTATTGGTAAAAATAAGTGTTGGTACTGAAAATATATAACTATAAAATGTAATATATGTTGTAATTTCTCATTTTTACCAAAACATATATCATTTGTCAATAAATTTCTGTTAGTATAAGCAACTGTTTTGTAGTGAATGTTTTTTCACATTTCAACAGATAGAAAAAGGAAATGTAAATGATAATTCACCTTTATTGAATCATTATTATATCATATAAATAATATATATTCATAAAATACATCTATATTAAAATCCATGAAAAATAAAAAGGAAAAATGAATCACATTGTTTCATGGAGGTGGTAGTCCACAAGTATGCACAAGCGGTGTTATTCCTTTCCAACAGACTGGATAAAAAAGGTAGATATGTTATTATTATTATAGAACTATAATTATGACATAAATATCATATAAAAACATTAAAACCACTATAATATCCATTTATAAAATATTGTGGTGGATAATGATTTCTATCTCCATGTGGAAATGGTAAGTCGTGCAGATGCTCGAGTGATAATTTCACATCCTGTTTGATGAGAAAGAGGGTGGATAATGGTGGTTTAATAATAATTATTATTATTATTATTATTATTATATTTATTTAGGATACAAAAGTTATTATTTTATTATAAATACCATTAATTGATAGGACATAAATGAAAAAAGTGAAATGAATGTTATCGGTTAATTTGATTAATTCTTATTTGAAAGAACTCATTTAGATATAACCATAAAGATATTAAGGTTGGGATTTTGGAATGAACAAAAAATTTATAATGCAAATAATGGATCTTAGAATATATTAATTTAGTTTTTTTTCTATTTAGAAGGCACAACATAGTGTAAATAAGAGAAACAATGGGTGACCTTTTGTATGAGAGAGGAGGGGAACTCTTGAAATTACATAAAATTTTAAAATATAATAAATTAATTTTAAATGAAAAATTCTCCAAACAAATATAATTGTAAGATTATATGAGTATGAGTCTAAATTATCTCTTACAATAATAATTGGATAAGTTATGGTGTTTTTTCACCATTATCTTTTTTTAACCTGTGTTTGTATCACCTCGACCCCAATTACCCAGAATCAGTGCATTATTAAATAACATTGGCATGATATAAGGAATCATGTCCCGAAACACTGATAAATTTAGTAGACTTGGAAGTAATAGATACATACTTATGTTTTACATTACAACATAAAATAAAAAAACAACATTGTGTCCCCTTTGAACACTCTTATATCCCTTAGCCTATTCATGTAGGTTAATTTTAATATACTTCTTTGAATACTTGGAAAAATAAAACATAATGGGTGATCTCAGATGCACAATAAGGATAACAATATATGAAAAACTATTATAAAAAAGAACAAACATTTAAGGAAATGTATAAGACTAGAACACAAGCCTTTTAAACATAAACTTCAACATAATATGAAAAAGATAAATCAAATAATGTCATTTACTTATTCACATGGATATTCTAATAGTTTAATAATCACATGTAATATCAATATACAATTTCATAATGATTTAATTCATAATTCCAGACTTCATAACCACATAGTCAAGGCCTTATGCCAAAACTACAAAAAAGACTCTATCAAGGCATTATGCCAAGACACTAGTTTATCTCATGACACCTACCGATGCATTGAGGAGATATAGCGGGCTCCACCCGTTACTTACTAAGTCAAATGAATTCCTCATATGAAAGGGTGAAACATAATCTAAACATTTTTATTAAAACTAGCATAATAAATGTCAATACTTTAACCATAAACCATGAATGGTATAAAAATAGAATATCTACAGTCAAAAATAACTCATTCAATGCAATATAGAAGATTGTATTACAATAAATTAACCTCAATCAAGAATAATGAAGGATATTTACATAGATGAAAATAATCATCAAAAGTATTTGAGAGAAATATCCCCCTTTTTCTTGAAAACATTTAAAAGTATCAATATTTATCAAGAAGCTTTTTAAAATAGATTTTTGAATCAAAGTGTAACAACCCACTTTGAAACATTTAAAAGTAATTTTAATTTTAAAACATTAATGCCCGTATATATAAATCCTTAAAACCATTTTTAAAATATGGACATTAATGAGAATGATTTAGAAGAATAAAATTTTAAAGCATTTAAAATGATATTTTAGTTAGAGTTCATAACCAAATGAGAGACGCTTGAATACAAATAATTGAGTTAATAAAAACTTAATAATATCATGAGAATAAATGGATTCATGATATATTATGTCAAAGTATAGTATATACACCAAATAAAAGTGAATTGGCCCATAGTAACAACGAAGTCTCAATGGAATGTATGTTGAGATGAAATCCCTTATAAAGATTGTATCCTTAGGTTAAGCATAAATAAATGACATAATTATGTGTGAAAAAATATAAATACACTAATTATTATTGGATATTCAGTGTAAAACAATCATAGGACATTCACACATATTCTTGTAACAACAACACCAATGACTTGGATGTTTAACTCAATGAATAAAAATTGAGTTAAGATTACTCTTATCAAGTTTATATCGATGACTTGAGAATTTATCAATGGATTGATTATGTGTATCAAAATAATAACCACACAAAGGGGAGTGGAAATTACTACATAAATAAATAAATAGTTATTTCACACACGATATTGGATTAAAATAATCAATGAAGTTTTCATAAAACAAAATGAGTGGAAACCGAAATTAGAAATTCCCTTACCGATTTGGTGACTTACAAAAGATAAAACCCATGAAATAAGGATCATACAATGAATATGTAAATACCCATAAATTAAATTATATTACATAATTAATACAATCATGGGTAGTACACACACTACACAAAAGGAAATAGTGGTAATATTTGATGAATCTCACAGAAATAAGAAGTGAGATGAAAACCTCTTACCATGTTGTAATCAATCGAGTCATATGACCAAAAGTTAATAACAACCAAATAAATCACATAATACCATGAATATAAAGATAATAATGATAATATATATCAAATGGAAGTACACAATACACCACATGCAATAAATAAGCTGCGAACAATGGAAATATCACGGAAGTAAAAGTGAGATAAGAAAACCCTTACCTTGTAATTTTTCTTAGTATATGGTAGGTTAACCTCCTATATAATGGTGAAATAATTTTTATTAAATTATAAAAGAACCAAATACATAAATATTATATCATATATGATCTTCTAATATTTCTTTATTAATAATATTTAAGTAGTATCATCATTTCGGGTGTTAACTGATTCATTTTCCTTTATATGCCTGGTTACGTAAGCCATGTTTGTTATGTATATGATGTATTTGAATAATATAAAGAATTTTATTATGTTCATAAAAAAAAATTTTAATCATAAAATGAAAATTATTCTTGAATGATTATGATGGGGAATGAATCTCAACGTGTTTGTGGATATGGCAATCCGTACTTACGCACGAGTGGCAATAACATTATATTAATGGTGAAATCATCTGTAATTGAATGGTATATAAAATATAAATAATAATTATAATTTTATATTTATTATTTAAATCAGTTATACTCATTTTTATACCCATCCAAATAATGAAGTGTTTTCATAACAAACTACACCACGACATGGAGACGGTAAGCCGTACGTATGCACGTATGGTGAATTTATCATTTATAGGATGGATAGAATAACGAATATGATTGTACAAAATTTATAATAACATCACAGTATGTATAAGTTATTGTAGTTATTATTTTGGTATGGAAACAAAAAAAGGAGGAAGTGGAAGAAGAAAATAACTTGAAAGAGGGTGGTGAAATTATTACCTCTTCCTCGGGTGTTTCCTTTTGAGTTGATCAAAATGGATCCATAGGTAGGATTTATGATCAAATTAAGGACTCTAGGATGATGTGATTAAACTTGGGATGATATTTGGGTAGGGGTTGGCCGAGAAAAATGGCTTTGGAGGTGTGAAATTAAGAGAAGGGGAAGTACCCTTTTATAAGAGAGGTGAGGGTCACTTTAAGAAAACCTTGAAATATTATTTTATAATAAAATCATTTCAGGTTTATAATGGCACAAAAATAATTTATTTTGAAGATAATTAGGGTATGGATAAAAAACATCTCAACCAATATGTTTTAGACAAGTTTAGGTTACCATTTTGACCTTATCTTTTAGATTTAACTCTAAGTTAAATAGTTTAACTTTTATCATGTCTTATTGTATTTTTACACTATGTAGTTAATAAACATACTCTAAACTTCCAATAGAACCTCAAGTGGTTAATTAATGACATATATAACAATATTTACTCCCTTTGGATGAACCTTATATTTTTAGGAATATTATATCAACCATTAATATAGTATTTGTTTTAAAAACTCATTTATGTCAATTTTGACATTATTTAGTATTTGGTTTTTTTGAATATCATAATAGCATGATTACTTAGAAAAAAAATTATTTAATCAACTCTAACATGTCATATTAACCTATAAATTTTTTGGAATTCATCAAAAGTCTCAAATTATACTTATTTGGATATTTATAATATCAATTATTTTAATCATTCATTAATAGGTTAATTACTGCATCATCATTGTGTCATAAATAAATTTAATTATTTAATATTTAAAAATAATAAATAAAATACCATTATATAGGAAATAATTTTATCTTTATAATTAATATTTATAGTTGAATTTATCTTATGTATAACCCTATATTAAAAATGGTTTAGTTATTTAACTATGGATTTAACTCTTTTAACTCTTATTTAAATAAAATAATAATAAATGTGATAATCTAATCCAAGTGGATCAAAGAGGATCGTATTTTATTCCTAAGGTTGTTTTTGGTCAAATTAAACTTATCCAATAGAATTTGGGCATATGTTAGGGTAATTATAATATCATTTTTATCCTTAATTACCCTATTTATTTTTAACCGTGGTAAATAAAAGTCAAAGGTTACTATTCAACAAAAATTATTTTCATCTTATTGAACCAAATTTTACTTACTAATGTCAACCATGTCTCTCGGATTTTTTAAATTCAATTCACAGAAGTGGTAAAATTATGTTTTATGCTAATTTGCAAATGCTCCTAGAAGGTGGTAAAAAGACTGTAAAAATTTCAATAAAATTTTATACATCTAATTTTATTATAAAATGACACAAATGAATTAAATTTAACTTATATAGGTATTATATATCTATTTTGGCTTAAAATAAATTTAAATAAAATAAATAATTATTTAAATTAAACGTCGGTTTTAAACTATAACGCAATGTTTTCACTATTCATCAGAAATTGAATGTTTTCAGAAAAATACTATAAATTCACCCTAAGGTAATTTTGATATTATGAATTCAAAAATGAATTATATTTTACCAAATTCAAAACATAAATGTTTCATTAATTAATTTAATATTAATTTCCATTTTCGAAACCGAAAAGTGGGTTTTTAAAAAGTAAAAAACTATCAAAAGATTGACATGTGTTTATGTCAAATTTAAATGTGAAATTACTTATAATGACCTATATTGTATTAAATGATAAAAATATAATCTAATTATTCTTACAAACCATTTAAATTCATAATCTAACCCTGTAAATTATTTCAATTAAAAAATTTATTTTCAATTAAAATTTAGTATTTTTCAGTATTCATCAAAATATGAAAGTTATCAGAAAAGTGCCAAAAATTTATTAAAAATAAATTTTATGTCCCGATTCTAAAAAATAATTTAATTTCATTAAATTTAGTATATAAAAGTGTCAAATATTGGTTTTAAAAAGTATTTTCCATAAGAAGGAGGTAAAATTGCATTTTTTAAAAAATAATTCTTTTATCTAAAAAAATGAATTTGTTCTTATATTATGTCTAAGAAACTCATAATATGGATTATAAAATTATATAGAGTATATAAAATTCAAAATTCAGTTAATACTATTCATAACTTCCTTTGAATGACTAGTTTTGTAAGTCGTGGTATGATCAAACTCGGTGTTACGTGTAGCGCAAGCTATTGAATTATTTGAAAGAAAATAACTTACTATGAAATATTGGGGTGTTACATTCTTCCCCCCTTTTGGAAATTGCATCCTGACAATTTTAAAATTGGTCTTGTGAACTTTATTGAAATTCCCACATCGGAAACAGATTCAATAAAACTATCACTTTAAAATAAAGAAATAGAAGTACAAAGGTCACCCAAGATAACCCATACTAGGATTCCATGTAGGAAAATATGAATATGTAAGAGAAACTAAGTGTAAAGTTATGATGGAGAGTGATAGAAAACATGATCGGAAGAACTTTAACAACAAGAAAACCACAAACTTGTGATGGGATAAATAGTCATTAGTTTCCCAGTAGGAAAAGTAGACGGACAATCTTTTTTTTTGTTTTAAGTTCCATTTCATAAAGTTGAAGAATTTATTTATGAGATTGACTAAGAACATAATGAGATATACATACTTTTTAAGTATAGTTTTTTCATTTAATAAATTTATACCCCTAACTCATCTTTTTTTCAAACGATGAGTATTCAAGATGACTTGGTCACTCCTGAAGCACAAGAATAAACTTCTAGAGAATCACATGATCCACAAAGGATAAACTATATATTTAATTTTTCTTTAGAGATTAACCAAAACCAAAATGGTTAGTATAAGATTAGATGATCCCCAAAAAGGATAATCCTTTAGAGAATGAATTACTAATATTTATTTCTAAAATTAAACCAACAATACCCAAACTTTAATAAATACCATTCAATAAACAATTGTCCTTAAAATACTTCAATATAATCCAAACTAATATTGAAACCCAAAATGTAGAATAATTTGATTATGTAGTATTCCACATTAAATTGTATCTCTAAATAAAATCGACTACTCTTAATATCACATACTTAAAGTAATTAACTTAATCATATATTTTCTATGATACGTTAATAATTACCCTAAATAACCCAAATCTCTGTAAATCCATAATAAAAACATAGATAAAAATTCATCATCATGCCTCAAATGAAATCTCATAGTATTCTATTTTATTTAGGCATATAGTGTTCCCAACAGAGCGAACTTCTTCCAAAATAACTTATATCACTTAATCACCAAATCATTTTCTTGTACTAAGGATATCCATTTTATAAGACATAAGATCCCAAATCAACTTATTATTGATCAATAAAATAATCTAACTAAAACTAATTAGTCACACTAACTAGGAACTTCACGTAGTTCAGTGGTAGGCGATAAACTCAAATCTCACTCTGGTTGTGGGTTTGATTCCTGCTACTTTGTCCGACATGACAGGTTGTCACATGGTCTGCGTGTTGTCCTTTTTCAAAAAAAAATATATTATAACATTCCCAAAATGAGAAAAATTATTTAAAATAACCATAACATAATTTCACCACAAATTTTATCTCATACCTCGTGTTTTCATCTAATAAATTGTAATTTTCTAAAATTCAAGGATCATATAAATCCAAATGGTTATTTATAACTATAATAGAAAAGATGATTATTTTAAAAATAGTATTTTCACATAACAAACTGTAGGGTTACACATTCAAGAGAAAATTATTCCAAAGTAATCCCATCAACAAATAGAATTAAACATTTTGACATCTATTTATTTCTACATAGGTTCTTCCTTGACCAAGAGGTTATCCTAAAGAATAGGTCATTCACTCGGGTAATTCCCAGGTCCCCTACATTTACAGAAAATTACTATAAATGGATTTTTAGGATCATTTTTATTTTCTTCCATAGTACTCTTCATTTTCCCCAAAAATTATTTACTTTATGTCCTTATTTCCCACACATAAATCATTTCATTATTCCATTGAGACACATTCCTAAGTGTCTCTTTATATATTTCCTGCATGATGAAAATTGATCTTTCTTTTCTCCATGGTCTCCACTGTTGGAGCTCTTATCATTCACCACCTTTATCTTCTTTTTTGAGTCTGGGAGTTGGTTAATATATATGTTATTGATCATCTTTTTGGAAAACCGATTTGGAATGAACACAATATTTTTTACACCTATCAACAATCCATTTTGTTTCACATTTCCACCATCGTGCCCACCTTGTATATCATGTTCAATATTACTTTGACTTCCTTGTAATCCATCCACTGACTATCACAAGAAAGAATAATGTGAGTCATAAAATCATTTAGAGAATATCATAACACTTTATTTTCAATATAAAACACCTTAGGATAAACCAAGTTTATTTATTTTCATCTTATATAAAAATCTTTCAAGTTGGTTTGTAAATAAAATGAGAATTATCCTAAGCATATCCCCCGGGAGTGTCGTAACCAAGAGTGTAGCAAGGCCCGTTGTTGTTTACCAGGATACCCCAGGTCAATCCTGAAACTTCTTATTAGAGTTTTCACTCCTAGGTACATTTGTGCCAGAGCCGCCTCTACCTTCTCGTATCCAGGCATAGATGTATTTCTGGGAAAACCCACATAATATTTACATTATCAAAAATTTAGGATTTTCTTCTATACTAATCCTCAATGTCTATCTTAGGGTAGTGTTTTCTAAGTAGAGTTTTTTTTCTAAATCTATTTTCCAATGTTTGTACTAAACTTCCTCTGATACCAACTGTAACACCCTGAACCCAGTTACCCAGAATCAGTGCATTATTACATAACATTAGCATGATATAAGGAATAATGTCCCGAAAGACCGAGCAGTTTAGTAGCCTTGGAAGAAATAGATACATATATAAGTTTTACATTACATCATAAAATAAAAAAACAACATTGTGTCCCCTTTGAACACTCTTATATCCATTAGCCTATTCCTAAAGGTTAATCGTAATATACTTATTTTCATTTTGTGAAAAATAAAACATAAGAAATGGGTGAGCTCAGATGCTCCGTATAGATAACAATATAGCGGAAACTGTCATAAATAAGTACAAACATTTAAGGTAATGTATAATACTAAAACACAAGCCTTTTAAACTTAAACATAAACATAATATGGAAAATATAAATCAAATAATGACATTTATTTATTCACATGGATATTCTACTAGTCAAATAATCCTATGTAATATCAATATCCAATTTTATAATGATGGAATGTATAATGTCAGACTTCATAACCACACAGTCAAGGCCTTGTGCCAAGACTACAAATAAGATTTTGTCAACGCCTTGTACCAACACACTAGTTTGTCTCATGATACCTACCGATGCATTGAGGAGCTATAATGGGATCCACCCATCACTTACTAAGTCCAATGCATTCCTTATATGAAAGGGTGAAACATAATCTAGACATTCGTTTTAAAACTAGCATATGAAATGTCAATACTTTAACCATAGACCATGAATGGTATAAAAATGCCATATCCATAGTGAAACATAACTCATTCAATACAATATAGAAGATTATATTATAATAAATTAACCTCAATCAAGAATAATGAAGTATATTGACATAAATAAAAATAATCCTCAAAACTATTTAAGATAAATATCCCCCTTTTTCTTGAAACATTTTAAAAGTATCACTATTTATCAAGAAGCTATTTGAAATAGATTTTTGAATCAAAGTGTACCATACCAATTTGAAACATTTAAAAGGAATTTTAATTTTAAAATATTAATTTCCATATATATAAATCCTTAAAACTATTTTTAAAACATTGACATTAATGAGAAAGATTTAGTATAATAAATTTTTAAAACATTTAAAATGATATTTTAGTTAGAGTTCCTAAAAAATGAGAGATGCTTGAATACAAATAATTGAGGTAATAAAAACTTAATAATATCATGACAATAAAGTTATTAATTATATATTATGTCAAAGTACATTATATACACCAAATAAAAGTGAATTGGCGCATAACAATAAAGAAGTCTCAATGGAATGTAAGTTGAGATGAAATCCCTTATAAAGACTGTATCCTTAGGTTATAGATAAATAAATGACATAATTATGTTTGAAAAAATATAAATAAACAAAGTATGATTGGATATTCAGTGTAAAACAATCATAGGAAATTCACACATATTCTTATAATAAAAACACCAAAGACTTGGATGTTTAAATCAATGAATAAAAATTGAGTTAAGATTACTCTTATCAAGTTCATATAGATGGCTTGAAAAGTTATCAATGGAGTGATTATGTGTATCAAAATAATAACCACACAAAGGAGAGTGTAAATTACTACATAAATAAATAAATAGCGATTTCACACATAATCTGGGAGTAAAATAATTGATGAAGTTTGCGTAAAACCCAATGAGTGGAAATTGAAATTTGAAATTCCCTTACCAATTTGGTGACTTACGAAACATACACCCCATGAAAGAAGGATCATACTATGAAGATTTAAATACCCATAAATTAATCTATATTACATAAGTAATACAATCATGGGTAGTACATACACCACAAAAAAGGAAACAGTGACAATATAGCATGAATCTAATGGAAATAAGAAGTGTGATGAAAACCCATTACCATGTTGTAATCAATCAAGTCTTATGACCAAAATTTTATAACCACCAAATGAATCATATAATACCATGAATATAAATAGAATCATGATAATATATATCAAATGGAAGTACACAATAGACCACATGCAATAAATAAGTGGTGAACAATGGATATCTCATGGAATTAAAAGTGAGATAAGAAACCCCTTACCTTGTACTTTTCATTAGTATAGGGTAGGTTAACCTCCTGTATAATGTTGAAATAATTTTTATTAAATTATACAATAACCAAATACATAAATATTATATCATATATTATCTTATAATATTTCTTTGTTAATAATATTTTAGTAGTATCATCGTTTCAGGTGTTAACTGATTTGTTTTCCTTTATATGATTGGTTATGTAAGCCATGTTTGTTATGGATATGATGTATTTGATTCATATACATAATTATATTATGTTAATAAAAATTATTTTTAATCAGAAAATGAAAATTATTCTTGAATTATTACGATGGGGAATGCATCTCATCCCGTTCGTGGAGACAGTAATCCGTACGTACGAATGAGCGACAATATCATTATATTGATGGTGAAATAATATGTAATTGGATGTTATATCATATATAAAGAATAATTATCATTTTATATTTATTATTTAAATCATTCATACTCATTATTATACTCATCCAAATAATGAAGTGTTTTAATAACAAACTACACCACGATGTGGAGACGGTAAGTCGTATGTACGCACGTATGGGGAATTTGTCATTTACAGGATGGATAGAATAAAGAATATGGTTATACCAAATTTATAATAACATCACAGTATATAGAATCTACTGGATTTATTATTTTGTTATGGAAATAAAAAATAAATAGAAAGTGGGAGAAGAAAAAAACTTGAAAGAGGGTGGTGAAATTATTACCTCTTCCTCGAGTGTTACCTTTTGAGTTGATCAAAAAGGCTCCTTAGGTTGGATTTATAATCAAAGTAAGGACTCTAGTTTTCTGTGAGGAAAGTTTGGAGGATATTTGGTCAGGTTTTTTCTGATCCAAATGGATTTGTATGTGTACAATTAAGAGAAGGGGAAGTACCCTTTTATAAGAATGGTGAGGGTCACTTTAGGAAAACCTAGAAATATTATTTTATATATAAAATCATATTCATTTTATAATGGCTCCAAAATGATTTATTTAGAATATAAGGTGGGGAGGGTTCGAAAACCTTTCCACCAATATGTTTTATACAATTTTAGGTTACCATTTTAACCTTATCTTTTAGATTTAACTCTTAGTTAAATAGTTCGACTTTTACCGTGTCTTCCTGTATTCTTACACTATCTAGTTAATAAACTTACTCTAAACTTCAAATAGAACCTCAAGTGATTCATTAATGACATATATAATATTATTTAATCCATTTAGCCAAACCTTATATTTTTAGTAATATTATATCAACCAATAATATAGTATTTGTTTTAAAAACCCATTTGTGTCAATTTTAACATTATTTAGTATTTGGTTTTTTTGAAAATTATAACAGAATGATTACTTAAAAAAAATTATTTAATCAACCCTAACATGTCATATTAACCTATAAAATTTGTGTAATTAATCAAAAGTCTCAAATTATACTTAATTTGATATTTATGATATCAATTATTTTAAGCATTCATTAATATGGTAATTACTGCATCATTATTGTGTCATAAAAAATTTAATTATTTAATGCCTAAAAATTATAAATAAAATATCATTATGTAGGAAATATTTTTATCTTTCTAATGAATATTTATAGTATAATTTATCTTATTTATAACCCAATATTAAAAATGGTTTAGTTATTAAACATTGAATTTAACTCTTTTAACTCTTCTTTAAATAAAATAATAATAAATGTCCTAATCTAATCCAAGTGGAGCAAATAGTATCAAATTTTATTCCTAAGGATGTTTTGGTCTAATTACACTTATCCAATAGAATTAGGACATGTTTTAAGGTAATTATAATATCATTTTTACCCTTAATTACCCTATTTACTTTTAACCGTGGTAAATAAAAGTCAAAAGTTACTACTCACCAAATATTATTTTCATCTTATTGAACCAAATTTTAATTACTGATTTTAACCGTGTCTCTTATATTTTTTAAATTCAACTCACAGAAGTAGTAAAATTATGTTTTATGCAAATTTTCAAATGCTTTTAGAAGGTGGGTAAAATACGGTAAAAAGTTCAATAAAAATTTATACGTCCAATTTTATTATAAAATGAATCCAATGAATTAAATTTAACTTATATAGGTATTATATATCTATTTTTACTTAAAATAAATTTGAATAAAATAAATAATTATTTAAACAATATGTTGGTTTTAAACTATAACGCATCGTTTTTCACTATTCATCACAAATTGAATGTTTTCATAAAAATACCAAAAATTAAACCTAATACAATTTTGATATTCTGAATTCAAAAATGAATTCTATTTTAAAAAATTAAAAACACAGAAGTTTCATTCATTAATTTAAAATTAATTCCCGCTGTCGAAACCGAAAAAAAAGTTTTTAAAAAGTCAAAACTATTAAAAGATTGGCATGTGTTTATGTCAAATTTAAATGTGAAATTACATATAATGACTTGCATTGTATTAAATGATAAAAATATAATCTAATTATAATTCCAAACCATTCAAATGAATAATCTAACCCTATAAATTATTTTTATTAAAAAAGTTGTTTTCAATTAAAATTTAGTATTTTTCAGTATTCATCACAATATGAAAGTTATCAGAAAAGTACCAAAAATTTATTCAAAATAAATTTTTATATCCCGATTCTAAAGAAGAATTTAATTTCAATAAATTGAATATATAAAAGTGTAAAATATTGGTTTTAAAAAGGGTTTTCTATTAGAAGGTGTTAAAATTTCATTTTTTTGAAAAATACTTATTTTATCTGAAAAATGAATTTGTTCTTATATTATGTCTAAGAAACACATTATATAGATTATAAAATTTTATGGAGTATATAAAATTCAAAATTCAGTTAATACTATTCATAACCACTTTTTAATGACTAGTTTGGTAAGTTGTGGTTCTCTCAAACTCGGTATTGCATGTAGCCCAATCTATTGAATTACTTTAAAGAAAATAACTTACTATAAAATTTTGGGGTGTTATAGTGTTATGATTTTCATAATAACAGGTTTTATACTATTTTGGGGTCAATATAGTTACTATAAATTAAAAAATTAATCCATAAATGGACCATGGATGATATTTTAAACATTTTACCTATCATATAGTTGAATTAAGTATTTTTAGTAATTTTACATCATTTAATAAAATATTATTTAATATAAAGTATCATTATTGTTATTTTTGGAACTATCTATTAATTTTAATTTGAAAAAAACTAAGGAAAATGAATTCAAATATAATCATATAACATATTTATAGAATGTTATATTTATCTAATAAAACAAAGGAAAAAATTAATTAAAATTATATTACTTTAATATTTTGTTAATATTATTTAATATGTTTTTATATTGATTGAATAAATATTTTGGTTGGGTTTCTTAAGACATTCAAAAAATTATTTCATCACTTAAAAATATAAATAAAAAAAATGATAAAAATAATAGTCTAAATTTAAAATAACCATTTAAAAAATAATATACATTGTTTTTATAATTTTCATAAAAAAATGTAGATATTAAAATAATAAAGGTGAAATTCTTGACATAATCAATTAATAAAATATATTCAAGGTCAAAATAAAAAAAAATGGAACAAGGTTGCCATATTTTTGAAACATTGATAGACATAAGCAATATCCACTCGTGCAATAGGAAAATGGAATGTTTTACAGTTTTTTTAGTCCTTATCAAATTATTTTTAACAACAATTGCATCATTTACACTTATTGTGGTGAAAACACATACTAAGGTTAATATTAATAATATAGATTATTAAAATGGAGAAATTTACCATATTTATACCTCCTAATTCCAAATATAAAATCCTTTTTTCAAAGATTCTATTTACATAATTATTATAATTTTATTCAAAATTAAACACGTAAAAATGCTATGAAAAACGTTGTTTCAGAAAAATGTGTTTTTAAGCCCAAAAATGAATATATACCCAAATTTGGTATAAATTTTATTAAAATGTAATTAACTAAAATACATGAAAAACTAATTCTTATGTTACATTAAAATAAAATTAATTTAATAATAAGGTGTTAAAATTACTTAATAATAGTTTCACAAGAAAGCAGTAATCTCACTATTTTGTAAAAAACAATATTTTATGAAAAATTACCAAATTTAAGGCCTAGATAATTTATCTATAATGATTCATAGAATAATATAATATTTATCAAATATAATATCTACAATTTTTATATGTTATTTATATTATTTTTCCATAGGAATAAATAAGAGTCATTTTCTAATATATATATATATATATATATATTTTTGAATAATAAAATGACTTTACTAAAAATTGAAAAATTATGTTTTAAATGATTATCAATAAATTTATATTTTTATTTATGACTATATTTATTTTCAAAATTGGTTATTCATTTTCTTGTATTAAAATTAAATGGCTATGTTATAATGGTCATATTTAAATAATAATATTCCATTATTCATTAATAAAAAATGTTGCATATATTGTATGCTTTTAAACATAATATATTTTTGAAAAAAATATCAGGGTTTTATATTATCCCATTATTTAAAAAAAACCTCCGAATTTAATATTATTTATAGTAAAAAGGGACTGATATTTTAAAAAAATTCATTTGTTGAAACCAACATCATAAAATGGGTTAATAATACTTCCCTTGAATATAGGGGAAGAGAAATAACATGTTCATCTAGAATAATAAATATCATGGTTTAAAAATAAGATAACATTAGTGGTTAGTGAATATATGGACATTCAGGAAAAACATATGGTCCAAATCATGATTGAGTGTGATAGAGAATGTTGTTAAAAATAATGTGAGTATCCATTAAAAAGATAATAACCACAAAACCATAAATCAATATGCTCTGAAAAAAAAATCCATCAATTAACTGGAAATGAATGTAACAATGAAATTTTTTTGTTTGAATATCCTTTTCATAGAGTTTATTAGTAATTTTACCATGTAAAGTAAAATATATGGAAATATACTTACTCAACAAGTAGAATTTAATATTTTATTTAATTTCCAATATAATCTCATCTTTCTCCCCAAGTGGTGAATATTTAAGATGAATTTATCATTCATAAAGCACTAAAATAACATCGTAATTAAAAAAACATAATAATATATTCCAATTATATTTAATTTTTTTTCAAAATTGAAGGGTTAACATAATGTAAGATAATATCTAAATTGTATAAAACTTTTGATTAATATAAAAATTTACAAAATAATAATAAAGGTTACCCTTAGATCATCATATAAATAACCCTACATCACAAATCACCTAATTAAACTCAGAAAATAATATTTTTAAGCTAAAATGTGATCGCATACCATTCATCATAAATTCCTAAAGCATAACAGTATTCATTATAAATAATTTATCATATTAAATGTCATGTTGAACTGAAGGGTCACATACACCTCAATAGATTGAAACATATCCCAAAATATAAAGAATAAATTCTAGATACTAACCATAATGGTTTTCCTTACCTTGACTATAAATATATTTGAATATATCACCTTTATAATGAGATTTGTTTCAACCATCTAGATTAACTATATCCCACTACCAAAAAATACAATCAATATATCATCAAACAATATATTAACCAAAAGGGTTATTTACCAACAAGTATATCCAGAAGCAAAGATTATAACCATTTATTAAAAAAGAAATAAAATGTACATATAAGAGGAATACATGATCAAACAAATAGAAAAGTCCTCATCCACCTAACAAAAGGTATAGATATCATAATAAAACATATCATTTCCATAATCAAAGTCACTAACAACCTTCCACTTAGATTGATATTTATCCTGACTTAAAATCTTGATAATGTCTCTGTCCACCATCTTGGTAATCATAGAAGACGCTCTCGTACACATGTTCCTAGGATGGTTATAGTAATCCTTGTGTGGTCTCCACTTGGAGGGAAAAGAAGTAATACCCTCGCCATCAGTCATCTTTTCCTGTCCACTCAAGATTTTCACCTTGAAAGATACACGCCCACCACTGCCAAAAGACATGATAGGGGAAACACTCCCCCTATCATCCTCATATAAATTCCCCCATTTCTTAGATAATTCAAAAGATTTAAAGAGCATTGGATTTCTTAGTGGTAGTCTACACACTGTTGTGCATCAGTCTGATCTGATACTTCCACCTGAGAGTGATTTGGGATCATCAATCCTAGTGACTGTATTGCTATTTCCCTAACTAAAGTAACAAATTTAACCAAATAAACCCAATGGTCAGAGGGGCCACTATGATCTCTCTCTAAAGACATATCCAGGAGAAAACCCTTGCCTTTTATCTTGGACACATGAGAGTCATATTTCCAAGAAATCACCCCATCAACCACAGTGGAAACTGACTCCTTGATTGTATCACCATCATGCATGATGGGCTTTGACAAACCCACTTCTCCCATCATTTTATTTCTTCAACATGATTTTTTCTGAATGACTCGTCATTCCACATTTCTTACATGAAATATTATTTTGAATTGTCTCTAAAGAGTGTCCAACAGTCATACAGTCATTGAAGAAAAGAGGATTTTTTCATTCTCAACGTCAATTTGAATATTATCCGAGGGAATAGAAAGAGTTAACTTGTCAATCAAGGTGGATCTTATGTAAAACTCTACAAACATCCTGAAAATGTAACCAAACTATAAATTTTTGGGCTCTTTGTCCTGACAAATAGGAGTCCCAATAGCTGTAGTAACATCATAAAAAAAATATTTGGACGCCAAAGAACCCAATTGATCCCATGTAGCCAAACCCATACCTATGAAAAGGTATTTATTTCACATGAAATATTAAATTCAAAAGTCCATTCATGTAATTAATGATAACCGGGTTTCTACAAAAGAGTCCACGTGCTCTATACATGACGTTTCAAGTCATATAAAGGAAACATAAAATGAAAAAAAATCCTTGACTAATAGAGACACAATTCCAATTATAGAAATCATATAAAATGGATATTTGGTGAATAAAACCATAATGATTACATTGTTTTTAACCCTTAGGTAAAAAAATGCGTGCAATCAAGGAGTTCTTTATAATCCCAAGTATCGCATCAAGAGCTACAGTTTTAGCTTCAATGTGAGCTGATGAACCCTTACGAAGGATCCTACCAGGACATGAATCCCTGAACATAACAAGAGAACTAAAACTATTCAGGTACATACCTATAGTTCTATTCTTTAAAGCATCATCATAATATTGAGAATACTAGTCCGTACCACCAGACAAAATTGGATCCACCCTGTCATCCTGCAACGATGCATTCTCCATCACACTGGATGGAATCTACAAATCACCATGGTTTATATTCACAACATCAGTAGATATTTGCATCAATTCTTCAGATCTAGTAAGAAGACCTAGGATTGGATGAGGGCCGAACAAACCTTGCATCACAACATCAAATCCATCATGTATATCTAAAACTAAGTAAAGACGGTACTAAGAACAAGTCTTCAGAGCATCAGTGGGGATGTGGGTATCAGAAAAATTTCATTGGGCATGAATCACAGCAACATATCTATAGGGTAGATCTGTAACCACATGAGTACTAGTTGATACATGAATTTACCGCACATACTTAGGGTTTCAAATCTCAACAGGACGTTATGGGTCACAAACAGGAAAAGGTGCCGACGTAAATCCACCAGGAGGGAGGTGGTTGAATCTGACGATGTGGTGGATGGCCATGAACAAACCCTAAATTCCATCTTCAGGGGTGGAGAATCCCACTACCTATACAACCATCCCAAAAAAAGGTTTATTTAATCTTTAATATATCATTCTATCTAAAACCCATTAAGATCCTAAAATCACCTCAAAAATTAGTCACTTAAAACCTCAAAAATTGAATATGTTCCTTTGAACTTATGATAATTATTAATCTTATAAACCCATGATGGTATCTATAACTCTTATGTTAGACTCACATGAAAACAAATACTCTTCCAAAAATTAACTCAATTCTTATTCCTCAAATAAAATTAATGATTATTTCCATAAATGAAAAAAACATCATCCGAGATAACGTAAATCATTATTTCATCATATCACTAACAGATTTTATGGTCACCATTGATATCATGTTTACTTCATCAAGTTAAATCATGTTTTATCCCAAAAAAACATTATCACATTACCAATAAATAAATTCTATTTGTTATCGATACCTTTCAACATATGTTTTGTAATCCTTAATGAAGATATATGGTGTATGAATTATTTTAGGTCTCATGATTGTTATATCTAGAATATACTTTTTGCAGTACTGATATAAAATAATTCTAATGAACCAATATAAAAACACCTCAATCCATCCAAATCAATAGTTGGCATATCATAGTTAATTCCATAGCCTTGAATTTAACACATGGATTTGGGAGTTGACATGGATAAAACCTATGTTTTACAAACCTAAGATAATTAACTATAAATGGGACCACTATATTATCATTATATAAATCTATTAAACTCGTCAATATTCCTAATTAGACACTTAATCTGTACCCTTATTTTATTCACATAAAAAAATTACCATTCCTCTAAGACACTTCCTTAAGTTGTACTTCAAATATAATTTGTATATAGATACCTGAATCTTATTCCACCTATGTTCATCATCAAAATCCATTTTTATCTTAGTAGGTGTCTCAATAAATTCACACATGTTGGGATTTTTATCATAAATGAGATAGATGATTGGTCATAATTATAATATTTCTCACTTGATATCCCATTTTATTTGGTTTTAAATGGAAGATCATTTCATTATTCATCACATCCAGGGATATCATGGTCCCTTCTAGTTACATATATTGACTAAAACAAAACATCATTGTGTGAGAAAAAAATCATATATGGAAACCATAAAATCATGTAAAATAATAAATATCCTATCTAAATCATGAAAAAAATCAATCTATTTAACCTTAGATTTATCCTATCATATCCCTGATCATCGTGAATTCAAATCATTTATAATATATTAAAAAGATATTGTAAATTTTCCCTAGTATATTCCCTAAGAGTCTGAAACTTGATTCATAGTAAGGGAACACTCACTATAAACTATAATGATGGATGAGACATACTAGATCAACTAATTTAGGGTTATTACCACTATATACATCTCTTATAAAACTAAGTCCATTTGTAGAATCTAGATAGGGATATTTTTTTAAGAAAATAACACTCTATTCTTCAGCAACACACAAGGAATTATCCTATACATAGGATTATCCTACGGGCCTTCAAAAAATATTTCCCATCCTAGTATCCAAGGTTTACTAAACTTGGATTTGATACCAACTATATCCGACGATACTTTTTATACAAAGATATTTTATATTATTAGATGAATACTCATTAAATAACAAAATAAATCATGTTAGGATCATATAGGACTTGGGTTATAGAAATACTAGGTATATATATTATCAATATTAAAATAATCTATCTTGATTTTATTATTCATATTAAAATCTTAAATATTATTGAACTACTAAAAATATATTAGATAACCAAGGTAATTCATAGACAAAAGAAGTGATCTAAAAATCCTAGTAACGAAATAAACCTGATAAGGAAGCTTAACATGTGAGTCAAATGTATAACATAATAACATAAATAGAAGGCTCTTGAGCGTTCAAATAGAAGAATAACAAAAATAAAATGGTATCATAATATTATGGTAATATATGAAAATTGGTAAAAAAATAAAATACATGACATAATCATAAGTCAAGAATAACTGCCATGACAAAAAACATGGTTTAAAGATTACCATCATGGAATAGGTTTACTCCCTAATCCCATACATATTGTCTCATTAGACAAAAACTTTAACCATGAATTAGAGATAAATTTTTAAGAAATCATCATAACATATTCTTGATTATGTGTTCATCTAAATGAAATTAATCATATGGAATTATCATAAGAATTAACTCTAGAAAGAAATGGGCTACATAATATTAACTCATATCAAAATAATAGAAAATTTCATAAATATTATAATGATAACAAAGAATTTAATATTTTATATGTTTATATCATATTATGTAATCACATGCCTCAGAATAATAGGTTAATTTAGGAGTGAAAATTTTAAATTAGTTTCCATAAATTGATTAAGGAGATATAAATTTCTCCTTAATCAGATTTGATTTTAAAGAAGGAATTTGATAAATTAATTTATTAAATGTATTGCCCCTTAAAAGAAAAAAGGAATGTGAATGGTATATATGTAAGATAAATATATAAAAAATTTATAATATATCCATAATATCAATGGTTCTTTTCATTGATGAATATAAATACCATAAAAACATCATTAATTTTTTCTTGTTGAAATTAATATATCCATTTTTAAATCACTTCTTTAAAATTTTTAAATTTCAAAAATATTATAAAAATTCATTTTCTTTAAAAAACATATTGAAAGATATAAAAGAATAACTAAATTATTATGTATTGATGGCATTGGTAAATTATTCTCATGTATTATACATTAACATAAAACACTCCTGTCATACTTTAAAAAATCAAAATGTACCTTGTTGGGAAAATAAAAAGATGATTATTTTTAAACCATTTTTTAAAAATTAAATAATGTTTAAAAAAAGGAGTTTAAAAAATAAAATCTGTGAATTAAAAAAAATCATGAAATTATTTTAATGAGAACATGGATGTAGAAGAAATATTATTTTTGATTGAAGAGAAAAATAATGTCTATTTTCTTTAAAACATTCTTTTGGAATCTTGGATTTATTAAAGTGAGGAACCTGGATTGAAAAAATGAATATTAAATAAATTAAAAAACTATGATAAAATTCAGGAAGTTTTAGAGATTTAGATCAAAAAAATTCATTATCTGAAATATAATCATAAACAATCTTGATAAACAATGACATTATATGATAAATCCCATGTCGCTTTGATAACTTTTGAATCATAAGAACCATGAAAGAATAAAATCAACAGAAACATTAAATACCATGAAAATAATAAAATTCATGATATAAAATGTAAAATTTTCATTTTATATTAACTCATAAAAAAATATAGGTGTATGACATAACATATGTCTCAAAGAAGAAAATTTGAGATAACAAACCACTACATCGAGATCTACTTTCTTCAAAAGCACTCTAACCTAATGTATAATAAATGTATATTTATTATAATTAAATAATAAAATAATGTGAATATACAAAAATCATATATTCTCCCTTTATAACATTTCAACACCCTTTTAACATTATCCCTTTAATATAATCATTATTTTAGGTGTTAACTATTTCATTTTTTAGAATATCAATTTAGAAGTTTTGGTCCATGTACATTGATCATAGTTAAATAATCTCTCAAATATTAACCATGATATTAATATAATATATATTTAATATATATTTATTTATTTATTTATATTCATCCATAGATAAATTAATTACATCATTCATAGATATGGAAGATTGTGCGTACACATAAAAGTTGTTATCACTTTTCGAAAGATGTAAAAAAATAAAAATGATAAATCATCATTAAAAACTCATTATTATATATTATATATTAGTTATATGACAAATATACATCCTTATTACCATCTATGTAAATTAAAATGATAAATTAATCATATTTCTTTATGGATGTGATTGTCCACAAATACAAAAAAGTGACATTATCATTTTCAAATGGGTTGGATGGTAATATGGGGTATTTAATATTATCAAAAAATTACCATAGTTTTTTCTGAAATTTTTTATTTAAATATAAAACCCATTATAATACACATCCATAAAATATGGTTATGAAAAATGAATTTTATTTTTATGTGGAGATGGTAAGTCATACATACACATAAGCAATACTTCCACAAACCATTTGATGGGATAGAGGGTGGATAATGATGTTTTATTAAACATAATAAAAGTAAAGTATATTTAGGATAAAATATTTATTTTTTATGATAAATATAACATATTTATAGGAATTAAAATAAGTAATGTAAATAAAGTTATTGGTTAAGGTGATAATATCTTCTTTGAAAAAACACGTTTAAATATCCTCTTAAGGATACTAAGGATGGTCATTTGGGAATAAAAAAAACCTCTAGTATGTGGATATGTATTTTTAGAAGATTATTATTTAGTGTTTATTCGAGATATATTGCTTAATTTGGTGTTAATAAGAGTATGGAAGGATTCTCTTTTATAAGATAGTGGAATGGCACATTTGGAATTAAGTAAAATATTAAATTAATATAAATTAAATTTCATAGAAAATGGCTCCAAAATGATATAATTATAAGATAGTATAGAAATGAATATAAAATATATCATCCAATGAAAATTATAAATTTTTACAAAAAAAATCACACTTATGTATTCTGTTTTAACTCGCCTTGATCATTTTTTATGATTACCATGATAATAAGGTTTTTTCCTCTTAAGGGGTCAATATAGTTACCATAAAATGATCATTGTACCTTAAATGGATCACAAATGATATTTTAAACCTTATCCCAATCACTCATATGATTATCATATTTTTAGGAATTTTAAATCATTTAATAAAAATAATACTTGTTATAAGATATCATTAATGTCATTTTAGAAATATTCATTTAATTTGACCTGGAAAACAACTTTATAGAAATAGAATTCAAGTATGATCCTTATAAACATCCATAACATGTTATATTTACCTAAAAAACATGTAAGACAATAATTCATTCAAATTATTTTACTTTTTCTGTTTCTAGAATAATTTATTTTATTGTTCTATTAATTTAATTAATATTACATCTAATTGAAAAATAATTTAAGGAAATTATTTATTAACAATAAAATTAAAATAAATTAATGAGATAAAAATAATAATTTATATTTAAAATAAAATTTATAATCAGTCATATCTTATTCTTATTATAGTCAAAAAATAATATAGTTTTTAAAATTAAGAAAGTGAAATTTCTTACATTATATTTTATTTAAATACCATTAATTTAAAATTTAATTAAATACGGAACCAAGATTCCATAAATTTGAAAAAATGATGGAAATGGACGAAATACACTCATAATATTGGATGAAGGTAATTTTTATGGTCATTTTTTATTTCATACCAAATTATTTTTAACCATAATCACCCGATCTACCCTTTCTTTTGTGACAATATTTATTAAGGATACTATTCATAATTTACATAAATAAAATCAGTATATTTACCTAATTTATACATCATAATTAAAAATATGGAATCTATTTTTCATGACTCAATTTTTTAATGTGTTATAATTTAATTCAAAATTAAACCTAAAAAATGTGATGAAAAAGGTTTCAGTAAAAATATATTTTAGGACAAAAAATGAACATATAACAAAATTATGTACAAAGATGATTAAAATATATTTAATTAAATTATATGTAAATAATAAATACTTATTTACATTTTAAATAATTTTCAAATAATAATTGTACCTTAAAATTATATAATTATAGTTTTACAAAAATCCCATAATTTTCACTACTCACTAAAAAAAGTAATTTCAAACAAAGACCAAAATTTTACCCACATATAAAATTGGTATATTGATTTATAAAATCATATCATTTTAAAAAAACTAACTTTATTAATGTTCAAGAATTTAATTATATTATTATCTCAAAAATAAATAAAAAACATTTTTGAACAAAATATATTCTTTGAAGAATAAAATGAAATTACTAAAATATGAGTGTCAAATTACTAAAAAATAATCAATATATTTGTATAGTGTGTGACCAATATATATATTTTTAAAATTTATTAATCCTATTTATACTATGAAAATTAACATAATGGTTATAATGGCCATGTTTAAGTAGAAATATTTCATTTGTTGTTTAATATTGGTCTTACGTATCTCGTATACTATCAAAAAAAGTGTCATTTTTTTATAAAAACTCTTGATTTTTTGATATAATTTTCATAAAATATTATAATTTTATGATATAACATGACATATCATCAGAAACACTTATCTTGACTTATTAATTATTCTTACACATCCTTAAAAACTATGAAAGACATTTGATAACATGGTATAAATATACAAATATCACTAAGGGACATATAAAAATATATAAATAAAATCATTAGACAATTTTAATATGATTAGATAATAAAAGATATTTTTACTATAACATAATAAAATTTTAAATTAAATAATTATTTAGTTACTCATGAATTTAACTTCATTGTCCAAATATATTCATAAAAAAAATTATTATAAAAAATAAAGTTAAATTCATAATCGTGTTCATTTCATTAGAAAAAATGAAAACCCTTGAAAATATTTTTCTTAAAAGCATAAATTTTTATCCAAAATGTAATGATCATTCCTTTAACAAAAAATATTATTATCTTATCTTGCGAAACAAAAAAAATTCTATGAAATATCATTATCAAGCATAAAAAATTATTACAGTTAACTTGGTACATCATTCTTGTCAAGTACGTAACCTATTTTAGGGTTATTTTAAATTTATTTTCCACTCATGATTTGTTTTGGTGGTTTCCAAAGGTTTTATTGAGAATAGGTGAGTTTTCATGAATTGGGCCAAACTGCGAGCCCAATTCCAGATTTAAAAATAAATTTTGTTTCATTTATAACTTTTTCAATTTTTAATATTTTTTACTCATTCAAACTCCTAATTGTTCTCCCCTGATATATTAACCCCACATTTAAATTTGGGGCCTTTATAAATCCATAATCTTGGTGGATATGGGTTTTTAGTTAGGGAATTGGGCCTGCCCGAAAGCCCATTTTCTGCATTAAAAATAAATTTTAATTCTTTAATATCTCTTTCAATATTTGCGTGTTTTCAGTGATTACAAGCCTCATATGCGGCCATTACACCCAGCCTCTCCCCCCGCCTCTTTACCCCCCTCTTTGGAGCTCTTAGGATCACGATTTAGGGACGAACATCTTAGGGTTTCTAAAATCGGTCAGATTTGATGAGGTATGTTCATTCAATCATAACTCTCTCAATTCATACTCTTTTCCCTCCATTCCAATTCCTAAATGACCTAATAATTCTTGTGAGAACATCCCCTGAGTTTTGGCCGTTTTCAATTTCAGATACTGGTGTTTTGGGGAGATTAATTCTAGATTTCTCAAGTAAGTTTGTCCATTTCTTTTCTCCTTTCAAATTGATTAGGGTTTCATTCTATTTTTTTTAGGGTTTAATCCCCTTTTATTGAAGTGAACAATGACCAGTGGGTAGGGGTTCGAACCTAAGGTTTAACCTTGGGTTTTCTTGCACCAATTTTCTATTTTAGGTTTGATCTACCCTTCTTGAGGTGCGGCGGTGGTGCGTTTGTGTTTTCGCACAAAGGATTCAATGGTTTCATTTGATTTGGTAGGTGATTCCAATGTTGATGAAATCTTTGTGTATTAGCATTCTGTATTTATCATATTTTCAAATTTATATAATTTTATTATTGCTGAAAAAATTGGTTCTAATGATGTTTCCATTGCAATTGAATTTAAAATGCCAATTTGGTGTGAAATTGGGGGTTTTCCAAAGAAGTGTTTTGTTTGTTTATTTGGGGATGCCCTATAAATACTTAGTTGTTTTTATGGATCTATAATAAGGAATAAAATACTATTTATAATGTTTATCCCCTTTGGTAATTGCTGCAAAAAAATGGGTTTTAATTGTGTTTGTAAAGAAAGTGATGTTTTGGTTCCACTTTTGTGTGAAAATGAAGGTTTTACAAAGATAACACTTCTTGATTAACATAAGGATGCCCAAAAATTGATTTGTTGTTTTAATTGATATTTATTGGGCTGACTTTACTGTTTTGGTAACTTACAATTGTGAACATCATGTACAAGTCGGTTTCTTAAGGGGTTTTATGTGCAAAACTACACGAGATTTTGTGAAATTGATTTATTCAAATTCAAAGAGTTTGTTGTGTGTTTTAAGTGGTATAAAATGAGATAGCTACTGTATTTGGTGTATGTGACCAGTATTGGTGTTTTACATTAAAATGGATGTGTGTTAAATCCTGAAATTGTTTGAGCACAAAGGGGGAAGCCCGGGTACCTAGGTGGGGCGGATTTGTACTAGTACGGCTAGTGGACCGGATGGGTTTTATCCCAGTTTCACTTAGCATTTGGATAACAAAAACTCTAACTAAACTTTGTGAATGATGATTGGGGACCACTAGGTTATGGGTATGTTCCCTACTAGTGGCTCGTGCACGAGAAAGGATTTTACTATGGTTACATTACACTGAGGTACGAGGTACATGGGGCCTGAGACTATCTAGTGCCTAGGGGTGTTCCTGGTTTAGTTGCTCAGTGGATTTGTGGTATTTGCCCTTTTTTTTGGGTGTATTTGGAATTATAATGCAGTATATAATATTCCTATTTAAATGTGTTAACATTCTGAAAGTTTTATCTTGAAAAATGTTTTCAATTTAAAGTTTCATTTTGTGGAATTTTTCACCGCTTTTAATTGCATATTAAAACTGCTTGCTTTTTCACCTTGTATTGCATGCACCTTGGAATAATAGTGTGGTATCCTATTGGGCTTAGGCTCACACCCTACTTACACCCATTGGGTGTAAGTAGACCTTTTTTTTGACCCAGGTAAAGGAAAGGCTAAGGGTGATGGCGGTTCAGGGTGTTAGTCCTCATCCTTGGGGCGGAGTAGTGGAGACGACTTTGGGGTGATGACCCCTTGTCATGTGGAGTCCATGGGGCTGTTTTGTTTCTATTACATTGTGTCTTTGGACCTTTTGTATTGAATCTAAACCTATGTATTCCGTTCTGGTTTTTGTTTAAACATCATTTGGTATAAATTTTCAGATTCAGTTTATTGATTGTTTTTAATGGTTTATAACTTCATATTCGGGTAAATCGTTCCCAAACCTAAATAAATGATACCCGGGCACTTGTGCCAGCCCGTGGGGATAGGTAACGCCCTTCGGGTCATGTCACGGGCTGGGTTTGGTGTCGGTTTGGGCGGCGACCAGATTTGGTTCGTGACAAAATGGTATCAGAGGAGGTTCGCTCCATTTGAGTCATGTTATTTGGGAAATAGTCAAGATAGTCTAGAGTTATTATTGTTGGGACATGGAATTATGGTTATGGGTAGTGTGCTTGATCACCACACCTCATTTCAGGATTCAAGTCTCCAGGGGAAGTTGGGATTTGTCTATGTCTTTGGGTTTTCTTGGTTTGATGATGATTAGGGGAAATGAAAAGAGAGTTGGGTTAATGGTCTCAATGAGCTCGCAAGGTCTGGCAAGCCTTGTGGAGCCGGGGATATTCCCTAGAACACTCTCTGTGATAGTGAAGTGATTGGAATATGGCCGCCAACCATATGTCCAAGTCACCCACTGAAACTAGTTTCCTCTCACATTGTCTAGTGTTCTTTAGTTTTGAAATCTTGGCATTTTGGTTTTAAGGTGACTTGGTTTTAAGAAGCGTAAAGTTTTTATGAAATGATTTTCAAATAAAGAGGGAATGGTTGGGTTTATGAAATGGCAGAACTGAATTTTCAGAATTGTTTTAAAATATAAAATGGTGTGCTTACACCTCTTTGAAAGCAGGAACTATATTGAAGTTGGTTTTGAAAAGTGTTTCCAATAGAGTTTTCTAAACAATCAGAGTGTGTTTTAATGGGATGAGATGTTTTGAAATTGATGTGAATATCTTGAAAGTGAGTTATTTTCTAAATGGTTGTGACTTTATGAAATTTTTTTTAAGATGTGAGTTGGGATTTTGATCTCGTGGTTAGCGATTTTGAGAAAAAAGGATGTGTTGGTTGACCGTTTTGGTTTTGAAAAGTGGAACAAATTTTTGTTTTACCCTTTGGTATTTCCATGAGTGACCACATGCATGGGGTTATATGGGATGATGGATGGTTGATGGCATGACTGGATGAGTGTTGGGATGGTTATGAGGAGGGTGCCCGGTGTGACACAAAAACATGCATGTGTGAGGCCCATGGGGTACCATTGGTGGATATGCCTACTGCAAAACCGTTTGTTTTCAAAGAAATAGTTTTAAAGAAAAACATGATGTATTGATGAATAGTTTGGTATAGTTTTTATTATGGGTTTTTGATAATGTTGATGTTGTGGGATGTTTTGAGTCCAAGAACCCCTCCTGTTTGAACTGTGTTTTGGGTTTTTGTTTGGTCGGTGAGCTGTGTTGTAGGGACGATTAGTGGTCTCTTCTGAAAAATGTTTTGGGATGCCTTTACGGTGGTTCCCTTCATGTGTTTGGATCTGGTTTGAGGCATGTTTTGACTAATGGACCAGCTTGGTTGGGTCCTTGGGTTCTCTCATTGGATAAGGTATGCCCCCATTAAGGGTTAATGCACAGCTGAAGTGCAATCCATGTTGTTTCGCCATTTGAAAATCCTCCAGTTGATCAATATAAGGAATATTTTATCGATCATTGTTGATTGAGTCTACACCCATTAATTTCGTTTATTTTTTTATCCTCTTGTAGTGGTAAAGTTATTGTGGAAGGTTGAAAGAAACCTTAGTTTCTAAAGTTTCATGATTCGTCGAAGGTGGAAGTGTTCTTTGGTTGTAAGTGTGGATGAGTGTCTCCATGGTGTCTAAGAGGACCTTTGGGTTCTTCAAAGTTTCTTTGAAGCATGAGTTCATGTTAAACCACCAGTGTGAGAAATATGGTCACGATAGGATATTGTGTCCACTTTATAGAATTGTGTGTTGTTTGGGGATGTTGTATAAGGTCCCTCTCCATGCATTGTTTATATCAGTCACAATGGCCATGTTCGGTGATGCCTTATGATGTCATGTGCTCGATTGACCATATAGGTGAAAGTCGTGAAATCCTCTGAGAGTCCCTATTATGTTGTGAGAATGTCTCCCTTGGAAAAACTTCAAAATATTCCATTTTAGACGAAGGTGAGTGTTGGTGTTCTTTACTTCTATTGTTTCTCACCTAAAGAAACAAGGTGTGATGTGTGTGTATCTTATTAGCCCTTGTTTCAGTGAAATATCAGGATATGTTAAAGTGAGTTTGGAATGTGTTATGTCTGGAAAACTTATCTGGGATTGCGTTGTAGTTGTTGGTTTCATTGAAAGAAGAATTATCATTCATGGGGTTTCCAAAGCCTAACTGCGAGGCCGAAGATGCTTCAATCATTTGAGCTCCAGCCATAGGTCTCGGAGAGAAGCTGGCGCGTAGTCAGGGGAAACTCCAGTGTCATTTAAACCCTTGTACAAAGTCCAATCCACAGTATGAAATTTAGGAAGATTTTAAACCTATAGTGTCATAATCATTCTTCTGTTGTCCATGTTCGGTGGAAATAGGTGGAGGGCTGTGTGCCCATGTCATCACCCAATGTTATTCCCTCCCCCTTTTGGTTGTCTACACTGTTTGTAAACACAGTTTTCACTTGGATAATAGTGACCATTCCCCAGAAAACCATGCGGAAATAAGGATCCCAACTATTAGTGTATGGCTTCCCAAACCATGCAAACTAACTATGTGGTCGCCCCAACTCTTTAAATTTTGGGGTCTTTCTTTACCGGCCAGTGCTGGTTGGTTAAGATGATTGGTTCTTATGGTGGGGAGACCCACTATGAGTCTTATATAATTTATTTTGTAAATTTCTGATGGAAGTATATCCTTTGTACCGGTGAGTCCATTTAGTCCTCCCCTGTTAGTCTCTTGATTATGTCTCAAAAAAATATTGGTTGTCTCTTATGGTGGGGAGCGTATTTGTGTCCCCCCCGTACCAGTAACTTAGATTTTTCCATGGTATTTTCTTGGTGTAGATAGTCTTTTTCAGATATATCTAGATACCAACATCATTCTTGAGTAAACATTGGGACTGGAGAGCACCCAATGGTTTAGTTAAAGTAAGGTAAGTGTAACCTTGTTCAAAGTTGTTGTTCGTTTGGGTGAATTGCTTGAGTATTGTTCAGATTGTGTTTGAGGAGTTTTTATTTGGGATAAAGCCTGAATGTTCTTGATGGTTTTAGGAAAGTGGTGTAAGTTTTATTTTTGAGAGTATTCCTTCCTTCATTGATCACTGGAGGTGTTTTGACCTTTGAGGGTGAAACCTGGCAAGGGTGTACCTATTGGTTTCTCAGTTGGGTTTGGTTATTGCTTTGACCTTGCTGTGACTTTCCGGGGCAGAAAGTTTTCAAGGTGGGGAGAATTGTCACGTACGTAACCTATTTTAGGGTTATTTTAAATTTATTTTCCACTCATGATTTGTTTTGGTGGTTTCCAAAGGTTTTATTGAGAATATGTGAGTTTTCATGAATTGGGCCAAACTGCGAGCCCAATTCCAGATTTAAAAATAAATTTTGTTTCATGTATAACTTTTTCAATTTTTAATATTTTTGACTCATTCCAACTCATAATTGTTCTCCCCTGATATATTAACCCCAAATTTAAATTTGGGGCCTTTATAAATCCATAATCTTGGTGGATATGGGTTTTTAGTTAGGGAATTGGGCCTGCCCGAAAGCCCATTTTCTGCATTAAAAATAAATTTTAATTCTTTAATATATATTTCAATATTTGCGTGTTTTCAGTGATTCCAAGCCTCATATGCGGACATTACACCCAGACTCTCCCCCATTCTCTTTACCCCCCACTTTGGAGCTCTTAGGATCGCGATTTAGGGACGCACATCTTAGGGTTTCTAAAATCGGTCAGATTTGATGAGGTATGTTCATTCAATCATAACTCTCTCAATTCATACTCTTTTCCCTCCATTCCAATTCCTAAATGACCTAATAATTCTTGTGAGAACATCCCCTGAGTTTTGGACGTTTTCAATTTCAGATACTGGTGTTTTGGGGAGATTAATTCTAGATTTCTCAAGTAAGTTTGTCCATTTCTTTTCTCCTTTCAAATTGATTAGGGTTTCATTCTATTTTTTTTAGGGTTTACTCCCTTTTTATTGAACTGAACAATGACCAGTGGGTAGGGGTTCGAACCTAAGGTTTAACCTTGGGTTTTCTTGCACCAATTTTCTATTTTAGGTTTGATCTACCCTTCTTGAGGTGCGGCAGTGGTGCGTTTGTGTTTTCGCACAAAGGATTCAATGGTTTCATTTGATTTGGTAGGTGATTCCAATGTTGATGCAATCTTTGTGTATTAGAATTCTGTATTTATCATATTTTCAAATTTATATAATTTTATTATTGCTGAAAAAATTGTTTCTAATGATGTTTCCATTGCAATTGAATTTAAAATGCCAATTTGGTGTGAAATTGGGGGTTTTCCAAAGAAGTGTTTTGTTTGTTTATTTGGGGATTCCCTATAAATACTTAGTTGTTTTTATGGATATATAATAAGGCATAAAATACTATTTATAATGTTTATCCCCTTTGGTAATTGCTGCAAAAAAATGGGTTTTAATTGTGTTTGTAAAGAAAGTGATGTTTTGGTTCCACTTTTGTGTGAAAATGAAGGTTTTACAAAGATAACACTTCTTGATTAACATAAGGATGCCCAAAAATTGATTTGTTGTTTTAATTGATATTTATTGGGCTGCCTTTACTGTTTTGGTAACTTACAATTGTGAACATCATGTACAAGTGGGTTTCTTAAGGGGTTTTGTGTGCAAAACTACACGAGATTTTGTGAAATTGATTTATTCAAATTCAAAGAGTTTGTTGTGTGTTTTAAGTGGTATAAAATGAGATAGCTACTGTATTTGGTGTATGTGACCAGTATTGGTGTTTTACATTAAAATGGATGTGTGTTAAATCCTGAAATTGTTTGAGCACAAAGGGGGAAGCCCGGGTACCTAGGTGGGGAGGATTTGTACTAGTACGGCTAGTGGACCGGATGGGTTTTGTCCCTGTTTCACTTAGCATTTGGATAACAAAAACTCTAACTAAACTTTCTGAATGATGATTGGGGACCACTAGGTTATGGGTATGTTCCCTACTAGTGGCTCGTGCACGAGAAAGGATTTTACTATGGTTACATTACACTGAGGTACGAGGTACATGGGGCCTGAGACTATCTAGTGCCTAGGGGTGTTCCTGGTTTTGTTGCTCAGTGGATTTGTGGTATTTGCCCTTTTTTTTGGGTGTCTTTGGAATTATAATGCAGTATCTAATATTCCTATTTAAATGTGTTAACATTCTGAAAGTTTTATCTTGAAAAATGTTTTCAATTTAAAGTTTCATTTTGTGGAAGTTTTCACCGCTTTTAATTGCATATTAAAACTGCTTGCTTTTTCACCTTGTATTGCATGCACCTTGGAATCATAGGGTGGTATCCTATTGGGCTTAGGCTCACACCCTACTTACACCCCTTGGGTGTAAGTAGACCTTTTTTTGACCCAGGTAAAGGAAAGGCTAAGGGTGATGGCGGTTCAGGGTGTTAGTCCTCATCCTTGGGGCGGAGTAGTGGAGACGACTTTGGGGTGATGACCCCTTGTCATGTGGAGTCCATGGGGCTGTTTTGTTTCTATTCCATTGTGTCTTTGGACCTTTTGTATTGAATCTAAACCTATGTATTCTGTTCTGGTTTTTGTTTAAACATCATTTGGTATAAATTTTCAGATTCAGTTTATTGATTGTTTTTAATGGTTTATGACTTCATATTCGGGTAAATAGTTCCCAAACCTAAATAAATGATACCCGGGCACTTGTGCCAGCCCGTGGGGATAGGGAATGCCCTTCGGGTCATGTCATGGGCTGGGTTTGGTGCCGGTTTGGGCGGCGACCAGATTTGGTTCGTGACAATTCTCACATCACTCTTTTAAATGGAATAACCTACCTAGTAAATTATAATAATATCATTAGTTAAACCTTATTGGTTAACTCTGTCTTTTTACAAAATTCATTGGAGGTCTATAATGGACCCACATGTCCTTGGTTTATAATATAACCACCTGTCCTTTTTTTATAATGTAACCACCCGTATATGGTTTATAACGTAACCACTAAAATATTATTTATAACGTAACTAACAATAAAAATAAAAAAATCCCATGGACAATTAAAAAAATAAAAATGCATGAAATCTAACATTTCCATTATCATACTCATAATAATATTCTATCAAACCATAAGAAAAAAATTTCTAATATAGAAATATCAATTCTATTTTAAAAACTATTTTGAAATTACCCATAACAAATGAAATGATGGATTTTCTGTGCAAAAAATACAGAATCTTGAAATTTAATCCTAATATAAAATAATTGTAATGAAAGTGAGAAAAATAATTTTTTGATTTATATTTTGAAATAGAATATTAATTTTTATCTAAAGAAAGCAAAAATGTTACATAAAAAGATTCATATTGAAAACATTTGAAATAAAGTCAAAAAATATATGAAATTTCCTTTATAATTCATCTATGGACATATAAATACATCAATAATGTTATTTTAAAAACATTTACATGTAAAATAGATTTATAAAATGACTCTTTAAAACATTTAAAATGGGGATTTTAAAATAAGTGTCTCTTACCTCGAGTTTGACTTTTCACATAATTTATTTATCATCTTGAATAATAAAATTATTTTAATTAATTATTTTCATAAGTACATTTTATCAATTATATTTTTCCTTTTATCTTTTTATTACCATGTTATATAATGTTATTTAGTCAATTAATTTATCATCATATGTTTAAATGATATTCATCTCACATATCAAAAATGAATTCAGTGGATTGACTATGGTAAAAGAGGTCATTATTACCTCATATAAAAATTAAAAACATGATATAATTATCATTTTTATATATCAATTTTACTTTTAAAACCCACATTTAAGGATGATTATGAAAAATAAACCACTTTAAAATCATCAAGAGGGTAGGTCATACATATGAATGAGTATCATTTTTGTTTTTCAATAATCATTATGGAATAAAGGTATATTTTATTTTATTTTTCCATAATTATACTTATATCATAACAACATATTATGTTTTTAAATATAGTTATATATTTCATTTATGTGATGTGATTATAAAAAAATAACATTGCTTCGTGGAGGTGGTAAGCCACATGTATGAAAGGATCGAATTATAATTATTCAATATATGTAATACTAAGAATAAAAATGATATATTATCATTAATTATTCATAAATATTTCATGAATATCAACTTTTTACATTAAATACATCATTATAACAATCTGTGAGAGATGGAGATGGGAATATAATTACATCGGTTTGTGAGGCGGTAGTATACTGTAGACACGATCGATGCTTTTATTTCCCATTTGATGGAAGAGGAGATGCATAAAGGTTATTTCATCATAATAATAACATATTATATGTAAAATAATTATTTTATTATATCTTCATGGTTGGATAAAATTTAATGGTGGAAGAAGAAGAAATAAATTTTTAACTCTTATATAAAAACCATACCTCTTATTTAGACAACCTCTTTACATTTATACATAAATCCTTCCTAGATTGATGTTATGATAGATAAAAAGAATCTAGGAGGTGAGTAGGGATGTAAGGAATGTATTTGGTTTGTAATCGGATCAATCAAATGGCTTTTGATGTGTAATAAAAAAAGATATGATGTTCCCTTTTATATTAGATGGGAGGGGCACTTTTGGAATTTCTTAAAGTATTAAATTAATAGAAAATAAATTTTAATTTTAAATGGAAAAAAATTGATATTATTAAAATAAAATATTGTCATTTATCAAAATTATCTCATCCAATAAAATTTGAATATTTTATAATTTTTTTACCCTTAACATTTTATTTTAACACATTTTAACCCTTTTTGATGATTATCATGATAACAAAACATTTTACTCTTTTTGGACCATGTTTTTTATTGTAAAATCACAATTGGTCCATAAATGAAAATATATTGATATTTTAACCATATCAAAATCACTTTTATAAGAATATAATTTTTTGTAATTTCAAATCATTTAATAAAATTTAATTTATTATGAATTGTCATTAATGTCAATTTTTAAATTATTCCGTTAATTTGACTTTGGAAATATCATTTTAGACAACTAATTCTAATATAATCATTTCAAAAATCCCTAAAATTATATAAAAAAACATGAAACATAATAATTAATTCAAATTATATAGCATTTAATATTTTTAGAATCATTTATTTTATTTTTCTTTTAATTGAATAAATATTGTATCTGCATTATGTAATAATTTTACTTAATTGTTTCATGGATAAGAATTACTAATAAACAACCTTGGTAAAAAATCATTTATCTTTTAAAAAAAATTATAACTGAACATAAGTTATTTTTCTCCCTACCACAAAATATTATACATATATATATTAAAATCATGAAAGTTTCATTATTAATACTATTTATTACTTAAATATTTTAAAGGTAAAACTCAAAAAAATAGGGCAACATGATTCTATATTTTAAAAAAATTGATGAAAATGGAATAAATACACTCATCCAATAGGATATAATCATGATTTAGGGTCATATTTTTGTCCTTATCATATTATTTTCTACCTTACATACCTAATTTACCCTTACTCAGGAGATAATTTATTTATTATGGTTATTATTTATAATAATGAAAAATAAAAGGGAACTACATACCAAATCTTTACCACCTGGTTAAAATTATGAAATCCATTTTTTCAGGATTCATTTTCTAGAATTGGAAGGAATTAATTCAATATTAAAACCCAAAACACAAAGAAAATCAGTTTTTCAGAAAAAATTCATTTTAAGTATTAAAATGTTTTAACACCGAATTACACCATAAATTGATTCAAATGAACATAGTTTTATTATTAATAATTTGAGATAACCAATGTTACTTTGAAACTATTTTCAAGAAAAATCGAACATGGAAAATGATTAAAAACTACAATTTGCAAATGAAAATCATAATTATTTACTATTCACTAGAAAATAAATCTTTTCAAAAAACCCCAAAAATTCCATTTATGATAATTTTTTACATTTTTATTTCAAAATTATATCATTTTTATAAATTAATTTTTTTTAAATTTTTCTAGAATTAATAAAAATATTGGCTCATAAAAATCAATAAATGTGATTTTTGGTGAAAACATATTTTTGAAGCAAAAAATGATTTTACTAAAAAATTGAGTAACTATTTACTAAGAACTTATCAGTATATTTTAATTATGTAGGATATTTATAAATATATCATATATTATTTGATCCTTTTATTTATCAAAATTTTAATGGATTGGTTATAATAGTTAAATTTTATTAACAATATTTCATGGTTCTATTAGAATCGATGTTGTGTGTCATATACGCTATCAAACATGGTTGTTATTTTAAATTCTCGATTTTTATCATTTTTTCTTGAACTGGATCTACCGTGCCTATAGCTTCATTAAATAGTTCTTATTCTTAAGAATTCAATGAATTTGGGACATGGTCTATATTTAGTTTATAAGTTAATTCAATAATCAACACTCAAACATGATCAAGTACCAGGATCGAATCTTTTTTTTAATGGAATTTCAAAAAATGATTTTCTTAATCACCGAATCGGATTAACCCTTGATATTTAATTAGGAAACCATTATTTTTAGGTATATTTCCAATCACAAAATGATAGTGTGATATTCCTCCTCGTTTTTTGTGCATACTTCTAATAGCAATAAGGATCAAGGAAATACTACTTTCTCTAGATAGATGAATTCAATCCCAAAGACAACCCTTTTGAGCTTTGGATTTCCTATCATTATAATAGTCAGACACCTAGGGTAACCATTGAAGTATATCTCCATTTTCATAGCAGTTTATACGATGTAGAAAACCACTTTATTAGGTAGTTTAATATCTAACATCAACTTATATGAGATAGGGTTCCTTATGATGAAATTTGTTAACATTTTTCCTTTGATAACATACTTAGAAATGAACTAGATGTCCACATTTAACAAAAATTACTACCCATCATACTATAAGTATGGTTAAATTCCCTTTATTAAGGATATATTTGATGGAATCAGTAAGAATGATTATGTAAACCTTGTATTTCTGAAAATTGGATCTCAACTTCTTTATTGTAGAGATAAATACAAAAAATCCCTTTTTTGATATTATTATATTGTGTTTCAAAGTCCAATATTATACTATATAGATAACATAAGATTTTTCTATTTCTTGCATCATTATTTTGAGAGAGGGAACCAATGGATCACTAATGGGTTTCCACTTATAGGATGAGTGGATTTCTTTCTGCTAGTGGAATTAAGTCTCATGGGAATAGAAGATACTATTTTATATCATCAATGTCCATTTGAAAATCATTTTCCAACAAAAGTATGTCACTTTTTATATCAATTTTTTGAAGGGTGAAAATTTTCTGACAAGGTTTTCTATGAATCATCTGATATAATCTAGGTATAACAAGTGTCCTCTCAATTCCATAAGTTCTCAAGGAGTATTCATGTTTTGTATTAATTTTTTTTAGGGTTAAATTCATTATAATTATGTAATTCTATAAATACAAGGAATTATCCTAATATTACCTTTAAACATCATTTCAATGGTTATTTTTTCAAGATATGTTGTCACATTTTTTAAAATTTTCATAAAATCAATATAATAATCCAACATCATTTATATTTTACAACCAAATCATAAATATATCACTAGGTGGTCTCCCTGATAATGGAATTGAAAATGAAATGCATGTACCATTAGAAGTTATCCCCTATATTCTTTAGGATAATTATAATTAATAATAACTTTATACCCCTTGGGGTTCCCTAAACAAAGTTTCCTCACTATCTTTAAGGTTTAATTGTATATGGTTATAGATAAACTATAATCTATAATGGATTAGGCTTAAAAGATTTTTTTTCACCAATTAATAGCTCCATAACTAGGGCTAAGAAATCATACATTGAATAAAAATGATTTTCTTTATCTGAAGTTTGTACATTCCATGATTTTCCCATTATTCCACTTGACAAGAATAATGTTGGGGATCCATTTTATGCATTGGACCTCTTGATAAATGTTATACTTGATGAGAATAAAATAATTTTCATCCTCTTTTTTATAATGGGTCAAATATATTCTCCTTCGTACCAACAAATAGCCAAGGTGTTCATCAAAAAATCCCATATGATGGGTAGATACCTAGGTATTTAAGATGAAAATCTATATTTAATACCACAAAAACATGCCTTGATGCTTATTTAGGAAACATATGTTTGTCTCTTATTCTTCAGGAGTAAGGAGGTACTAATCAACATGGGCTGAAGATCTCTATCTATACCCATATTCACATATTTCTATTTGAGGATTATAGTGAAGGTTCATTATCCAAATACAAGAGGATAATACTTGATATCTGACTCCTCCTCTTCACAGTCATCATGAGAAGAATATGGACCATTATCCATATATGTGGGAGATTATAAGCGGACAATGCCCTTATTATTGAGACCACAACTATTTTGATTTTTCATGTATGTTTAAAATAGAATTTCCCTCTATAAAAAATTGAATGTTCCTAAAACATGTGTTCTTATACTCGTATTCAAGATTAGTTACTCAAATATATTTGGATTTATTGCTAGAATATCAATCAGACCGACACTCGATTAATGATTCTAGAGGAGAAAGAATTATTGTCTTTGAATATGTGAAAATATTCACCATTATTAGTAGTGTCTTCTTAATGCTAGAAGTTGTTTTACCAACATTTGAGATTTATGTGATTTCATGATTCATCCTACTATCAAATAAGATCCAGTTTTTTAAATTAATTTGATTTTCTCCAAAATTTTATTGATTTAAATTATGAAATATTCACTATATTCTCACAATGGATTTACATGGGTGACCTCTATGAAAATGGAAGTATTAATTTCAAAGGTTATATTTATAATTTTATACTTCCTCGCACTTTTTTAGGACCTTGTAATTATATATAAGAATTTATAGGATTTGAAGGGGGTAATATTGTAACGTCCTGGATCCAGGTGCCACACCACGGGTGCCCCGAACCTAGTTGGTCACATGACCTCAAGCGCATTTCCCCAAACACTAGAGGCTGCCAACTAGCAGTGAGGGCCCAGGTCTAATAGTGGGGAAACTATGCCCTCATTTGTCAAAGTGTAACGCAGTGGAAAAGATAAATAGCATAAGCATGCAACAGCGGAAGCAGTAAACAACATACCACTGAAATGGACAAATGAGTAAAAGAGAACCAGCAATCATATATATAGAGATGCAGCATGTCACTAATTCTATGAAAACATCCAGAACATGATACACTGCAATACAATACAATATAGCTCAAAGTACAAGGTACATTAAAACAAAACAAAACAATGAAACAGGAACTTAGCAGCATCGCAAGCCTAAGCTCGGTCTCATGCTCTCCTACTCCTCTGCAACAATCATGTACATGTATAGGGACTCTTTCCCCTGTCGAAACCTGCAACAATATATTCTATTTGGGTCGAACACATGACCCACACAGGGTGTGAGAAATAAATCCCAGTAGGCACCCACCAAAGGCCCATGCCCAACTGTCAGTGAAAAGGTGCAACTACAGTGTGCAGTAGTAAATGCAAAAAACTAATCAGTACCCAAAAGTAACTAACTTACCAGTTATATTTCCATTTTTAATATACAGTTAACCATGTCAAGCATGTTCTTTAACTTGACAGGTATAACATATAAAAATCACCACAGTGAACATTCATGTTAACACTGTCCTCAGACATACAAACCTTACCCTCAGGTAAGCAGAGTCGAAACCCGCAGGTAATTTCCCACATGCATAACAGATATTGCCCTCAGGCTTACGAAGTGTCGCCCTCTGGCACAGAATCTACTGCCCACATGCATGAAAGGAGTTTCCCTTAGGATAAAAATAGAACTACCCTCAGGCGCAAGTAACCGGGCCAAGCCCAACATATAAGCAAGAAATTACATACAATTCCTCTCAAGGAAATTTAAAGCATGCTAATTTTTACGGTATACCCTCGGGTAACCTGGCCAAACGGGTAAACAGAGGAACGCACCCCAGGGGTGGTCCTGGATCCAAGCAGCGATCCCAAACAGATGTTCATAATTACATTCAATTACCTATACAATTCTAGGTATTTAAAACAGCCAAGGCCTCATCCATAAGACACCCCAAATATGGTTTCGTAGCACAACGGTACACAATTTCAACTCCACAGTTGGAAAAAACATCAGACCACCTACCTCGATCTCCCCTGATCGGTATATGTGAACGTCGCCTTCCAAAACGCACGAGAAAGGTGTAGATCTAAGATAAACAACTATACGCTCAATATCAAATAACTTCCCATAGAGAAAGAATTGGTAAGAACGACTTAAGGAGAAGGGAGGGCTTACCCGTGAGGTCCCAACGTGATCGACGGATACAGGATCGGGTTCCCAGTGTGCGGTTGGGAGATCCTCCAAGCTTTGGCCATCTCTCCCACTCTCCTCTGGTGTTATAATCTTCCTCTGTGAACAGAGGAGGCTACTTCCCGTTTTAAGCGAAAAAAACTACACGGCGTGTACTCTCAAGTACATGACGTGTAATTTCCATCATTTAACTGTTCCTCTGTCGGCTACTTTTCACTGCCAAATTGTTCACTTTCCGACATGAGTACACGGTGTGTATTTCCGAATACACGGCGTGTACGGTCGCTCAGCTAGCGGCTACTTACACCGCCTTACTATTCACCTTCTGACTGACTACACGGCGTGTAAATACCTACTACACAATGTGTAGTTGGTTTTTACACCTTTCATCGCCGACAGGGCTACACGCCCTATGTACTCATCCCACGCGGCCAAAGTACACGACGTGTTCAAAAGTACACGGTGTGTACCCACAAAATTTGGGAATTTTCCCCATTTTCCTTATTTTCTCAAAAACACTTAAGGAAAAAAGGAAAAGAAGAAACTTGTACCTCAAGAAGAAGAACCGAGTTCTTAAAAACTTCCCCCTTAAAGTAATTCATCCCCAAATTTCCCTTCCAAGGGTGGCGATGATAAATCTATGAACAACTCTGGCCATTGAACACGTACGTCAGTATCCCACTCCCAGGTTTCGTCCTGCACTCGGCCATGCTGTCATAGCACCCGTACGAGAGGAACTAACCGACCTCAGAGAACATTTGTGCTCTTATCAACAATACGAATCGGATGCTCCTCAAAGTACGCATCGGCCTGAAGCTCAACCTCCTCGAGCTAAAAAACGTGAGACGGGTCTGAGTGATAATGGCACAGTTGAGATAGATGGAAGACTTCGTGCATGTCCTGGTACCTCTGTGGTAACTGCAACTGATAGGAAACCGGCCCGACTCTCTCCAGAATCTCAAACGGCCCCACATTCCTCGGTGAAAGTTTACCTTGTCTCCTGATTCGCCTGTGTCCCAACCTCTGTGAAACACACAAGAAAACCTGACCCCCGACTACGAACTCCAAGGGTCGTCTGAGGCGATCAGCATAAAATTTCTGACGAGACTGCGCAGTAGCCATCCACTTCTGTATCAACTGGACCTGCTCTGAAGTCTCTTGAACGCGACGTGGTCCTAGTAAAGTTGCCTCACCTGCCTCCAAAAAGCACAAATGTGATCGGCATGACCTACCATATAAAGCCTCGTATGGTGTCATCTCAATAGTTGCCTGAAAACTATTATTATATGCAAACTCGACCAGGGGTATATGCTTCTCCCAAGAGCCCCCGAAGTCTAGGACACATGCACGCAGCATGTCCTCAAGCACCTATATCATACGCTCTGACTGGCCATCGGTCTGAGGGTGGTAAGCTGTGCTCAAAAGCACCTATGTACCCAGTGCCCTCTGAAAACTCTATCAGAAATGAGACGTAAAATAGGTGTCCCTATCTGAAACGATAGAACGAGGTACCCCATGAAGACATAAGGCATCTCGGATATACAGCTTCCCATGCTCATCAAAACCGAAGGTCTCCTTGATCGGTAAAAAGTGAGCTACCTTCGTAAGTCTGTCCACAACGACCCACACGACATCATTGCCTCGAGGTGAACTCGGCAACCTGGTCACAAAATCCATCGCGACATCATCCCATTTCCATTCTGGAATGGGTAACAGCTGTAATAGTCCTGCTGGCCTCTGATGCTCCGCCTTCACCTGCTAACAGGTGGAACATCTCGTAACAAAACCAGCTACTTCTTTCTTCATACCTGGACACCAGTACTGACGTCTCAAGTCACGGTACGTCTTGGTAACTCCGGGATTCACTGCCCAAGATGAAGCATCAGCTCCTCATGTATATCCCCTGGAACCCATACTCATCCCTGGAAATGCATTACCTCATCATCACATATCACCCAACCAGGAAGAGGGTCCTCACTTTCCACTGACTCCCGTAGAACTAGGCCTTCTGAATCCGATAGATGTATCATCCTCACTCTATCCAGGAGGGTAGAATTCATAGCTAATGAAGAAAGATAGGTTTTCCCCTAACTATCATGCACCTCCAAATGCATCTCAGAGAACAAATCCATAAGCTGCCACTCACCACTGGCCTCATGAACTTCCTGTGTCTGAGTCTTCATGCTCAGTGCATCAGCAACTGCATTACCCTTACCAGGTGTATAGGCAAGCTCAAAATCGAAGGAATGAAGGTACTCAACCCACCTTCGCTGTCTTAGATTCATGTCACGCTGAGTAAAGATGTACTTGAGACTTTGTTGGTCGGTGAAAACCACAAAATTTACTCACAGTAGATAATTTCTCCAACAGCGCAACGCATGAACAACTATAGCCAACTCAAGGTCATGCGTCAGGTAATTCCTCTCATGTGGCCTCAACTGCCGAGACCCATACGCAACTACTCGATCGCCCTGCATCAACACTACTCCCATAACAATACCTGATTCATCACAGTAAACTGTATAGCTCTTTCCTTTCTCTGGAAGTATCAGGATTGGTGTGGATGTCAACCTTCCCTTCGGCTCCTGAAAGGCTGTCTCACAAGCTTCTGACCAAACGAACTTCGCCCCTTTCTTAGTCAAACTCGTCAACAGCGCTGCTAAGCGGGATAAGTCCTATATAAAGCGCATGTAGTAACCAGCCAACCCCAAGAAACTCTGTATATCAAATGCGTTCTTAGGCTTCTCCCAGGAAACTACTGCTCTCACCTTCTCTAGGTCTACTACAACACCTGCCTCTGAAATAATATGACCTAGGAAGTGTATCTGGTCCATCCAAAAGTGGCACTTTGAGATCTTAGTATATAGACGGTTCTCCCTCAGTGTACTCAATACGATCTAAAGATGGGTAGCATGGTCGTGTCGAGTGTGAGATTACACCAAGATATCGTCCACGAAAACTACCACAAAAGAGTCTAGATAGGAGTGGAACACATGATTAATCAGAGCCATGAAAATTTCTGGCGCGTTCGTGAGTCCGAACGGCATCACCAAGTACTCATATAGACCATACCTTCTCCTGAAGGCTGTGAGAGGTATATCAGATGGTCTAATGCACAACTGATGATATCCGAATCTCAAGTCAATCTTCGAGAACATTCATGCTCCCTGAAGTTGATCAAAAAGATCATCAATCCTCAGTAAGGGATATCAGTTCTTGACCATCAACTGGTTCAACTTCCGATAATCCACACAGAGTCTGAGGGTATCATCCGCCTTCTTCGCAAAAAGGATCGGTGAACCCCATGGAGATGTATTGGGTCTGATGAAACCCTTTGACTGCAACTCCTCTAACTATCTCTTGAGCTCCTGCAACTCAGGTGTAGCCATCCTATAAGGAGTAATGGACACCGGTGCCGCTCCTGGTACAAGATCAATAGAGAAATCCACCTCTCGCTCCGGAGGTAGACCTAAAAAGTCATCCGGGAAGACATCCCTGAAACGATCAACTACTGGAGGGAAGTCCTTCTGACAAGTCTCCTAATCATCCAGATATAAACTGGCAATTTGGGTTGTCACTCCACCTCGCCCACGATGCTCGGGTCCAGCTCGGCTCGTCTGGACATCCCATTCGCCCTTGTATAGAAACTCTCCACCCTCTGGTGACGTAAAACTCACCCTGCGATGATAGAAATCCACAAAGGCTCGAAAAAGTATCAACCAGTCCATCCCGAGAATGGCATCATAGCTCGTCATCTCCAAGACATAGAGGTCCCATAGAAAGTCACACCCACCAACCTCTAGGGGGCACTCCTTGCACTGATGCAGACTAGCTGTTCTAGTTCCCAACGGTGTGTCTAGCGTCATAACACCAGAAGAATAAGAAACACAGAGCCCAAGGCTCTTCACAACGGGCATAGATATAAATCTATGTGTAGCACCCGTATCGAAAAGTACAGAAGATAAAACAGAAGCTACTAGAATAGTACCTCTGACAGTAGAAGGTCCAAGATCCTGCTCATGTTGGGTCTGTTGCACTGCATATGTTTTCCCAATGCCGCAGCCCTGCGACACAGCCTGGCTACCCTGAGCTATCCCACCCTGCTGCCTCTGAGATCCTGGTATCTGGCTACCACGGCCACGACCACCATCTCTGCCTGCACGCCCTGACGTATTCCAGTTTACCGACTGGTAAGAAGCTGCTGGTCCTGCTCCCGCATGTAGAGTCTGCACAGAACCCCTCTCACTATCCACTGGTGGGAATTCCCTGCAAAAGTGATGCAGATGACCCATCTTTCCGCAAGCTTGGCACTCCACTAGGTCACGTGGACACTGAGGCCTCTTGTGCCCCTCTTTACCAAAATGGTAGCACACGACCTGGTCACTTGAAGAACTTTTATGGCTAGTACTTCCACCGTGAGGGAAGTTCATCTATCTCTTCCTCTTACCAGTAGAAATAGTACCAGAAACTGGTGTCGAACCGCCCTGGCCCACACCACTAGCTTCCCACAGGTTCCGTTCAGTAATCAGTGTCTGGTTCACAATAGCATGTACTGTAGGCAACCT